>OZ010583.1:22380097-22510097 GCA_963932145.1 Acanthosepion lycidas | reverse complement strand
CATTTTTTTTATATAAAATAAATTCCACACTATAAATGAATCCCTCTTAATTTTCTTGCACTAGAGAAATTCCCCTCACAGTTATATTCTCGTTTTGGTCAGGGAGCGGGGTATACAAACGCAATATGAAAGCTTAATTGTTACACCAATAACTTTCTATATGCTGTGTATAGTTTTCTAGGCACAAAAATTGTCTGTGTCCCAAAAGTGCAGTCGACATTATCCGCTAGCATCGCAGTAAAATTAGTTTTAACAGACAAAAAGAAAAATCTTTATAGCGATAAATTAAAATTCGCGATCATTAATATAAATTCTTGTTTTTTTTTCTTTCTTTCTTTCTTTGTTGTTTTTTGTTTTTTTGTTTTGTTTTTTTTTTTTTTGGTTTTTTTTTTTTGTTTTGTTTTGTTTTTGTTCTTCTTACAAGTTCACAGTCTCTTATCGGTAACCCTTGAAACGAGACACTGTGTGGTGATCGGAATTTTGCTGTGATTTTCGAATGCTAGTAAAGATATCGTAGAATATACATTTAAAAGTACTTACATACAAAATAAATTTTTACTCGCATCAAAAAAAAAAAATTAAAGTTCCATCTCGACTCCAGATTCATCAGAAACTCCAAGATCTTTTCGTTACCTGCATAGTATATGCTTCCCCGGGACTATGTACGGTCCTGAATTCAGAGTTCTCCTTCACGTAGACTGTCATACTTTACATAGTAACATATATATTGCTTCCGCGTCTCGTATATACGAATATGTCGTTACTTTGAAATTTTTCAAGCAGTATGGGTGGACTATCATTGTGGTTTCGTCTGTGTGTTGTTTGATTTATTAAAATTGTCATCTTTGATAATGGGTAATGTAAGCCGAAAGTTTTAGATTGAATTTAAACATGTATCAATATGGTGTTTTCCTTTCGTCTTTCAACGTTAATGGGATTAAGCTTATTAAATAATATGAAAGGAACTTACTTAAAATAAATAGATGAAACTTGCCTATATTATTTAATGAAACATGCATTAATATATATATATATATATATATATATATATATATATATATATATATATATACATAATATCAATGGTCAATATATATATATATATATATATATATACATAAATATAAAAGTGAGCATAGAAGTCAACACTTAGAGGCGACAGTCTGTTTCATGCTATATGCAATCGTCAGGCCTGACGATTGCATATAGCATGAAATATATATATATATATATATATATATGTTCACTTTCATATTTACACACGCTCTATCTCTGATAGTGAGCACTTTATTCCATAAATATAGCACACCTTAAGACTATATTTCTTTATATATATATATATATATATATATATATATATATATATAAATTTCTAAGAGGATAGAATCCAGGTAGAACTCAATGTCCAGGACAGAGTAAGAATATAATATAAAAGGCTCAAACACTAATATTCCATGGTTATAATTTATTACATTGGAATTTTACGATTCCAATATAATAAATTATAACCATGGAATATTAGTGTTTGAGCCTTATATATATATATATATATATATATATATATATATATATATATATATATATATATATATACTATTTACATTATTCAGACTATTGCCCTAATCTTTGTTGCCATATTTATAACAACGTTTCGGCCGTTGTACGCTCCGGCCTTCTTCAGGTGGTTGGAATGTCGAACTGAACGCTTTATTTCGCTCGCTGGGGTAGACTGTTCTAGTTCCACGCGCCATGTCTAATGGATGTCAGTTATCAGTTATCTCCTGTTAATTCCCCTCTCCAAGTTCTCCACTGCCTTAACCAGGTATTGAACTCACAACACTTTGGGTTCTGTCACTGGAACTAACCAATGCTTTTATCCACTGTGCCATCTGCCCTTAGTTCGGCATTCCAACCACCTGAAGAAGGCCGGAGAGTACAACGGCCGAAACGTTGCGATAAATATGGTAGTAAAGATGAGGACAATAGTCCGAATTATGTAAATAATGTACATAATACCTCATCTCAGAAATATAGACAGATACTGAAGAAGGCCGGAGCGTACAACGGACGAAACGTTGTGATAAATATAGTAGTAAAGATTAGGGCAATAGTCAAAATAATGTAAATAGTGTACATAATACCTCATCTCAGAAATATAGACAGATACTGAAGAAGGCCGGAGCGTACAATGGCCGAAACGTTGTAATGAATATGGCGACAAAGATGAGGAAAATAGTCCAAATAATATAAATAGATTACATAATACCTCATCTCAGAAATATAGACAGATTATATTATATTCTGAAAGCGAAAGAGTTCCTCAAATCGAACATTTTCCGATGAATACCCGCCAAACCTACATACATTACCCGATACGCCCGGCGTCTCGAAATTTGCATTTGCTTCATTCTACCATGTCTTCTAGGTACCTCAAAAAGTACAAAAAGAAAAAAACGTGATAGATAAGGTTTAAAATGAATTTTTAAAAATGATAAATCTTTCTAAAAGCTTTTTTTTTTTTAGTTTTAATGCCAAGCTAGATTAAATTTAATATTTACAATAAGCAAAATACAGTGTAACCCAGATATAAGAGAGTCGTCGGGACTGGATAATAAGTCTCTTATATCCGGGTTTATCTTATATCCCGGTTTCTCTTATATCCCGGTTTGGTCTATTATTAGGTTGGTGGAAAAATAATGACGTAATAATGTCGTTTTTTGACGTTAAAAAATACGTCAAAAAACGACATTATTACGTCATTATTTTTGCACCAACCTAATATATATACATTAACACAGGCTCTAATTTGGGACCAGAGAAAATCTCTCTTATATCCGGGTTTCTTTTATATCCGGGTATCTTATATCCGGGTTACACTGTACTTTAGTGCATTTCAAAAACTAATATGACACTAATTTAAATTGACTAGAAGTTGTTTTTTTTCTTTTGCTAAAACTGTTGATTATAACCATTTTATTCGTCTTTCATCAAAATGTAATTTTCTTTATTAAAATATCTTCAGAAAATGAAATTTACTTTTCTGGGGCTTTATTTGGGAAATATTAGCTAATTTAAATTATAATTAATATGATTTGAAACAACTATTATTTACTTTAAAATATCGAAAAAGGGAAATTTTCAGCCTGACAGTAGCTGTTTATTTAAGGGGTTCGCCGGTTTGACAGCTTGATATTTATCTAATGTTGTGTTATGGGGGCTTTCCGCGTTAAAAACGTAATTGAGTTAACGCGAACATTTTCTATATATAATTTTTAAATACTCATTAATTTTAAAGAATTAAGAAAATATTCTCCGTATTCTACTGTTTACTTTAATTTTAAATATTTTGGGCGGTAAATTTGCTATGGTTATCACTCTGATATTTTAATAATGTCGTGTATGTTTGGCTGTATAATAGAAAATAAGCATGTTTATACATATATATATTTTTTTAAATTCTTTTAAAAATATTGGTACGTGATGATGTGTACTAAGCTTTTCAATTTATGATGAGTAAATATAATTTTCACTAATTAAAAATATCACCTGACCATTACAAAAAAATTTAAAAACTCATTACAGAAACTTAAAAGATTTAAAACATAATAAATTATTAAAATTTTAAAAAAAGGAAACAAATCTTGTAAAATTCATTATTTATCGAAATTATTTTAAGACAATAGTGTCCATAATATATCGTATTCATAAATACAATTAAAAGGTTTTCTAATTAAATAATGTTTTAGTTTGATCGCATTTTTTTACGATTCAGAGCAGATTTTCGGTAAATTATCTACTATTTGAGGAAAAAAAATGATGATTTATATTCTCCAAGGAGGCCTGCTTTTAACTAATATAAATATAAAGAGGAACACAATATGGGCTGAACCTACGCTACACAAGTGTTTCTTAAAGCTCCTGTTAGTCAGATGCGCCTTTACTGTGCACGGACTATTTTTTTTGTTTGTTTTTTTTTAGTTATTTGTTGACATTGAAAGCGTGAAAATATTTCAAAGTAATGCAGATTCCTCTATGAGACGAGACGATTCTAAGAGAACTGAAAGTCCTAGCAGGATGTATTATCGGCGAACATAATCTTAATATGATAAGATACTTATGACGTTGTATTAGAAGTAGACTATGTGAAAAAAAACTATTAGGCAAGATAGTAATTGAGATCAAGAAAAAATATGTAAAGATATAGTGTAGCTGTGGCAATCATGAAATAAGGACAGGATTTAATTTAGTTTGACCATGGAATGAGTATTGGGGCCAGAAAGATATATATATTGGTGCGGTGGAAACTGCTCGTTTTTTTTTTGTTTTGTTATTTTTTTGTAACAATATTATCAAGGGTAAAATTCCAACCAGATATCAGCGGTGTGTGGAAATTACGGTCACCCAAAGTCGTTGCGAAAACAGCAGTTCAGGTAATAGGGAATAATGATAAGTATCCAACAAATGAGGGACATTAAACCAAATCACATCACAATCCACTGGTCGGGCTTCACAACACAACAGTCATTGCATTGTACACTATAAAACTCATTATTACTGCAAACGATATATTTAGTTGGTACACCTGCTTGATTCGAACTCCTGTTTCTTTCTCAACAGCGAATAGTTAGTAAGACACACCTGGCTTAAATGTAGTCCCCCTTTTATGGAAGAAAAAGAATAGAGATTAGGTTGCTATCCGGGGGTACATTAGAAATAGCGGTTGTGTTCCTACCCGGGGGCCACATTTTGTAAGACCTCTCCATATCTAGGCCGATTGACATTATCTTCCTTGCTCACAAAACAAAAACTTCAAATACTTTTGACTAAATAATTTACAATAATAAAAATAATGTCGGATTAAAAAATCCATCAACAGCTTAAAAATTACTTTGTTTACCTTCTGTGTACGACAATAAATTTAGCAGAGTCTGTCTATATTTCTGAGATGAGGTATTATGTACATTATTTACATTATACGGACTATTGCCGTCATCTTTTTCGCTATATTTATCACAACGTTTCGGCCGTTGTACGCTCCGGCCTTCTTCAGGTGGTTGGAATGTCGAACTGAACCCTTTATTTCGCACACTGCGGTGATCTCCACATGATCCCATTGACAAGGAACACCATTTGAAAATTTGTAAACCTAAGGAATCAGCACATATGCTGAGCCGACCAAGTATAGAAATAAACACAATATGGGAACCAGTAATAATGAGTGCCAGGGAAAAGCAATGATAACAACATAGTTGCAATATGAGCTCTGGTAAAAACATGAAATGATAACAGCAAAATTGCAATATGAGCACTGGTAAAAATGGTTGCTGAAGACATTAGGTTTATAATACCCAGAAATTCATACCCAGATGTCCTCAAGGACACATCGCACAGTGGATAAAAGCGTTGGTTAGATCCAGTGACAGGACCCAAAGAGTGTGAGTTCAATACCCGGTTAAGGCAGTGGAGAACTTAACAGGAGATAACTGATAACTAACATCCATGGCACGTGGAACTAGAACAGTCTACCCCAGTGAGCAAAATAAAGGGTTCAGTTCGACATTCAAACCACCTGCGTTGTGATATATATGGCGTTGTGATAAATATGGCGAAAAAGATGAGGACAACTGTCCGAATAATGTAAATAATGTAAATTTAGCAGATATAGATTTTGAAATGTTCCAACGAGTGATTTAAATTTGGGTAATTTCTTTATCGTGGAGTCGGGACATATTTCCTTTGGTAGAACTTGGTCTCTAGGCCGGATGAAATCAATTTTACGGTTAACAAAAAAAGAGATGTCTACTCAAACACGCGTTCACACTATAAAATGTATTAAAATCCAGAGACGGATATGCAGTGTGATAGGTTCTGATCTGGCATCTCGTCTACAGCCACTTCTCACAGACGTCATGTGGCTTCCCTCTGTCTTTTCTACAAATATTTTCATGGCAACTGCTCTGACGAGCTACTTTCACTGTTGCCCCAACTGCATGAGTTTAAGCGTTCTACAAGGTTGGCATCTCGATCCCACCTTTCACTGACGAAACAGTTAAATGTAACCGCTTCTTCTACTTCAACAGCTTCTTTTCTCGCACTTCCCGACAGTGGAACTTCCTTCCACTTAACTGCTTCCCTGATAGCTATAATCTTCAAATATTCAAATGTAATGTCAATCGACATCTTCTGAATTTTTGATCCCGATCCCCGTCTTTCTCTATATCAATCCCTTAAACACCCCTATTTCCTCTTGCTCCCACTTTCTGTAACCTCTTGCGCGCTATTGGCACTCCCCCCTTGCTTGGGGTGAAATTCTTTAAAATAAAATTTCGTAGTCATCGACCAACATTCTCAATTATTGTGCCAGATAATATTGCCACTGGAAAGCGCGTGTAACAGGGAGCTGGTCCCAGGAGCACCCGGCTTGCTTTCAGGTACTCGACTGATCATCCCCACCGTACTCACCAGATTTAAACCACATGAAATATGTATGACAAAGATTACATGCTTTACTAAATCCCCTAAAGCTACTCCCTTGTGCAAATTAATTGAAACAACTGATTTATTTTCCTTTCTTTCACCATACGGTCAGTTTTACACCCACTGGAGTGACAGAGTGGAATCGATATTTATTTTTTCCTCAGATTAGGACATTTGCAGTGGTGTGCAGTAATGTTTATCTATTTTCGGGGTGTATGATGAAATTTGTTTGGCCTTAAAAAATATTGCATCATCCGTTATTGCATCAGATTTTTATCATGCCAAGACACAATTGTCTCGACTGTCGATTAGTTGTCCTACGGCCATTGTCTGCGATCGACGTTACTCCAAGGAAGCCTACGAAAATTTGTAACGCTGCACGAACACACTGACAAACTTTACCAGTGAGCAAATCAAAGTACTATAGACTGGCCCGGAAACTCTCCTGATTTAAATCCAGTCGAGAATTTGTGGTCAGGCTGCAAGGAACGACTTCGTGAAATGGACATACGAAGTACTAAAATGTGTACTGGGTCATGTTTCATTGGCAAATTACGAAAAAAAGTAAATAATAACGGAATTATTCGTTGTTTTTGTTTTGTTTTGTTTTTTCAATTAATTTGCACAAAGTTGAACATCTATTTTAACCTAGAAAAGGTTACTGAATGAGGAATAACCAAAACAGAGGTTGGTAATGAAATGGTAATCTTTATAACTTTAACCAAATACATTAGCTCGCCAGCGGCATGAAGTAAGTAAACCACTGCTAGTGGTGGACTACTTGGCATATTACCCCCACTTACAATAGTATCTAAGGTAATTATGAGGGTTGAGATATACCTATTAGTGTTCATAGGTACGGTATATAGCAAAATCCAACAAACAAATATGGACAGCCCCAAAATGTACGTAGATCTGACGCTATACTCCAGGAGAACAACACACGGCGCTTTCTTGGCCTCACGTTTTCCACTGAATTGAAGTGGAGCGATTTCATCGAAACAAATAGTCGCATCTATTACAAGGAAATTCGGGTTACAGTGTCGTTCCAGAAAAAAATTCTCGTCTATATTTATCTCGCACATTTACAAAATTACCATTCGTCCGTGCGTTGGATCACGTTGTCATATCTGGTCTGGTGTTCCTTCTATTCATCTCGAGATTCTTGACAAAATCCAAAGAAGGATCTGTAATGTAATCGATCTTGATCAGGCATCTCGACTTCAGTCACTTTCTCACCGACATGACGTGGCTTCCCTCTGTCTTTTCTACAAATATTTTCATGACAACTGCTCTGAAAAGCTTTTTTTCTGGTGATCCGATTAGATGAATTTAAGCGTGCTACAAGATTGGTATCTTGGTCTCAACCTTTTACTGTTGAAATACCTAAATGCAGTCGACGCTTCTACTTCAAGAGTTTCTTGTACTTCCCACCTGTGGATCTCCATTCCGTTTGTTTTTTGTTTTTTGTTTGTTTTGTTTTGTTTTGTTTCCCTGATAATTACAATTTCAAAACTTTAAATGCAACATAAATTGCTATCTTCTGTCTTGTTGAACACCGTTCATTTTCTGTCCTCTCCTCAATCCTCCGTATTCTCAGCCTCTTTCACTTTCACTCCCTGTAACCCCACTGCGTTCTAGTGAATCGCTATCTTCTATCTTCTTCAATCCCCTTCATATTTTCCATACTAGTGTTTTCTAGCTAGGTTTCTGTCGTGATCTCTTTTTGGACACTGTTCCCACAGATTTCTCACTGACCAACTCCTCGTGCTAGTCAGACTAACTATAATTGCAGTTGGGATATTCCATTAGACCAGAGAGTTTACGAGTACATGACAGATGCATCTTCTTGTAGTATCAACAGCCATGTAACACAGTGAGGCACCTCAAGGCGGTGTAATGTTTAGCAAGCTTGTCTCGCTGGAACAATTATGGCTGAATAGTGAGTTCGATCCTCACAGAGTGCCACCTACTTTCGGCCTTGTGCTACATCTACGCTACGCCTGGAAAATCACTGGGCACTTCAATGTGGTGTAATTGTTAGCAAGCATGTCTCGTTAGATCAGTTACGACTGAGTAGCTCCACACTTTCGGCATTGTGCCACATCTAAGCTACCCATGAAAAATCATTTGGGTACCTCGATGCGGTGTAATGGTTATCAAGCTTGTCTCGCTAGAACAATTATGACTGAATAGTGAGTTCGATCCTCACTGGGTGCCCCAGACTTTCGGCCTTGTGCCACATCTATTCTACGTTTGTAAAATCACTATACACAAGTACAGAGCGAGTTTTTATAATCATTTTTTTAAACTAAAATAGGCGGTCGCGCCATCAACAGGTAAGTTTTATGAAGTGTTTAAAAATCATTTTTTTTTGGTTACCAGTTGCACTATACACAGGTAATATTTTGGGAGGTATTATTAGGTTGGTGCAAAAGTAATGTCGTTTTTTACGTTAAAAAATGCTTCAAAAAACGACATTGTTTTTGCACCAACCTAATAAAACTCATGCCGAAAAATCAGGGGTTGCACTATATATGCAGTCGACTTATACACGAGTACGGGCA
Organism: Acanthosepion lycidas; assembly: GCA_963932145.1. Classification (NCBI taxonomy): domain Eukaryota; kingdom Metazoa; phylum Mollusca; class Cephalopoda; order Sepiida; family Sepiidae; genus Acanthosepion; species Acanthosepion lycidas. The sequence goes on along the minus strand of OZ010583.1, from coordinate 22,501,053 downwards.
GCTGTTGTATTCTGGTACACTTGTATATCTTTTAGTCTACCAACTGGTGTGTCTATTTACATTTATCTTTGTTTGGCATAACATGTACACAGCTGCGTTAGGTAAGTTATTCACCGCTTACCGATGTCTCGCTTGACTTCAATAAACTTTTTTTTACGTGTCGTATAAATTGTCCGTTCAAAAATCTGATACTGCATCAGTGTGACATTTTTGGTAAAATTCAACCAGACAGTTATCGAATCTGATGTTTGCGCATGTGTTCAAGTCACCAAGTCCAAGTGTCGGAAGGAGTGAACAGTCGCCATGTTCAAATTTTCGTATAAAAATTTACTTACTAGTATATGTTTATTGATGACAAGCACTTCTGTGATCATTATGATTTATCCAGCTATACATTTAGAGATTCTTGATAATATCCAGAGAATAATCCGCAATATTAATGGTCCTGACCTGGCATCTTGGCTTCAGTAATTTTTCCACTTCCGTAACCTAGCTTCCTCGTGCCTTTTCTATAATTAATAGTAATTGTTCTGATGAACTTTATTCTATGCTAGCTTGTCTTTATAAATTTAAGCGTAGCACTACATTGGCGTCAAGGTCTCCTCACTTTCCAGTTAATATGGCTAGATGTAACCGTAAGTTCTATGCTAATAGTTTCTTCTATCTCACTTCTTGCTTGTGGAACTATCTTCCAGATTCTTGCTTCCCAGTCAACTTTGATGTCAATCGTTTCAGTTTCTTCACTCGTTATTGAAGAAGTCTCTTTCAGTTTCTTTCTGTCCTGTCAAATTTGATCTTCAAAAATTTAAATGCAATGTCAATCGTTATTTTCTATTTTCTTAATTCTTATTCTTTTATTATTCTCTCTGCATAATAATGTTTTTTTTCGATAACATTCATTAAACCCTTGCGTTTTAGTGGCTTTATTGTCTTGCTTGAGTGAAATGATTAAAAATGTCATTGATCAATTCAAACGATTTTAAAAAGAAAATATATGTCGTTTACTGAAGTGCACGAGGCTTCACGAAACCTTTTATATCCAAATGATAACATGGAACCTTTAAGTTTCCGAATTGGTGACCCCAAATTGATTGAGCTTGTTAATAAATGCTCATAGAAAAAAATCACAGTACTAATCTACCAATAGCTTATTCTGTGCACATAGATTTAAAGATTATGTAGCGTTTATTTTTTACCTCGAAAAACTGATCACAAACATCACAGCAGGCATAAAAAGATGTCTATCGATGTCGCCATCATGACACTCTATCGCCATTAAATAATGATTCGTAAAAGATCTGGCCAAATTATAGATGTCTCTTCTTTGAACCGGTGCCAAGCCTGTTTCCAGAACTGCTACTGAGAAAACAGGGATGCCTTTGCCAAAAGAACGTACAGTGAACGGGAACCAAAGGCTATCATTATTTAATAGCCACAGTAGCTGTGGATTTGGGTTGGGTACTCGCTTCAGGGCCCCTACTAAAAGGAAAAAGCAAAGAATAGGTTGGATGCTGGTAATGCGTTTTAAGGGCCTGTGCATTTGCCAAACTTTGGTCTACTTTATGAAGGGGTAATTTTTATGCCTGTTGTCTGAAACTATATGTGATTGATCTTGTGTATTTAGCTAGCTAGATAGATAGATAGCTAGATTCGTACTCCCGTTTAAAATATTCTGCTCGCGAAAAATAAGTCTTTAAGTACACATGCCTCCATCCCAGACAGAGAATTCACTGTCAATATGATGTACATTATTTAGACTTTGCTTTGTCATCAGACGATATTGCTCAGTTGCAAGCAATTCAGAGAAAGAGAAGTTGCTACCACTGATGGTCGTTTCGATTTCAGCATCGTCGAATGGTATTTCGTGAGGGAAGACGAGTTGGGGGCGTCTAGTGTAATGATGTACAAGCTGGACTTGCATAAAATTACTACACTGAGTCCTTCCTACATCTGGCTTTACGCCAGGCGAAGTTAAAATGAGCAATTACCACTCAGCGACAATTTTCTGTTAAACACAATATATTCGGTCTCATACTTCTTCCTTTACGTGTCGAGGATATAGGCGATCATGACTCTCCACAATCTCCTATCTTGTGTAAATCTTAGCTGGCTTTTTTTCTCTTCGCTAAGGTCTACCCATCGTTCCGAAATATATTCGTATACTCACGTCAGGTTTTTTTACAATTCTTCTCGCTAGAATCTATCTTAAATGTTTATAAGTCTAACATTCGTCCACGTTTTCAATATGGCTGCCACATCTGGAATTAATGCTATATATTAGGTTGGTGCAAAAATAATGACGTAATAATGTCGTTTTTTGATGTTAAAAAATATGTCAAAAAACGACATTATTACGTCATTATTTTTGCACCAACCTAATATTTAGAGATACTTGATAAAATCCTAAGAATCTGCAATGTTGTTTGGCATCAGTCTCTTCTCAATCGCCGTAACGTAGCTTCCTGTGCCTTTTCTATATACACTTTTATGGTAATTGTTCTGATGAACGGTACCCAGACTTTATGAATTTAAGGACAGTACTCGATTGGCGGCAAGGTCTCATTATTTTACAGGTGAAATGGTTAGATGCAGCCGTAAGTTCTTTGCTAATAGTTTCTTCTATCGCACTTCTCCCTTGTGGAACTATCTTCCGGATTTTTACTTCCCAGTCAACTTTGATGTCAATCGTTATTTTCTGTTTTCTTAATTTGTGTTCTTTTATTCTTCATTCTTCTTAATTATGTTTTCTTATATTCTTTGCTTGGGGTGAAAGAATTATACATACATATATATATATATATATATATATATATATATATATATATATATATATAGATAGATAGATAGATAGATAGATAGATAGATAGATAAATTACATAGAATAAAAATCCAAAGTTACTTCAGTCGAATATCTATTTCGACCCACAAGACTACGTTGTAGGCTTTGTCAGCTCAGAGATAACTTCCTTGTAGGCCTTGCCAACTCATCCCTGAGTTGACAAGGCCTACAAGGAAGTCTTGTTGATTGAAACAGCTATTCCAATTTTTTTCCTATATAATTTATATGCTCTTTTATAATAAATATATTGTGGATCACTTTTAATATTTTATATTATTAGGATTCACTTAGATTATTTATCAACGGATTATTACCTACCTACCTATATATATATATATATATATATATATATATATATATATATATATATATATATTACAGTCTCAAATGTGAAAGTCAGGGATCGTTTTTCCATCATTATGAAGTAATAAACTGCCCCCTCCCCGCCAGAGTTGATATAATTATTGGGAAAAGCATATGTGAAAGAGAGATTATGATGTGGAACTTTCCTCTATGAGTTAGGCTTTATGAATTTAAGCGCAGTACTAGATTGGCGGTAAGGTCTCATCATTTTACAGTGGAACTCTCTTCTGGCATCTTGCTTCTCAGTCAACTTTGATTTTCAAAAATTCAAATGCAATATCAATCGTTATCTTTTGTCTTCTTAATTTCTGTTCTTTTATTTTCCCTTCTCCTTACTAATTTTGTTTTTCTTTTTCACGTTCTTTCACACTTAGTAACCATTGCGTCTACGTGGCTTTATTGCATGGCTTAGGTTTTCCAAGCCCTCTATCCTCATTGTGTGTCCAAGGAATTCCAGCTGTCTTTTCCTGATTGTGAGCGTAGTTCCCCTCTGAAAGATCTCCACTGCCTTAACGGATAAAGGCGTCGGTTAGATCCAGTGACAGGACCCAAAGAGTGTGAGTTCAATACACGGTTAAGGCAGTGGAGAACTTGGAGACGGGAATAAACAGGAGATAACTGATAACTGACATCCATTAAACATGGCAAGTGGAACTAGAACAGTCTACCACAGTGAGCGAAATAAAAGGTTCAGTTCGACATTCCAACCACCTGAAGACGGCCGAAACATTGTAATAAATATGGCGACAAAGATGAGGACAATAGTCCGAATAATGTAAATAGTGTACATAATACCTCGTCTCAGAAATATAGACAGATACTGAATAAATTTACTCTTTCGTAATTTTTGTGCAATTATGGTAAAAAAAATCTGTTAAAATGGAATGTCAGTGTTATTTTCAGTTTTGCGAAATTTAGACGACAATTTATCCATTATAACATATATATATATATACCCTATATATATATATATATACCCTATATATATATATATAATTTGCCCATTAACAGCAGTTGTCCACGTGTAACGAGTTTTCAAAATAGAAGTTTGTCTATTATTGATGATCCAAAGGTCTATTGTTCTTTTCATGTTTTTTTTTTCAAAAGGAATGCATAAGCGTGCCGACAATTCGAAATAATTTCATTCGTTTTGTTTATTAAATTATTCACGTTCTTAAATTTGATACGTGTATCCCTCTTATATACACAAGAAAAATAATATATATATATATATATATATATATATATATATATATATATATATATATATACAGCGTGTCCCCAAAAATTGACATCATTGTAAACGCAGTTATCGTGCAGAACTACTAAGTATAGCTCAATGAAATGGAACAGTTTAGGTATTGAACATCATAAATTTATTATGGGGCCGATTTCATAAGTTTTCAATATGTGCACCGCCTATGACACGGCACACGTCAGGTCGATCGTTAAGTTCTTGCCAAATACGGTGATGTTGATGATGGTCTGTTAGATCCTTTAGACTTCCTCTTTAAATTTTTGGTACCAAGTCAAAATTTGTTTGCTAATTGGTGAAGTGTTTACAAATTTTGCATTGAAGGCACGCTGCATAGTCTTGGGTGACTGTATACGAGCATACTCCAAGATGCAAAATGACTTCTCTTTGGGAGTGAACAACGTGACTCAACCTGAAAACAGAACAAAATTAAAACATTAAATATACAACCTTGATCTGTTTCTACACATTCTGTGAAAATTTGAGGTTATTTCAACAGGAATTACCATATTATTGGCATATGATGTTTGTGTGGCGCGCAAAATTATACTGGCTACAACCTGGGGTTCTACATTGTTCTTTAGTGTTCTGAATATCATAAAAATGAATGTACATATTGTTGTTGCTGTTGTTCATCCGCGTGTTGCCGCTTTCATACACACTTCAATATATTGTTTCCTGGGCTGAAAATTATTTTATTTAATGTCGGTTGTTTATTTTGTATAATAACAGCTTCTATAATTTTCAGTTTTTCTTTGTATATGGCGCTGTATATTTTTTTTTTGGCGTTTCCATTATTATTTGGCTTATGTTGAGAGTTGAATTGTCGTCGTTTGTCCGTGATGTGCTCTTCAATATGTATACTATTTCCACTAAGTTTCGAGAGGTGACAAGGCAGTCTACAAGAGAGTGTCATGCATGTATGGCTTATGCAAGAATTTAAAGGTTTTTATTATTGAAAATGCAATGCAAACACACACGCGCGTGCACACACACGCGCGTGCGCACACACACACACACACACACACACACACATATATATATATATATATATATATATATATATATATATATATATATATATATATAAATTTTCTGTTCTCGTACTGACTAGGAACCCTTTACATTGGCTTTTTTGCCAGTATATTTTTTCACACTTTTTTTTTAATAAATATGAATTTAGCCGTGGTTTGTTTTTCTCCTCCTCATATCAGTTTCTCTTCTTTTCTCGCAGTTCGAATTGCTATTCTATCAAGTTAATAGTTACCAATGTATTCTTCTGACGGATTTTGGCTTGAAAAGGATCCTTAAAAACGAATGGTTTCCTGCGTTTTCATACATATATATATATATATATATATATATATATATACATATATATATACATACATACATACATACATATATATATATATACATACATACATACATACATACATACATACATATATATATATATATATATATATATATATATATATATATATATATATATATATATATATAAATTACATATAAGAGAAATTCAAAAATACCCCATTTGTTATCGTTATGTCGCCCCACAAGAAATACCTTGGAGAAGAGAGAAAGATGAAAAAGTAAAAGAAATAGACAAAGAAAAAACGGAAAGGGAGAAAAATTATTATAACTGAGGACGCAGCAAAAACCTTAAACACAGTTTCATTGTGGTAGAGGAGAGAGTTAAAAATAACCTTGATCTATATTTTGAAATATTAACATTAATTTCTATAAGGAAAATTATTTAAAGAAAATTCAAAATTTAAAAATTGGAGAAGTTTTGTATAATTAGATTTACTTTGTTATAATAAATACATAAATAAACTGAGCTCTCTTTGTGGATCAGTTTTAATATTTTATATTATAAGGATTAACTAGGATTATTTACCTACGGATTTTTCCATATATAATCAATAATATTCAAAAATTCATTGCTGGTAATAATTTTTTTACCAAACTGTATTGCTGGTAATAAAACCTATTTTTACACATTCTGACCCCAGTTTGGTGGGTAACTATTTACCCATATCTGGGACCTTAACAGTTATTACCACTCACGGATCAGGGTGGACCTGGGAACACCAGCAATTAAGAGGCGGTTCCACGCTCCTCAAAACCTCCTGATCAAAGGCCTTGTATACAGTTTATCGTCATACCCAGGACGCGGATGTAGTTTATCGTCAAACCCAGGACGGCACATCAACTGATGCATCACTTTCGTGCGATGAAGCTCTAAAGTACGAAACGCATTTTCCCATTTTGATATATATATATATATATATATATATATATATATATATATATATATATATATATATATATATATATATATATATATATAGAGAGAGAGAGAGAGAGAGAGAGATAGATAGATAGATAGATAGATAGATAGATGCACACACATATATATATATATATATGTACACAGACACACACACATACATATATATATATATATATATATATATATATATATATATATATATATATATATATATATATATATATATATAAAAGTGAACATAGAAGTCAACAATTAGAGGCGGCACTCTGTCTCATGCTAGATGCAATCATCAGGCCACGATTGCTGTTATTTTTCTTGGCTATTTATATATATATACGGGTCAAAATAAATAAGAGAAGCAAAATAATTTAACCCAAATAAATAAATAAACGACTTCCGGTAAAATAACCGCCAAAATAGACTACCCACAATGCACAACTGACCCGTATATATATAAATAGCCGAGAAAAATAACATAACTCGTGGCCTGACGATTGCATCTAGGATGAAACAACCTGTCGCCTCTAAGTGTTGACTTTTATATTCTCTTTTACATTTACACTCGCTCTATCTCTCATATTGAGCACTTTATCCGATAAATATAACACATCTTAAGACTATATTTCTTCATTCAAATATATATATATATATATATATATATATATATATATATATATATATGCGTGTGGGGTGGTTGGGAAGTGAGAGAGATAATGAGTCCTTGGGTGACGTAATGGTTAACGGTTTGGAAATGAGAATCAGCGAAAAAGGTTCAAGTTTAATCTAAAGCCATTTTTTCTCACTGACAGCAAGAATCTGTTTCTTCCAACAGTCTGTTTAATCGATAGAATCTTTTGAGAAAATTTGTCTTGTTTTTGGAATGCGACGGACTTTGACAGACAAGAGAATGAACACTTGAGCAAACCACTCTCCCATCAGGCGGAGATAACCAAAAGATATTACCCCCTGTTTACAATTTTTTTCGACAACAGGAATCAGAAAGCGTTGCTTTAAGTATATTCCAGTCAAGTATGAACCCGTGCGAATTTGGACAGGAACCGGGAAAGTCATGTTCGAAATGTCAGGCGGAGTTGAAACCGAACGGAACCGTCTCAAGTTACCAATGAATAGGTCAGAAGTCCTTTGAAACCATCCACAAATAACGCAGCAGTCTATAATCTCCCCAGTTGCGAGATTCCGGCCAATCTACACAGTTAAATATTCGCCAGGTTCTTGCATATTCTATTCTTCGAAGCTGTATATTTGTGAGAAGATCTGCGCCACGCCCATTGTCGAACCCACACATTTACAAAGACACACATGCTCATGAGAATAAAAGTATTTCAGTTAATATATTTAATTTTGTCTCTATAAAGTACTGATAAAATATATATACTATATATATATATATGATATATTATATATATATATGTATTATATTTATGATATATTATGATATGTCTTATCTATATATATATGATATAGTATACATATAAATATTATCTATATGATATATTAAAATATATATATGATATATATTATATATATGATATATATTATATATATGATATATTATATATATATATATATATATATATATATATATATATATATATATATATATATATATATATTATAAATGTACATATGATATATTAAATATATATAGTGAATATGTTATATATATATGATATATATGTATATTATATAAATGATAAGAGAGAGTGAGTTCAATACCCGGTTAAGGCAGTGGAGAACTTTCAGAGGGAAAATTAGCAGGAGATAACTGACAACTGACATCCATCAAACTAGAACAGTCTACCCCAGTGATCGAAATAAAGGCTTCAGTTCGAAATTCCAACCACCTGAAGAAGGCCGGAGCGTACAACGGCCAAAACGTTGTGACAAATATGGCGACAAAGATGAGGACAATAGTCCGACTAATGTAAATACTGTATTAAGATATATATCTTAATATATATATGATATATTACGTATATATTATATACATATATGTGATATATTGCGTATATATTATATACATGTGTATGATATATATATTATATATATATTATAAATATATGGTATATTAAAATATGTCTTATATATACATATATCATATACATGCTATATTATATATAGTATGAGATATTAATATATTAATTATATGTATATGATATATATTATTTGTATATGATATTTAATATATATCTATATATGTTGTATTACGATATATTATATATATAATATATTATGTATATGTGTATGTTATATTAAGATATATACATGATCTATATATAATAATATGTTTACGCTCTTTTTCTACAATATTGTCATATATTATATATATATATATTTACGTCGCTTCGCTACTTATTCGCTACTTATTATGAATTCTAAAGAAAAATGACGCCGTGGTCATTTTCATACACCCGGTATATCCACACAAATATACATATATATATATATATATATATATATATATATATATATATATATATATATCGTCCCAAGCAAGGCGGTTGTATCACTAGTACGCATGGGGTTGCAGAATGTTCAAAATAGTAGATGATGGCGATTGACATACCATTTAAATCTTTGAAGATTGTCGTTATCAGTGAAGCAAGTAATATGGGGCGTTACTGCCGGGGATTGCCGGGGAGTGCGAGAAAAAAAACTGTGTAGTAGAAGTGGCGGTTACATTTAACTATTTCAACAGTAAAATGGTGGGACCTAGATCCTTAAATTCTTGTATCGGGGCACCAGGGAGAAAGCTTGCCAGAGCAGTTGCCATGTAAATATTTGTAGAAAAGACAGAGGGGAGCCACGTCAGGGAGAATGTGACTGAAGCTGAGATGCCAAGTCAGGATGGATTACATTATAAATCCTTCTTTGGATTTTGTCAAGAGCCTCGAGATGAATAGAAGGAGCACCAAACCAAATATGGCTGCAGTATTCAATGCACGGATGGATGGTAGATTTGTAAATGTACAAGATGTGCTCTGACGAGATAGATAGATAGATAGATAGATAGATAGATAGATAGATAGATATGGACAGACTGAGATAGATAGATAGATAGATAGATAGATAGATAGATAGATAGATATAAGCAGACTGACATAGATAGATAGATAGATAGATAGATAGATAGATAGATAGATAGATAGATGATGAACAGGCTGATATATATATATATATATATATATATATATATATATATATATATATATATATTACCCTTGTGCACGCTAATTGAAACAACCGCTTTAGTTTCCTTTCTTCACCATACGGTCAGTTTTTGACCCACTAGAGTGATAGTGTGTAATCGATTTCTATTTTTTCCTCTGATTAGCTCATTTGCAGTGGTGTACAGTAATATGACTCTATTTTCAGCGTGTATGATGAAATTTGTTTGGTCTTGAAAAATACTGCTTTATCCATGATTGCATCAGATTTTTATCAGGTCCAAGCATTATTGTCTCGACTTTCGATTAGTTGTCCAGCGGCCATTGTCTGCGATGGACATTACTCCAAGGAGGCGTATCATAAATTGTAACGCTACACGAACACACTGGCAAGCCTTACCAGTGATCAAATCAAAATGTTATAGACTGATACGGAAACTCTCCTGATTTAAATTCGTTCGAGAATCTGTGGTCAAATTTGCAAGAAACAACTTCGTGGAATGGATAAACGAAGTGCTAACACGTGCGCTGGGTCATGTTTCATTGAAAAAATACGAAGAAAAAGTAAATAATAATGGAATTATTCGTTTCGTTTCAATTAATTTGCACAAGGGTGTACAAGTAGAGAAGACATGCTGACCAGGAAAATCGGCGCTCATGTTCGGGCATTACTTAAATTAACTGGTCCTCCCTTAAAAAAATAGAAAACAGTTTTTACCGAAGGACTAATGTTTGCGTATCAGACCTTCTTCAAGCCGCACTTGTTAGAATCGAAAATATTGATTTTTGTTTTAATAACTTTCGAAAGACAGTCCTGTTCGTAATATAAATACAGTGTAAGATAGATTGTCTTTTCATCGCTGTAACATTTCAATATCAAAAAGGAATCTGATAACGGTTTTTCCAACATTTTTCGAGGGAAAAAATGTCTTTAAATATGGAATCGAAAAAATCGCTGGGCTGCGATTGTTGAATATAAAAATGATTCCATTTGTGATAAATAATATTTAAATAAATTTAACATAGATTTGATTTTACATCCGCTCTGGTAAAACGTTACTGCGTTCCGATCACAGTATTTCTTAGAGAAATAAAACAGATATTAAAGACATATTACAAAAAATAGTGGTTAGCATTGGCGGTAAAGCACACTAGATCAAAGGGTGGCTTCCACAACAAAGAGGAACACAGGTTCGATCCCTGTCGAAGAAGGCATTTTCGCCTACTAAAATTGCGCAGGCCGACAGACGTAATACACACTGTTTAATAAATTAAAAAGGGGAGGTCTATTTGAAATACGAAGTATTCGCTATAATAACGTTTGAAGTAATACATACAAACACAAGCATATACACTTATACACACAGACACACACACATATCTATATATATATATATATATATATATATATATTTGTGTTGACAGAAAGAGACATTTATTCGTTGTCTTTCTTTAGTAGGTGGTTTGTGAATCTTTATTTTTATTTCATCCAAAGCAAAAACAGACTAGATAGATAGATAGATAGATAGATAGATAGATAAAACAATAATGATAGTCTGTTTTTGTTTACATGGAAGATTTCCAAGTAACGACAAACTCGTGCATACGAGACGCTGGAAGCGAAAATCGCTCGCAGCTCATGACGTCACACATGATCCATATCGTCTGATAAGCTTAATAACATTATCATTAAAAGAAGAAAGGAAATCACAATATTGATACATATTTTTTAATCCTATCTATTTTTTTAATTCCAGTGTCTCGTATGCACGAATTTGTCGTACCTTGGAAATCTTCCATGTAAACAAAAGCAAACTATATATATATATATATATATATATATATATATATATAGAGAGAGAGAGAGAGAGAGAGAGAGAGATAGATAGATAGATAGATAGATAGATAGATAGATAGATAGATAGATAAGAAAGTAATGTTTTCTTGGTGCTACTTTGACTTGTTGTCTACAAGGAAAAAATATCTACACCGTACAAATATTATTTGGAATGATATCCCCAAAGTGAAACAGGTACAACATTGGCTTCTTATATTTTCTTTGTACATAACAAGCCGAAGCCGAAGTAGAACTATGTTTAGTTATGTAGATATTATTCCAAATTAAAATTTATACGGTGTAGATATTTACATTATGTACATTCCGTTTATCAATAGAATATAAACAAGAGAATAGATTTTAATTATATTTTCTTTATGTTATATATATATATATATATATATGTTATATGTATTGCCATGTAGATATCATTCTAAAATAAAATTTCTACGGTGTAAATATTTCTCCCTTGCATATAACAAGCCAAAGTAGATATTTTTCTCCTTGTAGATGAGAAACCAAGGTAGGATCATTTTATTTATATGTCTCATACGGATAAGAAAAAGAGTTGAAAATGAAACTGGATTCTTTAAGAATATTTATTTATACGAACATTACCGGGTTCACAGTTCCATGATTTTCATGTTAAATTGTGATAGAGAGATGTGTGGCTATGCAGTGATATGTCTCGTATCTGCATCTGGATATATATATATATAATAATAATGGACTCTCCTGTCGGTTTCGACGTATGAGGATCTGACAAATTAATTGATTCAGTTATGAATTTGTGCGATAATCTCAGGTGTCACTTAAGACCCGCTATCGATTTACAAAGGAGGCCGCATATGGAGGAAGAATAAGGACTATGGGATGAGATCACTGTTAGATTGACTGACCTTTTCGATCTTGCTCTCGCTTCTTGAAGACGATTCAGACAAGCTGATTGAAAACTGCTGAGTCCACTAAAACACGTTGATCTCCATTCTACCCGCTCCAAGGCTAAGCGCTCGAGGGTGTTATGAGGTATACTGACAACTCACACACACACACACACACACACACACGTGTGTGTGTGTGTGTGTGTGTGTCATTGAATAATTTGGTCAAGTTTTGTCTGTTTATTTTCAATAGGACCATCTCCTAATAAATAAGAGAAAAGTACATATTTATTTATTCCGAGTACTTTCAACATTAACACGATGTCAATATGGTGTTTTTGTTTTTTTCCAAGACAAAATTGTTGTGTTCATCTGAATGTTAATTTTTTTTTTTTAATTATGAAGTGAAAAATAGTAATATTATGTACTGTACGATTTAAATTTCACGATATGGACGTCAGGGGAGGTAACTCAATTTTGAAATGTCCATATGCTTTGTTTTAAGAAAAAATACATATAAAAAATCCACATATACATGTTTAATACGGCATATATGTATACTCATGTTTTGTATATAAAATGTTTTCATATACATATTAATATAAAATTTATATGTTTGTATATAACAGATTTGGTTAATTTATAGTCTAAATCTATCTCTTTGCGTTGTTTCCAGTCCTGGGAAAGCGTTATTATATCATGGATATACTAATGCCTGTCACGGATCTTGGAGTGTACAGACGACCAAAATATGTCCCCTCTCTTTCTAAACAACTCCTTGTCGGATTACTTTGTAAATCAATATTTGAAATCATTGATTTTACTTAGTTTCGAACTCTGATTACTGGGGCCAATTTCAAATCTCTAACTATGGTACCGAACAAATAAGCAGCCCAATTTGAATGTTTCATTTCACCTAATGAAACGAGTATTTAATCTAATCTATATGCAAACCCGTCCGCAATGACTCAAAAAATAAAGAAATAAAGTAAAATGCTTGAAAAAAAAAGGAAATCCTTCTTTGTTTTTCCCTACGGTAATACAACATAAATTGACAGCGCAAATATCATAGGCGCTCAGTACGAATACTCAGAGTAAATATGCCAGGCTCTGTTCAAATAGTCGATGTAAATAACAGAATTAGACCATAAATATTCCTCGGAGAGATATCACGTGACTAGAAGAACTATCATGTGACCAGCATAAATAGTCAGGCACTGCAAATATGAAATGAATAGTTACTCGCAAAGACTGAGTCAGAATATAAATAGCTGTTCTGAATACTTCTTCAATATGTACCGTGTTCGTTCATGACGTATATGATCATGACTCTCCACAACTTCCAGTCTCTTTGAAGCTCTTAATAAACTTTGACTTTCTGTTATTTCTCCTAAGCACTCTTCCGCCACCCATTTACTCAAGCTGTCTATATTTCTGAGATGAGGTCTTGTAACTATTTACATTATTTACATTGTTCGGGCCTTCTTCCGGATCTGTCTATATATCTGAAATGCTGTACTGTAACTATTTACACTATGACATTCTTCGGACTAGTGTCCTCATCTTTATTGTAATATTCACGACATTTCACTCGTTGTAGTCTACGTCCTTCTTTTGGATCTGTCTATATTTCTGAGACAAGGCATTCTAACTATTCACACTATTTACATCGTTCGGGCTGTTCCTCATCTTTATTGTCATATTCACGACGTTTCGGCCGTTGTACGCTCCAGCCTTCTTCCGGATCTGTCTATATTTCTGAGATGCGTTTTTTAACTATTTACATGTTTGGACTATTACCTTCATCTTTATTGTAATATTCACGACATTTCGGTCGTTGTAGTCTACGGCCTTTCAGGATCTGTCTAAATTTCTGAGATGAGGTGTTGTAACTATTTACACTATTCGGGCTTTTCTCATCCTTCCATATTCACGACGTTTCGTCCGTTGTATGCTCCGGCCTTCTTTAAGTGACATACGCTGGAATTTCGAACTGAACCGTCTATTTAGCCCACTGGGGCAGATTGTTCTAGTTCCACGTGCCATGCCTTTTCTGGATATCTCAGATTTAGTTATTTCCCTTTAGTAACTCAACTCATCAAATTTCTGTCCACCTCTACTGTAACCAGGTATTGAACTGAAAAAGTGTTTTAATAAAAAACTTTTATCTGATAGTACCGCTGGTTTCTCGATCAATGAATGCCGAATGTTTCCTTATAAGGAAACAGCTAATATTACCCTTACCTTGACTCTCATGGTTTCTGATATTAATTGATTAAAGGTGTTAACATATATATCTTTTGTGACGGTTAAAGAACAAATTGAGCCACAACAAATATCCCATTCAATACTGCATATATTGATTTTTAAAGGATAAGGCAGCTAAGGCAACTTGGGAAACGCTTGGGAACACCCTCAATCCGAGACTGCCTAAGTGGACTGGGTTATCCTGAGAAACCTTCCTGACAAATTCGTGCTGAGATTCGAACCCGGGTCTCGTTGTCAGAAGACGAACGTTTTAACCACTCGGCCATGTATTGAGGTCTCATTCTCGCAATGACTACTAGAGCGTCTCTGGGCACTTAATTATATTATAAAAATCATTAATGTGTCGGACTAGAATTCTTGTCTTTATTGTTGTTATCGGTCAAAATGCGTTGATAAAAATACCATCCGAATGATTCATCGAACAATGACAATGATTGATCACAAAACACTCCAGACACATTCGAAATAAAAAAAATAAAAAAAATAGACAAGAAGCAAGACGCAATAAAAATAATTTGTTTTTAAAAAAATAAAAAAAAAAAAAAACATTACAAGGAAAATATTTGAAGAGAAGGGAACCATTTATCTAAAATTATTGATACTATAAACACAAACTTATTGTGAAAACTATTGATCACTCAAGATCAAAAGTAGAGTTATCATCAGTAAAAGTATACATAGTTTGTTTTTTTTCATTTGTGGAAATATTACGATCAAAAATTACTTGAACAAGTTGGACCATTTTGTTTTGTTTTGTGGGGTGCTCATCTCCCATGCATATATAAACAGTTGATTGATTGATTTGCTATTTACGGATTATCGACCTTTTGCCGGTTATATAAAACCAGAAAATATTTTTAGATTGTAAAAGTATTTTGGAGATGATAATAACTTTACTGAAAAATCTTGACCGATCGCATATTCAATATTACAGCACCTGCTATTCCAAATCGGTCACCCATCTAAGTACTGACAAAGCTTGACGTTGCTTAACTTCGGTGATCGTACGAGAACCGGTGTTTCAACGTCAGTGTAAGCCTTTTAAATAGTCGAACTCTCCAGAAGACAAAAAAAAACAACGATCTTACAGTAGGACGTGTCATTCGTCAGAAAGTTTTCGGGTCGAAAATTAGCAATCGGTAGGTTATGAAAAAGGGACCAGTGATTTCAGAAGAATGTTGGGAATACCATGGACTGAACATGTGAGAAACGACGAAGTTTTAGAAAAAAAATGGGAACGAAAAAGAAACTTATAATTT
Organism: Acanthosepion lycidas; assembly: GCA_963932145.1. Taxonomy (NCBI): domain Eukaryota; kingdom Metazoa; phylum Mollusca; class Cephalopoda; order Sepiida; family Sepiidae; genus Acanthosepion; species Acanthosepion lycidas. The sequence goes on along the minus strand of OZ010583.1, from coordinate 22,484,861 downwards.
CTAAGACCCATAATGAGGAAAGAGTATTTGGAAAATCTGATACTTACAGCAGAGATTAAAGGCAATAGCGACAGAGGAAAACAATGCATAGCATATCAAGTTTGAGTAATTGGATGACAGAGTATGGTTTAGGAGATATAACTAAAAAGAAAGAATTATTAAGAGGTACAATGGAGAGGAAATTGTGGCGACCCATGATCGCTAACGTCTTGAAGGAACGTGACACATAAAAGAAGAGAATTGAGCAGCAAGAACACCTGTTATCACAACACTTAACTTTTTACAGCACAAATCTTAAATCATTAAGGTATGATTTAAAGAATTTTGTTGAAGAAGAGATATATTCGAAGTATATTATGATAGACAGAATTTCTGCTCTGGTAAATATTGCTTCTCTGTTGACAAGACCCTTAAATATATCATACCTTAAAACTATGTTTTATTATATTTAGCTCCTGATAAACTGTAGAGTACTTTCGCTATAATTATAATCCATCATGAAAAGAGAAAAGTTTCGCCTGGACCGTTCCCTAAAAATTTATTCATCCCATCACCATCCACATACAAGTTAAAATTAATAGAGAAAATAGAAAGCGTCATAAAAAAGAATGAAATGGAAAACCCATTTCTTTTTAAACCAAGAACCCATCACAAATAGCACCACTTAAGGAAAAATACGGCTTTAAAACAAAAAAATGACCCCCGCAGCACAAAGTAGACAACTTCGAGAAAGAAATAACTTAGAAACATAAAATTCCATAAGCAACAAAATGCCTTACAAAAATCTAGCACAACATATAAGTAAAATAAACAATTCAACAAACGTATTTATGGCAGCGGACAAAACTAGAAATTTATACGAACTAAGCTCCCCTAAACACAACAAATTCCTCAAGGGCAAGATAACTAAAACATACAAAAAATCACCAATAACAGCAGAAGACAATATCAATGAGGAAGCTAAAACAACCGCCCAAAACTTAGATCGAAACGACTGCATGAATTGCATCGCAAAAGCACAAGCATTTATTACATTAAAAGAACACCAGAATAATTCCTGAACAAAACCAACATGCAGACTCATAAACCCTGTCAATGTAAAATAAGTCAAACAACACTAGAAAGAATTAATTCAGAGATAAAGAAGGAAATCAGTGGAAAAACAACAATAGACTGGTTCCACAACCTAAAACATAAATATAATTACCAATTTATACAGTTGGAGAGACCTTCGATTTGGTGTAAACGTTAGGAGCTTTGTCTCACTAGAACAATTACGATTGAGTAGTGAGTTAAATCCTCACTGGATGCTCCAAATTTTCAGTCTTTTGCCACATCTATGCTATGCTTAGAAAATCTCTATACGGCTAGATATAAAAAAACATTCTACCTTTCCATAACATAACCCATGCTAGATAATAAAAAAAAAGCCAATAGAAAATCATCATATGGTTCAACCACCGGACAGTAAAAACGTAAAACCAAACGTAGGAATATTATTCATCAATCTCATACACAAACACTTCATTGAATCAAACACTCTCCACGAGATACTCAACAAAAACACAGTAAAAATCAGCTACAGTTGCACCGAGAACATGAAACAAATAATAAAAAACCTAACAGAAAAACAATTAACAAACCACCTGAGCAAATTAATCCCACGTGTACCTGCAGAATAAAGAACAAATGTCACTTAAACGGCAACTCCTTGCAGAACAGTATAATATGCGAAACCACTGTAAAATCAGCAGATAAAGAAGAAAAAATTTATGTAGGAGTAACTGTGTCATGGTGCTACTTTTCTCATAGATGGTGTCCAAATTGACCCTACTATACTGTGCAGTCGACAAAATCAAAAACGCGAAATTAAAATATAAAATGGCCACAATCTACCTATTGTACCTTGTCTATTATGTGCTGCATTTGATCTATCCTGAAAACAAGAGCCCACTGAATAACATTTCCATGTCCATTGACCATATCAAAACTCATTCGGGAGAAAACAGACATTTTGCGGTAATTCCTGGAAAAGTAAGAATGAGCTTATCAATGACATTCTGTGGTGAACACCAAGAGAAAGAAATAGTAGCATTGTTCATCCATTCCAAACATTCAGCAAATATACGAAGATCTGAAGACATCTCGATGGGAAACTGTCAAGAAAGGATAGAAAAATGTAGTGATGATATCCTGCTTCAGTGATATATATATATATATATATATATATGAAGAAAAATATACGGAAAAAACAAACAAAAATCCTTATATGCAATTATGCTGTTTTAATGTTAACATAATGTCAACGTCGGACGTTTCGGCCTAATAAACCATCTTCAGGACATATTCATAAAATATAATTAATATTATCAATTCAACATGACAAAGACGATGGACATAAGAACAAGACTTATCCAAACAGATAACTGAAGATGGTTTATTAGACCGAAACGTCCGACGTTGACATTATATTAACATTAAAACAGCATAATTGCATATAAGGATTTTTGTTTGTTTTTTCCGTATATTTTTCTTCATACTGTCGGATCTACATCCATATATTTGCTTACATATATATATATATATATATATATATATATATATATATATATTAGGTTGGTGCAAAAATAATGATGTAATAATGTCGTTTTTTGACATTAAAATACGTCAAAAAACGACATTATTACGTCATTATTTTTGCATCAACCTAATATATATATATATATATATATATATATATATATATATATATATATATATATATATATACATATATATATATATCCATGATTCCGAGACGAATTCAGTCCAGGGTTGAAGAAAACATGCGCTGGTTGAAATAGGCTCTACACAAATGAGTTAATTTTGCATTTTTTGCTGTGTAATATATATGCTCTCTTATAATAAATTCACTGAGTTTTCTTTGTGGATCAGTTATTAGCAAAAATAATGTCGGTTTTTGACGTATTTTTAACGTCAAAAACTGACATTATTTTTGCACCAACCTAATATAATATTTGATAATAATAGGATCCACCTGGATTATAGATCAACGGATTACCTGCGCTATATATATATATATATATATATATATATATATATATATATATTTGTGTAAAAAATAAAAAATATTACCAACAATGCATGTTTGTAGAAAAATAAAACAAAAAAAAAGTTACCAGTACTACATTTGTGTAAAACAATTAAAAAACAAAAATATTACCAGTAATACATTTTTGTAAAAGAAATTACTAATGACTTGGATTCTAAGAGGTAGTAGTAGGAATGACGTCACAGGAACTCATGTTGCATGGTGGCTTACCGTTCGTCCGTCGTTGGTCTTAGCCGGTCGCTAACGTGGATGTGGGAGGCGTTTTGGATTTATATCCAAAACGCAGATAATTTCATCAATGTCAGAATAGGACGGCCACTAGGTATGTTACGGTTTTTTGGGTATATGTAACTAGTGAGCCAATCCAAATGACTTTATAGTCTACCAATAGAAGGTTAACCAATCAGAAGCCGCAGAACATGGTATCCGTCGTGTATAAAGGCGGCCATTTTTGTTTACCCTATCCGAATGACCAGTGCCAACTTGACCAGGCGAAGATGATAAAAGGAAGAACTACGCTCTGCTACGATATCCACTGCGAACCTGAACTACGCTTTCCTACTGTCTCCGAAATATTCACTGCTAACCTCTGGATTCTATACTCGAAGACGACCGTCATGAATTTGTAACAAGGTACTCCGGTCGATGGCTGACTATTCTGATTCTGACCTTCATATTCTGTAACATTACCTCCTGTTTTTCGTTTTCAAAATACGTTGTAATATGTATTTTAAATGATTGCCGGGTATGACTTGTAGCTTATTCGTTCATCTTCTTGCTATGCCTCCAGAACCAGCGCCATATACACGAATCAAAAGAAAGAAATATAATACAACATAACAAATCATATATTCACTTATATGATAGCAAATAAACTTTTAGAGAAATGCACAACAGTATAAAACATTTATTCTTCCAACAACACTCGTCTAAATGCACAAGGTGCAAGCACCCCCTCCGGATTCTACCGGGTTTTGGCATTCTAAGTATGACTCGGAGTTGATTTCTCGTGTTGGGTTATTTCATTCAACTTATTCTAGTGACATATCATTCTTTATGATAACTTGTTACACGAAACGGAAAATGCAATTTTATGCCTGTTATATGTTTCTTTTCTATAAGGGAGTCAATATGCCGCTAAACCAACAAAACGCAAATTACTAATGAAACAATGTGAGATACGTAAATCCTAAAATAAATAGATAAAATGAATTAAATTTTTCTATAATCAAATTTCTGTAACGAGAGAATTAAGATAATTAACACCTGTCTTTATGCTCAACAGGAATCAAGTTTTGTCTCGCTAATGCAGATCTTTTAAAACGAAGCCGATTCCTAAGCAAAACATATCAAAATAGATGTAGTATAAATTGTAATATAGTTATTAATATTAATGTTCACCCAATACAAGGCCCAACATCCACTCAATCTAGAAGGTTACTGTTTTTCATGAGCATAAGAAAAGTGAACTTCATAGGGTTTATGCCGAAAAGACAACGGTTAACTCTAGACTTGAAGCGGTCAAAATTATAATAATTGAGAAAACATCATAGCAGGAGTTTGTTCCACAAAGCAGCAGTCCTTGGGAAGAAGCTGTCCAAGTGGAACTTCCTTCTTACTAATGGAATACGAAGAGAATGGGGATGATTCACCCTTGTATAGATCAGGGCTTGTGGGAGCTATGGAAATAGCGATTGAGCAGCGAGGGGATTGCGATGTTTCGTCTAGAGGAAAGGGGTTGTAGTATAAGAAATAATTAATCAACCACAAGGACACGCAGACGCTTTTGAACTCTGTCAGGTTATCTCCTCCCAATTTTCGAAACTGCTCCTAGGGGAGACTTTCCGGACTATAAATACCCTGCGATCATTTTTTATCCCTCTTTTCTTACTTTTTCTGCTTACACAACAACATGTAAATCTCTCACGTAAGAACGCGTTCCCTTTTTAAGAAATATGCACACACATGTACGTACGTACATTCAGTCACTGCACATACTTTGGACCATTAGGTTTTCACATTCATTTGGCACACACGCATACTCACCGCTTTGTCATTTGTAACCCCTTTTTGTTAATACATTATCATCTGTTTGTACATATATATCGGTTCCTGTTGTTTCTTACATTTATATACGTGGACTCACATCCTGAGTCCGCCATGTTTGTTGTGGGCATTTCAGGAGAACAACTTTTTTTATCTCTCAACGCATACACCGGCTTGCAACAACTCTATTAAGACAATTAAGTGGGGGCTGGGCAGCTCCAGCCCACATAATGTAGCTTGTGCCTTTTTGTTGTGACCAACTAAATGGCTAAAGAAATAACAAAACAAGTGTTGCAGATGTATCATATATTAAACAGTAAGTACAACAGAAGTGTATTACACGACGAGTGAGTGTGTGTCGGTTGAGCCACCGTTCAATCTATTCTACTGTACCCCCAAGGCCTTCTCCCCTACTAATCTTATAGTAGGCGGAAGAGTCCAACATAGACTCTTTAGAAGGAGGACACCACAACACTTTTCCATATTTTTTTCATGGTAACTGTTCGGATGAACTCTTTGCTGTGCTACCTAGACTTTTATGAATTTAAGCGCAGTACTAGATTGGCTGCAAGGTCTCACCAGTTCGCAGTTGAATTAGCTAGATATAACCGTAAGTGCTATGCTTACAGTTTGTTTTTTGCTGTTTTTTGTATTTTTCTCTCTTTCTCACATTTCTCGTTTAGGTATATCTCTTCTGGCTTCATGCTTCCAAGCCAACTTTTATCTTCAAAAATTCAAATGCAATTTAAATCGCTATCTACTGTCATGATTAGCCTTCTAGTGTTATGGTAATTTACCCACGCACCCATGGATTCTCCCAGCTATAAATAGGAGCAGGTACTGCCTTTTGAAGAGTTTCCAGCAGTCAACTCTAACAGTCGGACCGAACATTCTTGCTGTAACACTCTCGTTTGTATATGTTTGTATTACTGTTTCTGTTAATATATTTGTTTAAGTCAATTCCTCTCTTTGTATCTTTATTTCTGGCGCTAACCAGGCCACAACATCTAGTGTTCTCCATGCCCAATGTTTACCCTTTTTGCTCTTCTTGTTTTTCCACAGTAAGTAAACCCCTTGTGTTTTAGTGTGTTTTAAAAATTCAAAGACTTTCAGTTCATTTCAGAAATTAGAGAAATACTTAGAATGTCTTTCAGTTGCTCTTAAAGTATTTTAAATTCATCTCAGACTTTTTTTCCATATATAGATTTTTGCTCATTTTTCACTTCATCTCAGACATTCAACAGGCTTCAGAAAGTGCACCATTTATCAGTTCCTCTCTCGGAACTTTTAACAATTTAACAATTTTAGATTGAACCTGGGAACAACAGCAATGAAGAGGCGGCTCCAGCCTCCTCAAAACCTCCAATCTCCTGATCAGAGGCTTTGCTGTTTATCGTCATACAGCTGGGGCAAGGAATGGCTTAAGTTTAACACCTCAAAAACAAAACATTTCTATATTGATCACCTGAAAGACTCCTTCCTGTCTCCATTCATCATGGCTGATACCAACCTCCACGGGAGCGACTCGTTGCGCCTTCGTTGTTTGACGTTCTCGGCCGAGTGTTAAGTGTAAAGACTATACTGAATCCAATGCTAGGTCTGCTTCTAAGTCGGGTCATTGTATCGAGGTATTCTCTTCAGAAGCTATCTTGCAAATTTCTAAGTCTACTATTCATCTATGCTTTGAATATTGCTGTCACATATTGTCGGATGCTCCTGCTAATAAATTTAGAGATTCTTGATAAAATCCAAAGAAGAATCAGCAATATCATTGGTCGTAACCTGGAGTCTTGGCTTCAGCCAATTTCCCAACGCCATAATGTAGTTTCCCTGTAACTTTTCTCTAAATATTAGGTTGGTGCAAAAATAATGACGTAATAATGTCGTTTGTTGACGTTAAAAATACGTCAAAAAACGACATTATTATGTCATTATTTTTGCACCAACCTAATATTTTCATCATGAATATTTCATTATGATATCTAGATTTTATGAAATTAAGCGCAGTACTAGATTGTCGAAAAGGTCTCATCAATTCGTATTTGAATTGGCTAGACGTAACCGTAAGTTCTATGCTAATATTTTCTTTTCTCACACTTCTTGTTTGTGAAAATATCTTCCGACTTCATACTTTCCAGCCAACTTTGATCTTCAAAAATTTAAATACACTATCAATCGCTGTCTACTGTCTTGATTAGTCTTCAAGTCTTCTCCATCCCCAACGTTTTCCTTTTTTCTTTTTTTTTTTTTTTTTTTTGTTCTTCCGCACTCAGCAGACCCTTGTGTCTTAGTGGCTTCCCCGCTTTTCATGGGGTAATATGATTTTAAAAAAATCAATTTTTAGTCTGATTTGACTCTTGTAAATAAGGGGCGTTAGATAAATATTGGTGCTATACAGGGAACCGACCATTTATATATAAACAGTGATGACATTGAAATCAACACTGAATGATAACTAGCTGCTTCACATGTATGTATTTAAACATTATTCTGGCCCAGTGGATAAAGACGTTGGTTAGATCCAGTGACTAGACCCAAACAGTTGTGAGTTCATTACGAGTCCACACCAGTGGTGAACCAAAAACTTGAAGAGTTGAGTTAAAGGGAAATAACTGAGACATCCAGAAGAGGCATGACACGTGGAACTAGAACAATCTACCCCGTTGGACGAAATAAAGGGTTCGATTCGAAATCCCAATCACCTGTAGAAGGCCGGAGCGTACAACGGCCGAAACGTTGTGAATATGTCAATGAAGATGAGGGCAACAGTCCGAATAATGTAAATAATGAAAGTAATCATAATACCTCATCTCAAAGATCCAATCACCTGAAGAAGGCCGGAGCGTACAACGGCCGAAACGTTGTGATTATGGCAATGAAGATGAGGATAACAGCCCGAATATTGTAAATAGTGCAAGTAATCATAATACCTCATCTCAGAGATATAGACAGGTATTCAAACAGTGTTGACGTAAAATTGAACATTGCATACTGACAGTTTCACATACGTATTTAAACGTCACATGATTTAAGAAATTACCACACACCATGCCTTGCTGATTTCTGTGTTATTTATATATACATATACTCTATCCCCGATATGGAGATCTATACCTCATATAAATATACAATTTTTATTAGGTTGGTGCAAAAATAATGTCGTTTTCTCACATAGTAACATATGTGAGAAAACGACATTATTTTTGCGCCAACCTAATATATAATATTCTTGCGTTTTTAAAAACAACATTTCTAAATAATAGCAGCTTATTGTTATGTTTTTTTTATTTATTTTTTTTTTTTTTTTTTTTTTTTTATCCAGCGGCCTATAGTCTTCTTTTGAAAATTAAGAAATCATAAGGTTATCTTTGCGCGATGGCCAAGAGACGCTTGCCTGAAAGACCAACACTTGGTGCTGCATTTCCCTGTGGACTGGCGATAGTTTTCATCTGAATTATGTGTCGGCTGATGAGCCAGTTGACCTTCTAAAATTTCCATCACCCTTGGCAACCGATGTATAAAAGGAGACTTCACGTGCATAACCGCGTGAATAATGGTAGTTTCTGCTCTGCTGCTCACAATGTGACATTAAATCAGTCACGAAAGTCACAATATATGATTATAATCGTTATTATTATTACTGTTGTCATATCTTGGGTACTTTTTGTCTTTTTGTCTTCTTGTTTTTCATCGTCATTTATTTATTGCAGTTTCAAGTTCTTTCCACACGCAAACTGATATTAAGTAACCTTAGTGTTTTCGGTGTTTGTTTTTGTCTTGGTTATTTTTTACATTTATATTCTTTTCTATTCGCTTTTCGGACGTAAGGGTAGTGCAGCGGCTATTGACGCAGAAAGTAAAAGCAGCGTGTAGAGTTCAAATTCTGACGGAGTCGGTTTCCTTCACTTAGTGCTAATACAGTTTGAAAAGTAGATAGAGTTATCATCAAGTAAGGTGTACGGGTTTTTTGATGTTTTTTTTTCTATTCGGCGTTCGTGCGTAAGTCTAGTGTAACGACGATCGACGCAGATTGTGTAATCAGTGTGTAGAGTTCGAATTCTTGTAGAATTTGTTTCGTTCGCTTAACACTAATACAGCTGGAGTTTACGGGCTTTTTGTTGTTGTTTTTTTTTTATTTGTGGAAATATTATGTGTAAAAATAAATTTAACATGTTGGACCATTGCTTCTTTTTTCTTTTTTTCATGTTACCCCAGAAAAACAATGATCTTTCAACAGGACGTGTCCTTCGGCAGATGGTTTTCTGGTGAAAAATTAATAAATCGGTAACTTGGGAAATGGGACCAGTCATTTGGGTAGCAAGAACTCCTGTTAACGCATCTCCAGATCATTTTTACGGAGATAGGGAGGTATATCAAGAATTATGTTTACAGCAGAAAATCTGAATTTCTTATTGATTTAAAGAATTTCATTGAAAAGCGGTATATTCAAACTATATTATGATAGATTGAAAGTTTGTCTGTGGACAAACATTAGTTTTTTGTTCATTTAGCACTAACAGATTTGGAAAAGGAATAAATCCTTCTCACACCAGACTCGACTCTCTTTGCTTTGAATAAAAGCCAGTGGAGAAGAAAAAATGCAGTCCCCGTAAACAAATGGACTGAGTCTTTAGCGAGGCAACCAGTCTAAAATGGACATTTTGGGCACTATCAGACACTCTTACCTTAGACAAAGACACAGCTGCTACGGCTACAATATGAGTGGTGCCCCTATGACCCTTAATAGCTTACCGATTTCGTGACTGCGTGCTCGTGATTGAAACCTCGTCCATATTTAAAAAGTGTGGATAACCTAAGAGTACGGGAAATTGAATCAGTGTACCGAGTTCAAACTCCCGCGGGGATATTTACATTCACTTCACACGAATGTTTTTTCCCTCCTACGTTTCCACCAATGCTCAGGTATGGGGAAAAAGCAGATTATTTGGAACCATCATAAAAGTATTCCATCTCGGGCGTTGATAATAGGCCATTTCAAGGATATTTTGTTATTACTGCTACACTCCGTCCAATCTGCCATATGTCATATGGAGAAGATATGGGCGTTGCCAAATAACTCTACCATTTCTTTGAAAGATATCATATATTCTTTTTATACTAAAGTTCACCTAACCCTACTATGAGTGGCTCTTGAGCGAGTTACTGAATGAGGCATGTGATATGAATTGGAAATAGAGGGTGAAGATTTTGAGGATATGGAGGATATATAGACCTTCGACTTGAAGATTATAGTGTTCAAGGAAGTATCCACGCGGGAGTTTATTTAACAGTTGCAGTTTTCGAGAAAATGCTGCGTGATACTTCCTCCTTAAAAATGGAATACGAAGGAAATATAAGTGATTCAATTCTTCTTATTCTTCTTCTATATGCCTTGTCCTTTCAGGGTGCAGGTGATCATGGCTCTCCACAATATCTTCTCCTTTGTAGATCTTATTAAGTATTGTCTTTTTTGTTAACCCTTTACACAAGCTCATTAGATAGGTTATTCATTGCTGTCCTCTATCCCTACTGCTTTCAATATATCCCCTGAGTGTCAAATTTTCCAAGCCCCCTTTCTTTATTATGTACCCTAGAAATTTCAACTGTATCTATTTGGCTATAAGTTTAAGTGTCTTTATTTCCATTTCAATTTATTTGGAATGGACTTGCTATTTGTAATGTTCTGTTACAAATTTTGCACTTGTCTAGCTTTATATATCCTTCTAAGTTTTTATTCAACTTTTACAATCAAAACACCTGATAGAGACCTTAACTTATATATCGTTTTCTGCTTGTTTTAGAATTGTTTTTTTTTTCTCTTTTTAGTATTTTAATATGGTGTAGATTATTGTAGAAATCCCAATTCTAGGTTGTAATAACCTTTCCGAAGTGAAATTGTTTTATAGATCACTAAAATATTACCGAGGACCCCCGATTTGTTAATATGTAATGTAACATGGACCCCTAGAGTCCATATGGAACCCGGTTGAGAAATACTGCTTTACTACAGCCCACTATACAGCACCACTTCTCACCACAACACACTCCAAACTCGAAACAGGAGTTGATTGAAAAAGGTCTGAACTAAGGAAACTAAAAAGCGAAATTTATCTAAAGATTTCCCTTGGAAACAGTGATAGGGTATCGACAGGTTTGAAATGTTGCATCTGTGACCATCAGGAAGAATGCAAAAGTAATTACTCGACGTGCCCCCCCCCACGAAGATCTAAGAAGTCATAAGACATGTTCGTCTGTTCATATTTAGCCTGCCTTTTAACTATATGAACAAGGAATTTAAAAATAAATATTGCTGCAGCACACGTGATGTTCCAACCTTACAATAGATTACAAAATGCATACATGGTTGGACTGACATTAGGATTAGTATCATCATCTATATCCTGATTATAATTGTTGTTTAGAGGTTCTCATTGAAGATCAAGGAATAATAAGCTTCCTTAATGATAAACTATTCCTTTTCTTTCTTTAAATGTGCTCTGCGCAGCCATATCCATTATTTTTTTCTATTCATATATCCTGTTTGCTTCTTGAATTTTCTGTGCAAATTTTTTATTTCCCCATTTTTTTTCCCCTTGTTTTGTTCTTCACTCTTCCCAGGTTTGTAGATATTTCTTTTTTTTTGTTTGTTTATCTTTTCTCGTCACACCGTTTTGCATTTATTTAACCAATTTTATTTGGGCTTTTTGTTAACAGACTTCACTATTGATAAATCCTCCTCAGCCTTCTTATCTTTTTTTGCATTTAATTCATATCGTCTTTGAGGTGCAAAGTTCTGGGAATGATCATGATTTTTCTCGCCCGTCAATTCATTATTTTGAGTTCCTCTTTAGCAAGAAACGCTCCCCTGTATTTTACTATCGATACTGCCTCGGCTTTCAATTTTTTTTTTTTTTTTAATCAGGTTTCAATTAGTTCGTTTCTTTTCCCGTCTTTCCCTTATCTTCCTAATATATTAATTTTATTCTATTTCTTCCTGCGTTATTGAGTCGGCTTCAATTACACTGAAATATTTATAGCTGACACGTGCCGTTAATACCTTTTACATCTTGTTATCCGGCATGTAAATTCCACTTGTCGTTGCAGGTGCATCAACTAAAGTCGTGCCTTTATATTTATCAAATTTAATGTCGTCGCTAAATCTGTAAAGTTTCTTCTTCTTCTTCTTCTTCTTCTTCTTCTTCTTCTTCTTCTTCTTCTTCTTCTTCTTCTTCTTCTTTCCTGCTGTTGCTGTTGTTGCTGCTGCTGTTCTTAAACAGTCTTTTCAGAATCGACTTCGATATGCGTGCCAAGAATGGTGCCAATCCGTTCAGAAATATCTAAACTGTCAACACTATTAAAAATGGCTTCGAGCATGTGAAGCATGTAGGCCTCAGCGGGCACCTTGCTTTCTCGAACATCGTGAACTGGCGCTGCAGAATCGCAAACAAAAAACTGTTTCAGAAAGCAGAAACTACATCACTTGAGTAATTTCAACAGCAGCAAGAACTAAAATGGATAGTGCTATGGGGTCCACCCCTTTTTCATACAAGTGGACTCGACCAGTATGCACTTGGACTGCTGCCGTTAAATACCCAGAGTCAGTCAGAGTAGAGATTGTGATTGAGTTGGAGGTAGATTAATAGTGTGAGGTAACCGCTTGTAGAAGTCACAGTTGCGAGTACGTAGACTCTAAGGAAGTCCTACTTCGAGACTGGATTTACCAGACTATATATATATATATTATTATTACTATTAACCGCGTTTCTGGATTTACTAACAGTATTACCAATTGTATTATTGTGTAAATACATTTATTTGTTATATTTCATTCCTGCGTTTGTCATTCATTGGAGACCGAATTTCATCTTGGAATCCATAACAGATAGCAGGTGTATTTCGAAGAGCGAAATTGACGTTCCACTATGCCGAAAACAAAGGCCAAGGAATGAAACCTCCTATCAATACTGGAAAGAGCAATAACTGTTACTGAACATGAGAAACCGATTTTTCTCTATAGATGTTTTAAAAGAAAGATTTTATAAATTTCAACCGAATGTAACACTCACTGTTTGGTCAATGTATGTTTCCTTATAGGGAAACGGCTAATATTACTATTATTCATTAATTAAGGGGTTATAACAAAAAGACAAACTTTACTCAGGACTACAAAAGACAGGAAGTTGTGAAGAGCTATGATCGGCCATATCCTGAAAGGACACAGTACATAGAAAAAGAAATATTCATGCATGGCACCCATCCCGTTCAGAAATGGCTAAACTCTCAAAACTATACAACAGCTTTCTTAGATCAATGGTCAAAAAATGGCGTCCAGCGAATGAACCTCATAGGTTTTTAAGGAGGATCATACTTCTTCAAACCTCAGCGTCTGGAGCTACAGAATCACAAAGTACAAAGCCAAAAAATTAACCTGAAAACTCTATCCATGTTCTAAAATAGTCTCGTTTGTTCGAGACTTTCATATCGATGATACGCATGATATTAAACTCGTTCCGAAAAATCTAAACTATCAACAAGAAAACATTTTACTAAAATCAATGATTAAAATGTCTTCAAACGAATAAAGCCTGTGGATCTTGGCGAACTTCCTGGACTGGCGCTACAGAATCACAAACAAAGACAAGAGGTGCAGAGGAAAGTGGAGAATAACATATTTAACGAACGTTTCTAAATGGTTGGCTGAACAGTGATTACGAGGTGAAGCAAAAAAACAATCTTTACTCAGAGCTACACAGTACAGGAAGTTGTGAAGAGCTATGATCACCCACTTCCTGTTCAGAAATGGCTAACCTGGCAAAAGTATACAACCGCTTTCTTAGATCAATGGTTAAAAATGTCGTCCAACGAATGAACCTCGTGTGTCATAGAGAAGATAATCCTTCTTGGAACCTCGAGATTTGGCGCTATAGAATCCCAAAGTAGAAAGCCCCCAGCAAAAAAAAAAACCCTGAAAACTCTAGTCATGTTCTAAAATAGTCTCGTTTGTTCGAGACTTTCATATCGATGCCATTCATGATATCAAACTCGTTCAGAAATATCTAAACTATCAGCTATATACAACCATTTTCTAAAATCAATGATTAAAATGTCTTGAAACGAATAAAACCTGTACAAGGCCCGAGGGTCACTCGAGGTAGAGGGTTACGTTAGGAGTCATTTTGTACGCATAGAAAAGTAAGGTGACGGTTAACTATAAACTTGATCAGGTTAAGATTGTAGTGATCGGAGAAACATCCTAGTGGAAGTTGGTTCCACAGGGCAGTGGTTCGCGGGAAGAAGCTGTTCGAGTGAAACTTATTTCTCAGCGATGGAATAAGGAGGGAACTTGTGTTAAAAACAATTTATTTCAATTCCAAACAACAAACTAGATGGATTTCCCTTCAAAGTAATCCCTTTCTTATGATTCCTCTTCATCTCTTCCTAGCTATGGGCAAATCTTTAGCCTTGGATGGCTACCGGTCTAGGAGAAGGAAAACTTTGAATTCTAGAGTGTTGGGCTACGTAAGTCTATCTTTCCCAAGAAACACCGCTTCTACTGCTTAAAAATGGCGTCCAGCGAAAGAACCTCGTGGGTCTTAGAGAAGATCATCCTTCTTCGAAACTCGCGGTCTAGAGCTACAGAACCACAAACAAAATGCAAACCCCAAAAAATAACCCTAATGTTCTAAAATAATCTCGTTTGTTCGAGACTTTCATATCGATGCCTTTCATGATATCAAACTCGTTTCGAAATATCCAAACTATCAGCTAAATGCAAACACTTTCTAAAATCAATGATTAAAATGTCTTGAAATGAATAAAGCCTGTACAAGGCCCGAGGATCACTCGAGGTAGAGGGTTACGTTAGAAGTCATTTTGTACGCATAGGAGAGAAAGGCAACGGTTAACTATAGACTTGGACAAGTTAATATTGTAATGATTGGAGAAACATCCTATTGGGATTTGGTCCCATGGAGCAATGGTTCTCGGGAAGCTGTTCGAGTGGAACTCATTTCTCACCGATTGAATACGGAGGGAATTTCTGTTAAAAAAATTATCTAAGTTCCAAGCAACAAACTACATTGTTCCCCCTTCAAAGTAATCCCTCTTATATAATTCCTCTTCTTCTCTTCCCAGTTATGGGTAAATCTATAGCCTTGGGTGGCAACCGGTCTAGGAGAAGGAAAATTGTGAAACTAACTTGCCCAAGAAACACTACTTCTACTGATAAAAAAATGGCATCCAGTGAATGAACTTCGTGGGTTTTAGAGAAGAACACCCTTCTTCGAACCTCGAGGTCTGGCGCTAGAGAACCAGAAACAAAAAATTAACTCCAATGTTCTAAAATAGTCTCGTTTGTTCGAGACTTTCATATCGATGATACGCATGATATCAAACTCGTTCCGAATTATCTAAACCATCAACTAGAAAACATTTTTTTAAGTCAATGAATAAAATGTCTTCAAACGAATAAAGCCTATAGATCTTGGCGAAGACGATCCTCCTTCGAACTTCCTGGGCTGGCACTACATAACCACAAACAAAGAATTGTACCAAATAACAGAAACCACATCACTTCAGCACTTTCAACAAGAGCAACAATTAAAATGGATAACATATGTAACTTTTTTCTTTTTTTTTTCAGTAAGGTTCAAACTGTACAAGGACCAGGCGCCACTCGATGTAGAGGGTTACGTCGGGGGCAGTTTCTAGTAAGGTAACGTTCAACTCTTATTTTGAACAGATTAAGATATTAACGAACGTGGAAACATCCGCTTGGGAGTCGTTTCCACAGAGCAGTGTTTCGCGGGAAGAAGCTGTTCGAGTCAAATTACTTCTCACCGATGGAACACTGAAAGAATGTTGGTGGCTTGCTACAATGTAAGTAGCATGACGGGTTCTTGCTGTGAGGGTTATTCTTGGCGGAACCAAGGAATGTGGTTCGTCAGAGCACTTTCCACGAAAGTAACGAGAGAGCAGCGTGAGGCTTGGCACATCCCGCCTGTGCGAGAGAGATTGGAGGCTGGAAAATAATTCGTCACCGACAAACACACGGAGACGTTTATGGAATTGGCATAGAAAATAACGACATAATCATGTCATGTTGACATTCTACAATACTTCGAACAAAAGGTTAGAAAGGAAACAAAACTGTAGGTGGTTCTTTTCTAGCCAACAGTGGACTTGAGAAACCATTTAACCTGAAAACATTTCTTTTAATAGAACGATTTTATAAATTTCAACTGACAATATCACTCGCTGTTTGACCAATGAATGTTGAGTGCACTATTTACATTATTCGGACTATTGTACTCATCTTTGTCGTCATATTTATCACAACGTTTCGGCCGTTGTACGCGCCGGTCTTCTTCAGTTGGTTGGAATGTCGAACAGAACCCTTTATTTTGCTCGCTTGGGTAAACTGTTCTAGCTCCACGTGCATGTCTAATGGTTGTCAGTTATCAGTTATATCCTGAAGAACCACCTGAAGAAGGCCGGAGCGTAGAATGGCTGAAACGTTGTGGTAAATATGGCGAAAAAGAAGAGGGCAATAGTCCGAATAATGTGAATAGTGTACATAATACCTCATCTCATAAATATAGACAGATAACGAATGTTGAGTGTTTCCTTATAAGGAAACGATTTATACAGTAAAATCCCTCATATCCGGAGTGCCTCATATCCGGAATCCCGCATTTGCGGACATGGTTTTGATGTGTATATTTGATCCATTTGGGTGATATGTAACTGATCTGAAATTTCTGTTTTTCAGGAAATTTACTTTGGATAATTGCTTCTGCTTATTTTACTCTAATGGCTTGTATTGGCGCAAAAGATGATGGGAATAAGAGGAAAAGAATAACTTTGGAGTTATCGCAAATAGTGGAAATTTTAAACAGACTAGACGCTGGTGAAAGTTCATTGTAACTAATGGCTGAGTTCAACATAGGAAAATCAACATTGTATGATATAAAATCTTCCAAAGAAACTATTCTCCAGCGTCCACACTGTCACAATGAACAAGGAAATCAAAAGCATGATTGTTGTGAAACCTGGACTGAAATTGAAAAAGCTATTGAAAAGGTTGTCAGTTTTATGGAAAGAAAGTCAGCATTCACGATTCACGATTGCAATAACACAGTTAAAAGTGTATTTCGTTTAAAAATTTCAAGAACAAAAGCAAAACGAAATGCGGAAAAGTTGAGAATGACATTAGAAGAGAAAGAATCATCATGCAACAGCGATTAAAAAAATCCTCGTTACATTATTTGTTTTGCATACATAGCATACTTAATTTAATGAATTTTCATTAACATTACATAATTTATTTCTTTTTCTTTAAAATCAATTCCGTTATATTTCACTCACCATTAGCTTATTTTGTTTACGATAAAACAATGAAAATAAATGTTAAACCTCATTTCAGTTCTTTTATTTTAAACTAAATATCCGGACTTTGTAACCAATTCCTCATATCCGGACTTTGTAACCAATTCCTCATATCCGGACTTTGTAACCAATTCCTCATATCCGGACGTTGTAACCAATTCCTCATATCCGGAAGACCTCCTTAAGTCCAGTTGTTATGGATTCTACTGTATGAAGAAACATCGGCGATCAGCTTGTTCGTTTTAGTGTCCCTCATATCCGTAATCCCTTATATCCGGAATCCGTCATATCCGGTCATTATAACCAATTACTCATATCCGGAAGGCCTTCTTAATCCGGTTGTCAGGGATTCTACTGTATTACTATTCACGTTAGCAGTGATCATGAAAATTTCACTGTTTTCGTATTTCAATTTTCTTTTGGCTCATAATTCTTAATCTAACGATTGAATTTACAACGAGAATTTTATTCTTATAAAATAGACATGTAATTTCTCCTCTTGCATCATTAAATATTTGAGCTGAA
This sequence comes from Acanthosepion lycidas, assembly GCA_963932145.1. Lineage (NCBI taxonomy): Eukaryota > Metazoa > Mollusca > Cephalopoda > Sepiida > Sepiidae > Acanthosepion > Acanthosepion lycidas. The sequence continues at coordinate 22,466,791 of OZ010583.1, read as the reverse complement.
TATTTTTCAGTTACCATCATGTGTGTTAATGCAAGTTATTATTTAAGGAAGACGGAGCAAAGGAAAAGAATAAAAATTGACAAGACTTTCCATTTCATTGAACCAGTCGTTAAACGCAATAGAACATTATTGACACCCTCTGTCTTTCCTTTCTGTAGTTCGTTCGTTCTTCTTATTATCATTGTATAGAAAATCAACTGACGTTCTTCATTCCCTCGTTCCATTACTTCAGATCTTTACAGATAAGAGCTACCATTTCATCTACAAACCATATTTATTAACTTCGTATTCCATTGGTAAGAAGGAATTTCACTTCGGACATCTTCTTCCCAAGAGCCGCTGCTTTGTGGAACAGACACAGGAGAGGGTGCTTCCTCGATCGCTGTAATCTTAATCTCTTCAAGTCTAGGGCCAACCGCTATTGATCGATCAAAATTCACAATTCTAACGTTAATAAACAACCCAATTCAATAACCCTCTAGGCTCGTGAATCATAACTTAAAAATCTTAAGAATTACAATAATTCCCCATGTATAATACGCATTTTTCTCTAGAAAATAATAAGCAAAATTATGGGTGCGTATTATGCACAACTACAAAAAATTCTTTAAATAATTGCTGTTTCAAAGGTCGATTTCAGCTGCAAAATTACTACTCTCCAAAAACAAACGACAATTTGACATTAACATTCGGCGATTGCGACCCCATAAGGATGACAAATACAATCACATGTACCTAACAATACTTACAAATGTAAAATAAAATAAGAATTATCATAAAACTAAAAGAGAATAATATTATTCTATGTTTAAAACCATTTTTAATAAGAGTAGAAAACTCTAGCCGAAATAAAATTGGAGAGGGACAATTTATAGGGTTTAATTACCAAACAAGGGGTGCGTATTATGCGTGAGTAGAAGCATTTTCACACACTATCAGCATAATTTTACGGATGCGTATTATGGATGAAGGCGTATTATACATGGGGAATTACGGTAGTTCCATTTATTACAGATTGAAAGTTGTTCCCAAGTATCTAGATGTGACACCCAAGTTGCCTTTGTCATCCCCCAAATTTAAAAAAGAACCCTTTCGACACCCGGTGAATGGTGTTCACTTACTATTCCCGCTCTTGAACAGGAAAGATATAGAGTTGTAGAGAGACGTTATTGCCTTTGTCATGACACATAAACAAAGAAGTTAAATTGAGAGTCCTTCATGGAAATGAAAATAAATGATAATATAAAGAAAAGCAAATATACAGTACTTCGTCGGTTATCCGTATTTCGGTTTTCCGGAATTCAATTATCCGGGCGTGAAATGCTTAGAAAAGCCGACATACTAAATATTTCGTTTCATACAGACGTTTTGAGAATTCAGAAACTATACCTAACGTCAGAGTTTAACAGCCCGATGCGCAGTTTCAAGTATCGAAATAATGATTAAGTTTGACTATTGTTTAAGTTGGTTTCGCTTTCAGAACAGGAAAGGAAAGAGAATGTGGAGACATTAGCGAGGAGAAAGGACAATAAAAGAACAGGGTTCAAGAAGACAGAAGATGGCGATTGATTTTGCATTTAAACTTTTGAAGACAGTAGGTTGCAAGGAAACCAGAAAATGGAAGACTTTCACAGGCGAGAAGTGTGAGAAAAGAAATTATATGTATAGAACTTACGGTTGCATCGAACTAGTTCAATAGTAAAATGGTGTAAGCTAGTTACTAAATCTAGTAGTATACTTAAATTCATGCGTTCGAAACTCCAAGTAGGAAAGCTCACTGTAATGATTGCCATGAAAATATTTGGATAAATGTAAGGATAGATAACGATTGACCTTTGACTTGAAGAGGTTAAGAATGTAGTGTAGAGGTATAATATTAAAATGATTATGGAGAACGAGGTGTTTGATATGAATAACAGAAAAGGAGGTATGAAGAGAAGATTAAGATAAGGGTGATAGATAACGATTGACTCTTGACTTTGAAGAGGTTAATAGAACCTTAAAATAAATAAATAGATTCAGATAAGCTTCTATGTGGGACTCTGTTCCACAAAATAGCCACTGTTAATGGAACTTTCTACTTGTATTAGGAATACGGAGGAAATGAAGGTGATTCGATACCCTGGAAGTAGCATGGCGTGTCCTGGCTGCAAAGGTCTGGACTTGTGGAACTAATGGATGGATCTCACCTGAACATTTGCCATGGAAATAGCAACAGAGTAATGATAGACTTGCGACGAACCGTCTGTATAAGATATGTCATATTCACCATAAGGTCACGTGAATGTTTTTTTCGAACTGTGCCAAGAATAGAAATTGAGGAATGTTGCTATGTTTGAAGGCTTCTGCACCTAGCAAAAACTATCTTTTCGTTTCGTGTGTCAGACAGGAAACTCGACAGGATAATACGAATGTTACAATTTGGCGAATGCTACGGAACATTGCATTCGGTTGTCGGCAAGGTTAGCAATTGTACCCGCAAAAAAAAACGCCTATTTTACGGTGAAAGTATATCAGCCAAAGGACTCCAACTGCCTGGACCGTCCTGGGTATGAAGATAAACTACATCCAGGAGCAAGCTCCTCTGATCAGGAGGTTTTGAGGAAGGTGGAACCACCTCTTAATTGCTGGTGTTCCCAGATCCACCGTGACTTTAGGTGATAGCACCCGTTAGGGTCCCAGCTCTGGGCTATAAAAGTGTAAGAATAAGTTTTAATACCCGAAATACTTTGTAAAAAATTATTACCAGCGATACATATTTGAAGGAAAATTATTACCAGAAATAAATTTTTGAAAAAAATATTACCGACAATAAAATTTTTGTCGGCATTAAATAACCCATTGAGGTTGATATGCCGTAAAACAAACCAAACCAAACCTGCCTGGAAAATTATCAAAACAGTGGAGCTCATATATACAAACTATTGCTAAAGTTACAAGAAAAATAGTCGATTCATTGTACCATTCTAGTAAGTCCTGACTCTCCTTACTAGCTTTAGAAGTCAGATCAGGCCAAAAACAGATTATTACTGGCACATCTGGGCTGGAGCTTTACAGTTCACCCTTGCCTGACTTGGCAGAGTTCAAAAGCATCTATGCGGCCTTGTGGGTGATTAATTATTTTCCATCCTACAACCTCTTTCCTCTAAACGAAAAGTCGTGAGCCTATCGCAGCTCTAACGCTATTGACATGGTATGTGTGATGACGAGCTACCTTCTTTGGTCCCACCACCTCTGACCTTTACAACTGGGACCAACAATGTCACGTAAACAAGAGTGAAATATCCCCAATCCCTACATATTTTATTAGTAAGGAGAAACTTCCACTCGGACAGCTTCACCGCAAAAACTCCTGCTTTGTGAAACAGACTCCCGGTAGGATATTTTCTCAAAGACTACAATCCTGACCTCTTCAGTCTAGGATTAATCGTTATCTATCATGCATAATCCCATGATCGACACTTTTAGCTTTTCTTACGCTCATAATATACCACACAATAACCCTCTGTCTTGAATGGCTCTTGAGACTTGTATTCGGTAAAAGATATTATTAAAAAAATAATCTGAGATCTTAAATAATCTGAGAAGAAAATCTGAAAGAAAGAAAGAAAAAGAAGTTAGCATAGATAGATAGATAGATAGATAGATAGATAGATAGATAGATATGATCAAGCTGAAAGAAAGAAAGAAAGAAAGAAAGAAAGAAAGAAAGAAATAAAGAAAGTTAGCATAGATAGATAGATAGATAGATAGATAGATATGATCAAGCTGAAAGAAAGAAAGTTAGCATAGATAGATAGATAGATAGATAGATAGATAGATAGATATGATCAAGCTGAAAGAAAGAAAGAAAGAAAGAAAGAAAGAAAAGTTAACTTAGATATGATCAAGCTAAAAGAAAGAAAGAAAGAAAGAAAGAAAGAAAGAAAAGTTAACATAGATAGATAGATAGATAGATAGATAGATAGATAGATAGATAGATAGATGGAAAAAGAAAATACGAGTAAACTGAAACACGCAGACATCATTCAAGATTTAACGCACGGATGAATGGTAAATTTGTAAATGTGCAAAATAGACTCTGACAAGATAAAAATTCTGGTACGACACAGTGAACCAACTTTTCTTGCAGTAGATGCAGCTATTGATGCAATGTAGCTGTTCCACTCGAAAATGTGAGGCCAAGGGCGCAGTGAGATGCACTCCTGGAATCGAGCATCAGCTATGCTGATGACGGGCAGGTAAGTTTTTCTATAGTGGTTTCCAAGCCGTTATGCATTACACCAGCTGCACATACAGGCATTCCTAAGCGGTGTCCAATACTGAATAGTCCTCGACGTTGCTTAACTTCGGTGATCGTACGAGAACCGGTGTTTCAACCTGATGTGGTCATAAGCCAGCCTGAAATAAACAACTCTATAAAATTATGTGCTACTAAAAGTGCTTGTTATATATATATATATATATATATATATATATATATATATATATATATATATATATATATTATAAATTAATTGATTTAAAATATGGTTTTTCCGCTACACAGTTCTAACCATGTTTAAAAAATGGAAGGTCCGAATTTAATTTTGTAATTAAATTAAAGACATTAGTTCAATTTCATCCTCAAGCGAATTTTGGAGTAACTTTTAAATTTACTGAGTTTTAAAGACACAGCTAAAATCATAATTCACGTTTCCAAGGTTACAGATGAATGCACTTCCACTAGACAGGGGAGTTTGCGTGTTCTTTATGTCTGTATTTTTATGTATCCGTTATTAGCTACATTTTGGTAGGGGGTAGGGATGTATTCTTCAATGAAATCTGACATCCGTTAAATGCATGTCGTATAGATTTTTTAAATTTTATTGTTAACGGCAAAAATTCTTACGGCATTTTTTCTATTTGTATATTTAAAGATTTTTTTTGGGGGGGCGGGTGTTCAGGTTAGAATACGTTTTATTTAACTACAATTTGAAAAATATTTTCACTATTAATTTTTAATATACTATATTTCTTTTAAGAACAAGTAAATGTATTAGAATCCCTTACAGTATGTAGAGTTATTTTCACATCAACTATAAGTATGTATATTATTAGGTAACAATTTTTTTTTAAGTAAACTTTATGACAGTGACGCCAAAAATAGCTGATTTCACTGATTTAGTAAACTTTTATTTTTTATATAAAATTAGTAATATCTTGTTTCTCATGTAAGTACAAAGGACATGGGTCATTCAATGGCTTACATCTAGCTTTTCATATTAAATTCATTTTACTGTAGGTTTTTTGTTGGATTTCTTTAAGTGCTTGTAGTACTTGGAGGGAGATCAATAGGTTAGAATACGTTTTATTTAATTACAATTTTAAAAGATGTTTAGGTTAGAATTTCTTTTTATTTAACTACAATTTTAAATACAACTTTAAAATATTTTCACTGTTAGTTTTAATAGACTATAATTCTTTTTTAAAAGAGGTAAATGTATTAGAATTACTTACAGTAAGTAAAATTATTTTTACATATCAAGTATCAGTATGTATATTACCTTTGTTAAAATTTTTATATTTAAATATTTTTAAGTAAAATTTATGACAATTACGGTAAAAATAGCTAATTCATTTCTCTGATTTAGTAAACTTTTTTTTTAACGGATGTCAGATTTCATTGAAGAATACATCCCTACCCCCTACCAAAATGTAGCTAATAACGTATACATAAAAATACAGACATAAAGAACACGCAAACACCCCTGTCTAGTGGAAGTGAATTCATCTGTAACCTTGGAAACGTGAATTATGATTTTAGCTGTGTCTTTAAAACTCAGTAAATTTAAAAGTTACTCCAAAATTCGCTTGAGAATGAAATGGAACTAATGTCTTTAATTTAATTACAAAATTAAATTCGGACCTTCCATTTTTTGTAAACATGGTTAGAACTGTGTAGCGGAAAAAACATATTTTAAATCAATCAATTTATAATATTAATGCTCTGTAAATTTACATTGAGCATTATTTTGTAAAAATAAAAATATCTATAAGAACACCGGATTATATATCTTACTGTTCTTTCTTTTTATATATATATATATATATATATATATATATATATATATATATATATATATATATATAGTGAGGCAGTTAGAGGGGGTTGAGATGTAGCATAGATAGAAAGAAATAGAGATAATAATGAACAAATTGGCATGCATACAAAAATGAGATAGAATCGAGTGATTATATTTTTAAGGTTTGTCAACCTTCGTGCGTTATTTAAAGCCGATGCATATTTTATATTGCAAGAATAACAGTGTTTTCCAGATACAAGTTCTACTATTTAACCCATAGCTGCGGGAAGGAATGATGGAATCATACCACAAACAACGTTAGTTACTGCAACGAATCTGACTGAAATTTGAACTCTGCTCTTCTATTTCTTATTCCGACCCCTATCCATTATGCATATCCGTACTTAGATAGATAGATAGATAGATAGATAGATAGATAGATATCATCGTTGAAAGAAAGAAAGTAGATAGATAGGTGGATATCAAGTAGAAAGAAAGAAGATAGATAGATAAGACTGATAATGAACTAATGTAGATACATAAAACATAATGATATAGATATTAACATAGATAGATAGATAGATAGATAGATAGATAGATAGATAGATAGATAGATAGATAGATAGATAAAAAAGAGTCTGTCGTTTCCTCACTTACAGGATATACCATTAACAATTAGCCAGCACTTGTCTGTTACTGTCTGCCGCTTCATTAGTCATCTGCATGATTACCATGTTCGACATCAGCGATTATATTAATGCGATCATTGTTATCAAGGAGTGCGGGATAGAACGTGGGAGGCGGGGATATAGGAAGAAGACTAAAGAGGGTCGGGGAGAGAAGGATAAAAGGAAACACGAAAGAGGAGGATACGGACATCCTGCACTAGCGGAAAGGTGAAATCGTGGTCAGGGTAGATGCGAGTGGCGGGAAAGACAGATAGGTCGGGTGGGATGGTAGAATGCAACGAATGACCATGAAGGAAGGAAGTCGAAGATGAGGTCAATTTAAACAAGTACGTATGTCTTCATATATGTCTGTGTGCGTGTTTGTAGATTGTGTGTGTGTGTGTGTGTGTGTGTGTGTGTGTGTGTGTGTGCAGGTCCGTATGAATGAGCAAGAGAACATATATATGCAGATGTGAACAGATCTCTACATCTACATGTGTGTACTGTGTTAGTATAATAATAATAATAATAATAATAATAATAATAATAATCTTGCCCTTGAAATGCGGGTTGACTTCTACGAAACTCGGAGTCGGGATACGTATCTTTGAACTTTTCATTTATTTATTCTCGGTCTCTCTCGCTCTCTATTTTAGTTTGACGAATTTGTTCGGAGTCAATAAAATAATTTACCTAAAATAAACAAAATATAAAAATAAGTATTTATATAATTAAGTAAACAAACTTTTTTTTTACCTGTTTTGTTAACATTTTTTTAATATTTGAATAATAATGTAGAATATTTGTTTATCGCTACATCTATAGCGGTGAATGAATGTTTATATATAGCATGGTTTACTGTGAGATCCTTTGTGGGCAAGCTGTAAAAGCATGCCGTATCATACGGTAGACTTCCCTTACAAAAGGGACGCATTTCGCGAATGGGAAGGCCGGTAGATGTATTACACACTGTATAATAAAAATATAGTGTCTATTTCAAATAAAATACATCCACTATAATAACGTGCGAATATATAATCCACACACAAACACACACACACACATAATTTAGATCTTGAAAATATATTTTCAATTGAGCCCTGTTGAATGACAAGCTAATTCTAAAGACAACGGCCACATGCGTAAATGCGAAGCTCTTCAGTAAAATGAATGGAGCACTATGGTTGCTTGGCGTTTGTTTACTTTTGTAAAAAGACAATACGCTGGATTTGGCTGACTCATTCTGTCGAATGAATATAGCTCAGTGGTAGAAGCTATAACTGATACCAAACCGGTTGAGTTTCGATCCGGACTTGAGGCATCCGGTTGTCTAGTCGCACCGAGGAGCTGTGATATAGCACTGTCTTCGAATGACATATATATATAGTCATTCACAGACTGTTTCGAAATAGTACTATCTGCGAATGACACACACTTATATATATATATATATATATATATATATATATATATATATAGTCATTCGCAGACAGACTGTTTCGCTGTATCACTATATATTTATGCATTATAGTATCCTCAGTGTGGCTAGACGTCCGATTGCTTCAAATGGGGATCGAAACCCGACTGATTTGAGATCAGTCAGATATCTTATCCCCAGGCCATCGTTGCACGGCCTAAAAAAGGATTTTTAACGTTTTTCTCCATACGAAATACGTCAGCGGCTCGAAGAACTCAATTCATACTTCAAGAGTAATGCTTATAGACAGTAAGAGCCATTGTTTTTAAAAAAAAAAACCCTTTCCCTACAGAACTCAACCGGATTTCCGAGAGCACATTTCCGGAGACAGACTGTTTCGCTGTATCATAGCTCCTTCGGGATGTTTGACGTCCGATTGCTTCAAGCTGGGATCGAAACCCGATTGATTTGACATTAGTCGGATAGCTTACCCCTAGGCCATCGTTTAACGGATACTAGATAACTATAAACGCGTTATAAGTTATTGTAATAATTATTATTACTAACATTATACAATATTGCAATCTGTTTTTAGAATGGAATTGAAAACTGATGTCACACTAAAGAAGTTTCCATTCAAGTAATAGTAGCTTCAGTTTGGCAATTTACTTTAATTTTAATATTTACCATAGTAATTTTTAAAAGAGAAGGACATTATTACCCTCCAAAAAACAGCAATCGTCTGCATAGAGAAATTTATATTTAGCGAAATAAAATAAAATATGCATTCCTCCTTTTTGTGCATGTAGTTACATTATTTCTAAATATTTTTCTTTTCCCTTCCTTCGTTAGTTCGCATGACCGTTACAATGTGACAATAGCTCGTAATAATGAAGGATTCCGTTTTGGACGCGTTGAATGACAAATTACATATCAAAGACGCCACTTGGTTTCAATCAAGAAAAAAGGAATGAAGATGAAAGTGTTTAACGTCTCCTGCTAAATTCTCTAATACCGCAGAAATAACGAACTATGCCTTTTTGCTCACGTGAGAAAACAAAATGCATATCAAAGACACTATTTGGTTTCAGTCGAGAAATGAAAAAGAAAGGAAGATAGAAGTGTTTAACGTCTGTTTCAGCGGAATAGAAAAAGTTTTTAATTTCAAATCGTTTCATTTGTACCTTCTTACATTTTAAAATAACGAGCAACTTTCCTATTTATGATAGTTTATATTGCAATATTATGTTTAAGTTGTTAAGTTCAAATATTTGACGATAGGGGAATTTCTATGGATAATTTTATTGTCGTAAAATTCATCATCAGCTTATTTAATCATTAATTTAAGAATTAAGTTTCAGCAAAAATATAAATATGAAAACCGTAAAATTTTCACGGATCTTTCTTGAGTTTTATTATCGTCGTAGAAACATAAACGACACACCTCATTAGCGACATCTGCTCTTTCCATCAATTCTTAAAGTGAAGGCAACAGCCATTGCGGAGGGCTCGCCCTGACGTAATCGACGGTCATATATGTGTGTGACCAAGGCGCGTCTTGGACGATACTGGCTGTAGTTTGAGCTGGAGAGAGAGGGGCTTCACAAGGTCTACGTGCCCAAGACATGTTACAAATGAACTTATTCAATCATTAACTGAAGAATTAAAATTCATCAAAAATTTCAAATAGGAATACTGGAAAATGTTCAGTGGTTAAAAGTAATATTTTTTATTATACACGCTTGTTTCTTCCTCACGTGTATTTCAAAATACGTAACGGCGACAAACCAGCGTGCATCTATTTATTTATTTGCCATCAATTCAAGTGGCACAATTTTCCAGCCATTCAGATTACGTTTTACAATGACACATCCACATAGGCTCTTCTCTTATCAAGTATCATAATTCCCCATGTATAATACGCATTTTTTCTAAAAAAAATATAATAACAAGCAAAATTAGGGGTGCATATTATACACAGCTACAAAAGTCTTCAAAAATTACCGTTTAATAGGTCGATTTCAGTTGCGAAATGACTACTCACCCCAAACATACGACAATCTGACACTAACATTCGGCGATTGCTACCCCATAAAGATGTTAAATACAATCATATGTACCTAAAAATACTTGAAATGGTAAAATAGAATAAGAGTTATCATAAAAATAAATTAGAATATTATTCTATGAGTAAAATCATTTTCTCTGAAGAACTAAATACGGATTCGGTAGACTGCACATTTTATCGAACAAAAACAGGTTAATGGGTCTGCGCAGTAGGCACTATATAGGCATTTCCGTTTCCTTTTAGAATCGCGATGATCAGAAATTATGATAAATATCTTCAATTACAACTTGGATAAGAGTAGGAAACCCTAGCTGTAATAAAATTGGAGAGGTACAATTTATAGGTTTTGATTACCAAAGAAGGGCTGCGTATTATGCAAAAAAAATCTTTTTTAAAAATTTACACAAAATCTGTAAAAAATTGACCTAAAATAAAATAAGAATTAGCATAAAACTAAATAATAATAATATTATTCTATGTTTAAAACCATTTCTTTAAATAAGTGTAGGAAACACTGGCCGTAATGCAATTGGAAAGATACAATTTATAGGGTTTGATTACCAAAGAAGGGGTGCGTATTATGCGTGAGTAGAAGCATTTTCACACACTATCAGCATAACTTTAGGGGTGCCTGTTATGGATGAAGGTGTATTATACATGGGGAATTACGGTAGCTCCATTTATTACAGATTGAAGGTTGTTCCCAAGTATTTAGATGTGACACCAAAGTTGCCTTTGCATCCTCCAAATTTAAAAAAAGAACCCTTTCGTCACTCGGTGAATGATGTTCACTTACTATTCCCGCTCTTGAACACAATTTTAGAGGTGCGCATTATGGATGAAGGCGTATTATACATGGGGAATTACGGTAGCTGCCAAACATGCAAGATATTTATTTATAAAAAAAATCGTATAAACATATTTTGTGCTATATATATTTAAATTTATATAATAATGTTGTTATGAAATATTGTGCAGGTTTATTATTATTTATTATTATTACGCACATAATACTTAGAATATATTATGCAAATGTTTGTTTATATACGCGGATTAATATAAAAAATGTGCTTCGTCCTATGCCAAGAATACTTCCCAGATATTTAAATTTCCGCACCTGCTTGATTTTAGTGTTCCCGACCTGTAAATCGCATTTTGGGCTCATCCTTTTACTGATGGCCATGAATTTTCTCTACTTGTAATTTATGCTCAGTCCCTTCTTCTCTCTCTCCTTCGTTATCTTCTGTAAGAGGTTTTGTAGTTTCATTTCCGTATCTGCTATTAGCAATGTGTCATCTGCGTATCTTATGTTGTTAAGATTATGGCTGCCAATGATGAATCTTGGTAGAATTTCCAGTTTTCTCAGAATTACCTTGCAGTATAGGTTGAATAAGTCCGGTGAGAAGACACATCCTTGCCTTACGCCCTTTCTTTTTTTTTTGTACATCTGCTGAACTCATTTTCTATCCACATGCAGGCGCTTTGCTGCCAGTATAGGTTCTTGATTATTCTGATGTTTCACGAATATATCAAGGTTGCTGAGCAGTTCCAGCAGATCCTTGTGGCGTACTTTGTCGAACCCCTTTGCGTAGTCTATGAAACATAGGTACACGTCGTTCTACATTGGTATTGATCTTTCTGATAACATTCTGAGCATGAATATCGTGTTCCTTGTTCCAATGTCTTTAACGAACCGGCACTATTCTTGTCCTATCACTGGACTGATTCTGCTGCGCGCTCTATTCAACAGAATACGGATGATGAGTTTTGTTATGTGGCTCATTAGGCTGATTGTTTGGTGAAGGTCACATTCGTTTGCACCTGGTTTCTTAGACAGTGCTATGAAAATAAATCTGCTGAGATCTTCCGGTATATCACTACTGTTGTAGATTTCATTTATTATTTGTCTATGCCCAAATCATCTGAGGCTGTCAGCATTTCCGTTACAATTCCGTCTGGCCCCTCCGCCTTGTTCCTGCTCAGTTTAGCTAGTGCAGCTTCTTCTTTGGCTTTTAGAATTTCAGGTCCGTTAGTAGTTTTGTGTGTTGCTGGTTATTCTCTTTTGTCGTCGAAGTGTTCTCTAATATATTCGTTCTAGCGCTGAATAATATTTCCCTTCTCCAATATGAGCGTTCAATCCTTGGATTTTATGCAGCCTGTTGATGCGCATGTCTTCTGTCTTGTTAGTTCTCTTATTTTTTTATGCATATCTCCTTTATTTGTGGTACTCAATCTCTCTATTTCTGCACATTTTTTGTTTAGCCACTCTTCTTTAGCTTGCCTGCATTTGGTCCTTTTTTCGTTGTGTAGTTTTCTGTATTCAGTTCCGTATCTTGGCAAAGTTTTCTGTCTCCTTTGCATCATATCGAGAATCTCATCAGTCTTCCATTCGTTTTTTAATCGTCGTCCATTCTCCTTTGGGATGATATCGTTTGCTGATGTCACTAAAGATTTTCTTAGTGTGTCCCATTTCGAATTTCCATTTCCATTGTGTCTCTTGTGTTTTCTTTTCACATTCTCCATATGTTTTTCTTTCAGGTACGCGTCACTCAGGAGTTTGTTGTATTGTAATTTCGGTGCTGCGTTAGGCTTCTTCAGTTTCCGTAGCTTCACTCATAGTTTATATACAACAGGGCGATGATCGCCTTCCGCAGTCGCCACTTGGGGAGATTTTGTAGTGAACCGTTTCATTACTGAACTGTTACGGAAGAAAGAAAAAACAAAGCATAACCTGCCTCGAGCTTGAGTAAATAGATAGCGAAATTAGGATTAAGAGCGATAACAAAAAGACAATATTTATTAAAAGCTATAAAGGACAGGAAACCTTTGAGAACCATGATCGTCAATGTTCTGAAAGGACACAGAAGATGAATATTTTTTATGTCTAAAATCATTGTAAGCGTCATTTAGAGGATTGTTTTTTTTTTCATAATTTCATTACACAATGATTTTTAGTATTTTATTTATTCCATAAAGTTTCAACAAGTTTTTCGAATTTTTGTTTATTTCCTTTTAGTAGGCAACAATAGCGCGATGTTTTGAATTTTAGTTAATCTACAAATGGAATGAAACCCGGTCATTTAAAAAAAAATTGTAATCTATTTCGATCCTCTTTTGAGAATTTAGTAAAGCTTTACATGACTTAATATCCTTATATTGAACAATGTGAAATAAAATGAAATTCGAAAAATAACGTTCAAACATTACTACATAGTGTCAGTTTAATTAGTATTTTATAAGTATTTTATAAGTAGATTTAAATTCCGGAACAAATCAACCCTAACGGAGTACATGCATGAGTAAAAAATCGATTGTAAAATATAATAGATGAAAAATAATTGGGAAGATGGTCACTCACATGTTGGGAGAAATTAAATTATGATATAAAAACTATAAGTACTAGACATATTTAGTAAAATACTTCTAAAATCTAAGTAAAAGCAATTACTTTAAACTTTCTCTCATTTGCCTTCGCAGGAGAAAAATAAATAAAATGTATACACGATTGTGAAAATTAATTGAAACAAAACGAATAATTCCGTTATTATTTACTTTTTTTCGTATTTCTCCAATTAAACATTACCTAGTACACATGTACTTTGTATGTCCATTCCACAAAGTCATTTCTTGCAGATTTACCACAGATTCTTGATTGGATTTAAAACAGGAGTGTTTCTGGGCCAGTCTATACTAGTTTGATTTGCTCACTGGTAAGGCTTTCAAGTGTGTTCGCGCAGCGCTACGATTTTCGCATGCTTCCTTCGAGTAACGTCTGTTGCAGATAATGGCCGTAGAACAACTAATCGAAAGTCGAGACAATAATGCCTGAATCTGATAAAAATCTGATGCAATCACGGATGACGTAATATTTTTCAAGGCCAAACAAATTTCATCATACACCCCAAAAATAAATTCATAATACTGCACACCACTGCAAATGAGCTAATCTGAAGAAAATAGAAATCGATTACACCCTGTCACTCTAGTGGGTCTAAAACTAACTGAAGTGTGAAAGAAAGGAAACTAAAGCGTTTGTTTCAATTAATTTGCACAAGGGAGTATATATATATATATGTATATATATATATATATGTATATATATATATATATATGTGTGTGTATGTGTGTGTGTGTGTGTGTGTGTGTGTGTGTGTGTGTGTGTTGTGGAGTAGTTTTCACAGTGGAGGCTTGTATTTCAATAAGTCGTCCTAAATTAGGTTCGACGTAGAAAACGTTAGGAACTTGGAAATAAGAGTTAATGACGCAGCAATCTAGTTGTGATGGTTGGTACTTCAATGTCCGATATCGACTGACTCGCCCTACACCACTGAGCCGAACTGGCTACTGCTACTCTTACTTATTGTCTGTGGGAGAGTCCATTACAATAGAATAGGTACTATAACAGTGTGTGTGCGTGCGTGCGCGTATGCGTACGTGTGTGTGTGTGTAAAAACGCGATCAAACTTTCTAACTCCGAAGAGAACGAATTCACGGTCAGCATTCTTTGTAAATAAAACGCATAAGAGATAATAATGATAAAATCATTATTAATATTTAAATTACAGTAATTAACTTATGTAACTAACTTGGAAAAAATAAAAATAAAAATAATATTATTTAATTTTTACAAAAACTATTTTTTGCTTTGCTTTAAGAACTAAATTAAATTTACTAAACTTTGTTAAATAACATTAAAAATCCCCCACATCAGTTTATAATTAATTTCGTAGACTTCATCGATTCATTATTATATTGCTCCGTTCCTACATTGAGCTCTCTTTTGATTTATATCCTCCTTGGAATCATCCTTACTTATCATTAATTGATATCATATAAAAATATTACCATATATATATATATATATATATATATATATATATATATATATATATATATATATATATCACCCAATTACGCTAGTATGGTTTCAGTATGGTTTCAACTTTTAGGTGATACGAAACAGTAACCTATATATATATATATGAGGATACCTAAAGGTTAAAAACATGGTAGTCGAAGAAAAAATGTTACCATCAATTTATTTTTGAAAAAATTAATACCAGCAATACATTTTAGAAAAAAAATATTACCAGCAACAGATTTTTGAAGGAAAAAAATATTACCAGCAATACATTTTTGACAAAAATATTACCAGCAATCCATGTTGAAAAAAAAATATTACCAGCAATATATTTTTGAAGAAAAAATATTACCAGCACTAAATTTTTCAAGAAAAAAATATTACCAGCAATATATTTTTGAAAGAAATATTAGCAGCAATAAAAATCTTGTCGGCATTAAATAACCCATTGTGGTTGATATGCCGTAAAACAAAATAAACCAGACCTGAGCTGGAAATTGATTTCTTACAAAGAATACATATTCTATTCATACGAATCGATCCTAAAAAATCTTGTCGGTATTAACTAAACCTTGCCATAAAACAAAACAAACGAAACCAAACCCACGCGCAAGAAAAATTGATATTGTGTTTTGAGACGTATTCTGAGTTGAAAGCGATCTGCAATTTTTGTCACAGTCTCTTTCCAGCAAAATATTTTCCGTTCATTTTTTTCTCATCAATAGGTCTTACCCGACAGATATGTCATCACCGACTGGCAATATTTCCCTCCTCAAGGGGCCTCCTCATAACTGAAAGTGAGCACTTCACAAACCGTGCCGTTTTCATAATGCTAAGATCTAGCCTTCTGGCCAAAACAGTTTGATTTTTATTAAAATATAACTTCTTACTCATGAAGGCAGCATCTCCGATAAACTTCGAGACAAAAATAAAGCTTTCTAAATTCACGTAAGTCTAAATATTGCCAGATTGTATGTATGGACGGTGTAATGGGAGCGAAATTCGGAGATCCGTGATTCAATTCCATTTGAGTTCGTTAAATCTACTTACGTGTAAATATCCCTGGTAAATGAATGAATTCATCTCCTCCTTATCTATGGGTTAAACAGTAGTGTTTGTATATGGAAAAATTATTACTATTCTAAAAAAAAATATTAATTCAGCCAACAGAATAATTTCACAATCCAAAATATGTTTGGGCTTTAAATAACTCACAAAAAGTCGATAAGCCATAAAAAAACAATCATTCAAATAACACATCTTACTTAATCAGAAAGGCAAGTTAAATCGTAACGTCATTAGCTGTCAGCTTTTTATATATATTAAAAACAAATTGTGTTTAAAACATGTGGCAAAAATTAATTTGCATAACGCATAAGTTAAGAAAGTCAGATGAACTTAGCGTTATAAGAAAAATAGTTTTTTAGGATTTTTTTTGCAGTAGGAATCACCCTGTACAAGTGAGTCGAGGTAGAGGGCCATGTTAAGGGGTAGCTTATACGGATGGGAGGTTGAAGATAACGGTTACCTCTAGACTTGAACAGGTTTTGTAGCGTTCAAGGAAATATCCTCTTGGGAGTCTGTTCCACAGTTCAGTGGTTTTAGAGCTGCACCTGTATATCGTCGTATCATCGGTATAAATATCTACAAATGATCTGAGTATATTCCTAGATAGATCATTTATATAAATCCGGGCGAGGATTGGTCCGAGCAGTGACCCCTGGGAGACGCCTGCGTTGACCGCCAGGACCTCGGAGACCTAGCCGTTAATAACTACCTTCAGGGAACAACCTACCAGGTTGGAATTTATAATTAAGGAAACCCTTCTAGTGATTCCATAGATGTGTAGAAAAACCTTTGTGCCATACATAGTCGAAGGACTTCGAGATATCGAAAGCTATGGTCCTCGAGGTGTGTGTGTGTGTGTATGTGTGTGTGTGTGTCGTCCTCACTAATTGTACATGTAAGGGCTTACGGCCATATCTCGTTGAATCAGCAGTTCTCGCAAGGTCACCGAAGTTAAGCAACGTCGAGCCTGGTCAGTACCCATATGGGTGACCGCTTGAGAATACAAAATCGAAATTAGAAATCAGAGAGCCAAATTCCAATTCCAGTCTGGTTCTTTATATTCACGTACGCGCAAATACTCTTGGGGATGGTATGAATCCACATCTTCCCCCAGCTATGGGTTAATTAGTACGACATCAATAAATTATTATTACATCTAAAAATTATTACAATCTAAAAGAAATATATTCTGGCTTTAAATAACCAGCAAATGGTTGATAAGCCATAAAACACAATTTAAAAAAAAGTATTTTAGAAAAAAGATGTCTTACTGAATATGTTGTTTATATAGGATTTTTATAGAGGTATAGGACTTTTCTTACTAATTGTTCACCCAATACAAGGCCCGAGAGCTACTCAAGGTAGAGGGTTACTGAATGAGATTGTTGTATGAACGTAAGAGGTGGTGGTAAGAAGTGTAGCTTATAAGGATATGTAGGAAAGATAAAAGATGACTGTCCATTCGAAGATTGTAGTGATCGAGAAAGCATCATCTCGGGAGCTTGTCAGACTTTATTCTCTTCGTTTTCCATTGGCAAGGAAGAAGTTCCACTTGGACAGTTTCTTCCCATGAAGTGTTTCTTTGAGTAACAGATACCCGAGTGAATGTTTCCTCGATCACTACAATCTTAACATCTTCAAGTCGACCATTATCTATCCTCATAATCTACAACTCTTATTTCTCTACAGCTGCCCTCTCGCTTGAGTGGCTCTTTGGCCTTGTATGGATTAAACAGTACTATTTTTTAAATTTGTTCATTCTCTGTTACTGACGGTGGTGTATGCACATACCGCATTTTGACGCTATACTTCTTGCATAGTTCTCATTTTTTTCCGAGGGATACTCTGTCATGCTGTGTATTTGTGCTCTTTTGGGGCCAACCGAGTGTAGCCACTGAAAATGTGTTGCACACTTTCAGTAGCTTACCCTCAGAGCCGACAGAAAGGTAAACCAGCTGTTCTGTCAGTAGCGTACTCTGTAGAATTTGTTCTCAAAGATTGCTCTTGCGACAAAAAGATCATTCCCTCGTTTTCCTTGTTCAAGAATCCGTTCCTAAGCGACCACTCTGGATCTGTCCCTTCTTGGGTTTCTTTTCAAATGCTCCGTCCAACGCTTTTCCCTTCAACGCATTGAATTTCTCATAATTATTGTTATTATTATTATTTTATTTCCTTTGATTTCTGGTGTATACTCATTTCTTTCCGGGTCCCGACCAGAGACCTAAGTTCAAAAATGACATCATGAGATTTTCCATTGAACAGTTTTGAAGAAAAATAGCACATATTTTACATAGATAAAGCTCTTCGTAAGGTGTGGGCTGTACTTGTGAGAACCATTTTTTGTATTTCTTTAAAGCTTGGGCTACCAGGAATCCCTTCAGTGTGTCTATTAGTATCTTTTTTCAATCAATCCGAGGGCTCCAATTTCAACAGGAATTGTTGATTTTCTTAAGTCCCACATTTTTGAGATTATTTCATTATTATTGTTGTTGTTGTTGTTGTTATTGTTGTTGTTGTTTTATCTCCTTTGATTTCTGGTGTGTATACATTTCTTTCCGGGTCCCGCCCAGAGACCTAAGGTGAGAAATGGCATCATGATACTTTCCACTAACAAGAATAATTATTTTACATAGACAAAGCCTTTCGCCTGTGGGCTGTAGTTGTGAGAACATTTTTTTGTATTTCTTTGAGGCATGGGCTTCCAGGAATCCCTTCAATTAGTCTACTGTAATCTTTTCCAACCAATCCTAGGGTTCCAACTATAACAGGGATTGTTGATGTCCCTATGTGCCACATTTTTGAGATTTCGATTTCATCATCATCATTATCATTATTATTATTATTATTATTATTATTATTATTATTATTATTATTATTTTCTTTGATTTCTGCTGAGTTCTCATTTCTTTCCGGGTCACAACCAGAGACTTAAGGTCAGAAATGGTATCATGACATTTTCTACTGAGCGATTAAAAAAAAAACTAGCAAAATAAAATAAAAACAAAAAACATACTTTACATAGATAAAGCCCCTCGTAAGGTGTGGGCTGTACTTGTCAGTACAACTTTTTGTATTTCTTCAAGGCAATTGGCATTGTTAATGACCTTCTGCGCCACATTTTTTTGATTTCGATTTCAAGGTTCTTGTAATTTGATAGTTTTTTGAAGATCTTCAAAGATAGATTGCAATCCACAGGGACTGACATGTCAATAAGAAAGCAAATTTTGTCTTTTCGGTCTCTAATCACGATGTCTGAGCGATTAGCTTTGATTGCTCTGTCTTTGTGTGTTTATTGTATAGTCCCATAAAATTGCTACAGGTCCTATCTCCGTAACCGGGTCTGGATGGGGTTCATACCAGTTCCTTGTATTTTCCTTTCCATAAAAGTTGCATATTTTCCAATGCAGATATTGGAACACTCTGTCATACCGGGGTTTATATTCAATCGGTGTCAATACCATTCAACCTGAGACAAGATGGTCAATTGTTTCTGGATACTTATCACAGAATCTGCATTTTGGGCAAACATAGTTTTTCAGTATATGTGTTTGGTAATTTCTAGTTAGCAAGCACTGGTCCTGTTCAGCAAGGATAAAATCTTCAATTTCAACTTTTAACCTTGCCCTACGTAGACACTGATGGGTACGGGGTTTGTCTAGATCAGATTTTTTAGTACGGCCAGAATATTGACCATGTGGAGGTTTATCTTGCTATCGTTTCTGTATCTGGTTCATTGCATTTGCCTTTGATTTCTTTTCTAAGTATTTGGCAGCTGCAGACGGTGTATTAATGCTTCACTTGTATGTCTTCACCCACTTGAAAATCCATTTTGAAATGTTGACACCCTTTATTATTATTATTATTATTATTATTATTATTATTATTATTGTTGTTGTTGTTGTTTAGCGTTTAAATTATTTTAACAATTTTAATAAGTGATGATTCGTAAAAATACCTCGCAGTGCGACAACTTCGTTTTGAACCGCCACATAACGACGCCATTTTGAACATCTTGAGCAGCGTTCACGAGTTTCGCGTTATCTTATCGATACGGGATGTCAACATGCCTTTGGGTACAAGTCGAGCCGATGAAAAACAAAGAAAAACAGAAAAAGGGAAAGCAAGAGTATAAAACATACTTTATGCCCAATTTTAACTCTCCGTTTCTCATATATATATATATATATATATATATATATATATATATATATATATATATATATGACTTGACAGCTTTTTTTACCCTACATTTCTTCTTTTTTTTATTTTTCGTATTTTGTTTTTTGGCCACGATGTTTTCTTCGGCTATAATTCTCTGATCGTATCTGTTTTTAGATTTACATTTTCCTTGGAGAAGAAATTCTGCACGCTTTCACTTACATCCGTGTTCCATCCCAATCTTCGATTCCGTTTTCCTATTAATTTATCAATATAACCTCTCCTTTTTCTTGATCTTGCTATCAATTTTCCCATTCTTTTTCTCCCCCTCTTTCTCTCACCCCCACCACACACGTTTACAACCGCTTTATAATCATCTCTCTGTCTATAAATATATTTTTCTGTTATTCAGTCACCCCTGAACTATTTCGTTCTCTCTCGCTCCCCACTCTCTCCATGATATATATATATATATATATATATATATATATATCAAATATGTGGTGCAGTTCAATTTATATTACAATAAATCATTCATGTAAAAAGTAGATTAGTAAAGTTAATGATATAAAATGGCGAAATCCTTTCGCAAACAAAATTTTAAAGTTGAATTAACCTACGAATCACTCGATGAAAGCTATGATCCTTGTTTTTAACAATTATAAGCTGCATCAGGTCTTTTTTTAATATGCAAGTACTTTCAACTGTACATTCAGTCATCCTCAGACATGCAGTTTGGGAAGCAGTGAAAGTATCTTTTTGGAGCAGTTACCGTGAAAGTATTTGTAGAAAAGAGAGATACATGCGACGGCACGTTTGTGAAAGTGCGACTGTAAACGGGATGACAGATCAGGGACAATCACATAGCATATGGGTCTCTGGATTTTATCGAGGACCTTAAGACGAACAGTGGGGGTCCAGACCATATATAGCAGCAGTATTCCATTGCTTTCAAACATCTTCTACGCTTAAATATAGTTTTTTATTCGCATATAGAGAGAGGGACGATGGGTAAATTGTCATCGAAATGACGCAAAAATGATACTAACATCTCATTTTAACAGATATACAGGGTGCGATGGATAAATTGTTGACTAAATTACATAAAAATGAAAATAACACTGACATCTCATTTTAACAGATATATTTGCCAACATTGCACAAAGATATCTTGAAATACTAAAGTGTAAATTTATTCAATAAAATCGTCATTGGTTTTCAACCACGGTCTCGAGACGACTTCGGAATCTTCTGCAAATGTTCTGGACGTTCTCTTTGATTAAATTATTGAATGCTACCATAATCCTTGCCTTCAGTTCCTCTGGTGTTACAAGGAGTTTTGTTGGTCTCTCAATCAACTGCGCCCCACACATAATAATCAAGGGAGATGCAGTCTGGGGAGCTAGGTGGCCAGATATAAGGAGTGATATGATCGCAGAAATTGTCTGACAGCCATAATTGAGTTCTCCTGCATGTGTGTCATTGCGCAATATCTCGTTGCAAGTCATAAGGTCTTTCAGCAAAAGCACACCCTTGACCCAGGACAGCACTGCCTTCTGAAGGTACTTGATTTGGGCCTCCGTATTGAGTCTGATGCCGTGTGGGAAGATGAATGAGGCATAACATCGCCATCACTAGTGATCACTCCATGATACTGAGTGGATATATCATCCAACTCTTTCCGAATCCCCTGCACTGTTCTCAGGTTGACACCCAAACAGTTAGATGGCCAGATGTAACGGATGATGTGGTTTCAGAAAGTCTTACAGCCATGGCTGGGTTCTCCTGCTTGTATGGCTTAGTGCAGAGTCCTGTTGCAAGACATAGGGTCTCCTAGCAGCCACCTCCTTGACTCAGGGCAGCACTACCTTATCAAGTCACTTAATGTTGGCCTCAGTGTTGCGTTTGAGAGCCTCACCAGCAAATTCAGGAGTTCTTTTATCAAAACGATCAGAGTGAGTTTTCCGATCTGCCGTACCTTCGTAATCACCATTGGACTCATCCAACTCTTTCCGAATCCTTTGCACTGTCGTCAGACTGACAACCAAAAACTTCAAAATGTTCGTATTGGAGTTTCCGGTGCGAATGCCAAACAGAACAGCATGCTGTTTCCAAATTTCTGGCTGAGTGAATTGCGTCATGGTGTTCTTTTTCTCGCAGGCGGTGCCCAACTGACCCTATTATATTGTGCAGTTGATAAAATCAACAACAAATAACACGCATGAAATCTGAATATAAAAAGTCGACAATTTTTCCATCGCAATCGAAAATAGCAGTGAAAATAAAATACCTGTGAAGCAATAAAAAATAATGTTGAACTCTCTCAGTTTTGACGCCTAATTTCCATTTGGCGCCTAAAATTGTGTCTTTATCATTATTATCAGATAAATGGACCCATCTCTCTTTCAATGGTTCTTATCAACCAAGGGGAGATATCTATTTCTGTTCCTGAGATGAGGTATTATGTACACTATTTATAATATTTGGACTATTGTCCTCATCTTTGTCGCCATATTTATTACAATGTTTCGGCCATTGTACGCTCCGGCCTTCTTCAGTATCTGTCTATATTTCTAAGATTAGGTATTATGTACACTATTTACATTATTCGGACTATTGTCCTCATCTTTGTTACCATATTTATTACAACGTTTCGGCCGTTCTACGCTCCGGCCTTCTTCAGTATCTGTCTATATTTCTGAGATGAGGTATTATGTACACTATTTACATTATTCGGACAAGTGTCCTCATCTTTGTCGCCATATTTATTACAAACTTTCGGCCGTTGTACGCTCCGGCCGTCTTCAGTATCTGTCTATATCTCTAAGATGAGGTATTATGTACACTATTTACATTATTCGGACTATCGTCCTCATTTTTGTCGCCATGTTTATCACAACTTTTCGACCGTTGTACGCTCCGGCCTTCTTCATGTGGTTTGAATGTCGAACAACCCTTTATCAACTTTGAACGCTTTTAACGCCTTTATCCGCTGTATCATGTGTCCCCAAGGACACATGGCACAGCGGATAAAAGGTTAGTTAGATCCAATGACAGGACCCATAGAGTATGAGTTCAATACCTGGTTAAGGCGGTGGAGAATTTGCAACGGGGAATTAACAGGAGATAACTGACATCTATTAGACACGGCACGTGAAACTAGAACAGTCTACCCCAGTGAGCGAAATAAAGCGTTCAGTTCAACATCCCAACCACCTGAAGAAGACCGTAGCGTACAATGGCTGAAACGTTGTGATAAACATGAGGACAATAATCCGAATAATGTAAATGGTGTACAAGGGGAGATAATTCCATTAATTGTTTGTCTTTGAAATTTCTTTCTGGTAAAGTAAGTGTTCGCTAACTTTACAGAATTTGAAAGATTATTGTTAAATATGAATATGCTCTCTTTCACATAACGCTATTTTGGTGTGAACTACACCACTTAAAACATATACTCTCCAATAATTTACTTTTATTCTTTGTATTTATCGTGATATTATCAAGTATGTTCCGAATAGTGTCCCGTAGGTCTCCATGAATATTTAAATGAGATCTAATTGAGCTATTGTCAGAAACGTGTAAATGAAACATTTTATAAAACATACATACAACAAACTATATATATATATATATATATATATATATATATATATAGTATATATATATATATATATATATACGGTGTAATAGCAAATTGTCAACGACTTTTGTTTCAATACTTCTGGTGTCTTATCAAGTGAGGATGTTGAATGAAGATTGTATAATATATTGCTTATATATATATATATATATATATATATTATATATATATATATATATATATAGTATGTTTGTATGTATTATGTAACCGGTTGTAATAGGCAAATTGTACAAATCGTGTAACAGCCTGAGGGTTGTAATAGCAAAATTGTACAAATCGTGTAACAGCCTGAGATAATTGCCACCCTACAAAATATTTAATATCTACAAAGCTATTAAATTAAATGAGTTTTTTGTTCTAGTTTTAGACGTTTAGCCCTCTTGACACCATTTGCAGTAAGAATAAATGAAAAAAGCTTTGAGTTATTCAGCTAGAAAGAGAACAGATTAAAATGATTTTCTGTCAGCCCCAACTGAGCACTGGTGAGAGGAAAAAGATCATTCAGACCTTCAGTAAAGGTGTCAACATTCATATTCTGTCTTCCATCTTAAAAGTCCATTCAAGAACCATCAAGAATAAGTTTTAAAAAGAGGTATCAGTAGAGGGGAAAACTGGATCAGGAGGTCAGAACAGGAAGAGAGATCCTCATGTCATCTTAGGGTTAAATGAATTTTTATTGTTCAAAGTAGAGTCCAATAGTTTTATTACAAAAAAACTCGGAGAGTTCCACTAAGATATCTTTAATGATTTCTAAGATTTCAAAGCATAATCCTACAATTGGACAATTTTGATGTTACACACGATATATATATATATATATATATATATATATATATATATATATATATATATATATATATATATATATGTGCGTGTGTGTGTGTCTGTGTGTGTGTGTGTGTGTGTCACGTCCACTCCATGTGCAATTTCTGGCTGGCCCCTGTTCACTCTTCCATACACGTACACACGCACACACACACGACCGCGCCCTCCCACACATCCACACCCGCCACACACACCCCCGTATATATATATATATATATATATATATATATATATATATATATACATACAAATATATCACATTGTCTTTTTCTGGACACTGTTTTCCAGTTTTCTCTTTCTCTCCCTTTGTTTCCTTCTCTGTCTCCAACTATTTTTTGTCTATTCTATTTCATCCCTGACTCTCTCTCTCTCTCTCTCCCTCTCCCTCTCTCCCTCTCTCTCTCTCTCTCTCTCTCCCTCTCCCTCTCTCTCTCTCTCTCTTTCCCTCCCTCTCTCCCCTGGTTTATCGCTCGTTTCATCTTCTATCGTCCTCTCTTTATTTTTGGGTTATTATACTTTTCTTTCTCTCTCACTCTGTTCCTCTCTCTCTCTCTCTCTCTCTCTCTCTCTCTCTCCCCAACTTCTCTCTCAGTAAGTCAATACGATTCTCAGTAACTATTTCTCGTATTCCGTCCGCTTTTTCTTTTCTTTTCTTTTCTCCTCCCTATATTTCTCTTTTTGACTGTTTCTCTTTTTCTCTCTTCTCTTTCGTACACCACAACGCACACACTTCTGTACATTTTACCCCCCGCCTTCGTTAGTATCTATTTTTTCTTCTTAACTATCAGTCTTTTTATAGTTTCTTCTGTGGCACGTCTTTCTATCACTTTCAAATATACATTTTTATCTTTCTTAACCATGCGTCCATCTGATTCTCTTTCTCCCCCGTCTCTCTCTCTCTCTCTCTCTCCCCCGTCTCTCTCTCTCTCTCTCTCTCTTTCCTTCTCCTCTTCCCCCTTCACCGTTCCTGACATCTCTTTGGCAGTGCCAAGCTCCTCCAAGCCACGGCTTATCACTTTTAAGTAATGACAGAGCAAGCATCTTTAGCTTTTATCTTTATGCAATTTGTCTGTCCATTTCAATACCCCCCACTAATCGTCGGTCAGTCTATGTTGAAAATGAGCCAAAATGAATTGGTCTTCCGTCATATCAGCTCCATTTAATCGTTGCCTTCAAGATAGAGTCACACGTGTTTTCAGTTATTCAACATTCATATATACGAGGGGTGCTGAAAAATTCTGGGTACATCCCCTTTCCTACATTTTAAGCAAATGACCCAAAAAACAGAATTTTAGAAGCATTGTCAGGTCGAGAGCTCTACGCACCGTGAAATCTTATTAAAGAAAATAAATGCGCACTTAGAGCGTATACACAAATGCGAATTACCGGGTGTAACAGCAAAATTGTCCAAATCGTGTAACAGCATCGGATAATTGTCTATCCCTCGTAACCATCTGTTTCGGCTAGATGCAGCTCGACAGCCCAGGAAGGCAGGCCATCTAGAGGAGGGAAAACCCTGACTTTAAACATCCGCTGCTTTTCTGTCATATCCGAAACACGGAAAAGGCTATGAAAGTAAATCGACAAAAACAAAAAAAAAAACGGAGTGGAAGGCCATAGGCGGTTGACTGTCAACAGAGAACTTTTCGGCAACTCCTACAGACAAGCCGTCCCAAATTTAATGCCCTCTATTCCTTTAGATCTTGTCGATACGGCCAAGACGGGGGTGAGGACATGTAGTCTGGACAGCGCACAACCTCCATATACCATCGCCCAGGACTGCACTCTGGAGAGGTCATTTTCACCACAGAAAGGCTAAATTTTGACCAAAACAGGGAGCTGCATTCATCTTGCAAGACAAACAGATGCCCATCACACACACACACAAATAAACAAACAAACATATAGACCCGAGAGTCAAACGTATGTAGATAAAATTAATAATTCAATCAAACGGTTTTTTAAAGCGGTTACTGTTCGAAATATTTTCAGTACAAAAAAAAACTTTCCCTCCTCACCGTAAGGATGTTTTGCCTACCATTCAACAAAGTTTAATTATACAGGATGTCTATAAATTTCGTGTGCACTTTAAAGTTATTATTTGTTTTAAAGTTTACACAAACTTTAGGGACACCCTGTATATCAATACAAATGTCGGTGCGAGATCGACTATGTGGGCAAGGCCATCCAACGGTTAGAGGTGAGGATCGCCCAGCATGTTCCGGGTAAAGTGCACAGGCATGGACCATTTACATCCGGGTGTTCACAAGCTCATGAGTCACCGATTGGCTCTATTTAGATATCTTGGAGTCTATTATTATCAATATGCAACATCCTGTCCTGTATAGACAGAGGGAGATGAAATTCAGGTTGGTCCCATTTGGGGAGATTGCTGATTGACCAAGAAAATATTTAGTATTTAAAAGGTTTTTTTTTTAAATTTTCCCCTTTTTTTACATCTTGGTAATCTATTGTTTTTAACATCGGTTGTTGATAATAATTTTTCTTATCAACTTCTTTGTTTTATACTGCCGACGATTATTTTTCTGAAGAAGCGTCTATCGAAAGACGCCTAAAATCCCCTCTTTTTTTTCTTAAACGAGATACTTTTGTATCTATCTTAACAATAAAATGGGAAATATGATCCTTATATTTAAATCAATATATATATATATATGTGTGTGTGTGTGTGTGTGTGTAGTAATTCATCGATCCCAAAATAAAAGATTATTCTCGGCTCGATGAATTATTATATATGGTTATATCACGACAAATTTCCGCTTTGAACCATTCTCCTGCCTGGTGCTGGATTTAGTTGTCAGAGGCTATTTAAGACGCATCTCACGGAAGCATTTTAAAGACAGTGGGAGTTTGTCACCACTATCACTCCAAGCTATGACAACCTTTGAAACATATATAACGTATGTTTATAATCATTATATATATAACGTATTTTAGAAGCTCAAAGAAAGGGAAATATTTTTTTAATATATAAAACGTTAGGTAAACAACACTAGAAAGCAAGACCAATTAGGACATCGTGCAGAAATAAATAAACGCAACTATTGAAAAAATAAGTTAATTATGGTAAAAATAGCAGAAAAAAAAATGAAAATTTAAATCAGGATTTAAGCCTAAAATACTCGGAGATTATGGAGTCATTATTTATCATGCAATAAAATAATTTATACTGCCTTTTAGACAGTACTAAAACCTAAACTATCAACTGATAAAGACTAAACGAAAGTAGAAAATGTAAAGTTGATAAATATAACTTTAGTTAAGCAGAAACAGAAAATAAAATAAGAAAAATGATCTCAAGTTTAGTTCTAGAAAAATAAATAAATACTAATACAGAAAAAAAACTGGTTACTGTGGGAAAAGTTGAAAGTAATAATAAACACGACATATATAACTTTGACTATTTCGGTTACGGAAGTTTCCAGGATGAAATGGATTATAAAATCTTTCTCCATTTTTCGATTTTTTTTTTTTTTTTTTAAGTAAATAAATGATGACATTTTTTTTACGCTTCTTCGGACCATGAAGTAGATATGAATATTTTGAAAGCCCAGAATATAAAAGATGAAAGATGCAGGATTAGATAAACAATGAATATTTCTGTCTAGATCTCTAGAATGAGGAAGATTTAGTCGCACGGGGTTCAGCACGAAATTCCCAAACTGTTACTCTGATCGCCACCCCCAAATGAAGACCGGTGGGCACAACGGCCAGACATTTCTATTAATAACAAAAAAAGATGAGGCGTGAAATAATATAAATAAAACAATGATTTTTTTTATGAGTGAACAAGGTTAGTATTGCAATTGTGTACCTAATAGGTAATGTGATGTCTAAACGTGTGCCACGGAAGCATTTTAAAGACAGTGGGAGTTTGTCACCACTCTCACTCCAAGCTATGACAACCTTTGAAACATATATAACGTATGTTTATAATCATTATATATATAACGTGTTTTAGAAGCTCAAAAAAAAAGGAAAGATTTTTTTTTAATATATAAAACTTTAGGTAAACAAAAACACTAGAAAGCAAGACAAATTAGGACATCGTACAGAAATAAACAAAAACACAACTATTGAAAAAATTAATTATGGAAAAAGATAGCAAAACCAAAAAAAAATGAAAATTTAAATCAGGATTTAAGCTTAAAATACTCAGAGATTATAAAGTCATTATTTAAGATACAATAAAATAAATGATACTGTCTTTTAGACAGTAGTAACACCTAAAATATCAACTGATAAAAACTGAACGAGAGTAGGAAATGCAAGGTTGATAAATATAACTTTATCCAAATGAAATGAGAACGAATTAAATATAAATTCAAACGTTCATACATTAACTTAAATATAGGGTTCGATACAATAGTAGACCAATAATCCTTTATTATAGGATATTGCATTCGAACATATGTAACCGTTACATCAATGCACCCGTGTTTCGATGCCCATCATTGGCATCTCATCAGTCGGTGGTAAGTAAAAGTTATTACAATTTTTTTAATATTTGCTTGCTAACAATCTCTTTTCCCCTGAAAAAAGAAAAACCAGATATAGCAATAAAGACATAAGGTATAATGTTCTCTAAAAGAAAAAAGAAAGAAAGAAGACATATTCTAAAAAAGAAAAGAAAAAAAAGAAAGGATAAGAAATAGTCTCATAAAAAGAATAGGAAGAACGAGAAGAAAAGAAAGACAAGATATAATCCCTTCTCCAAAGGGAAAGAGAAAGAGAAAAAGATAAAATAAAGATGACATAGAAATGTAAGGAAGCAAAACAAAATACGTCAACAATGGGACAACCAATCAAAATCGGTTAAGATGTTAATACAAATTCAAATCCCAAGTATACATATGGTCTACTGTAGACAGAATTAGATACAATGTAACGCCACACGAACGGTTGACGCTATAACTTTAGGTAAGCAAAAGCAGAAAGAAAAATAAGACAAACGATCTTCAGGTTAGTTCTACAAAAACACTAATACTCGGTAACTGTAGAAAATGTTGAAAGAAATTATAGTAAGCAATACATACATAACTTCAAAAATATAATAATCATAATCTATATAATAAATGAAAAAGAATTATTGCAAATTATATTAAATTATTATATTTCTTTGAAGTAATATTTACGTTTTTCTGTTAACCTTGAAATCCGTTAATTTTTTAAGCTTTGACTGCCATATTGGAGAGCTTATATCAGACAGTTGTTCAACACTCTTTTCTTTGCTTCAGACTTATTTTTTTTTACTGTCTATTAATACTTTGTTTAGTTTCTAGAAAACCTCCTTCACTATTCCAAATCTCCTTCAGATCTTGCATTGAACTCCTTCTGTTTGGGTCCTGTCACTGGATCTAACCAACGCCTTTATCCACTGTGCCATGTGTCCTCAAGTATCGGTTAAGGCAGCAGAGAATTTTCAGAGGGAAATTTAATAGGAGATAACTGACATCCATTAAACATGGCAAGTGGAAGTAGACAGTCTACCCCAGTGAGCGAAATAAAGGGTTCAGTTCGACATTCCAACCACCTGAAGAAGGCCAGAGCGTATAACGGCCAAAACGTTGTGATAAATATGGCGACAAAGATGAAGATAGTAGTCTGAATAATGTAAATAATGTACATAATACCTCATCTCAGAAATGTAGACAGATACTAAAAAAACAATATAAGAAAAATAAGACAATCTTCAGGTTAGTTCTACAGAAATCCGGTAACTGGAAAAACTTGAAAGAAATAATAATAAACTATACATATATATATAACTTCAAATAAGTATAATAATCATAATATGCTATTATAATTGTATTTGTCCCTCCCTCCATCAGTTTGCACGGCCGTTACGTCCTGCTAATATTTCATAAATAATGGACTATTGCGTTTTGATGGCGCGAAAAAAGGGGGAGGGAGATAAGAAAGAAAGAAAGAAAGAAAGAAAGAAAGAAAGAAAGAAAGAAAGACGGAAGTGTAGAGAGAGAATCAAATTGAGAATAGATACTACACTTTGATCTCAGTCAAAAGGCCGAAAACGATTGTATTTTTCAGAGCGCTCACGTCGCTACCGAATGTGACGCACGGTCGAAGTTTAGAGTGGGTTAACCGGCAATGTCGTGGAAAAATTGTGCAAGTCCCCTCGGCACTTTTGGGGACGCCTCAAGCACAGGGCAATAAACTCAGCACAGACCCGAAGGAGAAGTACTGCTTGGATAGAGAGACCTCCTCCCTGACCCCCGAAATGACTGAGAAACGATCACGATGGAGAAAAGTCTAATGACTGTTTCAGTGAAATTGAAATTTTTTTTCAAATCTTATCCCCTTACTTCTTAAAATAACGATCAGCATTCATATTTATTATTTTGTTGCAGTTGTTAAGCTCAATTATTTAATGATGCTATAGAGAAGTTTCTACGGATATTTCATTGTCGTAGAACTCACCATGGGCGTATTCAATCATTAACTTAAGAATTAAGATTCATCAGAAATTTTTGAGACAAGAAAAGCTACAGGACTTAAGGAAAGAAAAAACATAGGTTTTAAAATGACGAGAAATAAAATAAAAGATCATAAAAGTAGCTGCCGAAGAACTGGAAGAACTCCAAGAAAAGGACACAGGTGATAACATTAAAGACAGACTAGGAATGAAATAAAATTATGTATACGCATAAGCTGGAAAGCGTTTAACATAGAGATATCAAAAATGCCACTGGCCAATATGCGTCAAGTTCAAGTGTCTACTGACAACATAATGCCAACAATTAGATACCTGTGCCAAACATGGAAATTAACAGAATCTTTGGAAAACAAAATCAAAAATCTACAAAGACCAATGGAAAGAGTTGCGCTATGAATAAAGAGGCCAGTATGGATCAGAGAACACACCAAGATAAGAGATATCTTTCGTTCTTTTTATATGCCACGTCTTTTCAGGACGTAGACGATCATGGCTCTCCACCTCCTTTTCACCTCTGAGCAAGCTCCTTCCCTCTGCTTCCTTCCACCAGCTCAAGCCCGTCAGGTATGTCATGCGCTGCTTTCCCTTCTCTCTCTCTCTCTCTCTCTCTCTCTCTCTCTCTCTCTCTCTCTCTCTATTTGACTCGTGAGTATCAGATTCTCCGGGCCCTCCTTCCTCATTATGTATCCCAGAAACTACAGATGCCTCTTCCTGATATTAAGTATGAGCCTCCTACTTGTTTGCAACCTCTCTAAGACCTCATCGTTGCTCACATGCTCAGTCCATGATATCCTTAGCATCCTTCTGTAGAACCACATCTCGGTCGCCTCTAGTCGCTTCTTTATCTTTGAAGAAATCGTCCAACATTCGCTGCCGTAAATAAGGACAGATGTCACGTAACAGCTCAGTATTCTTTTCTTTGTTACCAAAGAAATCCTCCTGTCTCTCAATACTCTTCTCATCTTTTGGAATGTGTCCTTGGCCATTCCAATAAGTCTCCGGATTTCAGTGACTCACTTTCCGTCTTCTGCCAAGATGCTTCCCATATATTTAAACTTCTGCGTCTGCTTGATTCTGGTGTTCCCGACCTGCAAATCGTATTTCGGGATCTTCCTCTTACAGTTTACCATGCATTCTGTCTTATTGTAGTTTATACTTAATCCTTCTTCTTTCTCCGTCGCTACATTCTGTGGGAGATTTTTTAATTTCTCTACCATGTCGGCTCTCAGTACTGTCGTCTGCATATCTTATGTTGTTAAGGTTGTGGCCGCCAATGCTAAATCCTGATAGGGTTTCCAATTCTCCGAGAATTGCCTAGATGTATAGGTTGAACAGGTTAATTGAGAAGACGTATCCTTGTCTCACGGCCCTTTCTATTTTCGTATATTCACTGAACTCATTCCCTATGTGTATGCATATTGTTTGCTGCTAGTATAGGTTCTTGATTATTCTGATATTCCTCCTGTATATATCAAGGTTGCTTAGCAGTTCCATTACATCCTTGTGGTGTAATTTTCTGTACTCCGTCCGGTAACTTGGCACGGTTTTAGCTTGCCTATATTTGGTGGTTATTTCATTGTGTAATTTTCTGGACCCCATCTAGTATCTTGGAACGGTTTTAGCTTGCCTGCATTTGGCCCTTATTTCATTGTGTTATTTTCTGTACTCCATCATGTATCTTGGCACGGTTTTAGCTTGCCTGCATTTGGTACTTACCACATTGTGTAATTTTCTATACACCGTCATGTATCTTGCAACGGTTATAGCTTAACAGCATTTGGTCTTTATTTTATTGTGTTATTTATGTACTCAGTCCTGTATCTTGGCACGGATTCAGCTTGTCTGCATTTGGTCCTTATTTCATTGTGTTATTTTCTGTACTCCGTCATGTATCTTGGCCCGGTTTGAGCTTGCCTGCATTTGGTCCTTATTTCATTTTGTAATTTTCTGTACTCCGTTTTGTATCTTGGCACGGTTTTAGCTTCCCTGCATTTTGTCCATATTTAATTTTGTAATTTTCTGTATTCCGTTTTCTATCTTGGCACGATTTTAGCTAGCCTGAATTTGGTCTTTATTTCATTGTCCAATTTTCTGTACTCCGTCCTGTATCTTGGCACGGTTTTAGCTGGCCTGAATTTGGTCCTAATTTCATTGTCTAATTTTATGTTATGTGTCCTGTATTTTGGCACGGTTTTAGCGTGCCAACATTTGGACCCTATTTCATTGTGTAATTTTCAGTACTCCGTCCTGTATCTTGGCACGGTTTTAGATTTCCAGTATTTCGTCCTTATTTCAGTGTGTAATTTTCCGTCCTGTAAGTTGGCTCGGTTTTAGCTTGCCTGCATTTGGTCCTAATAATATTATTTAATTTTCTGTACTACGTCCTGTATCTTGCTACGGTTTTAGCTTGCCTGAATTTGGTCCTAATTTCATTGTCTAATCTTCTGTAACTCTGTCCTGCATCTTGGTACGGTTTTAGCTTGCCAGCATTTCATCCCTATTTCATTGTGTAATTTTCTGTTCTCCGTCCTGTATCTTGGCACGCTTTAATCTTGCCAGATTTTCGTCCTAATTTCATTGTGTAATTTTCTGTACTCCGTCATCTATCTTGGCATGTTTTGAGCTTGCCTGCATTTGGTCCTAATTTCATTGTTTAATTTTCTGTACTCTGTCCTGTATCTTGGCACGGTTTTAGCTTGCCAGCATTTGGTCACTATTTCATTGTATACTTTTCTCTACTACGTCCTGTAACTTGGCACGGTTTTAGATTGCAAGTATTTGGTCCTTATTTCATTGTGCAGTTCTGTATCTTGGCACAGTTTTAGTTTGTCTGAATTTGGTACTAATTTCATTGTGTAATTTTCTGTGCTCCGTCCTGTAAATTGGCACGGTTTTAGCTTCCCTGCATTTGGTCCTATTATCATTATGTAATTTTCTCTACTCCGTCCTGTATATTGGCACGGTATGAGCTTGCCTGCATTAGGTCCTAATTCATTGTGTAATTTTCTGTACTCCGTTCTGTATCTTGGCAAGGTTTTAGCTTGCCAAAATTTGGTCCCTATTTCATTGTGTAATTTTCTGTACTCCGTCCAGTATCTTGGAACTGTTTTAGATTGCCAGCATTTGGTACTTATTTCATTGTGTAATTTTCCGTCCTGTAAGTTGGCTCGGTTTTAGCTTGCCTGCATTTGGTCCTAATAATATTATTTAATTTTCTGTACTACGTCCTGTATCTTGCAACGGTTTTAGCTTGCCTGAATTTGGTCCTAATTTCATTGTCTAATCTTCTGTAACTCTGTCCTGCATCTTGGTACGGTTTTAGCTTGCCAGCATTTCATCCCTATTTCATTGTGTAATTTTCTGTTCTCCGTCCTGTATCTTGGCACGCTTTAATCTTGCCAGATTTTCGTCCTAATTTCATTGTGTAATTTTCTGTACTCCGTCATCTATCTTGGCATGTTTTGAGCTTGCCTGCATTTGGTCCTAATTTCATTGTTTAATTTTCTGTACTCTGTCCTGTATCTTGGCACGGTTTTAGCTTGCCAGCATTTGGTCACTATTTCATTGTATACTTTTCTCTACTACGTCCTGTAACTTGGCACGGTTTTAGATTGCAAGTATTTGGTCCTTATTTCATTGTGCAGTTCTGTATCTTGGCACAGTTTTAGTTTGTCTGAATTTGGTACTAATTTCATTGTGTAATTTTCTGTGCTCCGTCCTGTAAATTGGCACGGTTTTAGCTTCCCTGCATTTGGTCCTATTATCATTATGTAATTTTCTCTACTCCGTCCTGTATATTGGCACGGTATGAGCTTGCCTGCATTAGGTCCTAATTCATTGTGTAATTTTCTGTACTCCGTTCTGTATCTTGGCAAGGTTTTAGCTTGCCAAAATTTGGTCCCTATTTCATTGTGTAATTTTCTGTACTCCGTCCAGTATCTTGGAACTGTTTTAGATTGCCAGCATTTGGTACTTATTTCATTGTGTAATTTTCCGTCCTGTAAGTTGGCTCGGTTTTAGCTTGCCTGCATTTGGTCCTAATAATATTATTTAATTTTCTGTACTACGTCCTGTATCTTGCAACGGTTTTAGCTTGCCTGAATTTGGTCCTAATTTCATTGTCTAATCTTCTGTAACTCTGTCCTGCATCTTGGTACGGTTTTAGCTTGCCAGCATTTCATCCCTATTTCATTGTGTAATTTTCTGTTCTCCGTCCTGTATCTTGGCACGCTTTAATCTTGCCAGATTTTCGTCCTAATTTCATTGTGTAATTTTCTGTACTCCGTCATCTATCTTGGCATGTTTTGAGCTTGCCTGCATTTGGTCCTAATTTCATTGTTTAATTTTCTGTACTCTGTCCTGTATCTTGGCACGGTTTTAGCTTGCCAGCATTTGGTCACTATTTCATTGTATACTTTTCTCTACTACGTCCTGTAACTTGGCACGGTTTTAGATTGCAAGTATTTGGTCCTTATTTCATTGTGCAGTTCTGTATCTTGGCACAGTTTTAGTTTGTCTGAATTTGGTACTAATTTCATTGTGTAATTTTCTGTGCTCCGTCCTGTAAATTGGCACGGTTTTAGCTTCCCTGCATTTGGTCCTATTATCATTATGTAATTTTCTCTACTCCGTCCTGTATATTGGCACGGTATGAGCTTGCCTGCATTAGGTCCTAATTCATTGTGTAATTTTCTGTACTCCGTTCTGTATCTTGGCAAGGTTTTAGCTTGCCAAAATTTGGTCCCTATTTCATTGTGTAATTTTCTGTACTCCGTCCAGTATCTTGGAACTGTTTTAGATTGCCAGCATTTGGTACTTATTTCATTGTGTAATTTTCTGTATTCCGTCCTGTATCTTGGCCAGGTTTTAGTTTGCCTGCAATTGGTCTTAATTTCATTGTGTAATTTTCTGTACTCCGTTCTGTATCTTGGCGCGGTATTAGCTAGCCAGCAAATGGTCCCTATTTCATTGTGTAATTTTCTGTGATCCGTCCTTTAACATGGCATGGTTTTAGCTGGCCTGCATTTGGTCCTAATATCATTATGTAATTCTCTGTACGCCGCCCTGAACCTTGGCACGGTTTTAGATTGCCTGCAATTGGTCCTAATTTCATTGTGTAATGTTCTGCACTCCATCCTGTATCATGGCCCGGTATAGATTGCCTAAATTTGGTCCTAATTTCATTGTGTAATTTACACTACACTGTCCTGTATCTTGGCACGGTTTTACCTTGCCTGAATTTGGTCTTAAGTATATTGTGTAATTTTCTATGCTACACCCTGTATCTTGGCACGGTTTTTGCTTGCCTGCATTTGGTACTAATTTAATTGCGTAATTTTCTGTACTCCGGCCTGTATCGAGACACTGTTTTAACTTGCTTGCATTTTTTCCTTATTTCATTGTTTAATTTTCTGTACTCCGTCCTGTAACTTGGCACGGTTTTAGATTGCCAGTATTTGGTACTTATTTCATTGTGTAATTTACTGTACTCAGTCCTGTATCTTGGCACGGTTTTAGTTTGCCTGAATTTGGTACTAATTTCATTGTCTAATTTTCTGTACTCCGTCTTGTATCTTGGCACGGTTTTAGCTTGCCAGAAGTTGGTCCCAATTTAATTGTGTAATTTTCTGTGATACATCCTGTAAATTGGCACGGTTTTAGCTTGCCTGCATTTGGTCCTATTATCGTGATGTAATTTTCTGTACTCCGTCCAGTATCTTGGCACGGATTTAGCTTGCCTGCACTTGGTCCTAATTTCATTGTCTAATTTTCTATACGCTGTCCTGTATCTTGGCACGGTTTTAGCTTGCCAGGATATGGTCCCTATTTCATTGTGTAATTTTCTGTACACCGTCCTGTAGGTTGGCACGGTTTTAGATTGACTGAATTTGTTACTAATTTCATTGTGTAATTTTCTGTTCTCCGTCCTGTATCTTTTCAGGCTTTTTAGATTGCCAGCATTTGGTCCTTATTTCATTGTGCAATTTTTTTGTATTCCGTCCTGTATCTTGGCCTCGTTTTAGTTTGTCTGCATTTGGTCCTAATTTCATTGTGTAATTTTCTGTATTCCGTCCTGTATCTTGGCATGGTTTTAGCTTGCCAGTAATTGGTCCCTATTTCATTGTGTAATATTCTGTGCTCCGTACTTTAACAAGGCACGGTTTTAGCTTGCCTGCTCTTGGTCATAATATCATTATGTAAATCTCTGTACTCCGTCCTGTTTCTTGGCACGGTTTTAGATTGCCTGCATTTGGTCCTAATTTCATTGTCTAATTTTTTGTACTCTATAGTGTACCTTGGCACGGTTTTGATTGTCAGGATTTGTTCCCTATTTCATTGTGTAATTTTCTGTACACCGTCCTGTATCATTGCAGGTTTTTGCTTTCCTGCATTTAGTCCTAATTTTATTGTGTAATTTTATGTACTCCGTCCAGTATCTTGGAACGGAATTAGCTTGTCTGCATTTGGTACTAATTTCATTGTGTATTTTTCTGTACTCTGACCTGTATCTTGGCACGGTTTTAGCTTACCAGGATTTGGTCTATATTTCATTGTGTAATTATCTGTACTCCGTCATGTATCTTCGCACGGTGTTAGCTTGCTAGAATTTGGTCTTAATTTCATTGAGTAATTTTCTGTACTCCGTCCTGTATCTTGTCACGGTTTGAGCTTGCTTGCATTTTGTCGTAATTTAATTGTGTAACTTTCGGTACGCCGTCCTGTATCTTGGCACGGTTTTAGCTTGCCAGCATTTGGTCCTAATTTCATTGTGTAATTTTCTGTACTCCCTCATGTATCTTGGCGCGATTTTAGCTTGCCTGTATTTTGTCCCTATTTCACTGTGTAATTTTCTGTACTCTGTCATGTATCTTCGCACGGTTTTCGCTTGCCTGCATTTGGTCCTTATTTTATTGTGTAATATTCTGTACTCTATCCTGTATCTTGGCACGGATTTAGCTTGCCTGCACTTCGTCCTTATTTCATTGTGTAATTTTCTGTACTCCGTCCTGTATCTTGTCAAGTTTTTTATTTTCCTGAATTTGGTCCTACTTCAATTGATTTTCTGCACTCCGTCATGTTTCTTGGCACGGTTTTATCTTGACAGTATTTGGTCCTTATTTCATTGTGTAATATTCTATACTCCATCCTGTTTCTTGGCACGTTTTTAGCTTTTCAGCATTTGCTCCTTATTTCATTGTGTAATTTTCTCTACCCCCTCCTGTATTTTGGCACTTTTTTAGCTTGCCAGCATTTGGTCCTTTTTTCATGGTTTAATTTTCTGTACTCCGTCATGCATCTTGCTACGGTTTTATCTTGCCAACATTTGGTCCTTATTTCATTGTGTTATTTTCTGTACTCCGTCCTGTACCTTGGCATTGTGTTAGCTTGTACATCATTTGGTCCCTTTTTCAATGAGTAATTTTCTGTACTCCGTCCTGTATCTTGAAACTGTTTTGCTGGTATTTGATGCTTATTTCATTGTGTAATTTTCTGTACTCCGTCCTGTATCTTGGCGCGGTTTTAGCTTGGCAGCATTTGGTAGTTATTTCTTTGTGTAATTTTCTGTACTCCGTCCTCTATCTTGGCACGGTTTAACTTGGCAGCATTTGATTCTATTTCATTGTGTAATATTCTGTACGCCGTCCTGTATTTTGGAAAGGTTTTAGCTTGCCAGCCTTTGCTGCTAATTTCAATGGGTAATTTTCTGTACTCCGTCCTCTATCTTAGCACGGTTTTAGCTTGCCAACCTTTGGACCTAATTTCAATGTGTAAATTTCTGTACTCCGTCCTGTATCTTGGCACGGTTTTAGCTTGCCTGCATTTGGTCCTAATATCATTATGTAATTTTCTGTACTCCGTCCAGTAACTTGGCACGGAATTAAATTGCCTGCATTTGGTCCTAATTTCATTGTCTACTTTTCTGTACATTGTCCTGTATCTAGACACAGTTTTAGCTTGCCAGAATTTGGTCCCTATTTCATTGTGTAATTTTCTGTACTCCGTCCTGTAATTTGGCACGGATTTAGCTTGCCAGAATTTGGTCTTAATTTCATTGTGTAATTTTCTGCACTTCGTCCTGCATCTTGTCACGGTATGTGCTTGCCTGCCTTTGGTCCTATTTTCATTGTCTATCTTTCGGTACTCAGTCCTGTATCTTGGCATGGTTTAGCATGACAGCATTTGGTCCATTTTTCATGGTGTAATTTTCTGTACTCCGTCATGTATCTTCGCGCGGTTTTAGCTTGCCTGCATTTGGTCCTTATTTCATTGTGTAATATTCTGTACTCCATCTTGTATCATGGCACGGTTTTATATTGCCTGCATTTGGTCGTTATTTCATTGTGTAATTTTCTGTACTCCGTCCTGCATTGTGGCACGTTTTTAGCTTGCCAACATTTGGTCCCACTTCAATTGATTTTCTGTACTCCGTCATGTATCTTGGCACGGTTTTATCCTCCTGCATTTGATCCTTATTTCATTGTGTAATATTCTATACTCCATCCTGTTTCTTGGCACGTTTTTAGCTTGCCAGCATTTGGTTCTTATTTCATTGTGTAATTTTCTCTACTCCCTCCTGTATTTTGGCACATTTTTAGCTTGACAGCATTTGGTCCTTATATCATTGTGTAATTTTCTGTACTCCGTCCTGTATATTGGCTCGGTTTTAGTATGCCAGAATTTGGTCCTTTTTTCATGGTGTAATTTTCTGTACTCCGTCATGTATCTTGTCACGGTTTTAGCTTGCCAACATTTGGTCCTTATTTCATTGGGTTATTTTCAGTACTCCATCCTATATTTTGGCACTGTGTTAGCTTGGACATCATTTGGTCCCTTTTTCATTGAGTAATTTTCTCTACTCCGTCATGTATCTTGGAACGGTTTTAGCTTGTCTGCATTTGTTCCTTATTTCATCGTGTAATTTTCTGTACTTCGTCATGTATCTTGCCACGGATTTAGCTTACCTGAATTTGGTCCTCATCTCATTGTCGAATTTTAGACATTCCGTCATGAATCTTGGCACGGTTTTAACTTGACACCATTTGGTCCTAATTACATTGTTTAATTTTCTGTACCCCGTCCTTTATCTTGGCACGGTTTAGCTTGCCCATCTTTTGGTCCTTATTTCATGGTGTAATTTTCTCTACTCCATCATGTATCTTAGCACGGTTTTAGCATGCCTGCATTTCTTTCTTATTTCATTATGTAATTTTCTATACTCCGTCCTGTATCGTGGCGCATTTTTAGCTTGCCAGCATTTGGTCCCTATTTCATTGTGTAATTTTCTGTACTCTGTCCTATATCTTGGCACTATTTTAGCTTGCCTCCATTGGGTGCTTTTTTCATTGTGTAATTTTC
Organism: Acanthosepion lycidas; assembly: GCA_963932145.1. Classification (NCBI taxonomy): domain Eukaryota; kingdom Metazoa; phylum Mollusca; class Cephalopoda; order Sepiida; family Sepiidae; genus Acanthosepion; species Acanthosepion lycidas. The sequence goes on along the minus strand of OZ010583.1, from coordinate 22,426,186 downwards.
TGTACTCCATACTGTATCATGTCGCGGTTTCGCTTACCTGCATTTGGTCCTTATTTCATTGTGTAATATTCTGTACTCCCTCATGTATCTTGGCACGGTTTTAGCTTGACAGCATTTATCCTTATTACATCGTATAATTTTCTGTACTCCGTCCTCTATCTTGGCACGGTTTTAGGTTGACAGGATTTGGTCCTTATTTCATTGTGTTTTTTCTGTACTCCGTTCTGTATCTTGGCACTTTTTTTAGCTTGCCTGCATTTAGTCCTTATTTAATTGTATAATTTTCTGTACTCCGTTTTGTATCTTGGCACGGTTTTAGCTTTCCTTCATTTGATCCTTATTTCCTTGTGTAGTTTTCTGTACTCCGTCCTGTATTTTGGCACGGTTTTATCCTCCTGCATTTGATCCTTATTTCATTTTGTAATTTTTCTTTTCTCCGTTTTTTTTATCTTGGCACGGTTTTAGCTTGCCAGCATTTGGTCCTTATTTCATTGTGTAATTTTCTGTACTCCGTTTTGTATCTTGGCATGGTTTTAGCTTTCCGTCATTTGGTCCTTATTTCATTGTGTAATTTTCTGTACTCCGTCATGTATCTTGGAACGGTTTTATCCTCCTGCATCTGATCCTTATTTCATTTTGTAATTTTTCTTTTCTCCGTTTTTTTTTATCTTGGTACGGTTTTAGCTTGCCTGCATTTGGTCCTTATTTTATTGTGTAATTTTCTGTACTCCGTCCTGCATCTTGGCGCAATTCTAGCTTGCCTGCATTTGGTCCTTATTTCATTGTGTGATTTTCTGTTCTCCGACCTGTATCTTGGCACGGTTTTAGCTTGCCAGCATTTGGTCCTTATTTCATTGTGTAATTTTCTGTACTCCGTTTTGTATCTTGGCATGGTTTTAGCTTTCCTTCATTTGGTCCTTATTTCATTGTGTAATTTTCTGTACTCCGTCATGTATCTTGGCACGGTTTTATCCTCCTACATTTGATCCTTAATTCATTTTGTAATTTTTCTTTTCTCCGTTTTTTTTATCTTGGTACGGTTTTAGCTTGCCTGCATTTGGTCCTTATTTCATTGTGTAATTTTCTGTACTCCGTCCTGCATCTTGGCGCGATTTTAGCTAGCCTGCATTTGGTTCTTATATCATTGTGTAATTTTCTGTACTCCGTCCTGTATCTTTGCCCGGTTTTCTGTCTCCTTTCCGTCATGTTAATTATCTCATCGGTCATCCTTTCGTTTTTCCTTCTCCGTCCTGTCACCTTTGTGATGATATCGTTTGCTTATGTCACTAAAGCGTCTCTTGGTGCGACCCATTTTGAACTTCTATTGCGTGCCTTGTATCTTCTCTTCACGTTGTCCGTATATTTTTCTTTTATTTAGGATCCCTCAGAATTTTGTATTGCATTTTTGGTTCTGCATTAGGCTTTCTTCAGCTTCCTCAGTCTCACTCTTTTCACAGATGTTATTAAAAGACAAAAACAGAGGGTGGCTAGGACATTTAGCAAGAAGATAAACATATAGTGTTAGGTTGCTTCATTTTTTTGTTGTTTTTAGAACTCAGCAATTACGGCATATCGTCATTTTTTAAAAATTCTATTTCCTGTCAAAAAGTTTCAAAAATTCCGAATAAATTTTAATAAATCTAAATTAATGATATATTAGTCAAAAAATAATCATCCCAAGGGGGATAAATCCAGCTCTGATCATAGCTATTATGTACATTACTTGTGGAAGGTGTTAAATCCGCTGGAAATCGTGTTATTTGCAAAAACAAAATCGCTGTCTGATTTCTCGCTATGCGAAACTTCTTATGAAAATAAACTTTGATTCAAATTTTGGATCTATGTGAACGCGATTGGCCGTTTTATTCTTATCAGTGTGGGTATTGGGGAAGTAAGATTTCGAACATAGCGAAAAGGGTCATAGGACGCTGGGTGGGGAGGACGTGAGTGGTTCGTACATAGTCGAACCATTTGAGGCTCCACGCCACTTCAAACAAAGTGTAGGAAGAAAACTTTCACCAATCCTAGAAAGAGCTATAACAGTTAGTGGAGAAACTTTTTTTTTTTTAAATATTGTTTAAATATCAATTTTGCATATCGTTCCTGTGACAATAGCATTTGTTTCTCGGTCAAGCAATGTCGAATGTATTTTTATATATGTTTTCCTTATAAGGAACAGCTAATATTACCATTAGCGTTTATCAACATCTGGGCTAATGAATAATGATTTTTTGCTAAACAAGTTTCTTCTCAGTCAGACCAAGAACTTTTCAGCAACGCCACGTTTATATTGTACTAACAGCATGGCCCGGCGTTGCCTGTGCATGATTCAAAAATCGTACGACTCATACAGCAATCACTATCACTTGACTTAAAATATTTTGCCCTTCCTTGCCTTTAAAGGGGTGCCCTTTGCCGTGCTGATGTTACTACATGCCTTACTTCTTGCCTATCTCATACTGCGAATTTTTTCTAAGCACTATACTAAACATTAAATCTGTTACGAAAAAAAGAACTAAACAAAATGAACACAAAACGATCAGCTTTAAAAAAGGACTCGTAACTGGAAGAACCGAATGAAAAAAGAATGTTAACAAAAAATACTTTTTCACACCCAACCCAGTTCTGCGGAATCAGAATCAATCTTGAGTTTAATTAAGCGAATGAGCCAACTGGAGTAAAGTGGCATGCAGTTTTAAATTTTTCCCACTTGTGACGAATGCAGCTATCCATTTTTTGTTTTTTTTTTGTTTTTTGCATGCTAGCGAACATTCGTGTCAGTCAGCTGTTGGCTCTCACGCTGGCCAATAGAATCTTCCTGCCTACTCGTGGCAGGCAGCTATTGGCTCTCACTCTGGCAAGTACAAAATGGCCGCAAACTACATTAAAACTGCCGTAGAAGCATGAAAATATCGATTATTTCCACTATCGATGGGAGTTGGGAAATGTAACGTCGGTCTTGGCCTTCTCGCTAACTTGGAGCATGTGCATGTAAATTTTGGTGTAAATCCGCCGAAAATTGCGGCCGTGCATTCGTTTACACACACACACATCCTGCCTTTTATAGATAGATATATACGCGTCTAAAGTTTTTAAACTTCAGTATTACGTTTAATAGTAGTGTATCTACAGTTATTTCGATACTAGTCTTCAAATGCATTCGTGAAGTCAACCCTGATTTTTTTTTTTTAAATTCGTCTACTTCGCTTTAATAAATATTACATTTGTTTTTGTTTTTTTCTTTTCTTGTTTATCTGAGCTTTCTTGCTAGCTTGCTGAATTAAATAGTTGCCTTATTTATCATTGCCAGCAAAATAATAATTTCGTTTGTTTGGTTGGATGATTTTGTTTAGTTGCATATTAGCTTATTTAATGCCGAAATGGGAACTCGGACGTTTCGCCGAACGGACATTTGGCTGACGGACTTTTAACCGAATGGACATTTAACTGAAAATGTAAAGGCGTACTTACATGTATATCACACTCTTTATGGTAATGTGATACATATATTTATATTTATTTACTGAATTAATTTATAATTTTTCGTTTTTACAGGTTTTTTTTTATCTATACTGTATATGTTATATTGTACTTCAAATATTACTGTAAGATGATAAGTATTTTGTGAAAAAGTACATTTTACTACAGCAAAAATCTTAAGCTTTTACGATATGAAAGATCTTTCAATTTCGCTTTTAATGATCATTATCTTAAAAGGATGAACTAAGTTTTATCTTACTGTTAAATATTTAGGCGCTACTTTTTAACCAAATACACTCAAATATTTTTACAAATACTAATTTCAATAAACAAATATTGAAATATAACTTTTAACTTTAAATTTAGATTGAGTAATTTAATCACTTGAAATTCCGTGGTAATTATTAGTCATATTCTACCTTATAATACTGCTAATTAAAATACTTAAAGTATTGCTTGTTAGTATTTTTAATTGTATTTTTCGTGAAATGTCTGTCGGACAAATGCCTGGCCACGCCCGAAATGTACATATTTTGAACATAATTTTTATTGCTTCAACTCATTATATTTCAGCTACAGATAAAATGAATTGTTGTTCATTTTGCTTTAAATATGTATTGTTGGTAATTTTACTATAAATATGTATTGTTGGTTGCTTCATTTTGTTTAATGGCATATCAACACCTCTATAGGTTATTTAATGCTGAAATCTAAATATTTTCTACGTAATTTTATGCTTTTAACTACAGATATTTTGTACATAATTTTATACTTTCAGAGTAAAGGTATGTTTCTTTCATATACATCAGTTACAGTTCATAAAATATATTGTTAGTAAATTTACTATAAAAATGTACTTATGTATTTTTTGTGTTGCCCTGATTGTCATTTTGCTATATAAAATGTACTATTCGTCATTTTATTATAAAATGTTCTGTTGATTTTTGTTGGCAGGCGGGGTCAATATTTGACCATAGCTGAAACCTTAACAGGTACTACTTCACTGAATCGAGGTGGACCTGGGAACAACAGCAGTTAAAAGGTGTTTCTACGCTCCACAAGACCTCCAATCTCTCGATCAGATACATTGCTGTTTTTTCGGTAGGCTATTACGGTAGCTTGAATGGGGCAACTCAAGGTTGTGCAAGCTTGTCTCGCTAGAACAATTACGACTGAATAGCGAGTTCGATCCTCACTGGGTGCCCCTACTTGCGGCCTTGTACCACATCTAAGCTACGCTGGGGAAAACACTGGGCATCTCGATGGGGTGTAATGGTTAGCCAGCTTGTCTAGCTCGAACAATTACGACTGAATAACGAGTTTGATCCCCACTAGGTGCCCCTACTTTCGGCCTTGTACCACATCTAAGCTACGCTGGGAAAATCACTGGGTACCTCGACGTGGTGTAATGGTTAGTTATATCTAAGAGGCATCGATGCGATCACAGTCCATACTGATTCTGACATTATTCAAAAAAATTATTATTACTACAACTACTACCAGCCTGTGAAAGTCCTAGCTCACCCTACAACTATATTTCTTCATATATATATATATATATATAATGGTAAAATGAGAAAAAATGGAATATAATTCCACTGTAAGTAACATTTAATTTAAAGGAGGTCTCAATACAGAGTAGAGCTAAATGTTATTTATTTTAGGATATTAAAACGCAAACGTTAAAAATCGATACACAATTACAATCATGTTTCACCACTACAGATGTGTCTCCTCAGGTGATGTTAAACTACTGGCAAAATGAAAGATTAATTTAATATCAAAAGCAGAATACTTTTAGAAAATAGGCTTGTGCGCTTTGCCGTGATTAACTAATCGAATGTGACCTACGCTAGAGATCCGAATAAAGAACACAAACCTTATAACCCCACTTTTCTCTTTTTTCTTCTTTTTTTTTCGTAAAAAGAGGCTGTTAGTTTTTAATCTGAATAAATCGTTCACTCTCCGGTAATTTACAATCCCCTGATGAAATGCGTTAATACGCATCGAAACACGACTGCAATCGTGTAGCGATTTTGACATGTTATTCGATGTAATATCCTAAAATAAAGAATATTGCCCTATTTTGGATTTAGCTCACTTTTAAGTTAAATATTACGAACGTTGGAATTGTACACTATTCGTTCTCCTCCTACCTATATATATATATATATATATATATATATATATATATATATATATATATATATACACATTAAGAAATGGACAAAGTCCGACAATTTATTTATAAAAAGAACGTTAAACATAAAAATGTCTTTAATAAATATATATATATATATATATATATATATATATATATATATATATATATATATATATATATATATATATATGCATGTTTGTATGTATGTGTATATGTATGTATGTACAGAGTGTCCCAAAATAATGTATATACTCTTTGAATCGTTATAACTTATTCAATTTATCTATTTTGACTATAGGATTAATACAAGAGAAAGAATACACATTTAAAGAATTTGAGAGTAAAATATACAAAAAAACATAGAAAATGAACTTTAATAAGATAAAAGCTACTTGGGACAATGGCAGAATGTTCAAATGATGATGAGTTCACATCAAGTGCTCAAACTGGTTGCCGTTCTGTTCAATACACTTTTCATATCTTGAAGAAATAGACCTACAAAAATCCAGTATCATTTCTTCTGGTATTTGAGCACACTTTTTTCAATTGCTACTCTCATTTCAGCAATTGTTTTAGGTTTCCTGCTGTAAACTTTGTCTTTTAGAAACCCCCACAAAATACGTTTATGACGATATTTTGCTTCAAGTTACGATTTTGCCACGATGTACGAGTCGAGCTCGCTAGCTTTGTTTTTGAAAATCGCGTGCACTCCAGCCATTTACCAAGCTATCAGAAGACAAGCAAACTCTCTCAGCATTTCACGCCAAGAATGAAACCCACGCAGCTATTTTCATTGTTTATCTCGTCGAGTACGGTCGTGGCGTGTTGTAATCTGTGTTGTGTTTAGCTCATGTTTTGATTTGTGCAGTCAAATTACTTTAAACATGTATCAATATGGTGTTTTCCTTTCGTCTTTCAATGATAATGCTATTAAGCTTTTCAGACAATACGAAAGGAACTTATTTAAAATAAATGGACAAAACTTGTCTATATTATTTAATGAAATATCCATTAATTAAAAAATGCTGCCGAAAGATACACAATATATATATGTAAAAGATAATAGGAAAATTGTAATATTAGCCGATGCATTTCGTCCAATATGGACTTTTTCAAGGCAAAAACGAAATGAATTCATTAAAACAAAGTAACTATTAACAACAAACAAAATGTCCTTAGCAACTGGAAGAATTTAGAAAATGCTATTATATTCATATTGTCAACTGAAAATTACGTCAAGTACTGTCACGTGTGGAAATATTGTTTTTATTGTTGTGTTGATGGATTAAACCTTTTTCTTTTGATATTAATAGTTACTGTGTTTTAATAAATTAATTTCGTTTTTGCCTTGAAAAATTCCACATTGGACGAAACGCGTCGGCTAATATTATTGTTTTTCTATTCATAAATATTGTCTTTTTCTACAGGTTAACTCTGAGAAATTTGTCGTATATATATATATATATATATATATATATATATATACGAGTTTACTTTCGGAACTTTCTTTTTTGTAATTTCTCTCGATATATACATATGTGTGTGTGTGTGTGTGTGTAGAGTGTGCGCGTGCTTTGATGATCACGTATTTTTGGTGACATTAAAAAGTTGTTGAAAGGTAAGAATAATTAGATTTAATTATCAAGGCATCACCGGTGTACAAAAGCTCATTAGGAATCTGGGATTGAGACGTTAAAAAAAACATACATCAGCATCTGAAACCAAAAGATAGTAAAGAGGACGGCCAATTTATGTCTTTCATCTTGCGCACAGGACAAATAATAACAGAAAAGTGAATATTTGAACAAAACATGTCCTTGGTTAATTAAAAAAAAAGGCTCTTCTTCTTCTTCTTCTTCTGATATGTGCCATGACCATTCAGGACGTGAAAGATCATGGCTATCTACAACTTCCTATTCTTTGTAGCATTTTGCAAAATATTTCGTTCTTCCTCTCCCCCCCACTTCCGGTTCTACCATCCATTGACGCGCCCTCGTTAGGTACGTTGCTTATTCCTTTCCTCTAACCTTACAGTCTTCAATATGTCCTGTATATATCACATTCTCCAAGCCCTATTTCCTCATTATGTGCCCCAGAAATTTTAACCGTCTCTGTCTGATTCTATGTATAAATTTATTCTCTGTTTATGCTTCCTTAAAATTTCCTTGTTGCCCCGTCCATGGAATTCTCAGCATCCTTCTCTAGGACTACATCTTTATCACCTCAAATTGCCTCCTCATCTGTGAGGAGATTCTCCAACATTCATACGAGTCTCGTAACCCATTAGAATCGTAGAGACACCTCATGTACTGCAGCCGCAGCCTGACAAAACCTTTCCCTCTCCAAAATGGTTTGAACTCAATTTTTCCTTCTCTTAGAGTGGTCGCCAACCAAGGCTATGGAGCAAAGTCTATTCTGCTATTTACCCATAGATTGGGGAGAAGAGATGGATTCATAAATTTTCCAAGATAAGTGAATGTAATGGACTCGACTTGGATTCGAAATCGTTTCTCCAATTTCTCAATCCCATCCTCTGTCTGTTACTACACAGTACCTCCATAAGCACAATATAGGAGGATTACATAGTAATTCAGCTCTTTTCTTTGTTTCTAACAGAATTTTCCTGTTTCTTAATGCTATACTTAGCTTTTGCAAGCATATTTCTCTATTCTAATAGACACACCGATTCCTGCATCACATTGTCAACCATTAGTTATAACACTTACCAGATAAATTAATGTATCTGGGAAGATAAAAAATTGCCATCAAGGGAAATGGTAAAAATGCGAGTTGGAAATATCAAAATCAAGCAAGTTATTGCCGTACCTATGAACACTAATGGATATGTCTCAATCCTCATAAAAACGTTGGAGACTATTGCAAGTGGGGGTAATATGCTGTCTAAGTAGTGCACCACTAGCAGTGGGTTACCTACTTCACGGCGCTGGCGAGTATTGTATTTTGTTGATGTTATAAATATTACCATTTCATTTCCAACCTCCGTTTTGGTTATTCTTTTTTTTAAGCGTTTCACCTCGAGCAAGGCGGGAAGCCACTAGCACGCAAGGGGCTACAGAGAGTTGGAGCGAGAGCAAATAGGAGTGATAGAGGAAAGGATGAAGAGAAGGATAGGGGACCGATCAGGCATCTGGAGACGTCGATTGACATTACATTTGAATAGTTGGAGATTATAGCTATCAGGGGAACAAGAAATGGGGAGGGAGTTCCACAGGGGAGAAGTGCGTGAGATGAAGCTATTGAAGTAGAAGAGACGGCTACATTTAACAGTTTCGACAGTGAAAGGGTGAGAGCGAGATGCCAGCTTAAATTCATGCAGTCTGGGAACCAGTGAAAGCAGCTCATCGGAGCAGTTACCGTGAAAGTATTTGTAAAAAAAAAGACAGAGGAAGACGACAACACGTCTGTGAGAAAGCGACTGCAGACGAGATGCCAGGTCAGGGCCAATTACATTTCATACGGGTCTCTGGATTCCTCATTAAGTAACCCTTCCTAGGTGACAACACAAGTTCAGAAATTTAAAAACCTGGAAATTGTTTTAACAGAAAACGAAAATGTGACACCAGTAAAATCAATAAGAAGTTGTGGAACACCCAAATACGGAAGGAACGCGGGAAATAGAAGAAGAAGACTTGATTTTGAATTAGGCTATCGAGTTTAGAATCCATATTTAAAACATCCAAAATTCTATATTTTAAATAGAACATTTTCTTCGTAGCAAAAGACTTCTGAGCAGAGAAGAATTAACAGCTTAGTTATTATAATTCTTTTATTACAAGGTAACAGGTATTTTTCCATAGAGAAGAAAAAAATTGCTAATGTTAATGATGATGTTATTGATAAATAAACTTCTTTTGCATTAGAACTGCTGATTCTCCACTTTCCAAAACTGCAACATCTGCATATAGATATTTTACAATCTAAACGTTATCTTTAGTAGATACCAATATTTGGGCCGAGGCCTGTGTATTTTAAAAAGTATTTTATTGCGTTTATCGGTTTGAATATTCAAGAAATCTTCTTAAAGAGAAATGCACTTTCCGGCTGGATTCGAACACGTGTCACCGTTTGCAAAAAAAAAAAAATCATTAGATCCAGAAATATATATATGTGCGTGGGGGGGGGGGTAAACAGTGACTATTACGGATAATAATGCAAGACTCTTCGTTAAATCGAATTGAGTTCTCTCAGTCACTGTGTGTTTATCTAAAAATAAATACGCTTAAATTCACCCTCTTCCCCGCTGTGCGCCAACGGCTTTGTCATAGAATCCGAGACTGACGCCAATTCACTCGGGTTTCGATCCTAGCTAATGCAACCGGACGTCTAGCCACACTGACGAGCTGTGATACAGCAAAAAAGTCTGTCCGTGGATAAAAAAAAAAAAAAATATATATATATATATATATATATATATATATATATATATATATATATACACACACACACAGATAGAGAGAGAAATGATACAATATGTTAATCCGCATGCAATTTTCAAGAGAATACAGATCCAAGGAGACCTTTATGTCAAAAGACAGAGCAAAGTTATCATTAATTAAAGAATATCAAACGATTAAAATCACATAGGTAATAACTTTTATTTCATAAGCGCTCTAAAAACATGATCTCTCAATCTTTAAGACATACAAACAAATCAGAAATATATATATATATATATATATATATTTCTGTGTATGTGTGTGTAATATATATATATATATTTCTGTGTATGCGTGTGTGTAATATATATATATATATATATATATATATATATGTGTGTGTGTGTGTGTGTGTGTGTGTGTGTGTGTGTGTGTGTAACTACAACGAAAGAATGCCGCAAACTGAAAAGAAAACCATGGAAGAACTCCTTGAGTTCTTCAAAATTACCAACAAAAAACAGGAACTGCTGGAGGAATTAATACAGAAATTGAACAAAAATATGGGAACTATTCTCTTACAAATCACATCACAAGAAACCAGAGAACACAATTGCAACACAGAAACACTGATAGAACATTTCAAAATGCAGTTTGCATCCCTGGAAAATATTAAAAAGTTACACACCCAAGAAGAAGCGTACAAAATGAAAAGACAGAATCTCCGAATGTGAAACAATCTGTTCAATCAAAGAAAACAGGCATATTTCAATGCCATCAAAAATAAAGAAACAATAAAAACACACAAAGCCTTCATAGAAATGGAGGAAATATTTATTCCAAGTAAATTCCGCGAAACGATTAACCCACAAGACACGAAGAAACAAAAACAAATAAAAAAATACAGAGCCTAACAAAAATGCAGTCTCAAATTGAAATACAAGAAGACAAAACAATACATTTTACAAAGAAATACACAGAGAGTGTTAACAAATTATTAACAAAAATCAAGGAACTATATCCCAAAGTAACTCACCAATTCATGTCAGAATTATGGGAGTCAAAATGTAAAAAAGAGGAGGAAAAATCTCATATCTTGGAAAGAAAAATAACCTGATTAAAAGCATTACCAAGAAAAGAAAAATTGGAAAATGAGACAACCCCCCACACAAAAAAAAATCCAAAAAACAATCCAAACTCACAAAAAACACAATACTCAACACAAAACAACCATCAGCAAATACAGAGAAAACCACTCAACAGAATGAAAAACCCGAATACCTAATACCACAAACAAACCCACAAAATAAGCACCCTAACACATTCTGCTATACGCAAACACATCCACAAACAAACCCACAAAATAAGCATCCTAACACATTCTGCTATACGCAAACACATCCACAAGGTAGGAACCCTAATACATGTTACTACACACAAACACACACACATAACAAATACAATTATGAACATACACTGAACAGCGCAAAAACAAACCTGCACAGACCAACACACCATAACACAAAGATCAGAATACACACACATTCACAAAACTTACAAATACCTCCTAGCACAACTAACCAAACCAAAAAACCATTACCTATATCCAGAAGTACAATCAGAATTCTCTGAAAATTTCTACACACAATCCACATACAATCCATACAAAAACAACAAATCTAGAAACATCTGGAACACGCCCCCTAATAAAAACAAACACACCTATATAGAGCCATCGAGAAACAACAACCCCAATTTCACCAAAAAAAAGCTCTTACTGGCAAGAAAACCCAAAATGTACAGAGAGAGGGTATCTCTTAGAAAACCCGAAATATGTTAAAAGAAACAATCATTAGTCCGAACAAGAAAACCAGTTTACATGACACAAAACCCAAAATAATAAATCTATTTACGTATACGCTTAAAAATGACGAAATCAACCTATTGGGCCTAAAATTCTGCCCTGCTCCGAAAAGCAATATAGCAGACCTAAAAAAAAGACCTTAAGGGATGTGAACGCAAATTGAGACTAACAGAAATATTTAATAATAACGAAAATATTACAGATGAGTCATTGGTAAAAAAAGAAAAAAAAAACAAATCCAATTTATTCCCTAACAAAAATAATAATACCAATGAGCTAAATATATATTTTTGAGAAACTCTGGAACCTCGACCTCCAAGAAAAATTCAAACCATTCAACAACCTTCCATACAAACAAAGACTAGCCTTAGAGAGCATCTGAGGAAATAACATAATTATCAAAGAAGCAGATAAAGGCAACGCTATAGTGTGGATATATTGTGGAGATATTATTAATCCCTCAACACAGCAATAATAACAATATCTCCACACATGACAGAAATTGACGTAATTTTCAGTTTACAATATGAAAATAGCATTCTCTAAATTCTTCCAGTTGCTAAGGACATTTTGTTTTTATTATTAGTTACTTTGGTTAAATAAATTCATTTCGTTTTTTGCCCTGAAAAAGTTCACTTCGGACAAAACGCATCGGCAACTATTACAGTTTTTCCTGTTGTCATTTATATTTATAAATATTGTCTTTTTCTACAGGCTAACTCTGAGAAATTTTTCACATATATATATATATATATATATATATATATATATATATATATATATATATATTATAAATTAATCAATTTAAAATATGTTTTTTCCGCTACACAGTTCTTACCATGTTTCAAAAATGGAAGCTAAAAGCTTCGAATTTAATTTTGTAATTAAATTAAAGACATTAGTTCCATTTCCTCCTCAAGCGAATTTTGGAGTAACCTATTTTTTAAATTACTGGGTTTTAAAAGCACAGCAAAAATCTTAATTCACGTTTCAAAGTATACAGAGAAACCCATTCATCTAGACAGGGGATGTTTGCGATTTCATTATCGCTCTATTTTGTTGTATCAGTTATTAGTTACGTTTTGTTAGGGGTAGGGATGTATTTTTCAATGAATTCTGACATCCGTTAAATGCATGTCATCTGGATTTTTTTTTAATTTATTGTTAACGGCAAAAATTCTTACGGCATTTTTTCTATTTGTATACTTAAAGATTTGGGGGCTGTTTAGGTTAGAATACGTTTTATTTTTGAAACATGGTTAGAACTGTGTAGCGGAAAAAACATATTTTAAATTAATTCATTTATAATATTAATGCTCTGTAAATTTACATTGAGCACTATTTTGTAAAAATAAAAATATCTATAAGAACACCGGATTATATATCTTACTGTTCTTTCTTGACATATATATATATATATATATATATATATATATATATATATATATATATATATATATATATATATATATGACGGGAGAAAAGGAGAGTGATTGGTCAGCGAGATATTCGGTTGTTATGCTGACATAATGCTTTACTCGACGTGTAATGAGAAAATCATTAACCCCACCTACGTGAAAATGAGTGCTGGACGATCTCCTCAAATATGAAGAGGAGACATGAAGCAACAGAAATATGTTTCTACAGAAGGATGCTGAAGATACCATGAACGAAATATGTGAGCAACGACGAGAAAATGAAAGAAAAAGGAGACAGTTGAAACTTATAGGGTACAGACTGAGGAAAGAAGGTTTGGTAAATTTGATACTCGCAGGAAATATTGAGGGCAACAGGGACAAAAGAAAATAGCGTGTAGCATACTTGATGAGCTTAAGTAAATGAATGGTGCAACGTGGTTTAGGAGATATAGCAAAAAAACAAAACTTATTAACAGCTACAAAGGAGAGGAAATTGTGGAGCGTCATGATCACCTACGTCCTACGGGTAAAGACGAAGAATTCCAGTATTTTCTCGATTACCCGGACAACTTGTGGTAGTGGATGAAGAAATATCTTTGGCTATTTTAAAAAAGAGGTTAATTGATGCTTCCTCGATGACTAACATCAAAAGCTATTAAAGTCGTGGGTCAACCGTTATCTTCCCCCACATATCCCCATAAACCATGGCTTTTACTCTTTTTACTCTACCACGAGTGGCTCTTGGGGCATGTACAGAGTGATCATCACTGTAAGAAAATACTTAAATTCTCTGAAAAGAAGAAATAATTTCTTGAAAGAAATTTATCATTTATATAATCAAATAACAGTTTTCAAACGCTTTTCAAGGATTTGCCTAGTTTATTTTTTTAAGAAAAAATTGTTTCAAATTTTGTTTCCCGTTGGTCTCATCTTTTTCTACCGCTAACTCCCGAAACTGGAATAAGAGATCGCGACATCTATCAGGGTGAGGAAATATAAATTTTTATTATTGCATTATTCCAAAATTTTAACATATCAGCAGATAGCTATTAATGTTAACAACTGGGTACAAATAGTTATTAATTAAAAAATTAGTAATTAATGTATAGTATTATCCATAACCACAATTACAAGAATGTTGTTTTTTATAAAAGTTTAAAAAGTAACTATAAATACGTAAAATATGCGTATATTGTCTAAAATTGCTTTTTCCACAATATAGCTATTTGTGATATGTTATAATGCTTATTGCCTAAACAATAATAATGCTGAATATATTTTTAAACATTAAAATATATTTAATCACATCTTCGTGATCTATCAATCCAAGAGAGTTGATCATTCTTGTTGGGCTATACATGCAAAGGGAGATAACTCATATCAGTTAATAAGGCATGTTTACTTTTCCTACTGGACCAGAATCTCTTTTTTAAACATTAAAATCATTTTAAATCATATCTCCCTAGTAACTGTCACGATCTGTAAAGTGGATTTATTTGTAAGAGTAACGTCTGTTTGAAAGCTAAACCAACTGAAACATTTATCAAACATGATCATTGTTTCGGTATTTGGGACATTGGGGCTTTTGAACATAAACATTGGCAATATAATTGTCATCCGTCTTCTCTTCAGCAGTTTCCGGTGTGGTTATAAGTTCAAAAATATCCTGGTCACTTAATTGGACGTTCTTTGTACAGTGTAGAAATTAACAATTAATTGTCAGTGTTTTTATCAAATACTGAGTATGATTTTCTAAATTCGCAAAATGCTTGAATTGGTTTAGTCCGGTTAATTGAAAACTGTTCCGATGATTCAAGTGGTTCTCCTTATTTCCCGCCCGGATAATCAAAGTTCGAAAGATAGTGGTGCGGATAATCGAGGAAGTACTGCATAAGATAAGCTGAGGACTATCTCGATATATAATCAGGATTTAATAGGTACTATTGCGATATTGCTACTACGAGTTAACAATTCCATTTAAGAATAATGATCAAGACTCGCCAGTGTTTTATATCTTTCATTATATTTCTTTATGTTTACTGTTTTAATTTGTGTCTTTTTCGTTTCTTTCTTTTTTTTTCTTTTTTTTTCTTTTTTTTTTTTTTATTCCCATTTTCTGCTCCCGATTCTTTCGCATTTCTTTTGGCTTACGTTTCTTCTTTCTCGTCTTCGTTTTCCTTTTCTGTTTTCATTGTTTTCACTTCGACTTTTTTCTTACTGTTCTCTTTCTTTTTTTCTTTGATTCTTTCTTTCTTTATTTATTTTTCTCTATTTTCCTTTTCTTTTTCTTTCTTTCTTTTTCTTTCTTTCCTTTTTCATTCTTTATTTTCCTTTCTTTTTCTTTCTTCTTCCGCGTCTTCTTTCTTTCCTTTTTCTTCTTCCTCTTCTTTTTTATTTCCCTTTATTTATTTATTTCTCTTTCTTTCTTCGTCTTCTTCTTTATTTCCATTTTTCTTTTTTGTTCGCCTCTATTTCCCTTTTCATTCTTTTTCTTCCTCTTCATTTCCCTTTCTTTCTGTATTCTTCTTCTTTTTTCTCTATTTCTATTTTTTCTCTATTTCCCTTTCTTTCCTCTTTCATCTTCATTTTCTTTATTCCCCTTTCTTTCTCTCGCTCTCTTTCTCTCTTTCTTTCTTTCTTTCTTTTTCTATTCTTCGTCTTCTTTAGAACAGTTTCTATTTATTGTTGCCATGATCATTTCTTTCTTCATGTTTACAATCTCATTCTTTTCGATTTTCTTTCTCTTATTTTTCTTCATCGTCATTTTTCATGCTCTTTTTCCTCGTCTCAATTTTTCATCTTTTTTTCCTTATTTTTTTTTCTTTCCTGCGTTAACACGTTCTTATTTTCATTCTTTTCCCTTTTATTTTTTGATATTTTTTTTTCTTCTAAATTTATCTTCTTCTTCTTCACAGCTTCTTCTTCTTCTTCTTCTTCTTATTATTATTATTATTATTATTATTATTATTATTATTATTATTATTACATCTTCATTCTCATTTTCCTTTTTTGATTCTTCTCTTTTTACTTTCTTTTCTTCCATTTTTCTTCATCTTCGCATTTTTAAATTTTCAACTACTTCGGCTTAGGTTTCTTCTTCCTTTTCTTCGTTTTCTTTTTCTAAGTTTCTTTGTTTTGTCTTCGACTTGTCGTTTGTTACTGTTTTCTTTCTTTCTTTCTTTCTTTCTTCTTCTTCTTCTCCAGCCCCGAAGATCCAACGCTTAATTTTGAGAAAGTCCAGATGAGATCTCCCGAAATGAGCCGAAGAAGCAATCATGTAGCAGGTGGTACTTGAACAGTCCCTGTGGGCCGTCGAGGCAAGAGAATAAAAGAGGTGAGAGTCTCTCCAAGCTAAAAACTCGAAATTAATGGGAATAGGGAGAAATAGGGGGGGCTTTGAATGAAGGAGTTACACTGGGGGTTTGGAAGGTGTTGTGTCAAGAAGGAAATAAGATCAAGGCAAAAGGAAAAGAAGGCATTTCCCTTCTTAAAAAGTTTAAAAGAAGATAAATAACACGATATCTACACCTTTGAGACAACGTATATTTTGCAAGTACTAGAGGTAGAAAGATGATTGTATAGCGCCAAAATTCCAGGTAAGAAGAAATTTTTACCTTTGAAAATCGGTTCCAAGTTATTGTTCAGATAACTGAAGTTAAATAACCTCTTCAGATCTAGACGGAGATCAGCTGTGACATTAAACCCGTTCAGAAATGTATAATATACAAACGGATATACAACGGTTTTCTCAGATTAATTATTAAGAATGGATTCATACAAATGAACCCTGTAGGTCTTGAAGAGGATTATCATTCATCAGATCTCACAGACTGGAGCTACAGAATCATAATTAAAGAAATATAACAAATAGCAAAAAACACATAACTCGAAGACATCTAACAACTAAAATGTGTAAAATATTTAAGAAGAAAGGAAATAATAAAAATGTTAGCTTTCCACACAACTTTAATCAAATGGTTAGGAAGGAAACTCTCATCAGTATTAAAAAAAAAAAAAAAAAAAAAAAAACTGTTTGTGGACTTGAAAAGCATATTTCCCTGAAAAAAATATCTTAAGAATTTTTTTTATAAATTACAACCGGAAGTAACGGAAACTGTTTGGCCAATGAATGCCTAATGTTTCCTTATAAGGAAACGGTTAATTTTATCACGGCCATCTGTATTCTTGATGATGTAGCCGCATCATTCCAGCCTATCCATTCTTCAATGAAAAAAGGAACAAAAAATCTTATTGCTGAAATCGATTTATCCGATTAGGATATTTATTTTTTTGTTTGGTTTGTTTTACGACATATCAACACCGCACTGGGTTATTTAATGCCGACAAGATTTTTAGGATAGCTACGTATGAATAGAATATATATTCTTTGTAAGAAACCAGGTTTCATTTACTTATTTTTCTAAAGAGGGTTTTTTCAGCGTGTCAAATGTATTGCTGGTAATTTTTTTTCAAAGATCTATTGCTGGTATTTTTACTATAAAAATCGATTTTTATTCTTACATAGTGTTTTGACCCTGGTTTGGGGGTTAACTATTTGCCCATGAGTGTGACCCGAAGAGGTGCTACCACTCCGGTTCATCGAACCTGGGAACACCAGCAATTAAGAGGTGGTACTGATCAGAGACCTTGCTACCGGATGTAGCTTATCGTCATACCCAGGACGAAATTTTTCTGTCCGAATTAATTGAAGAAGTCTTTTTTTTTCCGTTTTTTTTCTTTCGCATTAAACACCTGACAAGGCGAAGAATGGAGCGACAGAAACGTTGTATTAACGACGCCAATAAAATAAAGATGGAGCCCAATCACCGGAACACAATTTATAGCTTTGATGATTCTTTTCAATGTTACAGACAATATATCGAAATCAGAATTTAAAAATCTTGCACTTATTCAAACCTGTCTATTCACATCTATCTATATTTCTGACGTAAAGTATTGTAACTACAGCGCTGTTCGATAAAAGTGACTCACCTGATTTTTTTACTTAAAATTTTTCTCGCCTATTGTATTTTGGGGTCAAACTAATTTTTAATCTTACTAATATAAAGACTCCTTCCTGACCACCTAGTAAAAAAAGTTTACTCACCCTAAGGTATTCTATTGACAATTATAATTTTGGATATAAATGAGATTTAGGGAAAAACTCTATGCAAAAAAAGTAACTCACTTATTTCCTGCAACTAGTAATCAATAGAAACATAACCGAACAGCTTTAAATAAAGAATATTAGAGGTATAATTTATTTATAATAGGTAATATAGTTCGAAATATTTAATAATCTATGGGTCTTCCTTTATTTTGAATAACCTTTTCAACCCTTTTTGGCATTGACTTTAGGTTCTGGCAAATCTCATCTTCAAGCATTGAATTCCATTCGGATATGAAATTCACAATCAAATCCTCTTTGTTGCTCAACTGCTTTCTCGAGAGCATGTACTTTATAATGCTCCATAAGTTTTCTATGGGGTTGAGGTCAGGAGGTTGGAGCGGCCATGTCATAACACTCACCTGCTTCTCATCAAAGTATTCCTTCATTAATTTTGATTTGTGACAGGGAGCATTATCCTGCATAAAAATGAGCTTAGTGGGGTCGATTTGCACCCTTTCAGCAGAAGGGAGTAGACAAGACTCTAAAATTCTCTTGTACTGCTCGCTCCTGAGGGTTTTTTCAATCGGTTTTAAGAAACCAGTTCCATAAAAAGAAAAGCATCCCCAGAACATTATACTGAACGGATGCTTGACAGTACTTACTGCTAAATTCAAAGAGCTTTGAATTTAGCTCAACTTTCGTTTCATCGGAGAAGAGAACATTTAGTAAAAAAAAATCACTTTTATCGAACAGCACTGTATTTACACTATTTAAAAAGGACTGTTGTTCTCATCTTTATTGCCATATTCACGACGTTTCAACCGTTATACGCTCCGACCTCCTTCGGGCGATATATGTTGGAATTTCGAACCGAATTCTTTATTTAGTCTACGAGTGTAGATTGTTCAAATTGCACGTGCCATGCCGTCTCATTATCAGTTAATTCCCTTTAGTAACTCAACTCCTCAAGTTTTTGTTCCCACTGCTGTAGCCAGGTATTGAACTCACAACTATATGGACCAAGTCACTTTGTGGGTCACTTCAACCGACGCTTTTATCCACTGGTCCATGTGTCTAAAGGGTTCGGTGCAAAATTCCAACGTATGAAGAAGGCCGGAGAGTACAACGGCCGAAACGTTGTGAATATGGCAATAAAGATGAGGACAACAGTTCGAATTAAGTAAATAGTGTAAATAGATTCTCTGTCATAAATATTGTAGATTTTACAAGTTGAAATATGCATTGACTGATATGACAGTGAAAAGATTACTTTTTCCCAAACATCTAAGTGAGCAGTGCCTGTCGTACTTTGAAAATCAGCGTTCAGAAGCTTCGATTTCTTATGGGTTCGCATGCGGATAAGCATGTAAGTAACCGGGTGAGCCTTAGTGTCTTTATTGCCTTTCCTGGGAGGGAATGATTTAAAAAAATGTATATACTTTAAATGTATAAAAAAGATTGCAAATATTTTATCCGAGAAATCTATCTCAACTTGTTTATTATACATTATAATAACATCAAAAATTATTAACATTATTAAACATTGATAAACATTATTAAACATTATGATTCTCGAAACAGAAATGCAATTAAAATCATGGAAGATTGATTATCAAGGGTCAGGAATAAACGCAATCTTTACTGAGGGAAGGAAGTTAATATATATATATATATATATATATATATATATATATATATATATATAGTGCGAGGGATAAATTGTCGTCTAAATGACGCAAAAATGAAAATAATACTGACATTTCATTTTAGCAGATATATTTACCTAAATCGTACAAAAATATCTTCAAATACTAGAGTAAAATCGCCATTCGCTTCAACCGCGGCCTCCAGACGACTTCGGAACCTCCTGTAAATCTTCTGGACGGTCTCCTTGTTTAAGTTGGTAAATGCTGCCGTAAGCCTTGCTTTCAGTTCATCTTTGGTGTTACAAGGAGTTTTGCTGGTCTCTCACTCAACTGCACCCCAAACATAATAATCAAGAGGGTTGCAGTCTTGGGAGTTAGTTGATGTGATCGCAGAATTTTTCTAACAGCCATGACTGGGTTCTCCTGCATGTGTGGCATGATGCAGAGACCTGTTGCCAGACATAGGGTCTTCCAGCCTCTTGATTCAGGACAACACTAACCCTTAAGTACTTGATGTAGGTCTCTGTGTTGAGTTTGGGGCCCTCACCAGCAAATCCGCGAGTTCTTTTCTTATCAGAACGACCAGAGTGAGTTTTCCGAGCTGCCGTACCTTCGTAATCACCATTAGACTCATCCAACTCTTTCCGAATCCTCACCACTGTACTTAAGTTGACACTCAAATACTCTAAAATGTTCGTATTGGGGTTTCCGTCGCGAATGCCAAGCAGTACAGCATACCGTTTCCAAATTTCTGGTGGAATGAATTGTGTCATGGTGCTTCTTTTCTCACAGACGATACCCAACTGGCCCTACTATACAATGCAGTAGACAAAATAAAAACAAACAACACGCATGCGTGGAATTAAAAGTATAAAATGGCGACAGTTTACATACTGTACCCTGTATAATGTAAATGTATTGCCAATGTATTTAATAAAATAATAAACTGCTGGTGTTATTGCTATAGGATTGAATTGCAATTAATTGAAGAATGCACTGGCATATCAGGATGAAGACAGTTTTATAAAAAAAAAATTTTTAAAATCAACGGATGAATCCACCATATAAATATCTACTAATTCAGTACTCCTTTCATATCCAATCTGATAAAGATCAATATATATATTTTTCAAAAGATAAGGTTTCCTATTGTTTGCCTGCTGCGGATCTACCAGACATTTTAGATGATTCATATTATCGTAATGGTACATTTTACCATCTCTAGTGACAGTCTTTCACAAAAAAGACATTGTTTTATGATGCAATATTATAGGTCCTAACCTGGCTTCTGGTTTACAGTTACTTTCCCACAGACTTGATATACCTTCCCTCTGTCTTTTCTACAAATATTTTCATGGCAATTGCTCAGACGAACTACTTTCACCGGTATCCCAACTGCATGAATTTAAGCGTGCTACTAGGTTAGCATAACGATCCCACCCTCTCACTGTTGAGACAGGTAATTGCAACCGCATCTTCTACTCCAAAGGTTTCTTCCCAACAGTGGAACTCCCTTCCTCTTAATTGCTACCCTGATAGCTATAATTTTCAAATATTCAAATGTAATGTCAACTTGTTCTGATGTCTTGATCCTGATCCCCCTCTTCTATATCCTTTCCTCAAAAATCCCTTTTTACTCTTACTCTCAGTCTTCTGTAACCCCTTGCGTTCTAATGGCACTTCCGACTTGCTTGGGGTGAAATGCTTAAAAAAAAAAAAAAATTCAGTGGTTTCTTACCCATGTTAAAATTTATGTGAGACCCGCTCTTTTAAATTTCTTTAGACTTGGCACATCTCAGTCTTCTGTAACCCCTTGCGTTCTAATGGCACTTCCGACTTGCTTGGGGTGAAATGCTTAAAAAAAAAACAAAATTCAGTGGTTTCTTACCCATGTTAAAATTTATGTGAGACCCGCTCTTTTAAATTTCTTTAGACTTGGCACAAGTCTTTCAAATGTAAAATGATCGTCACCACGAGTTTCAGCCAATTCCAACCTCCAATACTTTCTAGTCATCACTTTCAAACCCCTGAGGGTCTACTGCTTTGTCACTTGACCGCCAACTCAAATCTACCTTCGCCAGATATTCCCGACACGTATATCTTCCAACAGAATCATCTCCACCAGTGTCATGAATCATCTTCTTCGCTACTGCGGCTATGTTGTCCAACATGAAAAGGAAAATCATATATATATATATATATATATATATATATATATATATATATATATATATATATATATATATATATATGTGTGTTTGATTGAATAAATTACAGACATTATGTCTGATAATTTTTAATAAAATCCGTTCATACTCACGAATAATCTTACGTGTATTGATGTTAAAGGATGAGAGAAATGGGCTATAGCTGTTTAAATTTATTTTATTTTCATTTCTCAAGTACTTTCGATCTTCCCTCAAGATCATCTTCAGGGATGCAAGAAGATCGAAAGTACTTGGGAAATGAAAATAAAATGAATTTAAACAGCTATAGAACATTTCTCTCATCCTTTAACATCAATACACGGAAGATTATTCGTGGGTATGAACGAATTTTATTAAAAATTAGCAGACATAATATTATGGTGTCCACCCTTTTCTGATATAAATGGACTCGTCCTGCTGCCATAAAATAGCCACAGTTAGTCAGTCAGGGAGTCTGACAGTAGTTGGAGGTAGAGGAACGGGTAGAGGAACAGAGTAGAGGAAGAGGGTGGAGAAACAGAATGGAAAGTACATAGACACTGTGATTGAGTTGACGGTAGAAGTCAGTTAAAAGGACGCCCGACTCTAAGGAAGTTTACTTCGAGACTGTATATAGCGATCTTTGATTAATACTAACCGGCGTTCCTGGATTTTACAAACAGCATTACCTTTTGTATTTTGTGTAAATACATTTAATTTCTTAGCTTAAATACTTGCGTTTGTCATTTATTGGAGACTGATATTTCACGCGGAATCCACAACACATAATGTCTGTAATTTATTCAATCAGATATGTCTAAAAGATAATTTGCTGTCTAAATACACAAACATATATATATATATATAAAAATATATACATATATATATATATATATATTTGTGTATATATATATACATATATATATATATATATGTTTGTATATATATATATATATATATATATATATATATATGTTTGTATATATATATATATATATATATATATATATATATATATATATATATATATATATATATATTTGTTTTGTCTTTATTTATGTATTTATTAATTTTGAAAAGCCGGTATTATGCTGTGTCTTTTAATCTCTAGGTTTTGAGGTTTCTTAACAGTAGGTTTGGTTTTTTGTTTATTTGTTATAGCGCATATCAAATTCAATGGGGTTATTTAACGCCGACATGATTTTCATTGCTGGTAATATTTTATTTTCAAAAATGTATTATTGGTATTAAAACCTATTTTTCCACTTTCATAGTATTTTGACCCTAGTTTGGGGGTTTACTATTTGCCTATAGCTGAGATCCTAAAAGATGCCACCACCCCGAGTCAAGGTCAACTTGGAAACACCAGCAATTAAGAGGTGCTTCCACGCTCCTCAAAAGCTTTTGATCAAAGGCCTTGCTGTCGGATGTAGTTTATCGTCTTGCCCAGGACGCGGATGTAGTTTATCGTCATAAACAGGGCAAAATAAAAAAATAAAAGAGTAGGTAACTTTGCATATCACTGGTCTAAGTATGCACAGTTTTGTCTATCGTAGTTTTAACTGACCATTTGATTTCCTGGGGCCTTCTCGCCAACCATACGCATGGTCTAACACTACGAAAATTTAGTTTGAATCATTGAACAGTTGTCTTGGAATTAACTTTCTATCTGACAGAGACAAGGTACCTACACGCCAGAGAAACTGTCAATAATTTCAACTCATTGTAAAAGTTTTATTTTATTTATTTGCGTCTTTATTGTTATAAATATCTGAATATTTTTAGAAAAAAGTTTTTATTCGCTTACATACGTGTTTAAAGCCGGGTGTTTTTTTTTGACTCTTTTTTTTTTTTTTTTTTTTTCATTTTTATCTATTTATCTATTTATTTGAAGCACTGGTTAGAGAGATAATGAAAAGAATGGAAAATAATATGAAATTCCTAATTTCTTTGAGGAAGTGTTTCTCTCACGCCATTTTTCGCTTCAGGTCAAAAAACAATCTATGATGTTATCACGCGACGACGTGAGAATCTCGCGATCATGAAGTGTAAGCAGTACAAGATACGCTCTCTGTAGTTGTACAAGGCGTGTGAAAAGGACTCTAAAAAATTCATATCTGCGTCCTCCCTCTGTCGATAACAAGCAATTTACTGTGTTTAGGCACGGAGAAAGAAGGAAAAGATGAAAATGAAATCGATATGTATGGAAATAGTTAGAAAGATAAGGGGAAACGAACAAAATAGACTGATTGATTGGTAAACTGATACAGACATGCAATGGAATTTGTTTTTAAAAAAAAGAGAGAGGTAGGGAGAAGAAAGAGGCGATAGGAATTAAAGAAAAAAGAAAACTATTAAAGAAAGAAAGAAAGAAAGAAAGAAAATCATTTTTTTTTTGTTTTAAACAAATGATGCTGACTAGAGAAATAGCAAAAAGAGTAAAAGCAACAATCTGGAATAGAAGAAATGATAAAATATAGAAAGAAAGAAAGAAAGAAAGAAAGAGAGAAAGAAAAAAGAGTGAAATGAATGAATAGTTTGGGATAGATAGATAGATAGATAGATAGATAGATAGATAGATAGATAGAGCATTCATGCAAGAAAGAAAAAAAGGAAAGAAAAAAGAAATGAATAGACTGAGATAGATAGATAGATAGATAGATAGATAGATAAAGAAAGCACGCATTCAAGAAAGAAAAAGAGAAAGAAAGACAAAAGAAATGAATAGACTCAGATAGATAGATAGATAGATAGATAGATAGATAGATAGATAGATAGATAGATAGAAAAAGAAAGCAGTCATGAAAGAAAGAAAGAAAGAAAATGAATAGATAGATAGATAGATAGATAGATAGATAGATAGATAGATAGATAGATAGATACCAGACTAGGATACATACATCCGAATATTCATCGATAGATTCTTTAATTTTGTCCGTGTTGTAATCAACGATCGAACATGGCGAATTGTTTGCACTGAACAAATATCGACAACTGTAAAAGACTCTCTGAAGACGTTCTCTGTTTAACGCTTTCTTAACGACCCTGTCTTGCAATGTTTGGACATGAGGATCACAATAAAAACTGGAAAATGAGAAGAAGAAAAAAACCTTTTCAACCTTGAATCCGTCTCACTGTGTTCTGTTTAATGTATTTTACAAATTTTGCAAAATCAGAAACTACGTTCAATTCATTGCGAATATCGGTGTTTAGCAAGAATTAAAGTTTATTAATTAATTGAACATGCGTGTAGTTACTAATGTCCACGACCAGCTTGTTAAACATAGTGACCAGCATTTCTTAAGTTCATCCAATACAAGGCCCAAGAGTCACTGAAAGTAGAGGGTTACTGAATGGAGTGTCTGTTATGAATGTAAGAGGAGGAAATAGGTTAAGATTACGAGGATATGGTGGATAAATGACAATTGATCCGAGACTTGAAAGGGATAATATTACAGGGTTATTCAACAAGAATAAACTGATTTCATTAATGTTGTAACTTAGAAAGAGTTACTGAATGAGGACTAACCAAAACTTAGGTTGGAAATGAAATGTTAATCTTTATAACATCAACAAAATAAAATACTCGCCAGCGGCGTGAAGTAGGTAAACCACTGCTAGTGGTGGACTACTTAGACAGGATATTACTCCGACCGTACAATAGTGTCCAACGTATTTATAAGGATTAGGATATACCTATTAGTGTTCATAGGTATGTAATATAACACTAAATTATTTTCATACGTGAGTCTGTTCATATATATCTATCAATCAATCTATCTCAGTTCGTTTCATATCTGCTTTATTCTGTTCATATCTATCTATCTATCTATCTATCGTAACCTAGAAAGGGTTACTGAATGAGGAATAACCAAAACGAAGGTTGGAAATGAAATGGTAATCTTTATAACATCAACAAAATACAATACTCGCCAGCGGCATGAAGTAGGTAAACCACTGCTAGGCGGGGACTACTTAGACAGCAGATTACCCCCACTTACAATAGCGTCCAGCGTATTTATGAGGATTGGGATCTACCTATTAGTGTTCATAGGTATGATATATAACACTAAATTATTTTCATATGCGAATCTGTTCATATCTATCTATCTATCTATCTATCTATCTATCTATCTATCTATCTATCTATCTCAGATCGTTTCATATCTATCTCATTCTGTTCCTATCTATCTAGCTATCTATCTATCAGTTGTAACCTAGAAAGGGTTACTGAATGAGGTCTAACCAAAACTGAGGTTGGAAATGAAAATGGTAATCTTTATAGCATCAACAAAATACATTACTCGCCAGCGGCGTGGAGTAAACCACTGCGAGTAATGGACTGTGTAGACAACATGCTACTCCCATTTACAATAGTGTCCAACGTATTTATGAGGATTGGGACATACCATTAGTGTTTATAGATATGGTATATAAAACCCCCATTTTTAGACTTACTCTGCAGAGTCAATATCTCATCCTCGTCGCCAAAATGTTGTAACCTAGGAATGGTTACTGAATAAGGAATAACCAAAACGGAGGTTGGAAATGAAAATGGTATCAACAAAATACAATACTCGCCAGCGGCGTGAAGTAGGTAAACCACTGCTAGTGGTGGATACTTATACAGCATATTACCCCGACTTTCAATAGTCTCCAACGTATTTATGAGGATTGGGATATACTTACTAGTGTTCATAGGTATGATATATAACACTAAATTGTTTTCATATGTGAGTCTGTTCATATCTATCTATGTATCTATCTCGGTTCATTTCATATCTAATTCTGTTCATATCTATCTACGTATCTGTTGTAACCTAGAAAGGGTTACTGAATGAGGAATAACAATTATTTTAATATGGAAAAGCAATAGAAAAGTCCAGTCAAGTCACAAGTATTCTACTCACAATCAACTTTTATTTCCTGTCTTACAAGTGTTCAATGTGACCACCACCTGCAGCACGGGAAACATCAATGTGATAAGAGGATTCCTCCTAGACGCGTATCAACACATCTTGATCCACTGAGTTGATCGCTGTTGTTATTCGATGTTTAAGGCCATAGAGGTTAGTAAAGAGCGGTGGAACATAAACACTATCTTTTACGTATCCCCACAAGAAAAAAATCACACTCTGTGAGGTATGGGGATCTCGCAGGCCAAGCACAAAGAGCAAGGTCTTGGTAAGTGCCTGAACGAGGCGTAGTCTGTAAGGTTTCAAATGTAAACGACTTCTTAGCACACGCCATATAGTGGATTGAGAGATCGCATGCCCACGGCTAGCTCGATTTGTGGACTTCCGTGGACTCTCCTCAAACTCAGCACGGATTCTCGCCACTCGTTCCTCTGAAACTCGTGGTCGTCCTGGTTTTTTCCTTTACACAGACACCCACTTTCTGTTTAAACCACTGTTGAATGTTTTTAGGAGAGGGTGGATTAATGTCGAATTGCCTTCGAAAACCACGCTGCACCGTATTTGTTTTCGCGAACTCGAGAATGCAGAACGCCTTTTGCTGAGGACTCGCCATTCCGTGGGTAAACAAACAACTGAACATTGCCGGAGATAAGACGCGACTACAGCGCCCCTGTGGCAGCAATTGAAAACTTAGAAAAGTTCTTTCAAAGAGTCACTGAATCATCCTATAACGATGCTTGAGAACTGAAGCAATGCGTCATGAAATAGGTTCATTTCTTTATATTACCCTGTATAGTGTTAAAGGAAGCATCCAGGCAGTAGTCTCTTTTGAGGAAGAAGTATTTGGAACTTTACCAAAGGATAGAGATTGTGATTTGGTCCAGTGGAGTCAGCAAAGAGGATCTTGAATGTAAATGTCTGACTTGGGGAGCATTAAAAAATGGAGCTCGTTTGAATATTTATCATGGGAGAAGCGAGGGAATAGAAATACGTTTGAAAAGGGAGCTTTAGGTATGAAAAATTTTATCACCCACAGGGCCGCGTAAACGATTTTGAACTAGAAAATGAAGATCGGGCAACTCCCAGCCCAGACATGAAAGTAAATATTCCTTAAATCATGACAGGTACAGGAAAGAGCGTACAATTTTCCCAGCGTTGGATCGTTCCACATGAGGCCTGGGTTGAACTTGAGTTACTAAAGACGTTCAAAGCAAGAAAATTCCAAGGGTAGAAAGGTCAAGCCACATTCGGTGTCACGATGTTGTAACGTTGTATTAGGTTTCGGTCTATATTTCTGAGATAAGGTATTATGTACATTATTTACATTATTCGGACTATTGTCCTCATCTTTGTCGCCATATTTATCACAACGTTAAACTTAAGGAATCAACAGATATGCTAGGCCACAAAAATCTCCTGGGCCGACCAAGCATAGAAATTAATAGAATATGGGAACTAGTAATAAGGAATGCCAGAGAAAATCGATAATAACAAAAAAATTGCAATATGAGCACTGGTAAAAACATGTAATGATAACAGCAAAAATTGCAATATGAGCACTGGTAAAAAATGATGGCTGAAGACATTAAGTTTATAATACACAGAAATTCATGCACAGATATCCTCATTGTACAGTGGATAAAGACGTTAGTTAGATCCAGTGACAGGACCCAAAGAGTGTGAGTTCAGTACAAGGCTAAATCAGTATTGAACTGAGAGAGAAATTAACAAAAGATAATTGACATCCATTAAACATGGCACGTGGAACTAGAACAGTCTACTCCAGTGAGCGAAATAAAGGGTTCAGTTCGACATTCCAACCACCTGAAGAAGACCGGAGCGTACAACGGCCGAAACGTTGTAATAAATATGGCGACAAAGATGAGGATAATAGTCCGAATAATGTAAATATTGTACATAATACGTCATCTCAGAAATATAGACAGATACTGAAGAAGGCCGGAGCGTACAAGGGCCGAAACTTTGTAATAAATATGGCGACAAAGATGAGGGCTATAGTCCGAATAATGTAAATATTGTATTAGATTGTTATATAAATATTCGTTTCTTTTTTCTGGTGTTCTGCGAATGATCTCGAAGAATAATTTTTCCCGGCATTTTTTGCGCTTATTAGTAACTCTAGTCATCCTGTGTCTAGTGTTATTTAAATTTTATTTCAGATTAGACACCCCACTGAGATGGAATCCCAAGTAGACGAGAATGAGCATGCTCGACATCTTCTCTTTGTTTGTAATCAAGGTCACAAAACGGCCAAAGCTGCTCGATGCATTTGTGCTGTGTGCGTAGATGACTTCATTACCGACAGAACGGCAGAGAAATGGTTTTCTCGTTTCAAGTAAGGGAAGTTCGAACTCACAAACTCTCTAACTTGTGGTCGTTCTGATTAATTTGATGAGAACCAATTGGACGTTCTGATAAAAGAATCCCGTCAGACTACTAGGGAATTGGCTCAGAAGATAGCAAGCTTTCATGTGACTCTCATTCATCATCTTCAACCAATGAGTACGATCCAGCAACACACTGCACGGGTGCCACACGTATTGACCGAGAGAAACAAACTCCACCATTTCCGCCAGTTTACTCGCTCGGTACCAAGATACTAGTGAATACAAAGAAAGAGTTGGGTTAGGAAGTTCTGTCACATTTACAATATTCTCCTGATTTAGCACCTTCAAACTACAACCTATGTTGGTTGCTTTCTAAGAATTTGAGGGGTGTTTCGTTCAACAACGATATGGAACTTTAAAACTAGCTTGAGGAATTTTTCGATTCAAAACCTAGTGATTTCGAGACATTTAACAGTTAATTCATCGTTGGCAGCAGGTCATAAAAAATAAAGGGGAATAAATTGTTGACTGATTCATCAGAGCTATTAATAAATAGTTAGTATTAAAATAAATGATAAAAAATGCACTAACTTGTATAACAACCTAATAGAAAACTGAATAAATAAAACTTTAGTAGTGGTAAAATTGACAATGTCGTTCCGTAGACTAATTTTAGTCATTGGTCGTCTCTATGCAAACGGAACGCAATACAATTCGATCTACCTATGAAAAATCGTTACTTTCTAAGGATGCTATACAATAACGTATATGGAAATAATGATAGAGTAGTGAGAGACTTGCAACGTTTCATTCGTGGGAAAGGGGTTGAAGGATGGGAAATAATTCATCACCCACCAGGCCGTAAGGATCTTTTGGAGTCTATCAAGACTGGAAAGGGAAAACTGAGCAGTTCCAGCCCAGATATGACAAAAGTACTCCATTTTCGGGCTGATCTGGTTTTCGTTAAGGTAGTGTATAGCGGGAGAAGTCAGGTATTTACTAGGGCGGTACAGGGAAGCGACCTTTTTTCAGCATCTTTGGCGATCGATCGAGGCAATGGGGTCTCCTTGAGAAAACATCCGTTCATTGCGATAGACGGAAATTCGGGGCCAGCTCGGTGAGGATGAAACATTTGGTTTTGGTTTTGCTGTTTCTTCAGATTAAACCATTTTTGCCTCCACCTTATGCAGAAGCAAATAAAGGTTGTATTTTTTCTATCTATGGTTTTTAACCCTTGTGGGAGAAAATCTTTAATGAAACTTTTCGTTGTTATTAGCTGCTGTATAATTAAAGGCAGGAATAGGAAGCGATAGGTTCGCCTGTCGCCCGGCTCACACTCCTCTCGGATATTTTGAAAAAGAGTAGAGGTTTATCCTGTTTCTTGCTTAGGATTAGGTTTCGGGTTCCTTCTAAGCCCTTTTCATTCTCTTTCAATTCCGATGGCCCCTTTACTCTTGATGACATTATCTTCTTGCTTGGAGTGATGCTTCTTATTCTGTAACCCTCTACCCAGAGTGGCTCTTGGGCCTTGTACAGAGTAAATATCATTGTAAAAAAACAACGTAAAATAATTTAAAATGAAAGAAAAAGAATATCTGAGCTGAGTACCCAGGTGCTTTGACAAGGTGTAAATGCCAACAATAATTTTAAACGGTTTAAAATGGTACCTACGATGTTTCTGATAAGCCTCGAATCCACCATTTTCAATAGCAATATTCTGAATGTATTTATTATAGAAGATCCTTATGGAAGTAGCAGTGGGTTGGGTTTTGATGGTGAATTTCACTGGAAATCAACAATCAGCAAACCTTGATATTTCTCCAGTCAGGATAAACTGTTGTACTCGTAATCAGGCTTCCAGCCTTGAACGTCAGTTGGGACTGAAGTTTACCCCAGACCTCAAGTAGAACTGATATATACGGCCCACTGCTGAAAATTCCTCCATGAACTGATCGCCTTCTACCATGATCAAAACTGGAGTATTGCGGTCATCTCTGGCTGGAACTATCAAATTCTCACATTCCAGACTTGACAGAGTTCAAAAGCATTCATGTGGACTTGTGGTTGGTGAATTATTTCCCACTCTACAACCCCTTTCCTCCAGGCGCAAAGTCGTAAGTCTATCGCTATTTCCATGGAAAATGTTCAGACGGGTTATATTCATTAGTTTTACCATTTCAGACCTTCACAGATAAGAATCACCACGTCAGGAACCCGGGGGCAAATCATCTTTTTTCAAAAATATATTACTGGTAATAATATATAGCTGGTATTTTTTTTTTTCAAAAATGTATTGCTGATAATATTTTTTTTTCAAAAATATATTACTGGTAATAATATATAGCTGGTATTTTATTTTTTTTTAAAATGTATTGCTTATAATTTTTTTTGTTCAAAAATATATTACTGGTAATAATATATAGCTGGTATTTTTTTTTTTTCAAAAATTTATTGCTGATAATAATTTTTTTTCAAAAATGTCTTGCTTATAATATTTTTTTTTAAATATATTACGGGTAATAATATATAGCTAATAATTTTTTTTCAAAAATGTCTTGCTTATAATATTTTTTTAAAAATATATTACTGGTAATAATATATAGCTGGTAATTTTTTTTTTCAGAAATGTATTGCTTATAATATTTTTTTTTTTCAAAAATATATTACTGGTAATAATATATAGCTGGTAATTTTTTTTTCAAAAATGTATTGCTTATATTTTTTTTTTTCAAAAATATATTACTGGTAATAATATATAGCGGGTAATTTTTTTTTTTTCAAAAATGTATTGTTGGTAATAAGTTTTTATCAAAAATGTATTGCTGGTATAAAAACATTTTTTAACACCTTCACAATGCTCTGACGCCAGTTTGGGAGTTAACTATCTTCCCATAGCTGGGACCCTAACAGGTGCTAACACCCCGTGTCAAGGCGGACCGTGGAACACCAGTAATTAAGAGGTGGTTCTCCGCTCCTCAAAACCTCCTGATAAGAGGCCTTGCTGCCGGATTTTAT
The DNA here is from genome assembly GCA_963932145.1 of Acanthosepion lycidas. Classification (NCBI taxonomy): domain Eukaryota; kingdom Metazoa; phylum Mollusca; class Cephalopoda; order Sepiida; family Sepiidae; genus Acanthosepion; species Acanthosepion lycidas. The sequence goes on along the minus strand of OZ010583.1, from coordinate 22,393,645 downwards.
TTTATTTTATCATCAAACCCAGAATGCGGATTTAGTTTATCGTCATTATCTAGGACGCCTTTTTAATCTGAATGTCTCTTTGGCCTTATGAGCAATAATATAAAAAGTACATTATTTGTGTGCTAGAAAAAGTGCAGTGGTTATCAGCTTGTCTCAGACTAATTCCAACACCGTAAGCAGAGTTGTGTTTGTTAAATGCCATGCCTTCCAAAAGCTAAGCAGAGTATTAAGAAATAGAAAAACTTCGCAAGAATCAAGAAAAAAGTACGAAACTGTCACGTGATATCCGTCCTCTAGTATGGCAGTGAATGCTAGACAATCTCCTCAAAGACGAAGAAGATACTTGAAGCAACAGGGATGTGGCTCTACAGAAGGATGCTGAGTATACCATGGCCCGAACATGTGAGCAACAACGAATTTTAAGAGAAAATGGAATCGCAAAGGAATCTTATACTTAACCTCAAGAAGAGACAGATGAAATTTCTAATACACATAAAAAAGGGAAAGATGGCTTGGAAAATCTGATACTCACAGGACAGATTGAAGGTAAGAATGACAGAGGAAAACAACGCATAAACCAAGTTTGAATAAATGGATGACAGAACCGGGTTTAGAAGAAAGACAAAATGTATTAAGAGCTACACGGAACAGGAAGTTGTGGAGATTCGTAATCGCCCTGAAGCGAACACGGCACATAAAGAAGAAGAAGAAGAAGCGTAGTTTCATCTATCGGAAGTTCGAACTATTACTCACATCATTTTTCATTATTATCAACGTTTCGACCGTTAAGCCCTCCGGTCTTCTTCAGGTGTTCCTCAGTCCTAGTAACTTACAGGGAATTTCAGATTGAAGTCTTTATTTAATCTACGAGGATAGAATATTCTCGTTCCGAAGTCCATGAATATCTCTTCTTGTTCCGTTTAGCACGGTTCAGTTATTGCTCAACCTGTACTAAATAACAAAACGACATGGACAACAGAACGAGAATAATCTACCCAAGTAAAATGAATAGAGGGTTCGCTTTGAAATTCCCAGAAAGTTACCCACACAAACAGACAGTTAAAGAAGGCCGGACAGCACAACAACCGAAGCGATATTTGTCTGAATGTAAATAATGTAAATGAAGATAACACAACAAATAGGAATAATAAAAGATGCCTTTGAGAAATTCAGCAGAGTATTAAGAGACGTAAAATATTCTTACATACAAGATAATGAGTGTTAAACTGCTATACAATATTTAATCTTCTACATGAAGTGAATACGGAACAATTTCCTCACACACGAAGAAGACATATGAAGCGGAAGAAATGTCCTTCTACCGATGAATGTCATTAGAAATATAGAAAAGAGTGCCGAATAGACATGTAAAATCTAATCTTTTATATTACAATGATTACCGAACAATTTCCTTACAGCTGAAGAAGAGACTTGAAGCAACAGATATATGATTCTACCAATGACTGTCATTAGAAACAAAGAAAAGAGTGCCGAACAGACACGTAAAATCTATTCCTTTATATTGCAGTGAATACTGGACAATCTCCGCACAGATGTAGACGAGACTTGAAGCGGCAGAGATGTGGTTCTACCGAAGAATGATGAGAATGTCATGGACAGATCATGTGAAAGTTTTAAGGAAGTTACAAGCAAACTGATACTTACAATAGGAGAGTAACAACTGAAACATCTGGGATTTATGATGAGGAAAGAGTGCCTGGAGAATTTATCACTGAGAGGACATACTGAAAGGAAAGCATGAGAACCAATGAGAAATCTTTTAAACGTATTTGAGTGAATGGATGGAGGCCAAAAATTGGAATGGCTGGATGGTAAAGAGGAAAATGTTGCTTAAAACAACAACAGAAGGGAATTTGTGGAGAGACCTGGTTTCCCACATCTTGAAAGGGCTTGGAACATAAAGGAGGAGAATAGTTTATGTCAGATTGATCGAAGCTATTGGATAACATCTGTATTAACATTCGCGACAGCTATTAAAAAGATGTGATTAAATATATTTTAATGTTTAAAAAAAGGGATTCTGGTTCAGTAGGAAAAGTAAACATGGTTTATTAACTGATAGGAGTTATTTCCCTTTTCATGTATAGCCCAATAAGAACGATCAACTCTCTTCGATTGATAGATCGTGACAGCTATTAGGAAGATGGGATTAAATATATTTTAATGTTTAAAAAAATGGATTCTGGTTCAGTAGGAAAAGGTAAACATGGTTTATTAACTGATAGGAGTTATTTCCCTTTTCATGTATAGCCCAATAAGAACGATCAACTCTCTTCGATTGATAGATCGTGACAGCTATTAGGAAGATGTGATTACATATACGTTAATGTTTAAAAAAATATTCAGTATTATTATTCTGTAGGTAATAAGACTTATAACATAGTACAAATAGCTATATTGTGGGGAAAAAGCAATTTTAGACAATATACGCATTTTTTACGTATTTATGGTTACTTTTTTAACTTTTATAAAAAACGACATTCTTGTACTTGTAGTTATGGATAATACTATACATTAATTACTAATTTTTTAATTAATAACTATTTGTGCTCAGTTGTTGACATTAATAGCTATCTGCTGATGTGTCAAAATTTTGGAATGAGCAATAATAAAAATTTAAATTTCATTACTCTGATAGATGTCATGATTTGTAAATATCGATAGACAGAATCCAACATTGCCGACGCTCTTTGGGCGTAAACCTTTTCAGAAATCATTTTAGGAAGAACTCTTCTTTGAGAAGTCGTGAAGATTGGAAGAATGCAGGCATCGAACTAATGTTTGACATTTTCCATAACGACTCAAGAATAATATCTCATAACAATGGCGAATCATTTTCTCTTTCTCGTCTTGTCTCTCTTCTTTCTCTTGCGTTCTCGCTTTTTCTGTAGGTGTTTTCATGTCCTTGCATTTACATCCAGTTAGAAATCAAAAAAATCACGCAGCTTTCTCCTTCAAACTCTTCAATTTTCTATGGCTGTTGATCTATCTATCTATCTATCTATCTATCTATCTATCTATCTATCTATCTATCTATCTATCTCAGTTCTTTTCATATATGTCTCATTCTGTTAATATCTATCTATTTTTTTTCATATCTGAGTCTGTTCATATCTATTCAGTTCATTTCATATCTATCTCATTCTTTTCATATCTATCTCAGGTATTTTCATATCTATCTCATTCTGTTAACATCTATCTATCTATATATATATATATATATATATATATATATATATATATATATATATATATATAAATTCTTTTCATATCTGAGTCTGTTCATATCTATTTATCTCAGTTTTTTTCATATCAATCTCATTCTGTTAATATCTATCAAAATTCTTTTCCTATCTGAATCTCTTCATATCTATCTTTCTATATATATATATATATATATATATATATATATATATATATATATATATATATATATATTCAACTATCTATCTTTATATTTCTACCGATGCCTGCTCCATTCCATTTATGTATTTAGCTCTTCGTATCTACAGATCTCTGCCCTTGCCTGTTTATCTATCTATCCTTTTATATATACCGATGTCTGCTCTTGTCTTTTTATTTATCTAAACCTGTTATGGGCAAACTGCGACCCACGTGACACATGGGGACCGTTTGGTCTTTCTATATGGCACAATTTCATAAGGAAAATGACGTTTCTTAAAATTTTATTATGTTACATTCTCACTTGTTTACTCACATAACTATACTATACATAACCACATATATAAACAATACATAACCACATATATAAACAATACATACCCACATATATAAAGAATACATAACCACATATATAAACAATACATATCCACATATATAAACAATACATATCCACATATATAAACAATACATAACCACATATATAAACACTACATAACCACATATATAAACAATACAAAAACTCATATATAACCAATACATAACCACATATATAAACAATACATAACCACATATATAAACAATACATAACCACATATCTAAACAATACATATCCACATATATAAACAATACATAACCACATATCTAAACAATACATATCCACATATATGAACAATACATTTTCGTGAATTCATTTATTTTTTTAATTTCGTGGAATGTAACGTTGTCAGCATTTTAAACCATTGGTAATTTTCGCTAAGGAAGATCATTCTTGAAAACATCTCTTGCTTTAAATAAATAATTTAAATAAACATGTTATAAACATAAATTAAAATAATATTTGTTTCAGAGAAAGAAATGCATTCAACTTATTTTCTGAATTTATGTGGCGAGAGAAAATTAAAGAAAACTACGGAAATGCACTTTTGCAAAATGTATATTTACAGTTATTCGTTGTTATTTGTTTATTTCAATTTTCTTGTTGAAAGACATTTAAAATAATTATGAAGGAAACAAATCTTTCCATATTTGTGTTTTTATAAAATGATGAATCATAAATATTTCATTATAATTGGTTTATATACACTTATAATCATGTGTATTTAAGCAGCAATCATTCATTTATGCATGTTTCATTAAAGACAACAGACAAGTTACTGCGATTAAACTTTTTATTTCATTTTTCTTGTATTCGAACAAGTGTTTTCTTTGTTGGGCACAGATTGTGTAGAAACTGTCCAAATGTTCTATAATTCCGAGCGCTTTCGGCTATACTTTTAGCCAATGATGATTTTATTTTTGCTTTTTAATTGGGTGTATGGGTTGTGTGTATGTTTCAAGAGTTATAGGGATTGTTTATTTATAAATATCTATGCAATTTTTGACTGTATGTTCACTATATTATTGTTATTTACTTTGGGAAGAAATAGTCTAATTTGCTGGTCTGTAAGTTGGTTAGGGAAGGCATTGTTAACTAATGTCTGTTTTGCATAAAATTATCCTTAAAAATAATCAATATCATGAATAAATAGTGTTTAACATCCTTGTTGTCATTTCTCGTGAATAAAGAAAATGTATAAATCCACTTTCATATGTCTGCGTTTTATTAAAATCTAATCGTCATATTTTTAAAACAATGCATATTGCTGAGGGAGTCAAAAGCGTATACAGTAATAATGTTGTCAACGGAAGAACCGTCCTTTTGAAACAGCGTTTGTTTTTTTTCCGGTCCCGAGGGTTAAACATTGCTAAACGTCCATCCTGTCTACGGGAATGAAGTTTCAAGTGTTCGGACAAGATTCGGACAATTTAGTCTTTCCGAATGGCGCACTTAATTGCATAAGGAAAATAACGTTTCTTAAATTTTCCTTTTGTCACATTCTCACTTGTTCACTCACACACTCTCTCATACATAACCACATATATAAGCAATGATTAAGTACAGTGTTTCTTGATTTTGTTTTTTTTTTTTTAAATTTCTTGGAAAATAACGTTGTCAGCATTTTAAACTGTTGGCGATTTTCGCTAAGGAAGATCATACATGTAAACATATTTTGCTTTTGAAACAGAAAACATCCATATTAATTTTTTCTCTAAAGAGATTTTTTTTTAATTTTCAAATGAATAAATTAGAAATAAATCATACGAAGCGACATGTGTTAATTACAATCATCAGCGATAATATTATAGTAAGTCTTCAATTTTTTAATTCTGATAAAAAAAAATTTCTAAAAAATAAAACTTTATCATTTCTAAGGTATATGCTTACATATATGGTCTTCTGTACTGAAAATAACTAAGGTAGCTACTACGAAAAATTACCTTGACTCTGTTTAGTAGTGTGACCTCTGCTTCTGCCTGTTTTTCTATCTATCCCAACATGTCTACCCATGTCTGCTTCCGCCTGTTAATCTAGCTAGTCCTTCTTGTCTGTTAATTCCTGTTTATCTAACTATCCATAAATACATATGTCTGCTCCTGTCTATATCTTTCTCTTCATATCTACTAATGTCTACTCCTATCTGTTTATCTAACTCAGTGTTTCTCAATTTGTATTCCCCGGAACCTCATGTTTCCGCAAGAGGTCGCTATATGTTCTGAGAGAAACAGTGATTAACAAGCTAATGAACGTTTTACTAATTTTTGTTTAATTATATATTCGTAATTTTAATATACACGTACGGCATATTGTTGAAATACTCTTGGTTATTATAATAAAGGCTTCAACCTCTTCATTTAAAATTATGATAATCGTAGGGAATTATTTAGCCACGTTTATATGGCGTCAGTGTGAAACCGCCTTCACTGGTTAGTAGACAAGACTTGTACCTGGCGGATTCGTGTATCATCGAGTGACTCACTCGAGTACAAGACACATGCACGGTTTCTATATATTATGTATACCACATGAACTACAATGAGTATATAAAAGAGATAGATATTGATAATGGTATATAATAATTTTTAAGCAGGAGTTCTCTGAGATATGTAAACTATTTCAAGGATTCCACAATGTTAAAAAGGTTGCGAAACGCTGATCTAACATTCCGTTCGTTTCTGTCGGTCTGCTTCTGCCTATTTACCTGTCTAGCCCTATTACTATCTACTAGTGTTTTCTCGTACGTGTTTAATATTATCACGGCATATATATATATATATATATATATATATATATATATATATATATATATATATATATATATATATATATATCTTAAAAAGAAGAGAGAAATCGCAAACACAGGAAAATGGAAATAGATCTAAGAACACACAAGGGTCATTAAAAGATAAAAATGCCGATAACTCCTTTCTCGGACCAATCCTAATTGTTTTATAACCCTTCACGCAGAAATTTTCACTGCCAGTTCAAGAAAGACATTTGGGTCACTAATACACTAAAAAGAGAATGTCTAATTTCGAGAATATTTAACATTGAAAAACATAAGAAAAAAAATATTTTAATATGTGGAAATCTGTACGCTTTGCCTGATGAAGGTCGCGAGACCGGAAACTCGTGTAGCAAAATTATGGAAAATAAAGCATAATTTTTTTTTTTTTTTTAAAATCTACATTTCAACCAAAAGCGCTTGCGGTTTCTCTCTTCTTTTTAATATACACACTTTTCTACTATAACCTCTTCCCTTCATATATATATATATATATATATATATGTGTATGTGTGTGTGTGTGTGTGTATGTGTGTGTGTGTGTGAAGGTAGTAATGGTACAGCGTTAGTATTTCAAGAAATGAATATGTATTCGACTTTTTTTAAATAATTCTTGTCGCTATTCTTTGATTATATTATTTATATACTTTTTTAATATTTGTTTTTTAAAAAGTAGTTTTAAATTTGAAGGGCTCAAAATAAAACATTCGACGGTATGCATTGAAACATTTTGGATTTCAATACAAAAAGAATATCCCATATTCATATTTGTATGTGTACTTTTTAAATCTATCGTTTTATTTCATAACATGTATACACTTTTAAAATTTTGCTAAGTGTGACTTGATATTTTCATTTGCATCGAGGTGTGTCGATGCTTATAAAAAATGTTGACAAACACTGATCGAGCCCTTCATATCTACCGATCTGCACCTGTTTGTTTATCTGTCTAGCCTTTCATACCTATCTCAGTTCATTTTGTGGAAGAGACTCCCAAGAGGTTGCTTTCCCGATCACTACAAACTTAACCTCTTAGAGTCTAACGTTAATGATTATCTTTCTGACGTAACCTCATAATCAGCCTTTTTTACCTCCTCCGCTAACACTTATACAACAGCCTCATTCAATAATCCACTACTTTGAGTGTTTCTTGCACTTCTAACTAGTTGAATAGATAGTACAAATAAAGTCTGCTTGTGCGACGTCTGTCCGGTTCGAATGAAACGAGTCGTCTAATATTAACAGAAAAAAATAACTTTTGTGCGATAGCGTCTTAGTCCACTGCAGCATAGTTTGTATGACCTGCCTGCTGGAGCTTCAGAATACGCTGACTACACTTATAAGATTCCCAAACATGCTTAATGTTGTCTCCTGGGTATGATGATAAACAACATCCGGCAGCAAGGCCTCTGATCGGGAGGTTTTGAGGAGCGTAGAACCATCTCTTAATTGCTGGTGTTCCCAGATCTACCCTGACCCGGGGTGGTAGCACCACTTAGGGTCCCAGCTATGGGCAAATAGTTAACCGCCAAACTGGGTTCGAAGCACTACCAAAGTGTAAAAATAGGTTTTACTACCAACAATATATTTTTGGAAAAAATTATTACCTGCAATTCATTTCTGAATAAAAAAAATACCAGCAATACATTTTTGAATATAAAAAACTTACCACGAATAAAAATCTTCTCATATTTGATGCCATATTTATCACAACGTTTCGGCCGTTGTACGCTCCGGCCTTCTTCAGGTGATTGGAATGTCGAACTGAACCCTTTATTTCGCTCGCTGTTAATTCACTTCTCCAAGTTATCCGCTGCCTTAACCAGATACTGAACTCTTTGGGTCCTGCCACTGGATCTAACCAACGCCTTTAACCACTGTGCCATGTGTCCTTAAGGACATCTGTGCATGAATTTCTGGGACTTATAAACTTAATGTCTTCAGCAACCATTTTTTACTTGTGCTCATAATGCAATTTTTGCTGTTATCATTGTTTTATTTTTTTTATTTTTTTTACCAGAACTCATATTGCAATTTTTGTTGTTATCACTTTTCTCTGGCCCTACTTATTACTGGTTCCCATATTGTATTCATTTCTATGCTTGGTTGGCTCGGGAGATTTTTGTGTCCTAGCATATGTGCTGATTCCTTAAGTTTACGAATTTTCCAATGATGTTCTTTGTCTATGATTTCAACCTGAACCCACAGAGGATGGTGCTCTCCCTTTTCTCTATATATATTTTCCACTTCCTCTCGTGTTACAGCTTTTTAGTGTTCTTGCAGCCTTACTTTAAGAGTGCGGCCTGTCTCCTCTTTATATTTCTTTCCGCAGCTGCATGGGATAGCGTACACGCTGTTTTTAGTTATGTTCTCCTCTATGGGGGGGATCTTACTCGGGAGAGGTATCTGCGAAGTGTCGTCCAGCTTTTGAAGGTTTCCTTGATGTTATATGGACCGCAGATCCTTTGTATTTTCTCCGATAACCCCTTAACATAAGGCAGGCAGAGTGTTTTCTGGGTGTTGTTGTCCTTTTCTTGTACCCGCCTATCCCAGTTTATTGGGGCTGCTGTCATGTACCCAGGATAGTTATGTTGGATGGTACTGCTTATACTGGCCAATTCTTTATCTAATGTCTCTGGGTCGCCACTTATGACTTTTGCTTTGTGTTGTAAGCAGCGGACGATCTCTTGCTGTGCTTCACAACTTCTTTTTTTTTCTGGGCCGCATTTGTGGAATTCAATTTTGCTCGCACATCACCAAATTTTATGAGATAAAAAGTACATTTAAAAATAAAAAGTAATGACTAATAATGCGTTTAAAATAATATAACACAAATAACTCTTAATATGATTAAGGCACACAAACTTAATGAAAACCATGAGTTTGTTTTTGACGGGTAATTTCCTTTATATGTCTTGCCATTAATCACATTAACATTGCTATTTAATTCTTTGTATCAATTGTTTCTTTATGATGTAAAATATAAGCTGCACACTATAAAATCTCTCTCTCTCTCTCTCTCTCTCTCTCTCTCTCTCTCTCTCTCTCTCTCTCTCTCTTGATATATATATATATATACTTAATAGAAATCTTATATGTATAAGAAACTATACTCGCTCGGAAAACCTTCGGTATATTGATTTGCAAATAAACAAGCCAATACCAAAGGGAAATAAGGTATAAAAAAAAAGAAAGAACCAAGAATATGTACGTTAACCGAAAATAATCGTTCAGTATACGAGTTCAAAGCCCAAAGAAAAAAAAGCACAATACGACTATCCCAAACAACTAAATAAAGTGCTCAATACAATGAGTAGAGCAGACCTAGTTAAACCTAGAGAGACAGACAAGCCTATTTAATTCTTTGTATAAATTGTTTCTTTATGATATAAAATATAAGTTGCATATTCTAATATGTGTTTGTGTGTGTGTGTCTATGTGTAAAAACACTCAAAGTCGTTTGTTATACTTTGTTTTCTTGCATTTTGGGGGTGGGAAGTGTGTAGATTACTTGGTCTCCTCACTGTAAAAGGTCTCTACTTGGGTAATCGCTCCTACAACCTTCCCGCTCGCCTGACTGTTTTTATTTTTTTTTTATTTTTTTTTATCTCTGGTGTTTCTTAGTCTGAGTACAGTTGAGTATAGTTTAAATAGGTTCGAGTGTTATGTCATTGGGCGATATTTACCAAGGTCTTCTATTCAAGTAGAATTACGATTAGAAAGACTGCTTAAATTCTTCAGCTGTCTTTCCTTTATCCTTTCTATTTTTGTATATTTACTGAATTAATTTTCTATCCTTATGCAGGCGGTTTGCTGCCAGTATAGCTTCAAGATTATTCTAATATCCTTCCCAAATATGTCAGGGTTACCTAGTAGTGTCAAGAGCTTTGGGACATACATTTTTTTAAGCGTTTCACCCCCAAGCAAGGCATGAAGCCACTAGCACGCATACGATATGCCAGATCAGGCCCAATTATCAATAAAGACAATATTTTTTCTTGAAATTTGTCACATTATATATTTATATATATGGTTCAGTGGTGCATTGTGGGTAAAAGAATAAATATATAAAATAAAAAATTAAAATAAAAAACAAGTAAAATAAATTAACCCAAACAAATAAATAAACAAGCCACTCCCGCCAAAATAAGCTCCAGAATGGATTACCCACTGCACCACTGACCCATATGTATAAACAGTCGAGGAAAAATCCAACACTCGCAGCCTGACGATTGCGTCTACCATGGTACAGCCTGTCGTCTCTGAGTGTTGACCTCAATGTTCACTTTTATATTTATATTTGCATACGTTCTATCTCTGATATTGAGCACTTTATCCCGTAAATATAGCACACTTCAAAACTATATTTCTTCTCATATATATATATATATATATATATATATATATATATATATATATATATATATATATATGTATGTATATATAATAAAGAAGAAAACCATAAAGATTCATTTCGGTTATAATTTATTTCGTGAATATCTATATACTCAACTCTTCAGACCGAAAACTCTTAGTAAATGGAGGCAATACCTGAACTGGTATATTAGATTGACAGTGGGGAGGAAAAACAATAGAGAAGAAAAGAGAGGAGTGGAAGAAGAAAGGTGACGGGTGGTCAAGTTCTTTTAAAAAGTGAGATAGAGAGAGAGAGAGAATTGAAAGGAAAGGGAAGGAGGATGTAATGAATGGATAGTAGTAAGCCTAAAATGACTGGTCCGGCCAAAAATATTTCCTTAATGGGTGGAACTTTGTACATCGGGCTACACAGCTAATTGACCGAGATGGCCCGTTACATTAGGCCGGGCAAATCAACCCAATTCCAAATTAGTCTAATAAAAGGCTCCTTAATAAATAAAATTACAATAATGATAATAGCATCAAACATAAGGGAAAGGATTTTAAATCCAGATAAATAATTAAAAAAATTAGAAAACTAAAACTAAAAACTGAGTTAGATGATGTATGGATAATGATACAAAAAACCTTAATTTAAAATTATAAATGTTGTCTATATCGAGTATATATATATATATATATATATATATATATATATATATATATATATATATATATATACAAGGTGTTCCAAAAATGTTTACATCTTTAGTTTACATTTTTTTTTACGTGTGTATACATCTTTGGGGGACACCCTGTATATATATATATATATATATATATATATATATATATATATACAATGTATAAACACAAAATATATTAAAATAATTGTCGGACTTAGTTCATTTCATTATATATATATATATATATATATATATATATATATATATATATATATATATATCCTTTGATGTTTTGAGTACACTTTCTCTGAGAGAATGTCATAATTGTTTCTGTTAGTGTCGTTTTGCGTTGCAGGGTCATATAGTGCGTTTAGACAGCAAGAATTCACTTAAACAAGTTTTTTTCAACAATGCCGACAAAGTATGTCTGTATAGTTTCTTTATTATGTTTTTACAACTTTCGACTAAGTTGCGTTATGCACTTGGTAAACTTGCCAAACTTAATTTTCGCTTTTTTGAACCTCAGTTCTTTCGATTGTTTCTGCAGTTATTGTCAATAATATATATATATATATATATATATATATATAGTAGCGGCCATAATATAAGGAACGGAAGCAACAAAGACATAAATATGAATCGCCCTAATGAAGTGGCCACAGAGCCCTGACCTGAATCCAATAGAAAATGTTTGTAAGATAATTGGAGAAAGGGCTCAGAAAAGAAATCCGAAAAACCAGGATCACCTATGGGAGTTATTGAAAGACGAATGGGAGGGAATTACTGCTGGTTTTTGCAAGAAATTAATTAGATCATGTGGTGGACGATGCAAAGAAGTCATTGAAAATAAGGGGATGTTTACCAAATATTAAATTTTGTTGATATTTTGTTCACAATCAAGATCGTTCCTTAACTTTTGTCCAGCAGCTTATTTTCTTTGTTCTATTTAATATTTATGTTTAAAAAAACTATTATGTAAATTTTTGCAGCTTTGTATAATATTTATGCATTACACCCCCGTCTTTATTCGGTAAAAATTTCATTGCTAACCATGCATTACATTTTAAGTAATACACATATTTATGTCTTTGTTGTTTCCGTTCCTTATATTATGTCCGCTACTGTATATATAATGAGATCCAATCGATTTACCTCATGAAGATGACCATTTCGTCCATGGGAAAGTAGTTTTTCCCTGGACTTGTCAATGCAAATGCATTTACTCAAAAAACTTTCCCATGGCGAAATGATCATCTGCATGAGGTAAATCGTTTGGATCTCATTAACTAATTCATTTATATGCTCTATAATAAAAATTATATTGAACTCTCTTTTGTGGATCAGTTTTAATATTTTCTATAGTTTATATTAATAGGATCTACTTGGATTACTTACCCACGATTTTTTTACCTAGATATATACATTATTATTATTATTATTATTATTATTATTATTATTATTATTATTATCAATCTCAATAATAATAATATATATACATATATATATATATATATATATATATATATATATATATTATTATTATTATTATTATTATTATTATCGTTCTCAATAATTATATATATATATATATATATATATATATATATATATATATATATATATATCATAAAGAAGCAATTTATACAAAGAATTAATTATCAGTGTTAATGTGATTAATGGCGAAATCACTTCGCTAACAAGATTTAATGAGACATTAACTTACTATCAATTCCTTGAATAATACGGTGCTTATAATTGAGTTCGGATCGTTCGCATTGACTCGATGACCCGGACTACAGTCGGCTAGAACAGAGAGAGCTTTTATATATTCTATAGACTTGGGTGGCAACCGGTCTAGGAGAAGGATAACTGTGAATTCAAAACTGTATGTATCCCTGTAGAAGCACAGACAGTGCAGC
>OZ010583.1:22345097-22375097 GCA_963932145.1 Acanthosepion lycidas | reverse complement strand
TTAATTTTGTAATTAAATTAAAGACATTAGTTCCATTTCCTCCTCAAGCGAATTTTGGAGTACCAAGCTTGAGGATGAAATGGAACTAATGTCTTTAATTTAATTACAAAATTAAATTCGAAGCTTTCAGCTTCCATTTTTGAAACATGGTTAGAACTGTGTAGCGAAAAAAACATTTTAAATCAATTAATTTATAATATTAATGCTCTGTAAATTTACATTGAGCACTATTTTGAACACCGGATTATATATCTTGCTGTTCTTTCCTTTTATTTATATATATATATATATTTATATATGTATAATTTGCAACCTTTAAACCAAGAGAGTTTTCAATTTTTATTTCAAATTTTGTTTTCTTGAATATGTCTTTTCATTACACAACACCTCTGTGGGTGTCTAAATTGCCTAACCTTCTTTCTTCATTATGCGTCCCAGAAATGTCAACTGTCTCTTTCTGATTCTAAGTTTCAGTGTCCTTTTTTACCAAATATTTCTTAAAATATCATCATGGCGCACATGCACTTCCCATGCTATTCCCGGCATTCTTCTGTAGGAGAACATTTCTGCTGTCTCAAGTCTCTTCACAAAACAACAAAATCAATTTTGAGAATGCAATGGTAAACGTCTCAAAGTAGAATAGTCACCGTCAAAATAGTACATTGTAATATCAATGTATACTTGTGTGTGTGTGTCCGCGCGTGCGCGCGCCTGCGTGTGTGTGAGAGAGACAGAAAGAGAGAAAGAGAAGGAGTTGCTTTTTCTAAAGAAACGCATTCCTTATTTTATCTACTGTAAATTGTTATTTCCCTTTAATGGATGACGCTGACATTCTTTAAATCGGAAATCGTAAAGGGAATTAATTAAAATAAATGTTTCAAGAGTTATTTCCCTTGAAATTAAAATAAAATCGAAACATGAATTGTTCTTGTTAGTATTCGGTTGGTGCAAAAATAATGACGTAATAATGTCGTTTTTTGACATATTTTTCACGTCAAAAAACAACATTATTACGTCATTATTTTTGCACCGACCTAACATATTCTTCTTAATTATCTCTATATATTTTCTTTTCTATTCTCTCATCTTTTTCCAGATGATAGCACAAAAGTTAAATTACTTACTAGCTGTATATAGTAAAGCAGCAACAACAACCGCCCAATACTTGCAACATTTATTTTATCACCAATTTCCAGTTTGTATATACACACAAGAAAATACATGCAAGCACACACATATACGCACATACACGCACGCACACAAACGCACATATATATAAGTATACATATGTGTGTGTGTGTGTGTGCGTGTGAGTGAGTGAGTGCGTGCGTGTATGGTGATGATGATGGACTCCCCCTTCAATTTCGACGTATGAGGATCCAACAACCTCACTCAGATTTTATGTTTGTGTTGTATGTGACACTTCAGTCCCGCTAGTCACCTGCATACAAGCCTCCATTTTGTGCAAGAGGGAGTTTCTCGTAACAAGAATGTTTGCTGACGCTTCTTGCCGTTGTCTTTTGTCTTGTGGAGGTTGTGTTAATGGATTAAATTATATTGATCAAAAATTGTTGAGTGAATTAGGCTGCGTGATGAAATTGACAATTTCCTCTCACATTAAATTTTAGTTTTCAACAAACATAGAAGAAGGACAACATGAGAAACAACAGTTTTTGCACAACAATGAATCAAATATTTATATAAACAAAGAGGTACAAATAACTTGAGTAAAAAAGTAGTTTTAAAAAGTTCAAACGTCCTTGTAGGAATCCTTCTATTCGGATTTTCGTTGAATGTTAAAATTTTGAGTGTCGGGATTCAATACATTAATAAAATATCGTTACAGGGTCGCTCGTAATTTGGCCGTCTAAAATAATCAAACGCTTTTCAGTAGAAAAGACGACATACTAGGTTGGTGCAAAAATAATGTCGTTTTCTCGCATATGTTTCTATATGAAAAAACGACATTATTTTTGCACCAACCTAATAGTTTCAACAAATAAACATTGATTTAATATAACGATAGGAATACAAACAGTTGATAATAGATTGGAAAGTAATGTCTTTTGTTTGGGTTGATAAAGTTTCTGAAATAAAATATAAACTGTCTTTGTGTACGTGTGTGAGAAACAATAAAATGTTGTGATATGTGTGTTTGTATGAAAAAGTCAACATGTGTGTACGTGATTCATAGTAAAAACGGATAAGAGAGATACGAATTGTTTCTTACTGTTGGCGGTGATGCCGTGGTCTGGAGTTTGTCAACGCTGTCGTTTTTGACATGAGGTCATGAAGGTCATCGGCGAGAGGTGTGTGTAGCTTGCTGGCAGCCGCATGTATACTGTTTTGGAACGGATTTCATATGTTTTTATACACTTTTTCCGAACAATATCGGCTCCAGAATTAACTTATTTATTTATTCCTAATTGGCCCCAAGAAGTCACGTGGTATGTCTTCTACTACGTCCGTACGATATTTGGTCGGTATCTACCTAAAAATGATGATGACTAATACAACAAACATTCTGATTTGTAATCTATGATTTTATTGGTGTGTTTTAAGATGTAAGTGTTTTCTTGAGTGTGATTGGTTTATAAATATTGTAGTTGATATTTTAGTGGACACGACATCCTTTTATGTTTAGATGAAAGGTTATCAAAGTTCTGGTTTGATAGATTATAATTTGTTGAATAGCCTGTACAATGATGAGAAAGTGTGTTTTGGTATTATAGTAATTTAAGAAAAAAATAAACAGTTCAAGTTTGTATTTGAAATAGAGAAATATTGTTTACGACTTACTTTAAGGTTTACGGAATTGTCGCTCTTTGATTTGCTTTCACTGGTTCGAAAAAATATGCTGTAGTTAAAATAAGTGATTCATAACAAGCTGTGTTCATGTTAATTGAAATAATTAATGTTGAGCTTGAAAGTGTGGTGTGCTGCTCAGATTTGTTTTAAAATTGTTAATGAGGTTGTTAGTGAGGCTGCATTTTTAGTGAGAGCACATACATTTAAATTTGCAAAGAACACAAGGAAAGAACAAGAGATCAAATTGCATTCAACAATAAAATATATATTGAAAATCAACGAGTACAACAATTGTGCTTATGTATTAATATTTAGGGAGAGAAAAGTAGCTTCCCTTGTACTGATATCTGATGCAAGAGAGGAATAATGTACTTAAGAACTTTCTTGTTGAAATGTTCAGAGTTCAGTGAATGAGATTTGAATTCAAGAATGAAAAGTTTGTACAAAAAGGATAATAGAATTTGGTTTGTGACTTGGCTTGTGACAGACAGTTAACAGTGTTGTGCAATGGTAGTTATGTGTCTGTGTCTGTGTCAGTAAAAGAATGTAGATACGCGTGCGTTGCTGAGTTCTACTGATTTATTGTTCTACTAACTTATTTCTGGAGTACAAACTGTTTAAATACTTTTTGGGTAGGCTCCAGAGAGAAGCGGGAAAAATATCGAAAGGAATATCTAAAATACACGATTGGATAAAAATTGACCAATCACTGATTTTTTTACAAAAGCAAGTTAGGCAAAGTCATGGCAGAAAATTTTGTGTGGTTACTGCGATAGGTAAATTGTCCTGTAGTAAATAGTACTTATTTTCTATCCAATTATAAATGAGTATTTTGTGGGCGTGGTAAATCGGAGTAGTCACTACAAAAGCTTATGAAAAAAATTCGTGTATTAAGTAGAATGTGGAAAACTTGAGTTGGTAGTTCGTCATAAAATATTGTTGTGTGAATAAGTGTTCTCTCAGGCTGGAATCATGTTAAGGAACTTTAACGTAAAGCCTGGGAACTGTGTGACGAGTTCAAAGGATTCCGATCGGCTCACTGTCGAAGATGAAAGACGTTTCATATTTTATTGCTAAATTTGGTCGCGTGATTGGCTCACAGAAGCTTGATAGATTTTGGCGGAATTATTGTTTTGGTCAGGTCAAGAACTAGGTCGATGTTATTAAATATTAAGTGACCAATTAGAAGTTGAGATATTCTGAAAATATACATTAAGCTGAATAAGCTCTGTGATCCACTTTTTGTACGAAAACTGATATTGATAAAAAAAAGAGGTGGTAGCGGGATGCTAAATCTCTTAGCCGGTCAATACGACTGATTTTGAACATTCTGATACAACTCTGGCACAAATATCTCCAGTTATTTCTATTCAGGGCAACATTCTTGAAGTTAGTATGAGATACATTGACAGTTGAGAGGTTACTCTTTAGCATATGTTTATACATGGACCACGTTCGTCCAACAGTCCTTTCTCCACTGTCAAGCTGGCAATACATGAGGTATTCTGTCGTCACTCTTCTTTTCATTATATATATATATATATATATATATATATATATAATTATTTATTTAAAAATTATAACATAAATATGTTATAAAATCACTACAAAAATAGCCATTATCAAGTGATGATGTTGAATGTAGATTGCAGAATAAAGGTTTATTCTACAATCTACATTCAACATCATTACTTGATAAGACACCAGAGGTGTTGAAGCAAAATGGCTATTTTTGTAGTGATTTTATAACATATTTATGTTATAAAATTAAAAAAAATAATTATATTCGCTCTACTCTGTCTTGAGCACACTTTTAAGAATAGTAATTGTTTGTTATTGGAATTTATTCCGTATGCACTAATGATATACTTATATATATATATATATATATATATATATATATATATATATATATATATATATCATCCATGAGAAAATATTTTAATTTTAATTCCACGCTACAAGATTAAATTTAACATTCCCAAGAAGAAAATAATTTGGTGCATTTCAAACCGAATTTAAATTTATTGGAATCTTCCCCGCTTATCAGTAAATGTATAACTTCTTCCATATTAATAGATCAGTAACCACAAAATAATTCTTCCTAAAAAACTTTCGAAAATAATATATAATTTTCTGAGACATTATTTGAGAAGAAATTAACTGATTTAAATTTTACTTAATATGAACTGAAACACATACTGCTTACTTTTAGTTCAAAATATCACATAAAAGCACTTTTTAATACGGTGTATGTGTTTTTCTGACATGTCGATGTATTACTGTCTGACGTTTAAATTTAAGTAAGGGGAACATAACTGTAAGTAATTACTTGACGAATACAACGTAAACGCCTTTTTTTATATAATTACCCAGTAATCTAAAACATGTAAGAAAATATAAGCAATCTAATATTTTATTGAATTTTAGACACTTGTCATAAATTTAATATTGCTATGAACCAGGTACGTCCCAAAAAATTGATACCAAAAAAAGCGATACCTAAAATTGAAAATGCATCAATTGGAATGAAAATGCGTAAGTCAGGCTGTAAAGCCTTACTCGAAGATTCGTGTTGAGAAAATGTTCGACAATTATTCAAGCATTTTTTCGATTATATAAGCCGGTAGATGTTAGAAAGACGAACAACATTCTTTACACTAATTGTTTAACATAAACACGTCTATTGACTATGAATAGGACGTCAGCTCATAGAGTCAGGAGTCGCGAAGTGACTTTGATCACAAAGTGTTGAGTCGAACGCATTGTCACACTAACTGCGGCATTCGCTATTATTGTATGATTAATCCAAGTGATTAAACCCTTTTTTTTTTTTTTTTACTAATCTTTTGTTCCAGTGGTTTTCTTTGCAATATGGTTAACCAGAAACAATCGTCAGAACATCTCTCTCCCTCTCTTTCCCTATCTATCTATCTATATATATATATATATATATATATATATATATCGTTATTGTATGACAAAGTAAACTTTTTTCACTTTGTTATACAATTTCCTCAGTACTGTTCTTGATATATAAAAATATATATCGCTATCGCAAATATATATATATATATATATATATATATATATATATACTCGACTCTCCTGTCGAATTCGATGTATGAGGGTCAAGCAGATCGGTTCCTAGGTAACCGACAGTCCGACAACAGGACATGAGATTTCATTATAGCGGTGAAGGTTTTGTGCAGGGCCATCCACACTTTTTGAAGGCCCGAATACAGAGACCTGGTGCACTAAGTGCCACAAAGTCCCCAAACAACCCTCCGCAGGTTTTGAATTCAGTATTGTCCTTCTCCTAGACCAGTTGCTATCCAAGGCTATAGAACCCAGTCTGTCCTGCTATTTACCCATAGCTAGAAGGGGTTATTAGCACGTAAGTGAATGCAATGGTTTCGACTGGAATTCGATTTCGGCTCTCCGATTCTTCAATCCAAGCCGCTATCCATTACGCCACCTCATATATATATATATATATATATATATATATATATATATATATATATATATATATATATATATATATATATATATATATATATATAGGCAGCATGTTTTAATTAAGACATGTCTTATTAAATAATTTAGGTCATTTTTGTCTACTTATTTTTAATAGGATCCTCTCGTAATTACGTAAGTTTCTTGGTATCCTTATTAAAGGAAGAAAGACAGTTACCATGTTGATACATATTCGTTTTATTTCGAGTATATGTAAATATAAAAGTGGACATTAGCACAATGTCGTCATCAGGGTCGTGTTTATCATTTTTCTAAGACAAAATTTTTGTGTTCATCAGAAAATTAAATCACGAAACTCACATTTGAAAACAAAATTATCACGTTGTAAGGATTTTCGTAACTCACGCCAACCAAGGGTTTGAGAAAAGTTCAATATGGAGAATTTAAAAACAGTGATTATTGAAACAGCAGCAGCATCAACAACGAACATCACAAATATTGGAAAACCAAAAAAGGTTGTTTAAACAGAAATCAAATGAAACTCGTACTACTATTGCTGATTTTTTTTCTTTTTTTAACTCTGAAGAAGGTATTACATTTTTGTCGCATTACAGAAGGTAGGAAGAAATTTTCAAAAAACATTACCTGGGCTGGCCAGATCGAAAAAAAAAGTAAGTTTACTTTGAAAGAAATTGTTTCCATCAGAGCACGAAAAACATTGTAATTATATTTAACCTGAAAAACCAGGAAATATTACGTTTGATGAAAGTGTTAGTTTTCTCTGAAGTTTTCAGTGAAAGAAGATCGCTATTTCATACACGTCGGCAATGCTTAAGTCTCACAAAAAAAAGATGACGAAGATTTTATTACTTATATTGGTATAGTCAATCGCTCAAGTTTTGACTTGAACAACTGTTCGGTTGTACTCTCTTCCTACGGACGGGAGGAACCCGAAGGAGGCTACGCCGAAGAGCGGAGTCTCCTTCGGGGAGGTAGACCGGCCCTGAACCCGTTTATACGGGTTCAATGGGCATATTTTTGGCCGAGCCCACGGGCTCGGAATGCCTACGTTAAAAAGGCCTTGTGCCACATGACACCCTTGTGGGGGGGTGACTGAATATCGTCAATCGCTAATGCAACAGATTTAAATTGAGCGAAGGGTTAACTTCGAGTAAATTCGTTCGTGTATTTTTAACGAAACTAGAGCACGACCCAAATGATCGTTAGAGACACTCACAGAAGAATGTCAAGAATTCTAAAGTTGACATGATACTCCAAACATTGAAGAATAGGGATATTTTACAAGTGCAGACAGTGCAACCAAAGGGCCTAAAAATGTGTTACGGTTGCGGAGGATATCACTTTTAAGCGGATTGCCAGTTCAAAAATAAGAAGCGTTTTCACTGTGGAAAACTGGGTCATAGACAAAGTTATTTCAAATCAAAGCAAAGAAAGATGTAAAATATTTTAATACGGTAAAATTGTATTGACAACTCAAAATCTGAATGAGACCCAGAAGAGAATATTTGTGAAGGTTAAGATGAATAAAACTTCAATTAGACACAAGCAGTGACATTAATGTAATTAATGAAAACACTTGGAAACGTACTGATAAAACTACATTAACGAAAACAAAAATGTTTCACCTGGTGTCTCAGGAAAAAAATGGTGTTTTTGCAGGAGAAATTCCATGTAATATCTCGTATGCCGGAAACACTTTAAAACTAAGAAATTTGTATTTAAAAAAAATTGAAATTATTGGGCGTGGACTGAATCGAGCTGTACGTTTTGTGTCGTCTGCCCATGAATTCGTTCTGTAAAAAAGTAAATTGTTCTTCCTCTAAAAAAATTATGACGATTGAATTTTTTTTTTTTGAAGAAGAAAAAGAAGTTAAAAATGAGTTTGCCTACAGTGCCCTCCGAAGGTCTTGGAAAACGTACAGTGTAACCCGGATATAAGAGAGTTGTCGGGGCCGGAGAAGGAGTCTCTTATATCCGGGTTTATCTTATATCCGGGTTTATCTTATATCCGGGTTTGGTCTATTTTATATACATTAACACAGGCTCTAATTTTGGACCAGAGAAAATCTCTCTTATATCCGGGTTTATCTTATATCCGGGTCTCTTATATCCAGGTTACAGGTTACACTGTACTAAGGATATAGCAATTTTACACTTAAAGAAAACTGTTGTTCCTGTTTTTAAACTTAAACATATTGTGCCCGTTGCAGTTGTGGAACCCATTAATAAAGAACTTAGCGGATTAGAAACTTTAGAAGTTATTTCGACCACAGATTCTTCTGATGGGCAGATTAATCTCAAAATTTAATGAAGATTTGCTTTGAGAAGTTGGTACTGATGTACACTGAGAGAGTAGTAATTCTTGCTTTCTTGCAAAAAAGAATTTTAAAGCAGTTTCATGTTGGACATTCTGCGGTCGCAAGAATGAAATCTCTTATGAGAAGTTATGTTTGTTTTGTTTTGTTATTTTAATGCCGGCAAGAATTTTATTGCTGGTAAAAAAAAAATTAAAAAAATGTATTGCTGGTATTAAAATCTATTTTTTACACTTTCATAGTGTTTTGATCCCAGTTTGGAGGTTAACTATTTTCCCATAGCTGGGACCCTAACAGATTCTACCACCCCGGGTCAGTATGGATCTGAGAACACCAGCAGTTAAGAGGTGGTTCCTCCCTCCGCAAAACCTCCTAATCAGAGGCTTTCTGTTGGATGTAGTCTATAGGTCTTAACCAGGACTCGGATGTAGTGTATCGTCATACCCAGGGCGGTAGAAGTTATATATATTGACCTAAAATGGACCAGGATATTCAAAATTTGGTTAAGTCATGCAGAGGCAAAATTACCATCTGTAAATTACCAAACATGGCCTAATACTGATAAACCTTGGTTGCTTACGCGGGACCTTTGAATGGTGTGTATTAGTTGATTATCGTCGACAAAATATTAAAATAGCCTGAAATATTTAGATGTAGAAGACCTACTTCCACTGTCATTGTAAATTTTCTTCATGAACTAATTTCGAGATTTGGAGTTCCAGATACTATAGTGTCTGATAATACTTACCTGGCACAGGGCTCCGTCCCTGTGCTGGTGATATCACGGCTACGACTAGCCTGGACCAGCTATGACAAGCCAAGATCAGCTATGACTAGCTTAGATCAGCTCTGACCAGCTTGGACAAGCTATGATTAGCTAAGACCAACATAGACCAGCGGCCGGAGTGAAAACACTCGGGTCCCCACGTTAAAAACTCACCTTGTGTCACAACCTGACTCTCTCTTCAAGTAAATATCTACTATAGTGTCTGATAATGGCACGCAATTTACTTCAAGGGATTTTTTTGCTAATAGTATGCAGTATATGCAAATACTGGGCGGTGTTGTTATATGTCCAATAACACAACGTCCCCATGCCACCCAAGATCAAATGGTCAGGTTGAACGTTTTGTTGTTACGTTCACAAAGACGTTAAAGTAGTCAAACGGGGAGGAGACGAAAGTAGTAATGCCCCAACAGATTTTAAGTACTTATAGATACAAAAAGTAACCCTACATGTGCATCGAGAATGTTACCAACGGAACAAATGTCTGCCAGGAAAATTACTTTGACAAATTACTACCCCGAAAACAAATAAATGTTGGCACAGTACGAAATTAACTATAAAATATTTCATATTTACAGGACAGCAAAGGTAATTTGGTGACAGAAAATTGGATTGGCGGTATAATATACATAGTCAGTCAGTTAGGTGCCATGTGTGATACACACTGGGGCGATCATGTATCTTTCGTTACATGGCTGACGAGGCAGATTTTTTCCGCGTTTCTTTCTGCGGTAGACCAGTTGTCATCCAAAGTTATAGAACCCGGTCTGTCCTGCTATTTACGCATACTAGAGGTGGGGGGTGGGGTGAGAGAAGAGAATTCATACCTTTCCCAAGGGTATTAGCACATAAGTGAATGTAATGGATTCGACTGGAATTCGAACTCGTCTCTCCGATTCCTCAACCCGAGCTGCTATACATTACTCCACTGTGTCTCCTATACGTATATAGTACAAGATCGAAATTAGCGACATAAAATGAATTTAAACCAATTAAATTAATGATATGCCAATGAGATACAAACCTAACAAAGAGGTTTGACATTTGGATGAACTGTACGATGCTTTTGAGTCCAATTATAACCACTCGAACACATCGGGTTATAAAAGAAAAAAGAAATGCAAGGCAAGTGTTGGAAGCGAACCCCAATAGAAGGAAACCCGTATTCAAAAGAGAATACATATCTTAAAAAGGGAGGTCTTGTGTAGAAAGACGACCGACCTTCTTTACACTAATTGTTGAACATAGACTCGTCTATTTACTATGAGTGGAATGGGCATCTCGATGCGGTGCAATGGTGAGCAAGCTTGTCTCGCTAGACTGAGTAGTGAGTTCGATCCTCGCTCGGTGCCCCAAACATTCGGCCTAGTGTCACATCTAAGCTACGCTTGGATATTCACTTAGAACGGTGATATAGACGGTTCATTCCTGTCAAACTCTCCGCCTCGGCGGAGAGGAACCCGGACGGAACTTTGCCCTGAACCCGTTTGTACGGGTTCAAAGGGAATATTTTGGGCAAAGCCTACAGTCTCAGAGAACCCACGATAAACTCGGCCTTGTGCCACATACGGCTCACGTGGTGGTGGGGTGGGCGTTAAATATAATGGTGAGCAAGGTTGTCTCGCTAAAACAATTACGACTGACTAGTGAGTTTGATCCTCAATGGGTGCCCCATAAAATCGGGCCTCGTGGCACATCTAAGCTACGCTTAGAAAATCGCTTCGGAACGGTGCTTCAAACTGTTCAATTGTCGAACTCTCTGTCTTGAGCAGAGAGGAACCCTGACGAGGCCTTAAACCCGTTTATGCGGGTTCTAAGGGAATATTTTTGGCCGATTTTACTCGGCCTTGTGCCACATACATCGCTCGTGTGGCGGGGGTGGGGGCTGTTAAATATAATGGTGAGCAAGCTTATCTCGCTAGAACAGTTACCACTGAGTAGTGAGCTCGATCCTCACTAGGTGGCCCACGATTTCGGACCCCTGCCACATCTTAGCTACACTTAGAAAATCATTTTGGGAACCCCGACGTGGTGTAATGGTTAGCAAACTTGTCTTGCTAGAGCAGTTACCACTGAGTAGTGAGCTTGATCCTCACAGGGTGCCCTACACTTTCGGCCTTGTGCCACATCTAAGCTATGCTTAGAAAATCATATTAGTATGAGTCGAATGTCTGCACATCGGAACGGGTGTTGTAAAATGGTCGCAACGTATCGCAGCCTTGAGTCGTACGCATTGCCACACTAACACCGCTATTCGCTATTATTGTATTATTAATCCACGTGATTAAACAGCTTCTTCCATAATCTTTTGTTCCAGTGGGAACTACGAGATTATACGAGCATTATAACACGTCATAAGGGTAAAGGAGCTCTGAAGACCTTTGTGTCTGAGAGATCTAAAAACTTGACGGGTTATGTGGTGGTTTACTCTATGAAAAGGGAACACCGGTTCGAACCCTGTCAAAGTCACATTATCTTTATCGAAGACTTTCAAAAGGCCCAGGCCAATAGAGATCAATTATTTTTTTTTTTTTTTAGATAACTGAGAAATCTACACAAACACGTTAAATATAACGTTTATAGTAACGAGAAATCGCTGAATCTCCAGTTTCCCTTTTGGCAAATTTTATAGGTAAGACTCCCACTTTTCACACTGTTTGCTGTTGTAGACATGTGATATAGTTTCTCTGTGTGGGACACGTGTAAATATGTGTATATCATTTTGTGTATGACTTAGCGGTATAAAACTCTCTCCGAGAGCAAAGGGCTAGTTTCATTCTTTTTTTCTTTTAGCTGTTCCGTTCCATCCGTGAATTAAGATATTATTATATGATAAATCATATATAAATCATATATAGATCAAATAATTCCCATAATGGTGTGAAACTCTAGAGGGAGAATATTCATTTTTTTCCATGCTCACCCATTACGGGGTACAACTCAAATGAAGAAGTGAAAACTTTCCAGCACACGACAAATTTAAACCACTCCACAATCTCTTATAACTTTAATAAATGTAGTTAAATGTTATTTAATTCAACGACTGTTGATTCACTGATGCTTCAAAAATTCACGAGAACTACTAAGACATTTGAAATATTGATTAATGATATCGAAGACACCAAGAACTCTTAAAAAACGATAATAATTACAAGATCTCTTAAAAATTTCTTATGAAACTTGCTTCGATACTTGGTATCAGTTTCATTAGCATCAACTCCTAAAAGCATTCTTCAAGCTATTAGATCTGTGTCGGCAAAATAAAATCCACCAATATATATATTTTAGATTGAAAGAGCCTTTCAAAATAAGCACAAAGTGGGCATTGGAAAGCAATCACAAATTGTCTGTGGCGTAGTCATAGTCAAATGCAAAGTAACAGAACTGCCCAACAAAATTGACTAAGTTCGCAATAAGCAATAACAAGAAAAAGAAAAGAACTGGGAAAAAAACAGAGCAAGCAAACAATATGTGCAAGGCAGATTAATAGTAATAAGGTAAAGCAAGGGCAATATGGAAAAAGTTCACAAACTAGGAATTGGGGTTGACACGCAAAAGCAAGTTCGTACAAGCGAACGTAGCTTTCTAACTTTAAGGCTGATCGTGACTGAGTCAGATGAAATTGAGAACCAGCCTATTTTATTTGCTAGGAAAATCCCAGCGTGTAGTTGTGTGCTTCTACTTATAAAATGGGCAGTGGAAAGTATTTTACAACCATTCCCAAAGATTGAAATCAATCAACATTTTCTAAGAGCGACATCAATTTACTCTCAATATATATATATATATATATATATATATATATATATATATATCTTATCAACGCGAAAAAGACATTCTGGCATAGAAGAAAAGAAAATATCACACTGATATAACAGTACCTCAAACAAGTACCCTTTCACCATCATGTTAATCACTCACATCTCAACTACACCATGCACATATGCCCTGTTAACCTAGAAAGAATAGAACAAATTCGAATATTATTAACATATTGGTATTTGGTTTTGTTTTGGGTTTTTTTTTCAATCTGGGGGAGTATTGTGGTAATTATCTCTATTTGTTCTTCCATTGGGTGATGCTATTTCAAGACTATAAAAGTTTTTTTTTTCTAGAATGCGGTAATAAAATATTCGGCCAGTCATCTCTTTTAGGGGACTTTGTCACCAAGTCGCATGGTTCATCTCCTGCATGCATCTAGTATTGTTAATCCTATAATTCATTTTCTTACACTTTTCAGCTGTATACACACTCACTTGTATATTTTATCTCTTTTCTCAGTTATTACTTGTAAAAAAAATATTTGAAAATATCTCCGTGTTAAAATTTATTCCATTTCCTTTTACCTCTACAAATGCTGAAAACCCGTTATTTTAAAACTGATAATTCTTTTCGTTCGGAAACAAAATACTCTCTTAAATTCAGCCGTCAAAAATCGGGAATAAACATTATGTATATAAAATAATTACAATACGTATAAGATTTAATATCCGTTTCCTTCTGCCGTTGTTATAATCTTCCTAAAACCAAATCTTCTTCTGATTCATGTTACACAAATTTTCACCACTGGCCGAATGAGAACGCTCCGAAACCCAAGCCTGAACTAAAAATTCCGTCAACTGCGCATCGGCTCTGCACATGGCTTCCGTTTTACGTACTCAAAGAAGAATACAATTTCCGCCCAATAGCACCCACTCTCGCCTAAAGTAACAAAATAAACAATGGAGCCGATCTGAGCCTAAGAAAAGCACATAAAAGCCCATCAAAGGGACATCTTCGGCAGTCGGACAGCAGAACAGCCAAGATTCATAACACTAGTCGGAACGCCACCTCCCATCTCCAAAGACAACTCGCCAAAGGCCGTCGCCAAAGGCCGTCGCCGTAGTAAGTCACAACTCACCTTCCCTCTCCTACCGTACGACTCTGCGAACGACTTTTACAGTTCTACTTATCACTTTCTTTCAACAAGAGACATTTACACCAATTTCCCATTTGTTGTATTTTTATGTTAATACAATTATTTATTTCTTAAACCTCCGTCGTTTCTTCTTTGTTCTGCCATCAGACACTTTGTTAGTGATATATTAAGTGACTTAATATATCACTAACAAAGTTTGTGAAACCGTTCTGCATACGACGTCACATATATGATATACGTATATTTAAATTTGAAATATAACGTTCCCAAAAAATGTCAGAGTGTAACAGAAATAATTGACAGCATTTAGTTTTTCATAATGACTAAGACGATGTTGATCTAGATATGCAACGACGTTTGAAAAACAATTTTAATTTAAAAAAAAATGATTGCATCTAAATTAGGGCTTTAAAAACGAACATATACAAATATGTAAATATATATATATATATATATATATATATATATATATATATATATATATATATATATAATAACGGATAAGAAAAAGTAAGCTTAAAAAAAAATAATCACCGTAGATCGAAAAATAGCAAAAAAATAAAATAATAATAATGTGTAACCAATGTAAAAAATCGATATTTTTTTTGATAATTGATTGCAATATTCCAAAGAATTCTTAAACATTGTTGTTCTACATCGGGAAGATAATTTTGAAGATCCTAGTTATTTGTAATGATTAGGTGAGATGTTCACTGTAATGATATAGTTAAACTGTTTATTGCACAGTACAGCTATAACTTAATTTTAGTGTATTTTTATTAAAAGTAGTACTGACTTTACTATCTTTAGGAAAATGTTTAACGATTAATGCGAGGAATTTTTTACCTAATTTATTCTTTACCATTTGGTTGTATGGGGGTGTATACCAAATTATTTTTCTGCTTCTGATTTTTCTATGCTTTCCATCTTCATTTTTACGTAAGTTAGTTTTGGGCTTTTGTAGACACTATCTTTACGAGCTTTATTATAGAAATTAATATGTTCATAGAAAATCTTCTCATTTGCTGAATTTCTACTTATTCTTTTTTTCGATAGATAAAGGTATATCCTTAATTATAGAGGGCGGATGATTAGATTTAGGATGTATATACAAAGGATTACTATTGGGTTTTTATAAGGTATGTATACATTTTTCATTAATGAAACCTACCTAGACTCAACCTCTTTTCGAACGTAATTCATAATTGATGCAATAATAGTTAATAAAAAAGAACACGCTACCGCCCCTGTCTAAATGATTGGATTTCTCTGTATCCTTGGAAACAAAAATTATGAATATATGTGCTTTTAAAACTCAGTAAATTAAATTATACAGGGGGGCGCATGAGCAAATTGTCGCATTTTGTTATTAATTTCGCGCATGCGTGTTTTTGTCTTTAATTTTGTCGACTACACAGTATAGTAGGGTCAGTTGGGCACCATCTGTGAGAAAAAGGGTACCATGACACAATTCACTCCGCCGGAAATTTGGAGACGGCATGCTGCACTGCTTGGCATTTGCGCCAGAAGTGCAAATACGAACATTTCAAAGAGTTTGGTGTTAATCTGAGGATAGTGCAGAGGATTCGGAAAGAGTTGGAGGAGTTCAATGGTGATTACGAAGGTACGGCAGCTCGGAAAACTCTCTCCGATCCTTCTTATAAGAAACGAACTCCTGAATTTGTTGGTAAGGGCCTCAAACTGAACACGGAGGCCTACACCAAGTGCCTTGAGGAGATAGTGCTTCCCTGTGCCAAGAAGATGGCTGCTGGAAGACCCTATGCCTGGCAACAGAACTCTGCACCATGCCACACAAGCAGGAGACACCAGTCATGACTGTTAGACGATTTCTGCGACCACATCACCCCTTACATCTGGCCATTTAACTCTACAGAGTACAACCCCCTTGATTATTATGTGTGGGACCCAGATGAGCGGGAGAACGGCAAAACCTCTTGTAACACCAAAGAAGGCAAGGATTATGGCAGCATTCACCAACATAAACAAAGAATTCGTCCAGTTGCAGGAGATTCCGAAGTCGTCTGGAGGCCGTGATTGAAGCCAATGGCGATTTTGTTGAATAAATGTATTCTTTAGTATTTCAAGATATTTTTGTTGAATTTTGATAAATATATCTGTTAAAATGAGATAGTGTTATTTTCGTTTTTGCGTCATTTAGACGACAATTTATCCATCGCAACCTGTATAGAGGTTAAAATGAGATGTCAGTGTTATTTCCATCTTGGCGTCATTTTGACGACAATTTATCCATCGCACCCTGTATGTAACAGCCAATTGTGTCATTAGACGTTATTGTCAAATGTACCTAAAATATTTCATATGCGTATTAAATAATTAAAATAAAAACAAATTATTTATCTACTTATTGCTTGCGTTGTTAGATTGCAATTGTTCTGCACAGACAGTACACGTATATTAAAATTTGAAATGTAGCATTCCAAAAATTCCAGGATATAGCCAACAACCCTTGCCTCCGATAGTGAAAAAAAAATTTACATGAAAAAGCAATTAAAGAATAAAGAAATTATATTCGGATAATGGCAAAATTGGAATCACCCGATAAAAAAAGAAAATAAAGAAAACGGCCTTGTCAATTAAATCTAATGTATGCAGAGAGAAATTCGCTATATTTATAAATGAAGATTGCTCGATGTCGGGGATAAAACATTTAAGGATACAGAGAATCGACAATGCATGATGACGGTTTAAAATTTGTTATATTGATAGAGGAAGAGTGCTCAGAGTCGGAGATAGAGCGTTTAAAGATATAAAGAATGAGGACAGAGGAATCGACAATGCGTGAAGACTGTATGTTTCACACTTCAACGTGTTATTCAGACTATGCACTACAGTCAGTATACAGTATTGATCCCAATAACCACACACACACACACACACACACACACACACACATATATATATATATATATATATATATATATATATATATATATATATATGGGTAAATAGCAGGACTGGGTTCAATAACCTTGGATGGCAACCGGAGACGGAAAAGCTTTGAATTCAAAAGAGGGTTGTGCTTCGTCAGACTATCTTGCTCAAGAAAAACTACTTGTACTGTGGCTACAGTACACATGGTGCCCCAACGGGATAAAAATATATATATATATATGCGGGTGGGGGTGTATACTAGCCTGACGGTTGCTTTTATATGAAACAAACTATCAGCTCCGGGTGATGTCTACTTTTATATGTGCATACGATCTATTCCTGATATTGAGCACTTCGAACCATAAATATAGCATACATTAAAACTATATATTAAAATTATATATATATATATATATATATATATATATATATATATATATATATATATATAAGATAAATTAAGAAAACACCTTAAAAATCTATATCGGTTATAATTATTTTTCTCTTCAGACCGATGCAATCTATGCATACAGAAGATCATGATATTTAAATATAAAAATGCTGACCAATTGTTGAATCAAAGAAATGAACTTATTTTCAAGTGTCGACATAAGAGCAAATTTAAAATTCCCTTAAAACATTGACTTTGGCGGATATACACTTGAAATGTTGATTCTTATTTTATATGGGTTATAAACATATGTGTGTAACATCCTAGATAAGAAAATAAACTATATCCGCGTCCTGGGTAAGACAATAAACTACTATATTAGGAAAACCATTAATGGTAAGCTACAAAAAAAAAACAATTTTTACAAATCAGAATAAATTAAAACAATAAACAAAAGTTGTAGAGGAATAACAGGACTAAAAATAACAGAATAAAACGCTACGGAAAAAAAACAGTTTGTATGTCAATTCAGATAACATTGGAAAAAACGAACGAATTTCTCTCACAACCAAACAAATAAAATCCATTAATTCCTTAGAAATTACTTTATTTACGTTTCGAATACGAAAATAAAATTAGCAGATTAGATATACACTTAAAAAGGTCCGAATGAAAGATGTGAATTTCTTTAAAAGGGTAACTGGATCTTGATATCTTTTGTAGTTAAGCCATCTAAATTATAATTAGCTATTAGGTTGGTGCAAAAATAATGTCGTTTTCTCACATATGTTACTATGGGAGAAAACGACAATTATTTTTGCACCAACCTAATACTTAAATTCTGCTACTGAATATGGTGTTTCCAGCAAAACTAGGAACGGCAACAAGAAACCAGCACATGGGAACGAGTTTATATTTATGTAAATCTGTGGGGATACAGAAAGCGATTATCTGCATTCAATGGAAATAAATCTACCTCTCCCAGCAGTTAACAAACACATGGTACCATTTAGGAATATATATTTCCCAGATATAGAAAGAAACTCCAGCTCGCAATCCTCAATTTGGAAATCGAAAGGCTCGCTGTTTCCCCTTCGTGGAATACCTCCTCGTCTAGAACATAAATCAATCCGGTCCGTTTGAGTCTGGCATTCTAAATATGACTTCTCCAGATACAGAAGTATCTCCATATTATATGTAAGACCCTTCTCTTTTGTTTCTCCTTACACTCTACTTTGCTGTATAGATACATGTAATATATTTTTTTCTCCGCGTGGGACACTTGTATATATGTATATATATATAGTTTTGTTTACGCCTTAGTAGTATAAAAGTCTCTCTAAGAACCAAGCATGTTTGTCATTCTTTTTCCTTTCAACCATTCCGTTCCGTCCGTTAACAAAAGTGTTATTATATCATGGATATAATAGTGTCCATAACGAGGGAAGCGCAAATAGGAGAATAAATATTTCAACCAACAGCTCTCCACCGATTACACGATCTTTAAATTAACACGTTGGCGACGAAGAAATTCACAAGTAAAAACTATTATGTCGAATGAGACGTGATTCAAACATACATCGTGGAGCCCCCAGTTAAAGAACCAAGATATGGAAATTATTTAACAGAGAAGAAAAATACAAGGTCAATGTTGCTAAACCTTTACGTGACAATAATATTTTCTTTCTATTCCGACACCTAACGTGATAGGAAATACATGCTAAAGTCTATTTCGTTAATTTTCACGTCGGGGAAGGTCACCAGTTAATGGGGGATTTAGGAAGGAGAGAATATTTCCCTGTTTTCATTTCCCTTTATAGACATTATTATATCCGTGATATTGTAACACTATAATACACGGACGAAAGAGTATAGCTGAAAGAAAGGAAGGACAAACGTATATGATTTTCAAAGAGATTTTTTATACCGATATATACATACTTGTTACTACTTTGTCCAACACAGAGAAACTATAACATATGAATCCCACAAGCAGTGTGAAAAGAACGAAAAGAGGATGTGTCTTACGTGTAACCTTGCCCAACGGGAAAACGGTCAGGCTGTTGGTGTCATGTATGCTCTAGGTGAGACTATGAGGTTTTCTCTGTATGCTCTACAGCTTTGGACTTGTGATATCCGTCTTCCCAGCTGTTTACGTAGTAACTGGCGTGGTCAGACACGTCTTGCTTCGAAGCGTGATAAATAGCAACACGTATTTGTCACTCTATGAACGGACGTCACTCACCGGATGTTTCGTGACCCCTGTAAATTCGTCTCAACCGAGGGAAAATAAGTGACATTGGCATCACTATATAATGGTATCCTAAACTGTATGTATAATATTTTTTGTTAAAAGAAATATTACTCGGTCTAACATTGATGGGCTAAAGTCACCACTGATATATATATATATATATATATATATATATATATATATATATATATATATGTATATGTATGAAAGTGGAAGTTGAAGTCAACACTCAGAGGCGACAGACTGTTTCATGCTAAACGCAATCGTCAGGTCACATGCGTTGTGTTTTTCTCGACTATTTATATATACGGGTCAGTGATGCCTTGTGGGTAGTCTATCGCATTGTGGGTAGTCTGCTCTAACCGTTATGTTGACGGGAGTGTTTTTTAAATTGTGCATTATTTACTTTATTTATTTGAATTAATTTATTGTACTTGTTTTTGTTTATTTATTTACATTTTATTTATTCAGTTTTCGATATTTAAGTAACGTAGTAAAAATTTGTTGTCGTGTCTGCATTTTGAGATGAGTTCTGATCGTTTATTTAATAGTTTGTTTTGATCTGAGAAGGTAATTATAGCTATTTTTCATCCAAGCAGAGACTGCAATTATTTGTATTGATTGTTGTAGGATGAAGCTTTTTTTCCTTATTTTCCATGTCATTTTTTAGTGTGATTGGCTTTTTGTTTTTAATTTCCCAGATATACTTGGAAAGCCTTGTGCTGTTTGCGTATTTACTATTTGTGAAAGATGTTTTGTGTGCGCAGTTTCTTTGTTTCCAGCGTCCTTCAGTTACTCCTATGTATATTTTTATTTCGTTATCTGATGATTTTATAGTGGCTTGGTATATTACATTGTTTTGTAAGAATTTTCCGTTTAAGGAACATTCGTTCTTTTTCTGCAGTTGCACGTGGGTTTAATTTGTTTGGGTGGTTTCTCGATAGTTTTCCTGCTGTTCTTTTTAATTATTTGTGTCATGTTCTTGGTGCAACTGTAGCTGAATTTTACTGTGTTTTTGTTTAATATTTTGCGAAGAGTGGTTGATTCGGAGAAGTGTTTGTGTAAGAGTTTGATGAATACTTCAAAAGCATGTGGCCTGACGATTGCATTTAGCATGAAACAGTCTGTCGCCTCTGAGTGTTGAATTCAGTGTCCACATTTAGATTTTATATTTACATACTTTCTATCTTTGATATTGGGCTACTTTATCCCATGAATATAAATATCTTAAAAACATATTTCTTCATATATATATATATATATATATATATATATATATATATATATATATATATATATATATATATATATATATATATAATGTCATTCACAGACAGACTGTTTCGTTGTATCATAGCTCATCAGTGTGCCTAGACATCCTACTGCTTCAAGCCAGGATCGAAACCCGACTGATTTGTGTATGTGTGTATATATATACATATATATATATGTGTGTGTGTGTGTGTGTGTGTGTATACATATATATTTGTGTGTGTGTGTGTGTGTGTGTGTGTGTGTAGTGTTAGGAAAATTAATATACAAAGTAGCTAAGATTTTTTGTGTGACGTATTTGTCTTTTAGGATAAGTTGTTGTTTACATTGAACTGCACATGAGTACGAAGAGTAGGAGACGCTTAAATTTTAAACTTTTTATAACTGGATCCTCCACAATAAAGTTACGTCCATGTTCTTACAACATTTCACTTTTATTGGTAGATCTATGTTGGATCCTTAATAACAATAGAGATAGAAAAACTAAATGAAAAAGAAACTAAATGAAATTAAGTAGGCGATATAAATCCCGTTGTGTGACTCATCCAACTCGAGTTTGTCATCCCAACGTCACCGATACCCGTTGGTCTAGCGCGTATCACCCTTGCATCATATCGTAAGGCCCGGGTTCGATTCTATGTAGTGGATGCAAACTGCTGACGAAACGGCAGTCCTGTGCTTTCTGAGTTCTGTTGAGGATTCTTCTAGACTCGATGAATTACTTAATTATGATTATTTCAAGTCCTCCTAATGATTTATGCACCTACACACACACACGTGTGTGTATATATATATATATATATATATATATATATATATATATATATATATATATATAAAATTTTAAAAACAAGGAATGTATTGATTTTAATTTTAAAAGTCTCTAAGGCCCTTTCAACCAACATCTCATCAGGAGACAATTAATTAACGAAAAGAATAGTAACGACAATAAAGAGCAAAAAGGGGGAACACGTTAAAATAACAAACAAGTGTATATACTTGTAACGAGGGGAGGGAAAATAACGTGTAAATAAATAAGCGAGGGACAGTTAAAATAAAGTATCCCCAAACAGAAGAGACTTTACAAATTCCTTCTGCTGGCAGAGAGAAGGCTTCCTTAATCCTATGCAGACCGATTCCAAAATCTTCAAATGATTGTTGGAATCGGCTGTATGAATAATTTTAAACCACTCTTTTTTGTACGACTTGGCGCAGGCTATATTCTCAACTAAGTGTTGAGCAATAGCAGATTCCATATTCATGGGGGGGGGGGGAGATAGCATATTTTATCTATCTTACCAAGTCGTATTTTGGAAGGTACATGCTGATTGTTATTTTAACGTGTTCCCCCTTTTTGCTCTTTATTGTCGTTACTATTCTTTTCGTTAATTAATTATCCAACGATTGTCCCCTGATGAGATGTTGGTTGAAAGGGCCTTAGAGACTTTTAAAATTAAAATCAATACATTCCTTGTTTTTAAAATTATATATAAATTTTGTACCTCTAAACATTTGTTTATATATATATATATATATATATATATATATATATAATGTATATATATATATATATATATATATATATATATATAACCAAAACACAAAAAAACTAGTGAGAAAAAACCTACCTACCTAGGTTTCTTCTAGGTTTCATCAGGTTAAGTCAGTATTAACGTGATGATCCGTTACGATAAACCTAGGTAGGTAGGTTCTGGCTCACAGCTTTTTTTTTTTTTTTAGTTTTTTTAGTTTTTGCTCTACTCAATGCATTGAGCACTTTTACGTTTTAATTTAAGTTACTCTGTGTTTTTCTTTTGGCTGGGCATTGCGGTGCTGATTGATTATTTTATTTTTATTATTGGTGGTGTTTTTAGTCTTTTCTTTTTTTTATTGATTTTTCTTTTTCCTTGATATCAATTTGTTCAATATTTTTTATTCACAAATTGTATTATCTAGATTTTTTCACACCGCTCAAGTCTAGATATTAAAATAATATTAAAAAAATGTGCGCGCACGCGCGTGTGTGTGTGTGTGTGTGTGTGTGTGTGTGTGTGTGAGTGAATTTGGGGTTTTCATGATTTTTTAGAAATGTCTAGTAGTAACTGAAATAAATATAAAAAAGAAATGGTCACTTGTTTTCCAATTCTCGACTTGCACCCCCCCCCCACGCCTTAAGATCAAATCCCTCTCCAATACTTCTTGAATATCCTGGCGGTAACGAAAAGCTGAAAAACAGAAGAAAGCAAAAGAGAGATGACGTGACATTATCGAAAAAGCACAAGAAATAAAAGACAAGGTCAAATGACAATGGATTTAATCAGTTGAGCTGATACCAAAATAAAAGACAAACAAACCCACTGTAGATCTGATAAAAGAAATATCATTGACATTTTTTTAACCTACTTCCCAAGAGACTGAATCAAGTAAACAAACAAATAAAATGAATATCTATGTTTCTTACATGAAGTATTGTAACTATTTACACTATTTTCATTGTTCGGACTGTTGTACTCATCTTTATTGCCATATTCACAAAGTTTCAACCGTTGAACACTCTGACCTTCTTCAGGATCTGTCTGTATTTCTGAGATAAGGTATTGTAATTATTTCCACTTGCAGAGGTGACAAGACTTTAGGACCACCCAGTACATCGGCTAAACTACACCTTACAAATTTTAATGTAGAACGATATCCACATAGTAAAACATAATAGCATATATATATATATATATATATATATATATATATATATATATATATATATATTCCAGTCGAATCCATTACATTCACTTATGTGCTAATAATACTCTTCGGAAAGGTACAGCTATGGGTAAATAGCAGGACAGACAACTGGTCTAGGAAATGGACAACTCTGAATTCAAAATTTGCGGAGAGTGGATAAGAACTGAGTTGCTAACACTCATACGTCGAACACGACGTAAGAGTCCACCATACAACATAAAATGTAATTAAAATATAAAAAAAAAATCTGTTAATAATATTGTAACGTACCTCGGATAATAATGCTAAAAATAGAAGTCAGGAAGTTCTTTTCTTATCAACTGTCAACAGAAGTAGTCTAAGTACAATTCATGACACGTAGATCGCAATATATAAACTTGTAGTGTAGATCGCATACCAAAAGCAAATCCATGCCAGATATGCACACCAAAATGAAATAATACGTTAACGTTTAACATATTATTTCAATTGTTATTGTCACTTGAAACTTGAAAGCTTCTTAAGACAAGAGTGTATTAATAAATCTTATTCTTATTTATCAAAGCAATTAAAAGCTTTTTTAATTAATGTCATAGTTTTATTGCATTTTTTATTTTACAATTCAGAGCAGATTTTTGGTGAAAGGGTTAACTGTTTCACAAAAAAAAAAAAAAAAAAAAAATGATGATTTACTTTCTCCAAGGAGTCCTGCTTTTAACTAATAAAAAAAATCCCCGCTCTAAAAACTGGATTTCTCGAAATTTCATGAAATTAAGTGTGTGGTAATATATGTAAAAAAATATTTTTTACCAAGATTTTCTATAAAAAAAATAATTTCATTCATGTCTGAATATATCCTGAAAGTTTCATTAAAATCCGATTTTTGCAAGAATTTCCAAGTGAGTGTGATTTTCACCTGTGAAAGGCGCCAAAAAAAAAAATAAATAAATAAATAAAAAATATCAAACAAACAAAAACTAACCTTTACGTCGGCCGCTGACGTTAGCAAAACAAGATTTTGAACGTCCTAGAAAGGATTAAAAAATGTCAAATAATGATAATAAAATTATACTTTTGTCTTTCCTCTTAAGACTTAACAAAAGTTTGTTTTATTGAGTTTGGAGCCTTTTTTCATCGTTCTATGCCGTTTTTTTTTTTCCCGCAAAAAAGTGGAGGTGCCTATGTTCAGTTAAACTTAGTAATTTTAAAAAAATTTTGTATGGAGTAATACTGTAATTAGAGTAAGCAACGTGTACATGGTGTTCCAACCAAAAGTCACGCAACAATTGGCGGAAAATACGTACACTATATTATATTTTCTTGTGAAATAGCAATCAGGGAAAATTTCTATTATAATTACATCATCTATTATTCGACCAATAAAATTTCTTACTATTTTATTGTTGCATACAGAAATATGATTCCATTTTGCAAATAAATGTAAAATTTACAAGGTGAACATCCTATAGTTCGCTTCTTGAAGACCGAGTTCTGTTGTCTCGTTAAAGACACGCACCGCTTAGAGAGATCGATGAAAAACCAGAAAAAGAACAATTAGAGTTATCGCCCTTGTTTAGTCCGAGTTCTTTCCCATACCATCATGGCGTTGAATCTTTGTAAGGTCTTCTTTCGAAGTCAGTGTTCGTCATTTAGTAAATTTCCGTGCGTTTTTAAAGCTTCTCCTTTGTCTCCTTCAGCATGGCAACGTGCGGTAAGTGAACTCAGTTGATACTTTTAAAATATTCTGCATTTGTGCTTGCATTTCATGATGTTATTGTTTGTCCTTCAGCAAGAAACTGCTGTTCACGTTATGTCGAGGGTAAAAAAGTGTCTAGCTAAAAAAACTGTTATCGTTTTTCTTATTTATTTTTCTTCTTCCACCTGTTCTGTATTTTTTTTCTTTTCGGAATTTAAAATGAAAAATATCTATCGTAATCTGCACTAAGAGAATTAGTTAGGTGTTATCCTCATCCCGAAATTGTTTATCCATTTTTTTCTTTATTTATCGTTTTTTTTGTTTTTTGTTTTTTTTTTGCGTTATTTGACTTTTAAAAAAATATAAAATTAATATTTTTCTATAATTAACCCTTTACGAAATTTTTAACATTGCATTTTTTTATGCTTAACATTAAGTAATAACAAAAATAATTTTTTTTAGTCTGTCCCCAACACTAACTAAAAAATAATTTAAATAAATTTCGTAATATTTAATTTTTCAATTTTCTTAAAAAAATCATTAAAAAAATGTATTAAGTCAATTTTAATTCTAAAGTTAAAATTTTTATGTAATTTATAGCTAACAAGGAACTTTTTGAACAAGAAATTTCATATGGTAAAAATAAATACAGAATTTGGTCGGTGGTGGAACTTGCCAAGTGTAAACATGGGCTGCTAAGAAGTGTGTTTTTTAGTTTAAACACGTAATTTAATTATAAGAATTTAATTTTAACAAAACTGAACATTTCTAGTTTTTTTTTTTTTTTTTTTTTTTTTGTTTAAAAAAAATGAATTAAAAAAGCTCTTTCACCTTTATTGTTTTCTAAAGGCAGAATGACGTCTTATGTCTCTGGAAGTAATTATGATTTTCGGCAAATTTAATAAAATAATAATACTAGTAATAATAATACTCATATCAATCAATACTGCTAACAAACCCAGGTAAATATAGCTATTTTGTACGAAAATTGTTTTCGAAGTCCTTCTATTGTTGAATAAGGTAATCTGTGACACAGTCACGACTCACGAGTATCGGTTTCACGGTTAACCAATGCGGATTGAGCACATACACTACGGCAGGGTATTCAGAAGGAAAGTTTCTTGGTTTTTTTTTGTCCCAACCGGCCACCATCAGGGATTTTCTTCTTTTTCTTTTTTATCTTCCACAAGGTCGTTGCAATTCACTTTAATTTCCTTTGTCAAAGGAAGAAAAAAAAATCATTTTTAAGAAATTAAAAATTATTGTTCCGTATTTCTTCTTTTTTCTTTAAACGTAACAATCGCTGGTAAACTTGCAGTAATGAACCAGTGAACAATATTAAAAAAAGGAAGAAAAAAAAAAGTATATATTCATATTGTAAAAAAGCCTGATTACAAAAATATCAAAAGTTAAAGAAAAGTTATCTTTTTAAGACTATTTCCAATTTTAGTTGGGGCCCGGATACAGCTTGGCCGCTTGCTCGATTTCTGTTCCTGACAGTGAAGTCAATCGCTCACCATACCAAGCGCCTTTGCAGATTACTGACTGAGGTGGCCAAGGCTCTAAGTCTCTACTCGGTACCCAACTACCAAACTAAGATTGGCAATATCTCCGAAATGGTAGCACTTCACTTCCTCAATTTTTATTGCTACTTTTGTAATAATCAGTTTATTTATATATATATATATATATATATATATATATATATATATATATATATATATATTTTATTTTTTTTTTTTTTTTACACCAGGAATAATACATTTTTTTAAAAATTGTTCACTGGGACATTATCTGCAAATTTGCCCAATCATCTCACATGTTTAAACACAAAATCTGTTTCATTACACATCTTTTTATTTTGCCTAATTTTTTTTTTTTTATACAATAAAAAACATAACTTGCCCTATCTGGTTACATTTAAGACCCCCCCCCCTTTTTTTTTCTTTTCTCTCTTTGACTCTCCAGTGAAGGGACTACACAGAATGCAGCCGGAGGTCATATAGTACAACATCAAGAAATTGTCTAGTTGCATTAAGTATTACAAGACGTACCAGCTAACTCAGTGCATCTTAGGGCAATGGATAGGTAACAACCTTGGGTACCTACTTTCAGTTAATTAGGAATGGATTATCTTCCAGTCAATTCTATAGGGCATTAATGTCCATTAATCCAATTTTGGGATTATAGGCTTTAGACCACCTGTAAACCCATTGGGTTTTCTTTTAAAACAGTTCATGATACAAAATGATGAGGTAACAATATTATCAATTTTATTATTAACTAACAGCCATAACCAGCTGGTTGATCAGAAAAAACATTCAGTGAGAATGGAGCAAAAACAGGATCATGTTTATATGTAACTGAATCCATCTTCTTCAATTACTTTAAAGTATTTTCATTAAAAACATTTTCAATTAATGCAGTTACTGATATAACAAAAGTAGTCTGTATTTATTCAATTGAAGTTAGCTGAGAACATGAAGGAGTAAAACAGGCAACATGAAGAGCCACTTCAGACCACAATTATTTTGAAATTTTTGAAATTCAATTTGTCATTGTGCTACCAGGGATGTAAAAGAAGATACATTTATAAAGCAATTAAGTTTGATGAAACTTGGTTGAAAGATCAATGAAAAATAAGAAAGAAACCAGTAAAAATCACCACTTTTCGCTATTTACACTATATTGGAGGACTCAATTATGAAGTTAAATGAGACTGTTAAACAATCAACTTATTGTTGGCTACTTATTGCTGAGTGAAGTTTGTATTAGATTGCTTGAAAATTGAGGGGGTTTTTATTTTTAAATTCGTGTTGAAATCATCTTTTGTGATTTTTTTTTTTTTTTTTTTTTTTTTTTTTTTCCCAAATGCAGGGGGCATAGAAATAAAAATGAGGTATCACTGAGCTCGTCATGATGTAAGTAACCTACATACCAAGTTTGAACTCAAAGGGAAAAAAGTTGAGTTTTTTTTTTTTTTTTTTTTTTTTGATTGACTTTAATTAACAAATAATCATGTCAAACATATTTTTCATTTTT
This sequence comes from Acanthosepion lycidas, assembly GCA_963932145.1. Lineage (NCBI taxonomy): Eukaryota > Metazoa > Mollusca > Cephalopoda > Sepiida > Sepiidae > Acanthosepion > Acanthosepion lycidas. The sequence goes on along the minus strand of OZ010583.1, from coordinate 22,346,479 downwards.
TTTTTTTTTTTTTTAAAAAAATGAAAATCTGTTTGAAATTCTTTTAAATCAATTATAATTTATTTTAAGTTAGAAATTATAATGCCTATTTAAAATATTTTGGAAACAAGCTTAACTTCTGTGCCGAAACAAAGAAAAAACAAAGCAGGTCATAACATTTCACGTCACTTGACAGGTGATGAAAGATATTTTCATGATGTATTGTTAGTTTACGTGAGGATAATTTATTCTATGGAAAGAGAGACATGAAATTATTTAGATTTGAGTGAACAAATTATTTACCTCGTTATTTTTAAGGAAAACTTTCAGCGCTCTTTTTTTTTTTTTTTTTTTTTTTACGTTTATTATGCTTTATGGAAAATGTTATAAGGAAATTAAAATAAGACAGAGTAAAATTAAATTTCATAAAATGACTCTCTGAAAACTGTAAAACAATTTCACAATTGAAATTGCAATGAAATATTTAAATGAAATAAATGGTACTTTTAACAATGTAGTAATGTTGCTGCTGAAATGGCTTAGATTTAAAAAAACAAAAAAACAAAAAAAAACATTTGCTTTCCTCAAAGCCTTGTGCTTTTAACTAATATAATCAGTTATGGAGTGGGGGTAATAAATATAAAAAAAAAATTTTCTGCCATGACTTTAATAAAAAAAAAATAAAAACATTTATAATTTCCATCATCTGTGAATAGTTTCTGAAAGTTTCATTAACATCTGACAATTATTTTTGCAAGATTTTCCAGATTAATGTTTTACAAAAAAAATTATTTTACTAGTTCCAGTGATACAAAGGGAAACAAGTTTTTTTTTAAATCAAAATTTAGAATGATCTAAAAAGAAGGAAAATTTTAAAAAACAAAACAAAAAAAACTTTGGTCGTTCCTCTTAATAATGACAAATATTTAGACAATAAAATTTTGTTTTTGTCAAGTTTTATGCTCTCTCTTTTTTTTTTTTTTTTTTTTTTTTTTTTTTTTTTTTTTTTTTTTTTTTTTTTTTTTTTTTTAGCAATCTCATGAAGGTACCTAGGTTTATTGTCCCATTGGGCTTCATAGTTAACATTGGGTGAAGCTTTTGTATTTTAGTAACAAGTTTTCCATGTGTAAACTTATTTGGAAAAGAAAAAAGAAAGTATATTGTTTATTCCTGACATTTATTTCAAAATGTGTAGCGACAGGCAATAAATTGTGTTGCTTTATATATGTGGATTGATGCAAGAATCTGTAGCGAAACAAATACTGAATTTCCTATTAAAAATGTTGTAAAAAGGTAAAATGACTGTGGCAAAAGAATCCCTTGTCTGTATAATATTGGTTAGCTTGCCAGTGGTCTGGCACACAAGTAGGCTTGTGTAACAAAAAGTTTTAACTGACTTGAGT
>OZ010583.1:22270097-22337597 GCA_963932145.1 Acanthosepion lycidas | reverse complement strand
CCTCTTAATTGCTGATGTTCCCAGGTCCACCTTGACCTGGGGTGGTAGCACCTGTTAGGGTCCCATCTATGGGCAAATAGTGAACTCCCAGTTTTTTCCAGACCTTACCTGCGTCCTGGGTATGGCGATAAACTATGTCCAACAGCAAGGCCTCTGATAATGTTTTTGAAAAGATAATGTTGCCAGCTATACATTTAATAGTACTATATATATATATATATATATATATATATATATATATATATATATATATATAATATAAAAAAAACTAAATTTGGCATTGAATGACCTACAGTGGTTGATATGCCATAAAACCCAACCAACCAAATTGACTTTGACATGTCTGGGTCAAAGGTCAGCCAGCCAGCAATAAATGTTTAGAACAAGTTGGTGTCAGCTTGTAATAAAACGAACCACTCCCAGATAAGAGTGGAGAGAGAAAAAAAAAAAAACGGGGGTCAACGTTGGAAGGGCTTGATTTTAGTTTTTTTTTTTTTTTTTTTTTTTTTTTTTTTTTTTTTTGTCTCAAAACCTATGTTTGAACAATGTGTTTTGTTTTGTTTTTAACACCCCGTCGCCCAGGTGATGACAACAACACTTAGCAGATGACATTGTTTTTCTTCGTATTTCCCATCACTGGGCCATTTAGCCTTCCTTTTATTCAATGATATTCACACCAAATTAAGCAGAAAGTGATGAAGTTTGGATGATATTATTTTGAAGTGAAAATAAATATTTTTTTCAATTTAAAAAAAAAAAGGTAAATTTTCTCAAAAAAAATTAGGGATAATTTCTTAATGCTAACCGCTGAGTGACATTCCACAGCCAAAACGAAGATTAATTACCAGTGAACAATTCCATGTGCAAACAATAGCCGTCTGGATCCTATAACGTCACCCGAAAAGGTCCAGAAGTTTACTGATTGATCAAAAACTTTTTGCGCATAATTGTTTTTCACGGTCAGTTTCCATTATTTAATCTTGAAGTTGTCATTTTCAGACAGCCAAGTCATCAAAGATTCAGGAAAACAGTTTGGCACAAGTTTGCTTTAAGAACTTTACATTCTATGATGTGTTTAAAATGTTACTTTCGAATGGGATTTTTCACCGAACATTTTGTTTACGTGCCATGTTGGATTTTCCTATATGACAAAAATAAGCATTTTAAACAGCTGTGGTGGTGGTTGTGTGTGTATATATATATATATATATAGTATGTCTGTAAGTGAGAAAAAATGCCTACATTAGAGTTAGAATATTGTCGTAATTGCTAAAGAGGCACAAGCCTAAGCGCTTCTACCAGTTCCATGTGATTCTATGATCCTCAGATGGCTGTATTCATGGTCATAATGGGGAGTTTTATGTCTTCTCTGACTGCCTTAGATTATATATATATATATACACACACACACGATGGGCTGCAAAAAAGTTCTTAGGGTACATAACCAAAAATAAGAATTTTCTTTTGGACTACCTTTTTGGTCTTGAAATTTTTCCAAATGCCTTTGTATATGAGAGAAGTAAGTTATGAATTTGTCTTCTCCTAAATTGTAAAGATTCTTTGAGGAATCTTTACCATTTGCTTTTTAGCAATTTCTTACAATTGGAAAGAAATTAAGATAACATTTTTTTGTCCTGGTTATGATAAACTACATCCTGTAACAAGTCCCTGTTCGGGCCCCAGCTATGGGCAAATAGTGAATCCACGAACTTGGGTCAAAACAATATGAAAGTATAAAAATACATTTTTATCTTAAAAATTTCCAGCAATATATTTTAATAGGAAAAAAAAAAAATACCAAAGTTCCCAAGAAAATTAAATTTGGCATTAAATGATCCATAACCAAGGTATGTCAAATTTGGTTAATTATTTTTATTTTTCCTTGCAGTCTTGTACACACTTCAGTACCAGTCACCGGTGTGATGCAGAGTTCTTCGAGTCTGTTGATGATGCTGTAAAAGATATCCCAGATGCTGCTAAGCTCCTTGTGGGAGGTACATTTGTCATGTTGTTTTTTTTTTTTTTTTTAAATTCTTGTAGAATTATTAATAGATCCATGGGTAAAAAAGTATTTGTAATAGAAGGAAGAATGTAGTGAGATTTGCATATTTTATTAATTTTCTAAAGAATGTTCTCTATTAACAATATTGGTCTTTGTTCATGTTATGTAAATACAAACATGTTAATTGATCTACATAGTTCTTTCCTGCTATTTAATGGGAAAACAAGTTATATTAAAAAAAAAAAAAAATAAATAAATAAAAAATAAGCTGCTGCATTTAACTCGTATGCTAATTACTTTCTTTAAACTATTTTTTTTTTTTTTTTTTTTTTTTTTTTTTTTTTTTTCTATGATACAAAGTTTATATCAGTTTCATATCAGTTCAGATTCTTAATTAAATTTTAAATTTTTCATGATATGTAATTGTCTCTTTTGCTATGTTATGTTTTTTTGTTTCTTTACTTAATATTTTTGAATTCAATCTTAGTCAAGTAATGTCAAACAAATAGAAGATGAAAAGACAAGGTAATGGCAGCTACAGGGGGGAGGGTGGTGCATTATATATCAGGACTTCCACTTGAAACAGTAACATAGACGTTTTAAATGTAATTATCAAAATATTAAGTTTTGAATATATATATATAATATATACATATATATAAACATGGCTCTTTATTAAACAATGGTATGACTAAAAAAAATCTACTCCTTTGAATTTTTTTTTTTTTCTCTCCAATATCTCTGCCAAAATTTTAAATCCTCTTTGTCCTTTTAATAAAAATATTAAAAATTTCTATGTAAGAAAATATTACAATTGACTCGTCAGTGGTTCATTGTATAAAAAGTAAAACTAAACATTTTGTAAAGGATTTATTTCTTTTTCATTGAATTTAACCAACCAACAATATCATTCTTCAATTCAGTATTTCATTCAAAGAATGAAAAAAAAAAATGGAAAATAAAAAAATAAATTTACTGAAAATGGTCTGCAAGAATTTTGTTTTCTCTCTCTCTCTCCCCCCAGAGAGATCAATACTCTGCTATTTATCAAATATAAATAGCCAGTCATATTCTGTGATTTATTTCCTCTCGAACTGATGTCATGTGCCCTAGCAGCCATTTTAAATTGGTGCCATTTGCTTCTATGGAATGGTACAATATATCAACTCTGAAGAAAAGTGTCTTGCTGCTGCACAGAATATAAAAAATCTAAGCATTGTATTTTACTTGTGAGATATTAAGTATGTACTTAAAGGAAAATAGTTTTAAAAAAATAAGTACATTTTCAGGAATTCAACTTGGTGTCATTGGAAATGTTATATCAGTAACAGAAATTATTTGCGAAGTTTCATTTATAAACAAAATTTATAAGAATTTTGGTTTGGTTCTTCCAAAAGTACTTCGGAAGGACACTGGCAACAATAAATAGAAAGCGTAGCAATTTATCTAAATGTGTCCAGGTAAAGGACACAACTGTGATTCGACAAATAATTTCTACCTACTTAGGTTTGCCTAACTTCTTGATCAGGTCCTCTTAACTTGGACTGGCTTGCTTTTTTGTACAACATAAATAAGTCATTTTTATCTATAACAACTGACTACTTTAATTAGATCCGACAACACCCAGGAATATGAGCTATTTTAAAGTTGATTGTAAAGAGATAGAGAAGGCAAATCAGCAGGAATATTCTGTATACTAGTTTTGTTGCCTGCCAAAGGTTGCTGAGGAAATTATTTTTTGTTCACTATAGATTTTCTGTTGAGTGGTACTTTGATTTCTGGCCCACATCTCAAAATTTGTTCATCCATTTGTCCTCCTAATTTTGTATGCAGTTTCTAAGGTTATTGTTTGCACTGGGAAAACAGAGAGAGAGAGAGAAAAAAAACAAACAAACATTAAAACACCAGAATTTTTTAACAAATCTCTCTGAAGAATACAGGTAACAGACATCATACTGAAACAACAAGAAATTAGTCAGGAAAATGAAATTCCTAGTCCATCATATGTTAAGTCCTTTCTAAGTATAACTCCATGGTTGCATCTGAAAAGTAAGGTTCTATGTTGCCATTAGTGATGAACTCTGTCATAAAATAGTCATTGCCCTCACATTAATGGTAATATTAGTCATTTCCTTTTCTATCCCTAGCAGGGAGATGGTGGGCTTAGAGAAGTCATCTTGCAGGTGAATGCTTACAGACTTATGGACTCGAATATAAACCAAAGTTTTTTACATCTAGACTCAAATATGATATTAGGTTGGTGCAAAAATAATGACGTAATGTCGTTTTTTGACGTTAAAAATACGTCAAAAAACGACATTATTACGTCATTATTTTTGCCCCAACCTAATAAAATAGATTTTGACCTTAACTAACTCTACAAGGGTTGATATATTATCAGATCTACCGACTCCACCCAAATATTTATCACAGAAATCATTTAGCAAGCAGCTTCAACTGAAATAGGGCTAATGGACACATTACGATCACCGAAATTAAACAGCATCAAGCCTGGTCAATGCTTAGATGGGTGACTGCTTGGAAATATCAGATGCTTTAAACTTGGATGTACAGTGAGTAGAAACAAGTATTTGGACATTAAAAAAAAAAATGGATTTAGAATCGTATATTGAAAGAAAAGCACTGTCTAATCCTCACAATATATTTGTAAAAACAATTATAAATGCAAATAAACAGGAAAAATAAATTCTTTGACACGTATATATATTTTATATACAAATTATTAAAACATGTAGTCAAAAAAGTATTTGGACAGTTCCAAAATTGTTTAAAAATTAATGATTTGAGTATATTTCATGCTCGAATGTGTTAGAATTTTATGGAATAGTCTTGAATGTGCATTACTTAAGGGTGTTAGCTATCTTGATGGTCAGTTCATCCAAAGACGTCACACTAACAGTACTGCAGGATGCCAAAGCAAAGAGAGCTGTCAAAAGATCTTAAAGATCGAATTATTTCTGCACATAAAGGAAAAAAAAGCTATTGTAAGATTGCTAAAGACTTCTGTTTACCTGTGAACACTGTTGGGTACATAATTAAGAAATGGAAAGCCTTCGGTACTCATGAAAATATGTCGAGAACAGGTGCACAACGCAAAATATCACAAAAATGTTCACGGAAAATAGTACAGCGAGTAAAAAATGACCCTTTTGTGACTCGGAGAGAACTTCAAAAAGATCTCAGCAATATAGGAACTCACATATGCAAGAGGACCATAAGTTCTGAACTTCACCGACAATTAAAATCTCGCTCTCTTTGCAAAACCCCATTGCTAAAAAAAAACGTCATTTAAAATCCAGATTTGAATTTGCAAAAACTAATTTAAAAAGCATGATGACTATTATAAGCAAATTTTATGGTCTGATGAAAGCAAGATTGAACTTTATGGCCACAACGATGCTACTCGTGTTTGGAGAAAGGATGGAACAGCCTTCAATCAAAAGAACACCATCCCCACTGTGAAGCACGGAGGTGGTAGCATTATGGTTTGGGGATGCTTTGCATATAATGGTACGGGACAACTGAAAATTATTGAGGGCACAATGGATGCAGCCAAATATATTCAGATTTTAGAAGATTGCTTGCAGCCATCAGTTGAGAAATTAGGACTTGGACCAGATTGGGTTTTTCAAGAGGACAGTGATGAGAAACATACAGTCAAAGCAACACGTGCATGGCTTTAAAAACAATAAGATCAACGTGTTGACATGGCCCAGCCAATCACCGGACATGAATCCAATAGAGAATCTTTGGAGAACACTGAAGAATCAGATTCGTGAAAGGCAACCAAAGAACCTCATTTAATTAAAAGTTTTTGCAGAAGAGTGGGCTAAAATTCCCACCAAATCATGCCAGGCGCTTGTAGAGAGCTACAGGAACAGACTGAGAGTTGTGGTTGCAAATGAAGAACCAACTAAATATTAAACACATTTAAAGCATAATTTATATTCTGTCCAAATACTTTTTCACTACACGTTTTAATAATTTGTATATAAAACATATACGTATCAAATAATTTATTTTTGCTGTTTATTTGCATTTATAATTATTTACAAATATATTGTGAACTTTACACAATGCTTTTCTTTTGATATATGATTCTAAATCCATTTTTTTTAATGTCCAAATACTTGTTTCACCTCACTGTATGCATAGTATAATGGCTAACAGCTTGAGATTGTTAGAGAGCCAAGTTCCAAATCTAGATGGGTCAGTTATATTCACTTATGCACAAATACCCTTGGGAAAGGTATGAATTCACATCTTCTCCCTCAGCTATGGGTTAATTAGTAAGACTCGTATCGCTAAATAATTGTCTCAAAAATATTCTTAAAATCTAAAAATATTTTCTGGCTTTAAATAACCTGCAAAGGATTGATAAGCCAAGAAAACAAATCGGTAACTCAATCAGCTGAAAGAGTGTTTCACATATTTATACTGATTGTGACTGGATCTAATTCACAAATAGTACCATCCTCTCCAACTTGTTTATGGCAATAACATGAGCAAGTGGATTGGGGTTACTTTACATCATTGTGTGGGTGGTTCAATGGATAGCAGCTTGGAATGAGAAAAACTAGGGTAGAGTTCAAATTCCAGTTGAGTTACTTTCACTCAAATAGCCTTGGGGAATTTATGAATCTGTCTCTTCACTGCCCCAGTTATGGGTTAAATATTGTTATCTCCAAATAATTGTTAATGCAATATTCCCTCAAAAGAAAAAAGAAATATTCTTTTAATCCAAAATGTGTTTTGGCTTAAAGTAGGATTTTTAAACCATAAAAATCAATCAATCGCAACACCAAATGCATGTTGTATCAATAGCATTGCCCAATAAAATGTGAAAAAGTAAAGGACAAAAATGAAATCCTCTGTTTTTAAATACACAAATTTAAAAAAAAAAAAAAAAAAAAAAAAACACTAAAGTCATGCTACACAAAGGTGAAAAGGTCATGGCTTTGTTATCTTGTATCTAGGTTACCAAAGGTCAGCAAATGGTTTGGTATAGATTTTTGCTATTGGAGAAAGTTTAAACAAAATTGAAGAAGGTGAATACAAAAAAGCTATATGAACCAAGAATTCCAATAACGATGAACAGATGTTTCTACATGGAGGCTCTGTGACTTGAGAACCTACTGGGACTTAAACTCGACCCAAACCTCAAGTGGAACTCGTACATAGGATCCATTGCTAATGATGTTGAAAAAAAAATAATCCTCCTGCCATTCTCTACCTTTTAAAGGAGCCAGATCAGCTGCAAAAATGGAGTACTGCAGGAGCTGCCCAATCTTCACTTTCCTGTCTCAAAGTCCTAAAGTGTTCCCACATCCTTGTGGCCAACAAGTTACTTTCTTCTCCACAACCCCTTTCTCACAGATGAAATGTCGCAAGTAGTGATGGGATGATACCAGTATTTTTACCAATTCCAATACAATTCCTCCAATGATTAAAATTTATTATTTTCAGGCATTGATTAAAGTACATTTATTTAAAAAACATTTAGTAGAAAAATGAATACAAAAGCTTATGAAATAATGTTAGATATCCTTTTTACTTAAAAAAAATTTGGTAAGAGTTTAAACAATAGAGAGAACAATTTCTTTACATAAATCACTTGAGTACGTAACTACAGTTGGCATATTGCTTTACTTTGGTTATCATGAGAAATCTTAAATCTTTCAAACTACACTTTTTTCCTTGGCATTGGATACACTTGCCATAATTGGGGTCTGGAAAAAATCCTTTATAGGTACTGCCACTGGTTCATTATATGTAAGGATTCATTTTTAAAGATTCCTTTTTTTTTTTTTTTTTTTTTTTTTTTTTTTTTTAATTGAAAGAAAGCTAAAGAATTTAAAATTTACTTTTTCCAGTAAGCAAAATACTCTGGTGTATTTCAAAAAGCAATTATATTGATCAGTATATATATATATATATATATATATATATATATATATATATATATATATAATAATAATAATAATAAAATCAATATAAATCTACCATTTTGACACATTTGTAAGGAAAAGTTAATTCTCAGTTTTAAAAAACTTGCAAAAATAAAATATTTTTGAAATGTTATTTGAGGAAAATTAGTAAATTTAAAGTCAAATTAATCTGTTTTGAAACAACAAATATTACTTGTAGCATAAAATGTTTTATACAAGCATTTCTTTAGCAGAAAGTCTTGTTTTTCTGACCATGTTAATCAATCTATAGAACACCGAACCTGTTTATAGTGAAGTATGGTGGATCAGACAATAAATTTCATGTATGTGTGTGGGGGTGGTGTTTGCAAGGGGGACAACAGGTCTGGACTTCCAAACTTTCAAATTCTGCATGTATATCACACATACAAAAACAAATTAAAATTCTTTTAAGAATATTCAATGTCATTAAATTGTAATGGGGTTTACAATATATGATTAATAAATATAGTTTTACTTAATGACAGTATTTGAAAATGAATTTTAAATGATTTAAAGACTTTATAAATTATTCAATTTGATATTATAAAAAATGAAAACAAATCTTGTAAAAATTCATTTTCCATCAAAAAATATTTTTTCTTCAGACAGTATGGTTTTTAATATATATTCAGAAAAGAAATTAAAAAACATTCTAATTAAATAATATATATCTTGGTTTTATTGTTTTTTATTTTTCAATTTTCAGTAAGACTGAGTCCAATTTTGGAAAATAATCTGATTTAAATTCTTCAAAGAATTCTACTTTTAATGCAGTCACTAAAAATTATAATGTTGAATTTCTCACTTTTCCATAAAATTAATTGGTTGTGGTGGGGAGTAACATATGTAATAAAAAAAAAAAAAATTTTTACCAAGATTTTTTAAAAGAAAGAAAAAAAAAAAGACAAAAATAAATTCATTCAGAAATAAGTTTTGAAAATGCCTAAAATCTGAATATTTATTTATTTATTTTTTTTTTTTTTTATTTTTTTTTTTTTTGCAAGAATTTACAAAATAATGTCTGTCACCACAAAAAAGAGGCTAAAATTTAGTACAACTGCTGATGCAAGAAAAACCAAATTTTTTTTTTTTTTTTTTTAATCAAAATTTCAAATGTTTTAAAAAGGGATGAAAAAAAAATGTAATTAAATATTAAAAATACTTTGATCCATCATCTTAATAATAAAAAAGATTTTAATGATAAAACTATGTTTTCATTACATTTGGTGCATGTTTTGGCCATGGTATTTCATTCATTTTTTTTCTTTTAGCATTTTTGTGGAGCTATTGCTAATCTTTAAGCTTTCAATGAAAGCTTCAAGAAAACTTTTTCATTTTCAAAAATTCATTTAAAACCTTATGTTTATCCAATTAGTGACAATACCTATTTTTAAGTAAATAATGATGAAAATCTGTTTCAAAAGCTATAAAATTTTAAGAAATACACGAATTTTGTACAACCAAATTAAGTTTCATAAAAAGAATGTTTACTTTTTTAAGTCTCTGTTATTGAAAAGATAATTTCAATCTATGGATGTCCAAATGTTTTATGTCATTAAAAGGTCACATGTTTTAAGGGTTTTCCTTACCACCTTATGAGAAAAAAAAAAAAAAAACCTAATGAAAATTGTCGTCTGCTACACTATAGTTAATTATGATCCCGTTCGGTGGTCAATTCATCATCAATAAATTAATCAACACATCAGGAAAACAAGATCCCATAGTTGAGAAATGCTTGTCTACAACATTTTATGCTATAAGAAATATTTGTTTCAAATCAAATAAATTTTAAATGTGCTAATTTTCCCCAAATAACGTTCCAGAAATTTATATTTCGTTTTTGAAAAAAATTTTAAAAATGGAAAAATGAGTTTTGTTTACAAATGCCTAAAAAAAAAATAGCTGACATGAATGAGTTTACTAAAAAAAAAAAAAAAAAAAAATGGAATTCTATTCCAATCAATATAAGTTCTGACTGAAATACACCAAAGTATTTTGCTTACCACATATAGTAAATTTAATCCTTTAGCTTTCATTTAAAGCTAAATTGAAAACTCAGGAAGGCTTTTCACTTTTAAAAATTCATTTTAAACCTTACATATACTGAACTTGCGGCGGTACCTATTAAAAAAAAAAAAAAAGTATAAAGTGATACAAGATATCTCTGCAAAATAGACTGCAGAATGAGAATATTGAATCAAAATTTCATGCAGAATGATTTCTCTTAGTACAAGACTGCTAGTGTAGGACACTCAGTGAGGCTCAAACTTACAGCAGTAGTAATGGTTTTCAATAGAAGCATGCTAATTATTCTATTGTGAAATTCCCAGGGTAATCATCATCCTTTGACCTCTCTATGGTTGGTCGGAACACCATTGACAAACCCTTTCCACACTGTTCAGTCTTGTATTGCTGTCCCTAGATCCCCAATGTTCAACCCTGAGTCCAAAGCTATTAAGTTTGGGGAAAGTCAATTTTTGTGAGAAGACGCTTCCAGAAGGATGAAACGATTTCCCTGTTTGTTTGGTGGCAGTGACCAGCAAACTATAATTGTTTTTGTTTGCACTTAAGAGTAACTAGTCCCAGTTCTTTGTAAATTATGTTAAGCATTGCATGGGATTTCCAAATGATGTTCTGGATTTTTATAAGTAGATCGGTATATGTTCCATCCGATCATCTTCCAAGACTAACAGATAATGTCCAAGTTTCTGATCCATATAGTAGGACTGGTTAAATCAGTGTTAGAAAGGTTTGGACATTTAAGGACGGAAGGTTCGAGTGCCAAATCTTGTGAAGTTTGTTACACTCATCCCATGGCAAACATAAGATCCTCACCAAGATTTCCACCATCCAGCCAATGAGTTCCGCCCATTGTGTCTGAATTCTTGTCCATGTCGGTAAGCCCACTGCAACCTTGGAAAGGCCCACTGCATGTCCACAAAGTAATGGAGATAAAAAAAAAAACGAGCACCATGTTGAGAAATGAGAATGCTCACCTTATTCTCAACAGGATTGGTAGTAGGTGACACTTGGGACAACTTCTATTGTCGGATTTCTTATATCAACTCATCCTTACACCTGTTCCCCTTGCCAACACTTTGCTTATCTTGACATTACAACGCAAAAGAGTCTGTTCCTTTCCAAAGGCTTCCATTATTTCAACCATGACTGTTAACATAGACTAGCAGTCAGATATGCTCGGTTTGGTTTTGTTTTCAATCTCAGTAGCTCTCGTCCACTTATTTATTCTTCTGTTCTTCAAAGTGGATGCCACTTTGAAGAACAATTTTTTTGGCCATAAAATCAAAACACTTGAGATTGAGATAAAATCACATCTTCCCCTTCTACCTGGGTGTCTCACTTGTAATGTCACACCCAGAACCCTGCATTGTCAATAACATAAAATTTATTATACTTTACCAGAACTAGCAATCACTGCCGAGAAAATCTTTGAGTAGAAATTATAAAAACATTTACAACTTATTGCATCAAAAATGTCAAATTATCTAAATACATATTTGACTCGTGCACATAGATAAAATGCAATGTGTGTCCATATATATTATTTTCCTATAGGTTTCATCTACTGCACAGATATTACATTTTGATCCTTGACAAAAAATGCTGAGCTGTATACAATTTTTTGACAGGCGCTTTGGTTTGTCAGTGCAAACACCGCTGCAACACATACTGCTAGGATGTGAGTGTAATGGATAGCTCAGAATGAGAAATCAGTGTCAAGTTCAAATCCCAGTCAGTATTGTTATATAGGTTTATGTGCAAATACCCTTGGAAAGGTATGAATCCATCTCTTCCTTTCACCTATGGGCTAAATAGCAGGGCTTGTATATGCAAAAATCATTTTTATTCTCAAAAAATTGTTGATGCAATATTGATTCACAAAATATATTCTTACAGTCCAAAATCTGTTTTGACTGAAATTACCCACGAAGGATTAAGCCATAAAAATGAAATTGATCATATACTGCTACTGTAAAGAAAAAGCAAGAAAAAAAACTATCCATTCTGACAAGGTTGGTGTAATAAACAGAAACCTGCAATTGTGTTTAATTCCTGGCTGATGAGAAATGTTGATGTCTTATACATTGCTTTGAATACCCCCTGTGTTTGTCACCAGGGAAGCGTCAGTTGGCAATATGTTTGCTGGGTGTAGATTATGGATTTCATGACCTACAATTTCTTACATCTGGTCTTGAAATAATTAATCCTCTCTAATGTAGATAAACTGTTAAAGCTCTCATTTTTTCATTCACTTGATAAATGAGATGCAAAAATTAGATGCAGTTAATGCACTGTGCATGTTTGATTTGCATTAATGTCAATTACAATGCTTGGATATGCAAGAAACGTGTGTATTTGTGTACATCAAAATTGCAGTAGATATTACATTTTGTAAAAAGTGAATCTTTTCTTTCAGGGTTTGGGCTGTGTGGAATACCAGAAAATTTAATTGGTGGACTGTTAAGGAGTAATGTAAAAGATCTCACTGTGGTCAGTAACAATGCAGGAGTAGATGACTTTGGTCTTGGCCTGCTTCTAAAACAGAAACAAGTAAGTCATGAGAGTGCAGTTTTTTTTGTTTTTTTTCTTTGTCTTTTCCTTTTATCTGTTCCTTGTCTTCTCTTCCCATTTTCACTGTCACTACCTTCTTTGTTTGGTTTGTTTTATGGCATATCAACCTCACTGGGTTATTTAATGCCGACAATTTTATTGCTTTTTTTTTTTTTTTTTTTTTTTTTTTTTTTTCAAAAATTTATTGCTGGTAATAATTTTTTTTATAACATATTTCTGGTATTAAAACCTATTTTTACACTTTCATAGTATTTTGACCCAAGTCTGGGTGTTAACTATTTACCCATAGCTGGGACCCTAACAGGTGCTACCACCACAGGTCAGGGTGGACTTGGGAACATCAGCAATTAAGAGCTGGTTCCATGTTCCTCAAAACCTACTGAACAGAAGCCTTGCTGTTGGATGTAGTTTATCATCTTACCTAGGAAGTGGATGTAGTTTATTGTCATACACAGGACGGACCTTCTTTGTGCCACCAACCAATATTCCTTTTATTTTTATACTTCTTTCTGATTGTTCCATTTTCTGTTTTTCTGTCTGCTAGGTAATTAAATTTGCTTGGTCATTCTGCCTTTCTGTCTGCTTGGTCGTTCTGTTTTCTATGTCAATCCATCTTCTGCCCTTCCTCCTTGCGGGTCATTCCATATCTCAATCTTCTTTCTTCCTCTCATTCCATATGCTACTATTTTTCTTATGGGAACAGTCGCCAACTTTATTACTCTCTTAATCATTTTTACAGATCAAACGGATGATATCATCCTATGTTGGTGAAAATGCTGAATTTGAACGACAGTATCTTTCTGGTGAGCTTGAAGTCGAATTAACTCCACAGGTAAAGTATCTTTTTGTTATTATTATTATTATTATTATTATTATTATAGTGGTTTATCTAAATGGCAGGATTGTTGCTGAAAACTTTCAGGCCTGACAAAGATGAAATTTAATGAAAAATTTCTGATCATTTAGTCAGATGTTTGAAAGTATGCCCAACTGAAAACCTTTCAACATCTCTCATTCATAGACCTCATAAAAGCTGAATTTGTCACACTTTTGTGAAACTGTCTTTGTTTGTTGTTATTGTTTTAATTCTTTATTGGCTGTTATGGTTTGAATTCTGTTTTCCTTTTACTGGCTGCCACCCAAGGCAAGAGAGCCCAGTTTGCCCTACTATTTAACTAAAAGCTGGACGAAGATTCCATTTCCAAGTTTCAAATGAACAAAACCCTATCCAAATTTGAACTCTGCATACTGATTCCACTTTGCCACCAGGTAGGTTTGGCTCATTAACTTTGGCCAGTGGTCAACCTCAGAGAAAGATAACTGATCATAAATCAGTGTAGATGGAGCTCTTTAACTTTGAATGGCAACCCATCATTGAAAAAGATCAATCTTTACTTTCCATGTTAGCCAAAATGAGGAAAGTTTTTTTTTTTTTTTTTTTTTTTTTTTTTATTTAAACTGTTAGTTGACTGGTCACCTCTTGATTGTCATGTTGTCATCTAGAGATATATGGCACACTTTGATTGGACACTCAAATGCCGAGGAATTAGCAATGGGAGCTTGTTGGCTAGGACAGGAGTAAAACACCAGCAGAAGGAAAGTGTGGGTCACTTTCTTCATGATTTGCTGGCAAGAAGCAATTTTGACCATAAAGATCAAAGATTAAATATCTTTTTTTTTTTTTCTTTTTTTTTTTTTTTATGACCAAATAAATCCGATGAGGAAATAAATACAAATTTTTAAGATGGTCCCTTATCTCTTTCCAAGAACAATGTTGCACTGATTCTGTTATTTATGTGCATAAACTGTTCCATTGTCTTTGACTTATGAGGGTTGCACAGCTCAGTTCTTAAGACTGAACAACCAGACAACCCACATACATATCATGGTGAAGGCTTCTGCAGAACTAGACAGTTTTTGGAAGTAACAGATACAGAGAACTGGTGCACAAATAACCCTCAAGTTTTGAATTTAGTATTATCTTACTCTTAGGCTGGCTAAAGTGACTGGCCTGCTTATTATCTAACCTGTAGCTAGAGAGGGTTTCATACCCTTTCCCCCAAGAGTATTTGTGCATAGTTGAATGTAATAAACTTGACTGGAATAAAAACTTGGCTAACCAATTTCCCAATCTGAACTACTGTCCATGAAACACACACACACACACACAGTGGTGATGTAAATTTTTTGATCTGATTCGTATCTCAAAATCTGAATGATCAATATGCATTCTTTTCATTTTGCTTTTTTGAAGGGGTGCTCGTAGCACCCTATTATAAATGATTAAATTATTATGAACAGGTCATTCCATGTCAAAACATCAGCAAAAAGTTGAAATCTGCACCCACCAACACCGAATTACTTGAAATTTTGCACAAATGTTCCCCTTATTGAGTTAGGAAAGTGTGCCAAATTATTTTGTGCTAGGCTTTACTGTTCCAATTTTAAGGGTGTGTGTATAATTTGCCTATTTTGCCTCTAAACTAAGGCTGGACAATGTTGCTGAATCTCGGTGTTTTTTAAAAATCAAAGGAAAATACTTCCATGCCTTCAATATTTCTGAAATTTGGTATGTAGAGCAAATAAGAATTTTTTTAGTGAACTTCAGCAGGCATTGTAGATGTTAGGCAAAAAATATTATGAAAATTGAAGGACATATTTTTGATAGACTGACCGTAAGCTACATGGGTGAAATTTTGTTGATTTTTTTTGGGTCATGTATTTGGGTGGGTAAAATAAAATTTTCTATCAAGTTTAGTCTTGAAATAGTTAAATATTTGGATTCTACACTTCTTATTTCCCGGACATACCAAATTTCAGAAATATTGAAGGTATGGAAGTATTTTTCTTTAATTTTTGAAAAACACTGAGAATCGGCGAAGTTGCGTGGCCTTAGTTTAGAGGCAAAATAGGCAAATTATACACCCCCAACCCTTAAAATTGGAACGGTAAAGTCAAGCACAAAATAATTTGGCACACTTTCCTAACTCATGAAAGGGAACATTTGTGCCAAATTTCAAGTAATTCGGTGTCTGTGGATGTAATGCTCTGGTGAATTGACATGGAATGACCTGAACAGGAGTTGCTTTCAAGCCTGAATATTTCCCTTTTGTGTGTTATCACTCTCTCCATTTTACATATATATATATATATATATATATATATATATATAGTATTTATTTTTGGCATGTGAAATTTTTAAAAATTGTTTCTCAGTCTTTCAATTTCATTCATTCTGCTTCAGCTGCTATCCTCTTCCACCACAATGTCTGGGGAGCACTGCTTTAAACTATAATCTCCTGACCCCTTTCCTTTACATTAAACATCATGTCCCTTCAGGCTTCAGGTGGTCATGACACCCTGTCTTTTATTATCTGTGAATTGCCATGAAAGATAAGGTGGTAGAATTTGAACTCTGCACTCAGATTCCTCAATCCGAGACTCTATCCATTACTCCACCATGCCTCCAAATACTCAGTGCCAAAATGTCTTGCTCTAATCTCCTACATCCGATAAAAAAAAAAAAAAAATTGGTTCACCTTTTATGGTAATTTTTTTTTTTTTTTTTTTTTTCTTTCAATATCTTAATTTCTTATAAAATCAGCTTGTATATTTGTTTGTATCCATGGTAACATTCCATTCACAATGTCTCATTCAGTTTCTCTCACACAACCACTGATTATGATACCTATCCCTAACCCAAGGAGACTTCCTGATATTCATTGAAAGTTCTGATTTATCATTTCAGGGTACACTTGCTGAACGAATCCGTGCTGGTGGAGCTGGTATACCTGCTTTTTATACTCCCACAGCCTATGGTACCTTAATTCATGAAGGGGGTGCTCCCATTAAATACAACAGCGATGGCAGCGTGACTATAGCTAGCAAAGCAAGGGAGGTAACTCATTTATTTATAGCTTATTTTTCTTTCTTAACTAAACCTTTAGTGTTCTGATTTAAGAGAATACATTACTGTAAAAATGGTAATTTTTCTATGGACACGCACACTGCTATATATATATATATATATATATATATATATACACACACACACACACACACACACACACACTACTCTATTTTTTGCATGCATTTAAGCATTAATTACAGCATGAGCAAGTTACTGGCAATGGGGTGCCATCATCCCACCATGACATGTGCTTGGGATCTTCAAAAACTAAAGCATATAAAAACATACTTGGGTTCATCCATGACTCAAGACAGGTTAAATTCTTTGACTATTTTGTCAATAGAAAATGATCTAGTAAAGAAAATAGGTGTAGACACTGCCATGAAAAGATTTTCAGATCTAAAGACTAGGAAAAAAAAGGTTTTAGGTAGGATAATGAATGTTTTCTTTTGCTTGTATTAAGTTGGATATTGTAATAAACCCTTTATTTTACATTTTCAGTTTTGCTCCTTGGGAAAATTGAGGAAAATTATATTTGTAAGGGCACTGAAGCTTTAGCTTGCCTGGGGTGCCTGCAATCGAGGGTCACCATTGTCTACACATGTGCACATGCACTCACATGCTGGCATGTGTACACACACACACACACACACACGCACACATATCAACAAATCACTTAATATAAAAATAAGAAAATTGGCAGACAATTGCTGATACCTCCTACAAGTGGACCAAAGTTATGTGTGTGTGTGTATATATATATATATATATATATATATATATATATATATATACACACACACACACTACTATATGCAAACAATATCAAACACCAGAATTTAGTGAGACAGGGCTGTCAAGAGTTTTTCATATGCAGGTAGATTAATAACCCTGACACAAATAATAGTTGAATTTTAATCTGAAATTTTAACTGCAACTAATACTCTCCACTGAATTAAGTGCATTGACAAGGAAAGAATTATGTTGAAAAATGAATTGTTTTATAAAGGTTTTTTTTTTTTTTTTTTTATATACATAATATTCATGTTAAGAAAAAATTTGTCAACTTACATTCTAGGGTTCCTTAGTTTGTTTTTATAAAAATTTGGGTGTCATGAATTTTGTTAATCTTGACATTGCAAAAATATACGCACACACACACACACACACACACACATATATATATATATATATATATATATATATATATATATATATATATACATACATAAATAAATACATACAAGTATATGATTGGTGTATATGGAATGAATTCCAATAACCAACAATTACTATTCTTAAAAGAGTGCTCAATACAAAGTAGAGCAGATATAATTATTTATTAAAAAAGATTTATAACATAAATATGTTATAAAATCACTACAAAAATAGCCATTTTGTTTCAACACCCTCGGTGTCTTACCAAGTGATGACGTTGAATGTAAAATAAATGGTTTTAAAAGTTTCAAATTAATTAACAATCCTACGCAAGGGGAAAACGTTGTTACAAAGGCTACATGGACCAATCAAAATACAAGTATAGGAAAATTCAAAAAGCTTGATAACGAAGTCATGTTATAATATCTATTCAGATGTTTAAAATATGGGTAATATTAAAAAAGAATTTATTCCAACCAATAATTACCAAATTATATGATAAAATTTAATGTTAAAATTAAAAACTGCTAATTTCAAAATCAAAATTTAATCGCTATTAAGTTTACAACTATAAAATTACTGAGGAGAAAAGAAGAAATATATATGTTATTCAATTTATTTTTTCATTGAAGTTACTTTAGCTATATTTAATATCCGGTCTTTTTACAATGTATACATTTTAATCCTCATGGTGTGTGAATGGGGTCCTAAACTCACGCGTAAAACAAACGCAGTCAGATTCTAATATATAAGCACCCAGACATACACACACAAAATGAGACAAGACGGAGAACATCTTCATGGTCTGTCATGAAAAAAAAGAAAAAAGGGAAGTGGGGGAAAGGGAAACCAACACACACGTACATACATACATACATACACAATTAAAAGTGAATGCACTTTCCATACACATAGACACCTATAAATACATGCACACACATCCACATGCATTGGCCCAGACAATCGGATACCACAACCGATAAATATTTAAGACTGAAAGTGTCATTACACGAATGCTAACCACCTATTGAAATATAACTTAAGCGAGTAAATATACAAAGATAAAAATGATTAAAAATAATATTATTTAATATATTAAAATAGTGTATGTAAATATAAAATCAGACATCAAAGTCAACACCCATAGGTAACTTCGATGTCCACCTCATATACATATATATACACGCACACACACACACACACACACACATACATATATATATATATATATATATATATATATATATATATATATATACACACACACACACATATACATACACACCGAAATACATAAACATATACATACGTATATATCTTCATAAGTACACATACATACATACACACGTGTACACATACACACGTGTACACATACTCACATATAAATACATATGTACACACAGCAATACACAAATATAAACATATATACGCACATATACTAACCCATGTAACCGTAATGACATACCCAAGTTTCCCTACCTACACGTACACAATTTCATATACAATAGGTGTCAACATACACATATACAACTGCAAACCTACATAAGTAAACACACATACATACATATATATATATATACACATATATATGCACATATATATATATATATATATATATATATATATAAAAAAAAATACCTATCTATAATAACAAGTACACATATATATACGTACATGCACATAAATACGACATTTAACCAAAAACATATATATACATACACATACATAGATATACATGCAAACACAAAAATATACGTATCCAAACATATATATAAACACATTCATACCAACAGAAATATACGTAAATAAATTTAGGTACACAATATAACAGTACACATACAAACATCTATGCACACACACACATATATATATATATATATATACATACACACACACATACTCACATATATACATATATATTTACACATACATACACTCAAAAATAGTGGATACAAAGATATCACTATTCAATATAAAAACCCTGTTAACTGTAACCATAATAAGAAAGTATGTTTCTAAACCTCATCAAGAATCATTTCCCTAACCCTGAAATGAACCCACTTAGTAAAATATTTAATCCTAATACCCTTCAATTAAGCTATAGTTGTGCAGATAACCTAGTGAAAATAATAAAAAAAACATAACAACATAGTCTTTAACAAGTATAGGGACTCAAAAAGCTTGATTACTCAAAAGGTTACTAACAGGAATACTAAATATAATAACACAAATAATAATTTATGTAATTGTAGGTATCCTAATAATTGTTCACTACAAAATAACTGTGGGATTAGTTCTGTAGTCTATCTTAGTACAATCTCAACTATTGAGAATCCAAATATAAAGAAGTTTTACATTGGTAGCACAATGAATACATTCAAAGAACGCTGGCGGGGGCATATGCAATCTTTTAATAAGTGACTATAGGTATATGACTTCATTATCCAAGTACTTTTGGAATCTAAAAGAAAAGAACAAAACACCTACGGTTAAATGGACATTGATTAAGAAAGCCCGGACATGTAACTCCCTATATTCCCCATGTTACCTATGTCTTAATGAAAAGTTTGAAATGATTAGATTTAAAAACAAGGTTGATCTCTTAAATCAAAGATATGAGCTAACGGTTAATTGTAAACAGTTATAAATTTAACTTATTATAGGGGTCGTATACTTTAAATGATAATGATATGTAGCTGTAAGTTATAACTTTTATTGCCTGATGGTCAATCTGACTATATGAATGTGTATTGTATAATTACATAGTGTTATTCATTTTTCTGTGTGTGTGTGTGTGTGTGTATATATATATATATATATATATATACACACACACACACATATATATATATATATATATAAGTAAAAAGGAGAAGAGGTTAAAAATATTGATGTATGTATATATATATGCATGTGTGTGTGTGTATATATATATATATATATATATATATATATATATATATATATGTGTGTGTGTAGTGTTATATTGTGTACCTAAATTTATTTAGGTATATTTCTGTTGGTATGAATGTGTTTATATATGTATGTTAGGATACGTATATTTTTGTGTTTGCATGTATATGGATGTATGTTTATATATGTTTTTGGTTAAATGTCGTTGTATTTATGTGTATGTACGTATATATGTGTACTTGTTATTTTATATATTTATATATATATATATATGTGTGTGTATTTACTGATGTAGGTTTGCAATTGTGTATGTTGACACCTATTGTATATGAAATTGTTTGTGTGTACGTGTAGGTAGGGAAACTTGGGTATGTCATTACGGCCACATGGGTTAGTATATGTGTGTATATGTTTATATTTGTGTATTGCTGTGTGTATATACGTATTTATATGTGAGTATGTGTACATATGTGTATATTTGTGGGTATATATGTGTATGTATGTATGTATGTGTACTTATTATCATGGAGATATATATATATATATATATATATATATAATGTATGTGTGTATATATGTATACGAGGTGGACATCGAAGTTACCTATGGGTGTTGACTTTGATGTCCGATTTTATATTTACATACACTATTTTAATATATTAAATAACATTATTTTTAATCATTTTTATCTTTGTATATTTACTCGCTTAAGTTATATTTCAATAGGTGGTTAGCATTCGTGTAATGACACTTTCAGTCTTAAATATTTATCGGTTGTGGTATCCGATTGTCTGGGTCAATGTCTGTGGATGTGTGTGCATGTATTTATAGGTGTCTGTGTGTATGGAAAGTGCATTCACTTTTAATTGTGTATGTATGTACGTGTGTGTTGGTTTCCCTTCCCCCCCACTTTCCTTTTTTCTTTTTTCTTTTTTTTCATGACAGACCATGAAGATGTTCTGTCTCGTCTCTTTTTGTGTGTGTATGTCTGGGTGCTTATATATTAGAATCTGATTGCATTTGTTTTACGCATGAGTTTAGTTTTATTTTGAATAACATATATATTCTTTTCTCCTCAGTAATTTTATAGTTGTAAACTTAATAGCGATTTGATTTTGAAATTAGCAGTTTTTAATTTTAATATTAAATTTTATCATATAATTTAGTAATTATTGGTTGGAATAAATTCTTTTTTAATACTACCCATATTTTAAACATCTGAATAGATATTATAACATGACTTTGTTGTCAAGCTTTTTGAATTTTCCTATACTTGTATTTTGATTGGTCCATCTAGCCTTTGTAACAACGTTTTCCCCTTGTGAAGGATTGTTAATTAATTTGAAACTTTTAAAACCATTTATTTTACATTCAGCGTCATCACTTGATAAGACACCGAGGGTGTTGAAACAAAATGTCTATTTTTGTAGTGATTTTATAACATATTTATGTTATAAATTTAAAAATTATATATATATATAAAATCCAAAATTAGCTCATGTAGGGAATAGCCTATTTTGGTAGACGAAGATATTGGTTGTCTGTCTTATCAGTCCCAATGAGGACTGAGTTTTTTCTATACAGTTAGAAGGGGCAGAAAGTTGAATTTAAATGTGAAAGCTAAAAAAATACAACCTGTCAGAACTAATACAGAATTTCTCCATTTCAATGTTTGTCAGACGAAAGGCATGAGATGTGATCAGGGGTGGGTGGAAGGTATTTGTCTTAAAGGGAAGAAGTTTTATTAAATTAAACCTATATTTGAATTTGTTTTTATGTCAGCATTTTAACACAAATTAATTGCTCTGATTCAATAGTTGGCTTTGATTATTGTATTCTATTATTCTAATTTTTTTCTTCTAAACATAAATTACACTTATTTTTAAAACTATTTGGAGTACATGTGGAACTTGTGATCTTCCACGCTGTAGGTTCAAACCTTTCTCCTTCAATTCCCAAAATGTTTTGAAAGAACTGTCTGGTGTTTTAGTTTATGATGAGAAAATGAGTGCCTATGGGTATAAAATCTCTGTTTCCATTCCCCCATAGGAATTCCAATGTAAACTTTATATTTTTTCATTTTTTCTTTGAGGGAAGTGATTGCTTTTCTAACCCTGGTAGATTTGTATTTGCCCTCTACTGGACAATTCTCTTTAGATCTACAACTACAGGAGGGTTCAATACCAGGTTGGTTGTTTGTCCCATAGAAGTTTCTTAAAATATGATTATTGTGTGAGCTAATAATTTTATACATGTTGTTGGTACAGGAGTAGCTAATCTTGTTTTCCTATTGAAGAACTTATATGTTTATTTATTAACTCTAGAAAATATTGTTTGATGTTAATATTTGACAGTCTGCAGAAGGGCAGGGTTGAACCATATAGTTTTTCTTTTTCTGTGTCTACATTTCACTTTAGATATTTCTGTGTTACTTATAGGGGTTAGATAATTTATTCTTAAAACCATTTTTGGGAAAGAATTTTCATACATTTTTAAAATTTTTATTAAAGATGTTTATGTTGGATGATAATCAACTAATCCTAGTGCCAACGGTGGTTAGGTATCTGTTTCACAATGACATTGGGGTGGTTAGAATTAACATTAATATAGGTGGGGGTTTCATTGTCTTTGTTGTTTGTGTTATTATTGAGGTTAAGGCTCGTGTCTAGATAATCAACTACTTTAAGATTAGAGGAAATCGCAATCCTAAGCCCTAGTGATTTAAAGGCCCTAATGATTTTCTTTTGGATCTTCCAGGTTAATGGACTATTACTATTGGGGATGAAAATGAGTCCATCATCTTTGTATAGGTCTATCTGTTTGGGATCTACTATTCTACTAAGGGTATTTAAAATATAAATAAATAGTAAATCAGGAACCTGAGCTGAATCATATGTACCCATAGAGACATCAAAATTTTCATTAAGGCACTTAGTCCAGATGGAATTGTTAAGAGCTAGAAGTGATTTCCTAGCTGTTAGGATGATATTAGTTTCCTCATCCGTTATCTCCACATAGTTTTTTGCAAAGTTAATACAATTTACCAAGAGATTTCTGGAGATGGAGGAATAGAAATCTATGATATCAAATTTGATAAATGTAGCTTTTTCCTTATTACCAATATTGACAAACCATATGATTGTGTTTGACAAATCTTTCCAGAGATTAGTACAGGTTGTAATTAGTATTTTATCGGTTATTTTTCGAGTATATATTTTTTTTTTTTTTTTTTTTTTTTTTTTTTAGATTAGACCTGGTTCAGTTTTTGTTATATTTATTAATCTAGACTGTATGTTATTAGCAAAGTTAGGTTTGTGATCCCTGAATAAAAGGTTTGCATCTTTGGTATGGACCTTCCCCCACTCTATCTGCAATATTTAAATTATTTGCAAAATTGCCAGTTTCATGGTCAATCTTGGAGATCGTCCTGTTATATCTATCTAGTTTGTGTTATTTTGTTAGTGAGAATTTTATGTTAGTGTCAGTGGGTTACATTTATAAATGTTTTTGGATTTGTCAGCTTTAACCCAAATGTCTTTAGAACTCTTCAAATTTTTTATCTTCTTTAACTTTTCTTGGAATTGATTGGACAGCTTTCTGAATTTCATTTTTTTTTTTTTTTTTAACTAGGTTAAACTGGTTTCTTTTAAAGGGATCCAGGAATTTACAGGAAGGTGGTGTTTTGGGGGTTTTTAGATTGTAGGTTTCATATTTGTCATCTGGTGTTTCAGAAGAGTTAAGATAGAAATGCACTTTTTCCATCGTAATCTTTTCTCACAGAATTGATAATTTTATCCATGACGGACTGATTGAATTAGTGTAGCGGAGGGCATAGGATGTTTTTCAGAGAGTATTTTTGATAGAGAGAATTAATATAAGTAAAAGTTTGTCACTTAGCTGATTGCTGTTACTTTCATCATCCTGACTCCAGAATTTTGTAGCCAGACCTGTCCATCCACACTTCAGGGAAACTTAAGATTTTGGCCAGTACTCGGATTGCTTCATATTTGCACAAGAACTAATACCCCGATTGCTAAAGTTGTTGCTTAAGTTTTTATGCTTGGGTTTAATAAACAGAAAAGACATTTCAATATCACTAAATGTTTTTCTTTGTTTTTTTATAAGCAGTTCATTTGTTAGCAACTGCACTCAAATTTAACTAAATCTTTAAGCCACTCTACCTGATGTCATTGTGGCTTAATTAACTCATAAAAAAAAAAAAGAAACCCTAAAATTAAGCAAAAATATTTTTTTATTCTATACTTTATTCAAGAATTGTACTAATTCCTGCATGAAAATGAAGCAACCCAAGTAGTTCTAACAGGAACAACATACAAGATTCACCAGCGACGTGTAGTTAGTAATGAACTGCTAATGGTGAGCTAGAAGTGACTCAAGGTAAATCTCAAGTGAAATCTCAAAGCGCATCAACATGTTGTATATTCCACTGTATTTATAAGGATTGGGACATACCCTTTATAGTCCATATGTACAGTATAACATTCTTGAAAAAAAAGTAAGAAAAATTACCAACAATGCATTTTTGGAGTTAAAAAATTACTGAAGCTCACATGAGAATAAAATTTCAGCATTAAATAAGGATTTGATATGCCGTTAAGCAAACCAAGAATCTCTAGATATAAAATGAAAGTACTAGATGAGATGTAGCAGCAATATTTGATGCATGGATAAATGATAAACTTATAAATGTATAAGATAGATTCAGGCAAGAAAAATTGTTTAACAACACTGTAAACCAGCTTTCCTAGTGGCAGACATAACAGTTGATTCAATATAATCATTCCACTTCATGTCTATGGAAACATGAGATCAATAAGATGTCCATCCATTAGTATGATGATAAACTGCATTCAACAGCAAGGCCTTTGATCAGGAGGTTTTGAGGAACATGGAACCAACACTTAATTGCTGGTGTTCCCAGGTTCACCCTGACCTGGGGTGGTAGCACCTGTCAGGGTCCCAGCTATGGGCAAATAATCAACACCCCAAAAAGGGTCAAACACTATGAAAGTATAAAAATAGGTTTTAATACCAGCAATACATTTAAAAAAAAAAAAAAAAAAAATATTGCCAGCAATAAAAATCTTGTCAGCATTAAATAAGCCATTGTAGTTGGTATTCTGTAAAACAAAACAATGCAAACCAATCAATAAGTTGCAAAATGTTCACTGACAAATATAATCACATGAATCGAATGTTATTTAAGTAAAATTTCACATCAAAATTTAGCATCTTCTCCATAAATCTCTGAATTTATCTCCTCTTTGGATATTAAATTGTAATGTTTGCTTTGATATTTTATCACTTGATTTCAGAATCGTCTCTTCAATGGAGTTAACTACATTATGGAAGAAGCGATTACAGGGGACTATGCTCTCATTAAAGCCTGGAAAGCTGATAAGGCAGGCAATCTTATTTTCAGGTAATCATTTCTTTTAAACTTTTTTTTTTTTCTCTTTTGCACCCCCCCCCACTATTCCATTAGTTTTTCTAATACTTATTCACTGGTCAAATTCAAATTTCATGTATATTCTATTACTCTGATAAGTGCTGAAACCTTTTAAGTTGACAAGCAAATATTAATTCTATAAAGTTTTGTATTGTCTGGAGATGTAACATGGAAAACAGAATAATTTTTATTTAAAATAAATTTACTTAAGTAGAACACACTCGAACCACAAATTTTGACCCCAATTGGTGACCATTCCTTTTAAATGGATTTGTGTAAAGACTTGGTCCTGAGTATGACGATAAACTACATAAGACCTTTGATTGAGAGATTGGATGTCTTGAGGAGGGTAGAACCACATCATAATTGCTGTTGTCCCCAGGTGCGAGAATGGCAGTCCTCAGTTGCCATTGAAATCTGAGTTGGAATGAAATAAGCAGACATATTATTTCTAATTTATTCAATCAGACATGCCTAAAAGAGAATTTGCAGCTTAAATACACACACACGCACTACTCTACTTTTGCCATTGAAGCATTAATTAAAAAAATTAATTATTTAAACACAAAATAAATAATAAAAAAAAAAACAGGATGCATGTATATTTTCAAAAATTAAGAAAGTCCCTAAATATTCAAGAAAAATTAATTTAAAAATAATTCCTGTCTATGACACCAGAAATAAATTTGTTACATTATCTTTAACATTCAAAGCTGAAAAACAGAAAAGAACGAAAAGAAATAGTGAGAGACTAGGAGACAAAATTATGAAAAGAAGGAAAAATCACATCATTCTACATGCAGGGCCAGCTCAAGGTACTGGCATCATGCTGCCATATCATTGTTCTAAAGCTTATAAAAATATACTTGCAGTTGTCCATGGCTCAAGACAGATCAAATTCTTTGGCTATTTTGTCAATAGAAAATGATCTTGCAAAGATAGGTTTAGAAAGTGTTATTGTTATAGTGGAACACACCTATTCTATAGTTAATAGACTTTCCCACCTATAATAAGTAGGAGTAGTAAGAGTAATGAGGAGTCATGCAGTGAGTCAGTCGATGTCGGACGACCATTAGTCAGATACTAAAGTATCAGCGACTGCAACTAGATTACGTTGCGTCATTACCCATTATATAAAGTTCTTAACATTTTGTACGTCGAACCTATTTTAGGACCGACTTAGTACAAATACAAGCCTCCAGTGTGAAATCACTCCATAACAGTTATGAAAAGATTTTTTTTTAGATCTAAAGGTTTATGAAGAAGGAAAGGCTTCTTTAAACCTGTTTGGGTATAAATCATTCCAATCTGATATTGGTTTCTGACAACCTCTTGCCTTAAGCCAGCACAAAAGAGCAGGCTGATGAAACTAACATGAAAATGTCAAATCAAGCATTTCCAGACTGGTAGGGGCCACCACCAGAAGCTTTTCATATCGGGTGAGTAGATTAGCAGCTCCCTGACTGATATGTGATGGCAACTATCAGGTGTTGAAATGGCATGTTCCAGAATAAAAAAAAAATTAAAATAATTACAACCACTTATAATCAAACTCTTTGGAGATAACCATCTTGTATTATAACAAGAGAGAGCTTATAGCAGGAAGGTTTATTCTCCCATTTACATTTCCCCCATTATGGGTATTATTATATCTGTGATATAATAACACCATATTTCACGGATGGAATGTAATGGCTGATAAGAATGATAAACATGCTTTGTTCTCAGAGAGATTTTTATACCACTAAGACATATGCAAAACTATATATATATATATACATACATACATACATATTTACATGTGTCCCACACAGAGAAAAAATATATCACATATACGAAACAGCAAGCAGAGTGGAAAGAGAAATGAAAAGGAAGAGTCTTACATATAATATGGAAATTCTTTGTGTTTCTGGAGAAGCAATGTTTAGGACTCCAAATCCAAAAAAGCCACATTCATCTATTACATCCCAAGTGAGGACATATTCCACGAAGGGGAACAGTGAGTGTTGGGTTTTCCCAAATTGAGGAACAGCGTTTCTTTCTATATCTGGGAAAGATATATTCCCAAAGGGAAACAGTGCCATGTGTTTTTTAAGCCACAAGGGGAGGCAAATTTAGCCTCAGCCCAGGCAGTTTGGCTCAGGCTTAAAAAAAAAAAAAAAAAAGCAACTGCTTGGTTTGGCTGCTGTAAACAAACTGAATGACTGGTCACTCTTGTCACTAAGTGGCCATCATGTGACCCATATGGCTTATCTCCACCAAAGAGATATAATTGTCATTTGTATCCAGACAGTGTTTACATGCAATCTGTAAAATTTTGGTAGTAATAGCAAAAAAAAAAAGATGAACTGAAATTTCAGGCAGTTTAAACTTTTAAATGAATTGAATGTGTTGGTTATGTGCAAAGGTTTTTCAATGAAAACTGGTATTCAGCCATCAGTGGCCCAGTGTTTGGTTTTCAAAAGAGCATTGGGTGACCTTTGCATATTCCTCACAATACAGAGTTTTGGCACTGCTCTTTTTGAGCAATACACTAGCTTTCACTAAAAGCCAATCTATATGAACAGAAATATCTCCTGGTAGTGTGCGATCAGCCTTAGCGAGAGATAATGATTACTTAAATCAATATGCAGGAAATTTGGCTGTCGTCTTTGCTGATTGGACTGCCATATGCAAAACTAAGATGAAGTTAAGTGAGTGTTGATTAAAATGAATAGATAAGAACTAATGATGTGCTGTCTGTTTCAGGAAAACTGCTCGAAACTTCAACCCACCCATGGGCAAGGCAGCTAAGATCACAATCGCAGAGGTTGAAGAAATTGTTGATGTTGGCACCTTTGCACCTGAAGACATTCATCTTCCACACATTTTCGTCCAGAGAGTCATCCAGGGCGAGAAATATGAGAAGCGAATTGAGGTAAGCTATTTGCAAACGTTTTCTGATGTCGACAAAGTTGGTTTGATGTTTTGAAATTACCTATATTTTCATTAACAGTCGAGTGGATATAGATTTTACTGGTCTTACATGTATACAGCTATTCACCTTGTTAACTAATTCATGTTCTTTCAATTTATAAAATAAATAATTATTGTAACTTGTAATTTAAAAAAAAAAAGAAGCTAAGATATAGGATGAAGAATTATAGGTAAACTGGTTGGTTGTATTTGTTTAGTGGCATATCAATACCTTTATGGGTTATTTAGTGTAGTGCTGAAATTTAAATATTTTGTGTGCATTTTTTTTTTTTTTTTTTTTTTTTTGAGATAATAATGGTTTAGTAATGCAATACTTAACAATTAACCCCTAGCTGGAAGAAATTATGGATTCATGCCTTTTGCAAGGGTATTCAAATGTAAATGAATATAACTAACTCAACAGGAATTGGAACTTTACTCTCTGATTAACAACTCCAAGCCATTATCCATTATACCATATGCACATCCAAGCTTACAGCACCTGGTATTTCCAAACAGTCACCCATCTAGGTACTGACCAGGCTCACTGTTGCTTAACTTTGCTGATTGTACAGGAACCAGTCTTTCAGTGTAATGTGGATTGAGTAAGTGTGATGTTGGTGGTGGTTTGTAGAAAAAAAAATCAAGACGGGAAGAGCTTTTTTTTTTTTTTATTTTATTTTTATTTTATTTTTTTTATGGTTGTCAGTCATGTGTATGTGTTGTCACAAGACAGGAAGAAAGTGTAGAAGGAAGTTTGACAAAAGCGAGTAGACAGACGATAGATAAAAATTCACTATATCGCCATTGAGACTAATTTGACAGAAACTAACCTTTACTCTTCTGTCCCCCCGTCCCAAATTACACCTAAACATTTTCAGTTTGTTTCTATGCATTTAGAACAAAGTGATACTTTATAACAGGCCGAGAAAGTGTGCACATAATCTAGCATGTTCAGTTTTTTTCAGCACTCTCAAATCCTCAGTCACGATGACTTAAGGCTTCTTGCTACCACAGCCATTGATGGTTTCCAAACCGTTCTGTCTACCTAGTTTCACTCACAAGGTTTGGCATGGCTTTCAGACTTTTTTCCAAAAGAACCACACACTGGGATCATTTCCCCAGGCTGATATTGTCAAAAGGTCACCACCCTGGCAAATCGACCGCAGTAGGATTTGAATCCATGTCTTATGAGTAGAGAGTGAAAGTCCTAACCACTTGGCCATATGCCTTTTTAATTTATGTATATTATCTAAAAAAAAAAAAAAAAAAAAAACAGCAGATTAATATTTCAAATATTTGCATGGATCTCTTCATTAGTTTTCTCAAAATTCACAAAAATTACATCTCCCTAATGTGAAATGTTGTCTGTAGGAACATATTTCATTAAGTTCATATATAGTGCAAGACAGCAAAGTATTTGAACATTTATAAAATATTTAATACACTTCCAATGCTTACATTAACTGTAAGTTTACACAAGTGATTTTTGTTTTGTTTTAAAAGTAAGAACTTTTAAGAAAGAAAATATTTATTTTTGGACATGCAATAGAAAATAGAATATCAGCAGTAACAGTGGAAAAAGAGGCACATATATTTAAGTGTTAAGGTGTGTCTCGTTTTCTACATAGACCTTGTCTACTATTACTGCTTGGAGATATTCTTTTTGCACATTCTTTTGTAATAATGCCCACCTCTTCTTTGCAGTCTTCAGTGTTTTCATTGTCACTGATTAATATCTAGCCTAGCAATGAATTTTGAGTTGTACTCAGTTCAGGAGATCGGCTATGTCATTGAAGCACCTCCAAGTTACTTTAGCCATATGCCCCAGGTTGACAATCTAACCATCTTCTTGATTCAACTGTTGCGCTGAAGATTACAAATTAATTTAAAAAAGTGCTTCACTACAGGGAGGCATGGTGAAGTAATGGATAATGGCTCGGATTGAGGAATCTGAGAGCTGAGTTCAAATTCCAGTCGAATCCATTACATTCTCTCATGTGCTAATACCCTTGGGAAAGGTGTGAATCCTCTTCTCCCCGCCAGGTTATGGGTAAATAGCAGGACAGACTGGGTTCTATAGCCTTGGATGGCAACTGGTCTACCACAGAAAGAAATTGCAACCTACTCCCGGGATGGGGGTGAATCTGCCTCCTTAGTCATATATCGAAATATATATGATTGCTTAAGTGTGTATAATGCATGGCACTGATTGACTGACTTCACTGTATTGCACCCCATTCAATCATATGAAGATAATTTCATTAATATTATATGGGGAATGTATATTTTGTTAATATTATATGATGAATATATATCTATATATATATATATATATATATATATATATATATATATATATATATATATATATATAATCTCTTGATTAGTGTGATGGATTTGGTCATTTATGTGTGTGTCTGTAAAAAAAGTGTCAGTATAATCATGACAACAAATTGGAAAAAGTTGCTTCTTGTGGAGTAAAGTTGATGTGTGGGACTCATTGGAGAGTTGAAGAGATAAAATCTTTTTGTAATGCCCATATATAGGAGACTTTTTAAATCACAGCTACAATAATAACACATTCAAACCCAAGTATTGGCAGTGACACTTTATTCCTATATGACAAACTGAAAGTACCAAAAAATGAGTCTCTCATTTTTGGTACTTTATGGTTTTATCTAAATAGCTGCTGAAAAAACATAACTCTTCCCTTTGCCTTGATCATAGCAATTACCCAATGTGGCATGGAGTCTATAAGGTAGGTATATCTATCCAGGTTCATTCTTGTCCTGGGTAAGATGATTAACTACATCTGACAGTATGGCCTGTGATCAGGAGGTTTTGATGACTATGGAACCACCTCTTAATTGCTGGTGTTTCCAGGTCCACCGTGACCAGGGGTGATAGCACCTGTTATATATATACTAGCAGCATGGCCCGACATTGCCCGTGCTTGATTAAAAAATCGTACAACTCGTACAGCAATCGCTATCACTTAAAATATTTTTGCCCATCCTTGCCTTTAAAGGAGTGCCCTTTGCTGTGCTGATGTTGCTACATGCCTTGCTTCTTGCCTATCTCACACTGCAAATTTTTTCTAAGCTCTATACTAAACATTAAATCTGTTACAAAAAAAGAATTAAACAAAATGAACACAAAACGATCAGCTTTAAAAAAGGACTCGTAACTGGAAAAACCAAATGAAAAAAGAATGTTAACAACAAATACTTTCACATCCAACCCAGTTCTATGGAATCAGAACCAACGTTGAGTTTAATTAAGCAAATGAGCCAATTAGAGTAAAGTGCCATGCAGATTTAAATTTTTTCCCCACTTGTGATGAATGCAGCTATCGATTTTTTTTTTTTTTTTTTTTTTTTTTTTTTTTTTTTTTTTCATGCTAGTTAACATTCATGTCGGCTGTTGGCTCTCACGCTGGCAAATAGAATCTTCCTGCCTATTCATGGCAGCCAGCTATAGGCTCTCACTCTGGCCAGTAGAAAATAGCCGCAAACTACATGAAAAGTGCCATAGAAGCATGAAAAAATCAATTATTTCCACTATCGATGGGAGTTGGGAAATGCAAAGTTGCTCTTGGTCTTCCACCTCCTAAGTTGGAGCATGTGCATATAAAATTTGGTGCAAATCCGTTGAAAATTGCGGCCATGCATTCATTACACACACGCACACACTGCCTTTTTTTTTTTTATATATATATATATATATATATATATATATATATATATATTTCATGAAAAATTGAAATAACAAGCAATTAATTATCTTAAAGCTCATATATACATTTCTCAATTGCAGTTATGACATTTCCCAGCAACCTAAATTATTTCAACATCATCCCCACCCCAGACTTTGGGAAAGTCTGTGTTAGACTAGCATTTTATTGCTTGAAGATGAAAAAAAAAAATAATACAAAGTTATAGGTTTTTTTGTTTTGTTTTTGTCACTTCTATATCTTTCCCCATCTGACTAATATTGATTTACTAAATTAAATTTAATGTTTTCTTTGACTTACTATATTTTAAGATGACACCTTCTCATTTTGACAACAATGTGACACGTGCTGATGAAAAATATCCAGAACTTGCAATGTTGATTTTATCATAATCTTTATTATAATAATCATAATAATCATTGTCATTTGTAAGAAGAATTGTCAAAGAAACTTCTGACATAAAATATTGTGTCCATTGTATAGAACCAGAGATTTTTGTTTAAAAAATAACGGACATCGCTTTACGCTACCACTGCTGTATTGATTATTATCTTCTTATTAATATTATATAACTTTATATGTAATTGTTGTAGCATACCTATAGATGATAATGGATATGCCCCCATTCCTATAAATACAGTAGTAAATATGGTATGCATTGGTCTGCAGTCTGATATTCTTTGTGGAGTTCAGTTGACTACTACTTCTACACACCACTGGCAGATTTTATGTGTTTTTCTGTCTTAAATATCATTGTTCATTACCAACAATCATGTCATCATTCT
This sequence comes from Acanthosepion lycidas, assembly GCA_963932145.1. Lineage (NCBI taxonomy): Eukaryota > Metazoa > Mollusca > Cephalopoda > Sepiida > Sepiidae > Acanthosepion > Acanthosepion lycidas. Next base: position 22,304,085 of record OZ010583.1, on the reverse strand, counting down.
ATTCTGTAACCTTCCCTAGTTTACATTTTAGCAATGAGGATTAGCCAAAGTTACAACAGTAATAATATATTGTAATTATATATCCATTTACTATGACTGTTACTGTTTAGTGCACATAGAATTTGTTAGAAAAAAGTTATTGCACTTTAATTTTTCTAATATTAACATCCCAGTGATAATGAAATTAAGCAATATTTGAAAAATTAAAGAAAAAATGATTTTAATAAAATGTAGCACACCATCTTTAATTTATCCAAATAGTTAACAAGACAAACCATTACAATTTAGTATATAGTATTTCATTTCTGAGATGAGTTATTGTCTATAGTTTGGTATTATTTTGAACTATTGTTCTCATCTTAGTCAATAGAGATGTTATTATAGATACAGTGTTTCAACCAAGTACCCTCTGGTCATCATCAGATGTCCATTGATTGGCTGATTTGGGATATCTGTTAATTGTGATATTTTCTTCCTGTGATGTCAGTTATTATTCATTCATATTGAATTGGCACTTTACTACAAGGAGGCACAATGGAGTAATGGATAGTGGCTCCAATTGAGGAATCGGAGAGTAGAGTTCGAATTCCAGTCAAATCCATTACATTCACTTATGTGCTAATACTCTTGAAAAATGAATCCATTTCTTCTGCCAGCTGTGGGTAAATAGCAGGACAGACTGGGTTCTATAGCCTTAGATAGTAATTGGTCTACTACAGAAAAAAAATGGCAACCTACTGTGGGGAAAAAATCTGCCTGGATGACAGTAACACATAATGTATAACCAACTCCTTATCCACTATGCCACTGTCTCAAATTAGTGGTGTGTCTTTTGGAGCCTTTTATATTCAATGTTATATGGTTCTAACATTTGGTTATCATAATAGGTTCATACTGTTTTTCATAATTTCGTATTTTGTAACATCTCTATCAACCAATACAAGAACAATAGTTTGAAATAATACAAGAATATAAATCATTTCAAGTTTAAAATCGTTTTAAACTCATAATGGCAATTTGAGGTGTTCTTTAACATGATTTTGGTTGGTTGTTTTTGTCACCCTAACCCTGCAGCAAATCACACAAATTGCATTACATGTTTGTTCTTGTTTCTTTTTTTCTTACAGCGGCTTAGATTGCGGAAACCAGAAGACTCAGAGGCTAAACCCCTAAGTGCTAGTGCTAAGCTTCGGGAACGAATTATCAAACGAGTGGCGGTGGAATTCGCAGATGGCATGTATGGTATCCTTTTTACCGTTCACAAAAGGAGATAACAACAAAAAAATAATGCTTCTTTTTTCTTTTTTTTTTTTTTGTCATCTACTTGACTGACTTTCACCCAATTTACGTACGATATTGTTTTGAGATGGTTTGTTGAATGTTTCATCAACTCACTATCTACGTCTATCAAAATATTTAACAGAAAATCCAACTATAAAAATAGACAAGGAAAAGAGTGAACTGCTATATAATACTGATTCTATGTGGCAGTAAATGCTGAGCAATTACAACCTAGATGAAGTGGCGACTTTAGACAATGGAAACGTGATTCTACTGAAAGATGCCAAAAAGACCGTGAATAGAACATGAAAGCAATGAGGAATTGATTCCACTACACAAGCCAAAAAAAAAAAAAACAGAGAATAATCCCATACTATGTGAAAAAACATTCTTACAAAGCTTTCAAAATTTCAAATAATTTCATCTTAAAAGAAGTCAATATTATTTTATATATTATTAATATTTATATTATTTTATATTATTTAAAGCATTTCTTTCTTAGCTTTTCCCTGTGTTGTCTTAAAATATTGTTTACATACATAATTTCAAAACAACTACAAAATATAAATTTAAAGCATATTTTTACTTCTCCTGTTATTATTATTATTGGGAGATTTATAGAGGAAATGTTTATTCTCCCATTTTAATTTCCCCCATTATGGGCATTGTTATAGCTGTGATATAACAATACCTTAATCTATGGATGGAATAGAATGGCTGAAAGGAAAACAGAATGACAAACATACTTTTTTTTTTTTTTTTTTTCAAAGAGACTGTTATAATACTAAGACATATACAAATATATACACATTTACACATGTCCCATGTAGAGAAAAATATAACATATATGTAACAACAACAGATTGAAAGGAGAATGAAAAGATAATCTTATGTTTAATAATTCCCACTGAAAATCATAGCTGCTGATGTTTCTTCTGTGTTTCTGGAGAAGCCATATTAAGGATTCCAGATTTGAGCAGGCCGGATTCATCTATGTCCTGAGCAAGAATATATTCCACAAACAGGAAATGGCAAGTCTTTGAGGATTTTTTTTCTCAAATTGAGTACTGCAAGCCAGAAAAGTTTTTCTATATCTGGGAAAATATATTCCCAAAGGGAAATGAAGCTATGAACTTGTAAGCTGCAACAACTAGCTGGCCTAGGTAGGACGAAAAACTTGTGTGCCTTGACTCCAATAAGCTTACTGAATGACTGCCACTTTTATCACTGTATGAATTGACATCACTAAGCATTCGTCACGTGACCAATATGACATCTCATACGAAGGGAGATAATTGCTTTTTGTTTCTCTAAACTAAACTTATTCTTTCCTTTGGCTTGTATAAAGGGATCAATTTATAATGATCACCCTGTCGGCTGGAGCTGTAGAATATGCTGACTGCACTTCTGCAGAAGGATAAGACCCCTCCCCAGCCATGAGTAGTCCTGGGTATGATGATAAACTATATCCAGCAGCAAACCTTTGATCAGGAGATTGGAGGTTTTGAGAAGCATGGAACCACATCTTAATTGCTACTGTCCCCAGGTTCACCCTGACCCGGGGTGGTAGGACTTGTTAGGGTCCCATCTATGGACACACAGTGAATCCCCAAACAAAATTCAAGACACTAGGAAAGTATAGATATACAGTTTATTGAAAAATACCAAATGACCAACAATACATTTTATCTACAAACTATATATCAAAAAAAAAAAGTATAAAATTGTCCAAAATATCTGTAGTTGATGCTGTAAAATTGTGTTTGAAATGTTTAGATTTTGGCATTAAATAACCCATGGAAGTTGATATGCTGCTAAATGAAATCAACCAACCTAAACCAATTTACAATCAATTTACATAACAAACTGATCCCTTCTCTTAAAATTTAAAAATTTAATTTTTAAGAAAAATATATTTTTGATCTGGGAAGCATAATCAGTAAGAATTAATATTCTTTGGAAAGGTATGTTTCCGTAGAAAAGGCGATATTTCTTAACATACAATTTAAGAATTTAAACAATTATCCTGTTTGTAAATATGAACATTATCCTTTTCTATCCTTTTCTACCTGGAACGAAGCCTCTTTAAGCTGGAATTGGTAAATGGATATCTGACAGAGAAATCTACATAGTAGGAAGGAATTAATGGAGAGCTGTTGGAAAAGAGTTGTGAAGAAGGAAAGAAAAGCCAGAGAAAAACACAAAGAAAACAAGATGAAAGAAAAAAAAAAATTATATATGAATGGGTCATGAAATGTCAGCTTCATCAAGAAGAAATTACCTGTAGTTCGGAAATGTATGTACTATTTGATATGACTTGTAGTTCAGGACGCTTAGCACATCATTCCTTGAGATTCTTGAACCCTTCAAAAAACATATATTTTAACATATGATCATTGAAATAAAAATTTTGGGAAGTGGTTTTTACTGAGAACTTTTCAGTTACTGTCCCCAACCTCCAACTACATATATTAAGACAATATAAAGACAGGTCTATGGCCACATCACATTTAAAACTCTGGTTCTCATATGAACAACAAAGTTAAGCAATGTTGAGCCTGGTCAGTACCTTGATGTGTGACTGCTTGGGAATACCAGAGGCTTAAGCTTGGATGTGTGGGTGGTGTAATGGATAATGTTTCAAAATCTTAATCAGAGTGGTGAGTTCCAATTCCTGTTGGGTTCATTTTATTCACTTATGCAGAAATACCATTGGGAAAGGTATGGATCCACCTCCCCCAGCTACAGGTTAATTTGTAAGACTTGTATCCCTAAACCATTATTATCTTAAAAAATAAAAATTCTTACAATCTAAAAATATTTCCTGGCTTTAAATAACCTGCAAAGGGTTGATAAGCTATAAAAAATGAATCGATATAAAGAATGAAATAGGTTTACTGATTGAATATTATGAGACAGTGATCAAATGATTAAATGGCAAGTAAGAGAGAAAGGTGTACAATTTGTGATACATTAAAATTCTTTGTAGAGATATACAGCCAAAAATGATAAGAAGCAATGAAATAGAAAATCTTCAGGAAGATTTAAAAAAAATTAGTTTTCCTACAAAAACGATCTATATTAAACACATAACAGGAGCTAACCATAGTCGGGATCATCAAGTCAATGCAAACAATCCTTTCCTTAGCTGCATAATATGGGCTTCACCTGAGCTGCATATAGTTTTTAATTCAGTTTTCCTTCTCCTAGACTGGTTTCCACTCGAGGCTATAGAATCCTGTCTGTTGTACTAATTACCCATAGCTTGGTGGGAGAAGAGTTGAATTCATACCTTTCTCAAGGGTATTAGCATGTAACATGTAAGTAAATGTAATGAACTGGGATTCAAATATTGCTCTTGGATTCCTCAATCCAAGCTGCAACCCATGCCTCTACTGTACATTCAGAGGCACACATAACCTGAAGAAGCACTATTATTTTAAAATATTTAAAAAATATGATCTGTTCTCAGGTGCTGTCAAGTTTTGTGACCCCCTAAAGGACTAACACATGACATTTCCTGTATACAATTAAATTAGAAATGAAGCATTCCTATAATGCTTGAATGAAGCTAATAAAACTTCAAGTCTGATCAGTACCTAGATTGGTAACCAATTGGGAATTCCAGGTGCTGTAAATGGGTAATGGTTCAGAATTGTTAATCGGAAAGCCGATTTCCAACTCATGTTGGGTTTGTTATATTCATTTATGTCCAAATAACCTTAGGAAAGGTATGACTTCACCTCTTCTCTTTTAGCTAAGGATTAATTAGACTTGTATCAATAAAATCATTATCAAAAAAAAAAAAAAAAAAAAAAAAAAAGTCTTCTAATCTAAAAATATTTTCTGGCTTTAAATAACTTTCAAAAAGTTGATTAACCATAGAAAATCAATCAATCAATCAATCAAATGCTGATTAGCTTCACAGACATGTCTTTTAGATTTATTTACATTCTCTGCATTGTGAATCTATAGAAATTACCATAGACAAAGTGAGGGATCAGCTTGTATATTGATTGTGATATAGAATTGATCCCCCACTCTATATCTACCTTTTTATAATTTTTTTTTTTAATCAAATTCTGATTAGCTATGAATCTACATCTCCCCACCCCCGTTATAGGTTAATTTGTAAATACTTGCATCACTAAACTATTATAACATAAAAAAAAAAAAAAAAAAAATCATTTTCTAGATTTAAATAACCTGCAAAGAATTGATAAACCATTGAAAATGAGTCGGTCAATTGAATTGAATTGAATTATGTCTGCTTTTATTATTACTGAAAAATTATGTTTGTACATGTTTCTGGGCCTTAACTTGTGTTTGCAGTCAACCTTGGCATTGGAATGCCAATGTTAGCAAGCAACTTTATCAAACCTGGCTTGACAGTTCATATGCAAAGTGAAAATGGAATTTTGGGTTTGGTAACTATACAACATTTCTTTATTTATCTCTCTTTTTTGTCTGCTGGATTATTTCCCAACTATTTTAGCCTTTATCCTGTTTTCTACTTAAAAACAATAGAAACTGACTAGTCTTAAGATCCCCCCCCCACACACACACACACCTTTTTTTTTCCTTCCTCTTCCCAGTTATATAACTTTCAATTAGTTTGCATGGATATATTGATGGATGCTGGCATGGAATGTTTTGGGTTCAAATCACATGCTTGTTTGTGGCATTCACTTTCATACCAATGCCCTTTGGGAGGCATGAATTTGTTCTTTTTTATTTTCTTTCCCAACTATGGGTTAAATATTAGGGTAAACTGGGCTTTCTAGTCTTTGATGGCGACCAATGAAAGGAAACAAAAACTGAATTCCAAACCATGGAGAAGACAACAGGAAACTACTCCACCATCATTCCTAAGAATTTATGGTAATTCACAAATAAAGAAAAGCAATCTGTAGAGAGGCATGGTCGTCCATGTCCCTTCAGGACATGGCTTTTTAAATAAATAAATAATTTAGAGTACATCCAAATCTTATTTCAAAAATGCTTGTAAAGGCCAACTCTGATATTATTGATGTTGTTCAGCTGTACTTTTTGTTTTGGACATTATGAAGGCAAGATACAAGTATTGAGATTTTTAGCAATTTGCTGTTATTTTAAATTAAGCCTCCAAGCCACTGAACATTCTTATAGGGATGTAGAAGAAAAAATAAGGTATCTCTGGTTATACTACCCAAAATTGGTTTGAGGTTTTGAGTATAAATTATCAAATATAAGTATTTGTAGTGGAAACTTACCTCGGCAACCCAAAAGGGCCAGAGTCGCATATATATTTTGCATTGGAGTGTGGAGATGGTAAATTGGCAAGCTTCTGACTGAAGGTGAATCGGCAACACTTCATGTGGGCAGAAGTGGTTGTATGCTTGTAGCCATTTTTGACTGGTTCTGGGTGCTTGTTGGTTGCGCGATGGCTGGGTCAGGTGCATAAAAGCATGGTACGCTCATTCAAGAAGGAAACTCATTTCTGACGAGGAGTTGCGTACTTGAGATTGAGGAACGGATATAATTGTGGAATTGATTTACCGATTGGACTTGTAGATTTTTTTTTTTTTTTTTTTTTTTGTGTGTGCTTCTGGCCAACAGTATTATAAATTTGAGTATAAAATTATCAATTGTGAATTATAATTATTTACATGCAGACTGTTGTCTTTGGTGATGTCAGGTGTATATCAATCCAGTTAACCTGCAGGGAATTCCAAAGTTGGACCCTTTATTTAATCTAATCGTTCCACTGCCCATTCTAGGGATGTCTCAGTCCTTACTTTTAGTATTGCTCTTTTATTGCCCGTCCCGTTTCTACTTAGTCCAAATATACACTGTCCAGCCCAGGGATTGGCCTCTCAACGTGACCAAATTCACAAACCAATGCTTTAATCCACTAGGCTATAGTCCTGTAGGACAATTCTGTGTATAATTTGGAGCCTTAAACCTGAACTGCCTGCTGATGAGTGCTACTGCTGCTTGATTGCACTCATTGAAGCTTTTCCCTTTTTCCACATCTGTAGCTGTTGAAGACTAGAGAGCATATTGACCAAAACGTTGTGATAACAACAACAGAGATGAGGACAATAGTCCACATATAAATAACGGTAACTCCTCCACTATCTGTCTATATTTCTGAGATGAGGTATTATGTACACTATATACATTATTTGGACTATTGTCCTCATCTTTGTCACCATATTTATTACGTTTTGGCCGTTAAACGCTCCTGCCTTCTTCAGGTGGTTGGAATGTCGAACTGAACCCTTTATTTTGCCCTGTTCTAGTTCCACGTGCCATGTTTAATGGATGTCACTTATCAGTTATCTCCTGTTAATTCCCCTCTGCAAGTTCTCCACTGCCTTAACCAGGTATTGAACTCACACTCTGTGGGTCCTGTCACTGGATCTAACCAACACCTTGAGGATATCTGTGTATGAATTTCTGGTTATTATAAACCTAATGTCTTCAGCAACCATTTTTACCAGTGCTCATATTGCAATTTTTACTTTTATCATTGCATGTTTTTATCAGAGCTTATATTGCAATTTTTGTTGTTATCACTTTTTCTCTGGCACTCCTTATTACTGGTTCCCATATTGTATTCATTTCTATGCTTGGTCTGTTCAGGAGATTTTTGTGGCACATCTTAGAAATTCAGGCAGAAGTCCGTTGAAATGTTTTAAAATGTAAGACGCCTAACCACCTGCACTTAAAGACTTTCAGAAGAGCTTGGATCATCGAAAGATTCCACTTGTAAGGCATTAGATAGATTTAAAAAAACAAAAATACTTTTGACAGATTCTGATATTTAACATTGCTTTGTATTGTTTCCTATCTTTTAAGAATGATGACTAAGAACATCTCCACCCTGCTCCCAAATAAATTATAAACAAATCCTACAGATGCATGCTGGGTTTTGAGTCTCTTGTGCATTTAGTGTACCATGTCAAATGTCAACAAAAGTTTAAACATTGACATCTTTTGTTGCATATTTTCATGTTATTTTATATAATCTTAATGTTAGTTTGTGACACTTTTTTTTAAATAATTATTTTCATTGTCTCTTATAAAAATCTATTTGTTGTATGATAAAAATGTAAGCAAAACCTAAAATAAGGTTGTTTATTTACCTCCAAATTGATCAACATTTGACCACAAATTCTGTTGATATTATGATCTTAGTTTTTATGGGAATATTAATCAGCATTCAAAGAGCTTTCTAAAGATATGCAGCTTGACCATATTGTTAGAAATTGAAATATGTTAGCATATAGTGGCAGATGCCAAAATCTGCCATTTTTAATTTGGCCCAACTAAGGAAAATGCTTGTAAGCAAAGCCTCAGTCAAAAGTCCACCAGAAAATTTTGTACATGACTCAATTAAAAAGAATCTTACCATAAGGTGGACAATTTTTTTGTCAAATTTAAAAAAAAATTACATATAGTTTTTGAGAAAAATAAAGATCAGTCAAAATATTTTATATGACCTATAAATAAAACATTTGATCACCTTTTAGATCTATCCTAGTACAGTAAAATAGTATATAATTTAACTTTGTAGGTGACCAAAAAAAAAAAAAAAATCAGATATTGATATTTAAAATTTGTGACAATTTTCCAAAACCACATTTTTGTTAGATGCTCATATCTCCGGAATCCTTTGACCCAGTGATTGTAAAATAGGGCACCATTCAATTTGTATCATGAAGCTCTATAAGTGTAGCAAATTTGAAACAAAAAAAAAAAAAATAATCTGTGTTGGTGATAATCATATCCTTGTTGATTTGACATGGAATGACATCACTGGCATGTTTGTCTAACAATAAATAAATTCACCTTCATCCCTGTCATGCGCTAGTGGCTTAGGGGTAATACTGAAATCAGTCAAGTTTTCAATCCCGGCTTGAGGCAATGTCTAGCCACACTGATGAGCTGTGAAACAATCTGGCTGTGGATGACAATTTTATATATATATATATATATATATATATATATATATATATATATATTAGAGAGAGAGGTTAATGGGCAGACCAGGAAGCTGTGGTATTAAAAAGTGCTCAATACACATGTGAAAAATAAAATAAAAATAACATAGATCTCTTTAAAAATTAATTTTTTAACATCATTGGCATGGAATCACTTTATATAAGTTACAGTAGCCAATATGAAAGAAGACTCAGTTACATGAATTAGAAATAAAAAAAAAAAAAAAAGCAATAGCTCACTTCTTTCTTTCTGGAACACTAATCACATTGAACACTAACATAAATTTTTCTCTCAGTTCCTACTGTTTGTCGCATTTGACTTGAGCTAAAAATCAGTGTTAATGTTCATTGATGTAGAAACTAGTCTTTGGTATCAGATTTTTTTTCTCTTTTATATAACAGAAACTACAATCCATTCAAGATTTGGGGCAAAAATACTCTAAATTGCACCACTTAAAATATCTCATTTAACCCTCATATTGCAAAAATAATGAAAACTTGCAAAAAATGGAACAATGAAATATAAATATAGGTGGCCCACCCTATAGACATAGGTGGCCCACCCTATAGACATAGGTGGCCCACCCTATAGACATAGGTGGTCCATAGGTGTCATATCTGTGGTCCACTCTTTTCCAAGAGGGTTGGAATATGTTGACTGTATCCCTGGAAAAGGGTTGCGAAAAGGGCCCACATATCAGTTCAGGTATATTTATACAAATATAAATTAGTAATATTTTCCTATAGCTGAACTACTTAAATGCTTATAAACTCAAATGTAACAGAATGAAAGCCAAATAACATAAAAAGACTGATTTCAGTATTAAATAACCCTTTGGTGGGGTTGACATGTCGTAAAACCAACCATGTATGTGTCTTTTGCTCCTGGTTGCTCAAGATAATGCTAGCTGGATGTATGTAAGTAACACAAGATTAACCTTTGTTTCATTTGCTGGCAAAGTGACTTTCATCTTGGATATCCAGCAATAATAAAAACATTACTTTTAAAATCAAGTTCACTTTAAAAACAAAGAAAACTCTCACTATGTGACCATCATAAAAAAAAAAAAAAAGTTTGTTTAAAAGCATCTATTAGGTTGGTACAAAAATGTTCCTTATTCATGTTTTTATTCCCCCCCCCCCATCAGGGCTTGTGCTTAAGGTCAAACCAGGCTAAAAACACCAGTTCTCATTTGATCACCAAAATTCAGCAGTGTCAGTCACATTTAGTATTTGGATTGGGGGCTGTTTGGAAATACCAGATTTTGTAAGCATCCTTCCTACAACCCAGTATATGTTTCAGCTTTAAATAAACCAGAAAGGGTTGATAAGCTGTAAAAAAAAAAAAAATTCAGTCAACCTCAGGGATTGTTGTTTTTTTGTACTTCACAATTTCTTCAAACTTCTTTTACTTGGTATTCTTCTAGGGTCCATTCCCACTTCCTGGAGAAGAGGATGCTGATTTAATTAATGCAGGCAAGGAAACTGTCACCAACATTCCTGGAAGTTCGTTCTTTTCAAGTGATGAGTCTTTCGCCATGATCAGAGGGTAAAATATTTTGATTTTAGTTTTTCAAAAAACCAAGTGGTTAAAAATAAAATGAATACACTATAAATTAAACCTAATCTAACTGTAATGAAAAACATTGATAGATGAAATTAGATCCCATTTTACTTACCATCACAAATAGTCAGTTTGGAGATTGTTTTTTTCAAATAACTGAACTCCTTGTTTAAATGGGAATAACAAAAGTCATAAATTAAAGAAAAAAAATTATAAAAATGAAGTGATCAATTATCCCTAAATATTTTTGAAATTATCAAAAGTGCAAGTAAATATCTACTGAAAATGCAAACTGTTTAATCTGGCTTATAAAATACCAACAATGTAAATTGAATAATAAGAGAAACATTTTTAAACAATTTTTAAGGAATAGTCAAAGAAAAAAAAGATAATGTTACTCGGCATTTTAGTGCGACTCTTGTTTTTGTTTAGTGTACTCAGTATAACCTGAACTTAGATTATGTATTCTCTCCCAGAAAGTGTAACTATCAGGATCAACAGTTTGAACAAGGCCAAAAGCTGGAACTCATCTTGGTCACTCAGTTAATAAATCAATATCAAACAAATTAAATGAATAACTTGTTTGAAATAAACTCCCAAATTGTGGGATGCAGCTGTAAGTGCATACAACTTGATTAACATATGTTGATTTTTTTAAGCATTGCTTAGATGTGGCACAAAGCTGAAAGTATAGGGCACCCAGTGAGAATCGATCTCACTATTCCGTCATAACCGATCTAGTGAGACAAGCGTGTTAACCATTGCACACTGAATTACTCTTTTTCTCCTTAAAACCTTACTGAGCATTTTAGTGTGATTCTTGTTTTTTTGTTTAGTGTACTCGGTATAAACATAGAAGCTGAAGATAATAAAATCTTTGCAGAGTTGTGTCCCTTTATGTCAGTAATTTGTATATATTAGTTGCATAATATAACGATTTATGTCAGTGGACATTATGGATAAATCTGAGAAAAGAATAAGAATTGTCCAAACCCAATATTCAATTGAGAAACTATAGACAACATATAAAACTTTTACCTTTTTTGTGAATGTTTTTGTTATAAACTAATAAATGTTCTTTCAAAAAACTCTGGCATGTGAAGGGAAAGATGGCTTCATATCTCCTGCTCAGGTAGCAAGATGAAAAGCCACATTTAGATGGTTTAGTGACCTATCTGGAACTCTCATATATGTAGTATTCAGCAGAGCCTTAGACTCTACTGTTGCCCGTACTGGGTATGACAAACTACATCTGTGTCCTGGGTAAGACAATGAACTATGTCCAACAGTGGAGCCTTTTGGTCAGGTGATTTTAGGGAGTGTGGAGCTGTCTCTTGCTTGCTGGTGTTCCCAGGTCCACCCTGGCCTGGGTGGTGACACTTGTTGGGGTCCTAGCTGTGGGTGGTGGTTCCCCTGGTCAGAGCATTATGATAGTGTAAAAATAGGTTTTAATACCAGAAATGCTTTTTTGTAAAAAATTATTACCTGCAATACATTTTTGGAAAAAAAAAAAAAGTATCAGCTATATATTTTTTGAAAAAAATATTACCAGCAATAGATTTTTGAAGAAAAAAAATAAAAATTTTGTTAAATAACCCATTGTGGTTTATATGCCGTAAAACAGATAAAATTTGAACCTCTACTGCTGCTATGTGTGTGTTTTGAACAGTGTGTGTTAAGGTATAGGTGTGTGTATTTGTGTGTATACTCACTACAGTAGTAATAATTAGTTACTTTGTTTGGTTTCATGCTTGACATAGATCAGAATGAGAAGGTCTGAAGTGTCCAAGGGCGATAATACATCAGTGCAACATTGGTCAGGACTATTGTTGAGGTCTAAAAGCTTTGAAAGATGCCTATCTATGTAGGGTACATAAGGCTTATCCATGATCTGGGTTAGCTAGTAAGTGATAATGAAGTCATGATTGTTTCTCTTCAAATATGAATAGTAGCTGAGGTGTGCTCAGAGGGGATACCCACAATCCTCCCAGTTATTCTGTTGAACATTTCAGTACTGTTGTCTTGGTGATTATAGTGATGACAAAGGGCAATACTTTGAAGAAAGGCCACCCAAAAGTTGTGAACCTTATTATTGGGACCTATAATATAGGTGAACCCATCCTTGATATAGGCCCCAAGTTCATGACCATGTTTATTTGAAGGTCTTCTTTTGTGAGTGGTAGTGAGTAACCCATTGTTAATTCTTGTATCAATTTTTAAAAAAGGAAAAAAAATGAGATAGAATTGGTGTAGGGTGGTGTTAATAGATTCTATAGAATCTTCGACTGCTTTTTGTTTTTTCTTTTTCAGTTTCAGAGAATAAGATTAGTGAAATTACCAGCTACTTCTCTATTCCTAAAAAAACAAAAAAACAAAATGTTGTGTGTGTGTGTATGTATATATATATATATATATATATATATATATATTTTCTGTTTTGTAAATAATTTTCATTCTCTTGCCATTCCAATTTTTCCTGCTAAAAAATATTCTCTCCTAATCATTGATGCATTTTTCCACATTTTTTTTTTTTTTTTTTTTTTTAACTTTTATTTCTTTATTCTTGACTTTTTCTGTCTGACAAAAAGTTCTACCGAAAGATTACAATATTCAAAGAAAATTGATAGTCTGAATAATTAAATCAGTTTTACACTTTGCAAACAGAATCACTCAACAATTGTTGTTCAACCAATCCTATAGAAGTGTTTGTCACAAGAATGCCTCGGTGATCTTAATATCTCCTTGATCTTTGCTTTTTAGCCGATTTATTTTCTTTATTAAATTATGTAAAACTTGTTGCGCCTTCTCAGGCTGACATTTTCTGCTGACATGAAACAGAAAGATTATATTGAATCACTTGCTAGGTTTGCTGCTATGAAAGTTGGTTTCACATGTTGTACTAAATAATTTTCTTTCCAGAGTCTACCTTAAAGTCTACCATTCATCCATACATTGAATATTGCTGCACCATATGGTCAGGTGCTTCTGCTATACATTTAGAGATTCTTGATAAAATCCAAAGAATGTGCAATGTTAGGGTCCTGAGCTGGCATCTCGGCTTCAGTCGCTATCTTACCACCGTGCCTTTTCTATAAATACTTTCATGGTATCTGTTCTGATGTACTTTCATCTATGGTACCAAGACTTTATGAATTTAAGCACAGTACTATATTTGTGGCAAAGTCTCATTTTACAGTCGAAATGGCAAGATGTAACTGAATTCTTTGCTAACAGATTCTTCAGTTACACTTGTTGCTTATGGAATTCTCTTCCAACTTCTTGCTTCTGAGTCAAGTTTGATCTTCAAAAATTTAAATGCAGTGTCAGTCGTTATCTACTGTCTTTTTAATTCTTGTTCTTTTAATTGTCCTCTCTCCTTAATAGTGTTTTCATTTTGTTTTTTTTTTTGTTTTTGTTTTTTTTTGTTTTTTTTTTAATCATTCTCTACCCCTTACATCTTAGTGGATATATTGCCTTGCTTAGGGTGAAATAATTAAAATATATTGTAGCCTCCTAGTTTGTGATTGCAGAAATATATCTGCAAATGTAACATTGATATCTTAGTTGTTAGCATGAATAAGATTTCAACAGGTCCAACTTGTGGGTATAATATTAAGTGTGTTTGTAATGGAAGAGATGAAGTTGATATTAGATGTTCAAATTACACCTTTCTGTATCAATTTCAGATTATACGATTTAACCCATAGTGCTATGAGTTGTCTATTTTCCTGGACCTCAAACTTTGCTGGGTATATTGTTGCTGTCTCAGTTTTAGAATCTGTTCATTAAAGATTGTATTTCAACTTAAATATTTGGAAATGACATGCACTGTTTAGATTTAATGATCTGAAAAAATGTTAGCATTTGTGTAACTAGCCTGTTTATCCTTTTTTTTTTTTTTTTTTTTTTTTTTTTCACATTACTTGGTAGAATATGATCATCTCTGAAATACACTTATCACGAATGCATGTAAATTATGATCTTACGTCAGGGTTTAATAGTGTTTCCTTGCCTTACTATCATTGGTTCATAAAGTATGTAATGTTAACGTTAAAATTGTATTCAACCTAAATAGTTTGAATTTCATATTCTGATGCTAAAATAGGTTACTGTTTTTAAAAGATCAAATTATTCCTTATTTAGCATGTAGAGGTTCATGTATACATACATGCATACATAGACATGTTTTTTTGTTGAATCAGGACCAGTATTAATTTCACAGAAAGCAAAGTGGATCCTGTCTAGCAAAGAACTTGTCATAATGATTTGAAGTAAGATTTTTACAAGGCCAGATGCTCTTCCTGATGCCCAACTGATACGCTTACAGTGGGCCAAGTACACTAATTGTTTTTTTTTTTTTTTTTTTTTTTTTTTTTTTTTTTCAGTACACCATTTCTAGGAAGGTTGCAATTCATGGATTGAGACCCTATTTTAGCCTTTCATATACTAGATGAGTGTCAGACTTTTTTTTTTTTTTTTTTTTTTTCTTGTAAGAAAATGATGCATTTGACTATTACTCAATGGTCTTGCTGATGTGATCTTCATCTTCTGGCTATTTCCTGCTATATTTCGGATAGGAGTCATTTCCTTGTTCAAATTTAATTTATATCAAAGGGAAAAAGATTTTCAGTGGAGAGTTTGTGACGCTCATCAGACCCCCCCCACACACACACACACTGGGGGGGGAGCCCATTTGATCAAAATTAAATATACTTTTCCAAGTACCCTGGGTAATGTTGTTCAATATACATATATATATATGGAATATATATGGTTATTGGGGGTGGGGGGGGGCTGTCTATCTCCAGTACCCTAGAAGGAGTTCGATAACAAAGGCTAAAACTTATATGAAGAAATATACGCTTAAGGTGTACTATATTTATGGGATAAAGTGCTCAATATCAGAGATAGAGCATGTGTAAATATAAAAGTGGACATTGAAGTAGACACTTAGAGGTGACATGCTATTTCATGCTAGATGCAATCCTCAGGCCACCAAAGCTAAGGTACGGCCAGTGATGGACTATAGGGAGATAAATCAATACATAGATGCCTTTACAACAGATGCAGACGTGTGTGCTGAATGAATGAGGTATAAATCTGGCATTACAGTGGCAGGCCAAGGTGGTACACCTATACACAGACTCAGTATGCATGTACCAATGGCTACAGAATATCCTTGAAGGCAAAATCCGAGTGAGGACAAGAGCTGTGAGC
Organism: Acanthosepion lycidas; assembly: GCA_963932145.1. Lineage (NCBI taxonomy): Eukaryota > Metazoa > Mollusca > Cephalopoda > Sepiida > Sepiidae > Acanthosepion > Acanthosepion lycidas. The sequence goes on along the minus strand of OZ010583.1, from coordinate 22,288,035 downwards.
AAAATGCTAGTGTGCAGGAGACTGGCTAACCTACAGCAGCTAATCAAAGAATATAGTTTGGTAGTTGATGTCAAACTGACGTCACGGAGGAACCTGGCCGATAAGTTGACTAGAGTGCCAAAAAATGGCTTGACACGTTGAAACAGGGATCAGAGCCACCGACGTGCCTGGCCCTTACAAGCCAGCTGACCATTGAACAAATCTGCGTCATACATAGCAAGAGCAGTCATCCTGGCATTCAACATTCGACTTGCATCACCCAGGAAGTATGTCCTGCAGTGACAAAAGCGATGGTTAGGTCAGCTATATGAGGTCGCGAGGAATGCTGTGTGGTAGACCCTGCCCAGTCCAGTGGAATAAGGGCAAGCTCGGGGAAGGCAAACTGGTGGCAACTGGGCATGGACATGACACATCACAATGGCAATCATTTTTTAACTTTGACAGATTGCAGCCCGACGCGTTTCACTGTGTGGCGCCCACTGGTGCAACAAGATGCATTATTGGTTATACAACAATTAAGAGCTATCTTCTATGAATGTACTCTCCCAGTTGAACTATTGACAGACAAGACCCCAACTTCCTGTAGTCGAGATTTTCAGGACTTTGCAGTTGAATGGGAAGTGCGAGTAAGGTACAGAGGCGCATACATTCCATTTTTTTTTAACATTCATTTTATTCTATGCAAGGGCTGGTCAAAGTAAAGGACTGTTGAAGGCAGTTGTTGTATGAGCAGTAAGAGTAAAGGGGGGTGCATTTATGCGGATATGTGGGGGAAAAAGATAATGTTTAGCCTTAGACTTGAAGAAGTTAAGATTGTTGTAGTCATGAAAGCGTCCTCTTTGGATTCTGTTCCACAAAGCAACAGTTATTGGGAGGAAGCAATCTGAGTGGAACTTGCTCCGTAGTAATGGAACATGAAGGGAAGGAGGGCAGGTTGTCTCAATGTACATGGTGTGATGAGTCTTAGCTGGTATGGTTAAAGTGGGGGGAAATAAGTTATGTAACTCATCCGAACATTTTCCATGGAAATAATGGTAGATTAGTGAGAGGCTTGCAACATTTTGTCTATGGTAAAGTGATTGTAGGTAAAAAACAATTCATCATCCACAAGGCCATGTAGATGATATTGGACTCTATCAGATACACTGATTTGAGATTGATATCTTTGTTGTTTTTTGTCAAATTTCAGTCTGGTATATCCTGCATAATGTTCAACAGTCCATCCTCATTGGGTACAACTGCTGAAATGTGATAATGAAAACAAGGACACTATTTTAGAATAAATCAGTTTGTAATGTTTTAGGCTTTTCATTTGTTTCATGCCTGCAAGCTCCTTTCTTTATTTTCTTTAATCCATATTATTTATCAAGTTTTCCAAGAATTAGAGCTTGGATAAACCTTTTCTGAAAATAAATTTTGATCTGCAATTTGGGTGAAATTAATAATGTCATATACATTGAATTCTTCATAAAAATTCAGAATACTGAGTTGATAAATTCTAAACATATCAAATACCTATGTACATGAATCAGTTAATCTATTATAGCAAATTTCAAATCGGGAAGAAAAGGAAATTTATTTTTTTCCCAAAGCTTTTCATCCCAAATAAGGTGGGAGTGCCACTAGCACGCAAGGGGTTACAGAAAGTGTTAGCAAGAGTAAAGACTGGTTATGGAGGAAAGGATGAGGAGAATGATGGGGAATAGATCAAGACATCTGGAGATGTCGATTGACATTGCATTTGAATAATTGGAGATTATAGCTATCAGGGAAGCAAGTAAGTGGAAGGGAGTTCCACAGATGGGAAGTGCGAGACCTGAAGCTAATGGAATAGATGAAACGGCTACATTTAACCATTTTGACAGTGAAAGGGTGGGACTATGATGCCAACCTAATAGCACATTTAAATTCATGCAGTTTGGGAACTAGTGAAAGTAGCTCATCAGAGCAGTTACCATGAAAGTATTAAGGGTGCAAGGGCTCATCTGTGAGAGAGCGACTGTAAATGAGATGCCAGATCAGGTCCAAATTGAACTCTGGATAGGATGCAATAGGGTTTCTTTTGATACATACCGTAAGATGCTACATTACAAAAATATTAACCTGAAAACTCATGTCTTAAATTTAGATTGAGACCCCCATATATATTTATATGTCATGCCTGTTGTCCAAATGCTTCAGAGTTATCCTCTATATATCACGGTTTTCTCGGATCATTAATTAAAAATGGTTTCCTTAAGATCTTAAAGAAAGTAATCCTCCTTCAGATCTTATAGACTGATGCCACAGAATCACAAAGAACTTTAAGAAATAACAAAAGAAGGCATCACTTAAAGACTTCCAACAGCAGCAACAACTAAAATGGATATCACAGATAACTAGGAGAAATAATGATATAATATGTTGATTTTCCATGCTACCAAAAACAAAAGTTTAGGAAGGAAACTTCAATCAATACAACAAAGAGCAGTAACAGTAGACATAAAAAAAAACATTTTTACCTGAAAAAAAACTGTTGGTAAACTTGGGTCTTCATGTGTCAAAAGGATGTTTTTTTTTTTTTTCCTTGACACTATTATTTTAACTAATCTTCGTTCATTGACAATGTTCATTGTTTTAAAAAGTAATGATTAGAATTGTAATAAAACATGAATGTGATGAAAGTCCTCAATATTTTTGTTGTAAATTTGAGAATTCTCAACAAAAATATTGAGGACTATTTATAGAATAATTTTATATTTAGAATGTCCTAAAAACTAATACAATGCAATGTTTATTATTTGCCAATTAATAAAGAAATAATTATGAAAACAATTTTTTTTTATTCATAAACATTTATTAAATTATTAAAATATGTTAGCCAACTATAACAAAATCTTTTATCATTTTGTAAAATTCAAATCTATTGGCAATTAACCGATATTTTGCCAACCATTCCATTAAACGATGTAATAAACAAATCTAGTAAATAATGTTTTACTTTTGTTCTTAAGAACAAAGAAAATCCATAAATTTACTTTTGTCATATTTGTAGATTTTACTACAATTCTAATCATAGCTTTTTGAAATAGTAAACACTGCCAGTGGTGATAGTTAAAAAAAATAGCAGTGTCAAGGGAAAAAGTCTTTTTGACACTTCATTTTTTTTTTTTTTTTTTTTTTACTGGTATGAAGGTCCAAGTTTGCCAAACTTTTAAGGGAAGGATTTCATAAGTTTCATCTAACAGTAACACTGTTTGGTCAAATGTTCCCTGTATGGAAACCACTTCACTGACCATTACCATTAGCAATCTCTACAAGGTGATATCTGAAAGGTCCCAGACCAGGGTTTCCTAACAGACTACAATGTAAATGTATATGCCGATGATACCACGGTGTATAGTGTACCTTTTAAATATCTTGATGACCAATTGATCTCTCCTTTGACTTAAACTCTCGGCTCAGTGCAGTCCTGGTTATGATGGCAAACTACATCTGGTAGCAAGGGCCTCTGATTGAAAGAATGGAAGTTTTGAGGAGCATGGAACCACCTCTTAATTGCTGTTGTTCCCAGATTCACCCTGACCTGAGGTGGTAGCACCTATTAGGGTCCCAGCTATGGGCAAATAGTGCCCCTACCCCAAAACAAAAATAAAACACTCTGAAAGTATAAAAATGCTAGCAATACATTTTTATATAAAAACATTATCAACATGTTTTATCTATAGTTGACAGCATACAACTGCATTCAAAATATATTTAGTTGAAGCCATAAAATGGTGCTTAAAATATTTAGATTTCACCCTTGAATAACTCACACAGGTTGATATGTTGCTAAACAAATCCAACCAACTCAACTCTGCTCAATGAAGGGAAAAGACAGACATATCATTAAATGCATCCAAAACTAAACTCGTAACATTTTATCACCATCAAGCAAACCCTAAACTTGAACAAATCCTGATACCTTACATGCCTTCTGGGTCTAAGGTACTCTCCTAACCTCAAATGAAACCCATAAATTCATACCAATACAAAAGACATGGGAAGAATGATCAGTTCCTTGAATTTCTCCAGAAAATTCTTAATTCCTGCTGCCATGTTTTCTCTTCATTAGAGTCAAATCAGACCAAGAATGGAGAATTGTTACCATGTCTGGGATGGTGCTTCTAAAGCCTCAACAGAGTTTAAAAGCACTGGAACATCCTTGTGTGTGATGAATCATCCACTCTGCAACTCTTATCTCACAGATAAAATGTTGCGAGCCTTTTACTACTATATTGCTATTATTATGCCAGATGTTCAGGCAAGTTACATTTCTTAGTCCCACCAGCTCAGACTTTCAAAGCTAAGACGCCCCCACCATGCCATTTTCAGTGGTGACAAACCATCCCTATTCCCTTCGTGTTGATTTGATAAAAAGCAAATTCCACTCAGACAGCTTCCTTCTCTAGAACTGTTAGTTGTGGAATGCTTCCCTGCGAACTACAATCTTGCTTTTCTGTAAGTCCTGGCTCAACCAATATCTATCTTACACATCTTCATAATACACTTTTAGTTCCCCTTTCCTTACAACAATCTCACTCAGTAACCCTCTACCTTCAGTGGCCATTGGGCCTTGTATTAAGTGAACTAACAGTTAAAAAAAATGTGAGAGTTGTTCAAAAATCATATGTTCAAATGTTTCCGTAATTTTTTTTTTTTTTTTTCTTCAGAGGTCACATTGGTCTCACAGTGCTAGGAGCTATGCAGGTGTCACAATTTGGAGATCTGGCAAATTGGATGATTCCAGTAAGTAGACAACAATAAGAGGATGAGTAGTTGCATGTTTTACAATGCTACTTCACAATGGCAAGGCATTTAATTTTAGCTACCTGTTTGATTTTATTTGAAGGAAACTTTTCAAAAAGATTAACTTTTTATAGGTTAAAATATGTTGGCAGTGAAAAACAAAACTGTTTAAAAGTTGTTTTTTTTTTTTTTTTTTTTTTCTACCTGTACATAATTTAATTTGTCTAACTCCCAAAAAATAAAATTAATATAAGATGAATTCATGATATAAAAATGTCAATGACATGTTAATGAAAACTTGGTAGAAATTTGCCGCCATTCACCATTTATTTTGATTTTTTTTTTTTTTTTTTTTTTTTTTTTTATGTTCAAATCTTCATATTTACCTTATAAGAAAAAATAATGGCCAGAATTTAATATTTCTATTTACATTTGGACTGTTATCTTCATCTTTGTTGTTATTATCAAAACAGTTCAGCAGTTGTTCCTTTCTGCCTTCTTCAGCTGCTTGCCAATCTGGATAACTTTCAGAGAATTTCAAACTAAACTCTCTCTCTCTCTCTCTAATCTGACATGACCGAAATGTGATATCAACAAGAAAGTTGGAAACAATAGTCCAAATGTAAATAACGTTAATTCCTCATTTTGAAAATTCAGGCAGAAGTTAATATTTTTAATTATCTACATAATTTCGTTTTTTTTTTTTTTTTGTCTTTGTCTTGATTGGCATTTGCTTTTGGTTTCAGGGCAAAATGGTGAAAGGCATGGGTGGCGCCATGGACTTGGTCTCCAGCAAAAACACGAAAGTTATTGTCACAATGGAACATAATGCAAAGGTAATTCTAAAATAGATAATTTGCAGGCAGTGTAATTATTATCATTATCACAAAATGTAGGATTGGAAGCTTCAAGTCAAGTCTATTGCACTCACTTTACACAAATGCACAATCCGTCTCTTAGTTACCTCCCTCCTATCTATGGGCTAAATAGCAGAGTAGGAACCACTCCTGATAGATTACATTTTGAAGGGAGATGATATTTAAATGAAAAAAGTGTTAAAATATTCCATCATTTGTATGATATTAGTAAGATTTCAAACCATGTTTGCACAATTGTAGATATCAAGAGAGAAAAAAATAAAGCTTTTTCTATCTGTAATTAAGACAATCGTAAGAACATAAATTGTGAGATTTTGTTTTCATGAATAGAAGCAAGTGCCACACTATTTACATTATGCAGACTATTGTCCTCCTCTTTGTCGCTATATTTATTACATTTCAGCCGTTGTACGATCCAGCCTTCTTCAGGTGGTTGGAATGTCAAACTGAACTCTTTATTTCGCTCACTAGGGTAGACTGTTGTAGTTCCATGTGCCATGTTTTAATGGATGTCAGTTATCAGGTTGGTGCAAAAATAATGTCGTTTTCTCACATGTTACTATGTGAGAAAACGACATTATTTTTGCACCAACCTAATATCTCCTGTTCATTCCCCTCTCCAAGTTCTCGACTGCCTTAACCGGGTATTAAACTCGCTCTTTGAAGAAGGCCGGAGTGTACAGCAGCCGAAACATTTGAATAAATATGGAGACATAGATGAGGACAAAAGTCCGAATAAAGTAAATAGTGTACATAATACCTCATCTCAGAAATATAGACAGATACTGAAGCAAGTTCCAGTTCATAAAAAAGAAGTCTGAATTTTTTTTTTTTTTTTTTTTTTTTTTTTTTTTTTTATTAGAAAATGGAAACATTGCTAAGGGACAAAAACAATAGAAGTGCCATCAGGAAGACAGTAGATAGTGATTGACATTACATTTAAATTTTTGAAGTTTGAAATTGACTGGAAAGCATAGAGCTGGAAGAGAGTTTCAATAGCAAGACGTGTGAGAAAAATAACTGTTAGCATCAAACTTGCAGTTACATCTAGCCACCTCGACTGATTGATGAGACCTTGTCGCTAATCTAGTATGTTACTTAAGTTCATAAAGTCTAGATACCATACCGAAGAGCTCATCCAAACAATTTCTGTGAAAGTATTTATAGAAAATCACAGGGAACTAACTTTATGGTGGTGGAAAAGTAAATGAAGCCAAGATGCCAGGTCAGGACCAATAATATTACTGATTCTTCCTTGAATTTTTCTGTGATCTCAAGATATATAGGAGGAGCACTAGACCATAACTGGCAGCAATGCAAGAACAAATGCTAGACTTATAGATATGTAAGATAGACATTTTTTATCTCCAGAATCTAGCATTAAACCAACTTTTCTTAGCAGCTGATTTAGTAATGGATTCCGTATAGTCTTTGCACTTCATATCAGCTGAGAATGTTAGCCCAAGGCGGCACAGTGAGTTGCTATCCTGGAGGTTAGCATAAGTCATGCTGATGGAAGGTACAAAGAGGTCTCTCAGATGATTAATAGAGAGCAGTTTTGTTTTGGAGACATTAAAATGAATAAGCTATTCTTTTATCTTATTGCAACAGCAGTTAAAGATGCAACATATATTGGTAGTTCAAACTATAAAAGCTTAGCAGGATCTGAGATTTGTGGTTAGATGTAACAGAAAAAAAAGACCGGGGAAAGATTAGTCAAAAATTAATACAAAAAGTACAATTCAGGTTTTGGTTTTTATAACATTGTTAGCTAATGGTGCATGACTGGGGTATAGAATTACCTATCTAGTTGATGTTTTTATTTAAAGTGGACATGATGAGACACGGTGGAAAAAATTTTAACAATGTATTTTGCCAGAGAACCTGCTCTCTTTGGCTTCTTCAGGTTAGAATGAAAAATAAAACTGTATATGAGGAAAAAGGCATTGTGATTTTTGATAAGTAGTAATCATAAATTAAATTAGATACCTTAATATTGCCAACATCTGGAACTCAAGAGAGTGTCTGTCTGTTTATTTTATCTTTATCAGAGATGTTTGGTGTGCTTGAATTCTAAATCAGTCTACTGAAACTAGTGTTTTTTATTTTATGTAATATATGTGTTTGTACATGCATATGCACCCACTCGGGCATGTACATGGTTCTTTTTCACACACACACACACATATATATATATATATATATATATATATATATATATATATATATATATATATATATATATATATATATATATTCAGTTGCATGGATAGTAGTTTGTCAACTACAACAAACTACTATCCATGCAACTGAATATGTCAGCTCTATCACGGACATTGAGCATTTTCTAAGTACTGCACATATAAAATTTATATACTTGTACATACATGTACATATATAGATGTTCATTCACATATATATCCTTGTGTATGTATGCACACACATATATATATATATATATATATATATCTGTGCATTCATACACAAGCATATGCACATTGTAGAGCCCCACATTTTTTTCATTTTTACATGTTTACTTCTACACAGACACACACACACACACACACAAAGATTGAGATGGCAAAAGATGCATTTCAAAAGCTAAGCAGTGTTTTAAGAGAAAAATTTTTCATTAGAAACAAAGAAAAGAGTACTGAGCTGTTACGTGATGATATGTTCTCCTGTATGGCAGTGAATGCTAGACAATTGCCTGAGCAAATTGCCAAACGATAAAGAAGAGACTTGAAACAGGAATGTAGTTCTACAGAAAAATGTTGAGAACTTCTGCACATGTTTAATCTTTATCAGTAGTTCCAAAAGTTGATATTTAGACTAATAAAAACCTTAAAAAAAGTAAAAAAAAAAAAAAAAAAAAAAATTTTAAATTTAAAAAAATGTGAAAAATGTGAAATTTAAACGATTTTTTTTTTTTTTTTTTTTTTTTAGAATAATACTTGTGACCTCGAAGAGTGACCTAATTGTTCTTTCCCATCTGGCTAAGCTATTCAAGGATATGTGGTTAGTGTGAAGGTTATGAACATCAAAAGTGGAATTGGCAATCTAAGTTCAGATTTCAGCCATGTCGGTTAAATTCATGGTTCTCTCCTAAATAACATAGTAGATTGATTTCTCTAGTTTTGGGTAGCAGTCAGTCTAGAAGAGAAACAATTCTAAATTCATAGCCATTTTACTATCTTACTCAAGAAATCATGACAATTCATGGATAATAAGAAAAAAGGGAAGTATCATGACATTTCAAAAAAAAAAACAATAGTTATACAATCTTTTTACCTCGTACTAAATTTAGTGGGGTGGAGATTATTTAAAACTGGATTCTATTTCTTTCCTCTTCTCAATTTTTCTGCTTACTCATGACAAACATTAACTCTTTAAGGCAAATTTCTTTTCATTTTCCACTTTTAATTAATTCTGCTGTATTTAAACAGTGTGTGCAAAACAAATAGCAAGACAGACTATAAACTTCTGTGCTCCTTTTGATATATGAAGATAAAGAAAGGTGTACGGCAAACGACTCCATTTCAGAAATGAAATCAAATTTAACACAGAGGGCTTTAAAGAGTTAAAACTGGTGTGTGGTAGGTGATTGGAAAATTACTATCCCATGAAAGACCTGTCAGTTCATTCAAAAACATCGTCATTTTTCTTTTGTCTTTTTTTCTTTTTTTTTTCTTTTTTTCTTTCCCCAAGTTTTAATTGCTTTTTTCTTCTCCTTAGGATGGAACACACAAGATTCTTACAGAATGTTCCCTGCCGCTTACAGGGAAACGGTGTGTTGATATGATAATTACAGAGAAAGGAGTATTTGAGATTGACCCTGATGAAGGCATGGTACTCACTGAACTTGGTGAGGGATTTAATGTTGAGGATATTGTTGAAACAACTGGTGCTATGTTTAAGGTTTGTTCATTTCTTACTTTTTGCACAATCTTGGAAAAGGTATGAATTCATTCCCTCTCTCTAGCTATGGGTTAAATAGTAGGACTTGTATCTGATAAAATCATTATTCTCAAAAAACTGTTAATGTAAATAGTAGTGAGCTGGCTATTCATATCTGAGTTCAATCTACCCAATTTTAATCATAAGGCTTGGATCAGCCCGTGGTATGGTTTTCAGTAACTTCCCAAAGTTGCTGCATGCTAGGATTGCTTCCCCAGGTTGATAACATCAAGAAGTCACCTTTCTGACAAATCAACTCTGGTGTGATTTGAACCCAGGTTTCTTGGCTCGAAAGCAAATGTTCTAACCACCTGTGCCCATATATATCAACTTTTAAATAATCATGAAAGGGTTAAGCCATAAAAAAAAAAAAATCTTGATGAGATTTGAACTCTGGTCTCATGGTTCAAAAGGAAATGTTCTAACAACCTGGCGACATGCCTATATTTTTCAGTTTTAAATAAACACCAAAGAGTAGATAAACCATAAAAAAGCAAATCAATCAATGTTCATTTCTCGCTCTTCTTTTAAAATTTTTGTATTTTTTCTCTCTTTCTTAACCATTTATATACAAGGTTTGTCTAGAACTAGGATTCCAAAGTGGACAGTACTACTTCCATGAGAATAGCAGTAAGATTATTCGGGAGGGTAGTGAGTGGGGGTAAAGGAGGCAGTTAGGAAAAAAGTGGGTGGTATGGATTGTAAGGTTGGCATTAATGTAGTAAGTGATTCACCTCAGATAATGCAACAAAAGTGAAGCCATGTGCATAAGTTGACCTATGCTGACCTCTAGTTACCAGGTGGAGATATTCATTTTGACACATTTCAGTAGTTCCCCCCTACCACTATAGCCTGCAAACACGTAGCCAACTCGGCCACACCTTAGATCTGCACATATGGAAAAAGTTGTATGATATAACACCTGCTCAAGAGGGATGAAAAGACAGTCTGGTTTTTCCTTATAAAAGTCCTCATTCAGAGAAACCTCTAAATCTACTGGCCAATGGTGATAGATGATGTCCAAAGTTAAATAAACAGTAATCTTATATACAAGAGATTCAGTTGCATCTTTTCATTAATAAATATGACATGATAACATTTACATTACAACCAAGTAAATTTCTTTTTTTTTTTTTTTTTTTTTTCTGTTTTACAAAAAAAAGCTATATGACAAAATGTAAGTTAGAGTTAAGGAACACATATGCTCTCTCCAAACAATAAAATTAACAAATCTTACAAATGCATGGTTTTATTTTACTTTGTTGTCTGAATTTAAAAGCCCAAATGTTTGTATGTTTCTGATGTTATCTGGACACAGTATATCAGCCAACATCTGCAGTGCTCATTGTTTGATATAGCCGAAGATGTTTGTCTGGCAGTAGATTAGTGTTTTTTTTGTTTGTTTGTTTTTTTTTAATTGGTACTATAACTAATACCAAGAAAGAAGTATCTTCATATGAGTGTGACAGGGTGTGTTATGGATGAGACCTGCAAATCAAGTGGGTGTCATCTAGAAAATATTAGGTTGGTGCAAAAATAATTTCGTTTTCTAACATATGTTACTATGTAAGAAAACGAAATTATTTTTGCACCAACCTAATAGTTTGGAAACCACTGGTCAAGAATGTATTCAACTATTTTATTTTGAGAACTGGTTGGGAACTGTTGGTTTAACTTTGCAACAAGTTAAAGGGAACATTAAAACGCATTCCTGAATAGCTATTCTTTGGCAGGGTTTACTCAGTTGGCCTTGAGATGCCATTTAACAAACATAGTTGACTGCTGAAATTTACAATGATGAGGACAATAAAGTCACGTCTTGTGCATAGCTTCTTTTTTTTCTTTTTTTTTTTTTTTGTTTGGCAAAGACATCCCTCATCTATATCTGGCTTTTCCCAAAGTTAAAGTCATTCTTTAACTATCACAGAAAAGAATATACTGAAATATCTGGTGACAATCCCCAAAAAATGACTCCAATTTTTGGAAAGACTGCTGGGATAAGTCTGCAAAGCTTCAAGGAGAATAATTTGAACTGGACTAAGACATAATTATGGAGGTTTACTTTTTGTAATGATGTTCACTCTGTGCAAGGCGCAAGAGCCTCTCCAGTTATAAGGTAAGAAGCACAGTTTTATGGGATTAAAAGTTGATATGCTGCTAAACAAAATCAACCAAACCAAACTGTTTATGGGGATATGCGGAGAAGTTAAATGTTGATACTAGATTTGAACAGGTTCTGATTTTAGTGATCAGAGAAGCAACTTCCTGGGAGTCAATTCCACACTATATCTTTGGGACAAAATTATCTCTCCCCACCACCTCATCTATGAGTTAAAAAGTAGGGTAGACTGAGCATTCTAGCATTAGGTAGCCACCAGTATCAGAGGACTACTATAGATTTGAAACTATGAAGAAAGCAACAGGGAATCACTCTACTATCTTTCTCAGGAAAATCATGGCATTTCACATATAATAAAGAAAAGCAACCTGTGAAGAGTCATGATTACCTATGTCCAGAAGACATTTAGAAATACCAAACTACTTTAAATTGGTATGTAATTTAGCTTTGTAGGTGGAAAAAAAAAAATTAAAAAAAAAAACTGAGATTTTTATATTTAAACTTTCTGACTATTTTCCAAAATTCACCTTTTTGGCAAAGGTCAAAGGAGCATATCTTGGGAATCCTTTGATCTAGAGATGTAAAATTGGTACCATTCAATTCATGAAGTGTGCCAAATTTTTAAAAAAAAATCTGTGTCAGTGATAGTCCAGATCCTTGTTGATTTCACACACAATGACTCCTAGCATTTTTTTTTTTTTTTTTCAAAAAGCCACCGTTGCACTAGGAAAGACTTTTTGTTAATATCAAATAGTAGAATACTTTCCAGTCAGTTTTTTTTTAATTAGTTTGTAAGGTCTATCAGAGGTTTTTGTTCCCTCGTAGTTTACAATATTTTCTTTTTAATTGATATAATAAGAATGAAAATGATGAAGTTGCACGCCCTGTCATAGCTGATATAAAAAAACAATAAAAAAAAAAAAATTTCTTTATCAATCTCATGTTGTTGATAAAGATCTCTTGGGTACTATGGCATTTAGGCAATAGACATTTAACCAAAAATGTGGTGGCATACTTACATGTATGTCACTCTTTTTATTGTAATGTGCTACATATATTTATTTACTGTATTAATTTATAATTTTTTGTTTTACTTTTGTTTTTTGTTTTTATCTATTCTGTATATATTATATTATACTTCAAATATTACTGTAAGATGATAAGTATTTTGAGAAAAAGCGCATTTTACTACAGCTAAAATCTTAAGCGTTTAAGATAAGAAAGATCTTTCAATTTCGCTTTTAATGATCATTATCTTAAAGGGATGAACTAGCTTTTAACTTACTGTTAAATACGAATTTAAATAATTAAGTGCTACTTTTTATTCAAATATTTTTTGGTGAAATGTCTGGCCAAATGTTTGTTCAGCCAAATGTCTGCCCACAGATCTGTCAATTTGTTTTAGAAAGATGAGTTATTTCTTTAGCTTAGTTTGACACAGGGCACCTAGTGAGGAGCAGGCTCACTACTTAGATGTAATCATCAACCAGACCAGCTTGCTAACTGTTAGCCTGTGCAGAGGTGCTTATTTTCCCTTTTAGAGTACTTTAGCATTTAAAAATATCAAAGATATCAACTGCTTGACTGCATCTTAAGTTTAAATGGGATCTCATGAAGGTAAAATTCACCTTTGTCTTGACAAGTTAATATATTATTATTTTTTTTTTTTTTTTTCAGGAACTGTTTCATTCAAAATAGCTGAAAAAGAAAAATTTTTTTTTTTTCACCCTCTCTCACTCACTCATATACATACGAGTGAGGAGGATAGGACGACATGGAGCAATTGAATGGTCATTATGATCATCAGACTTTTTCTTGTGGGGGTGTACTGAAAGATCTCTTTAACAGGTTTGAGCTGAAAATGCTCCCTGAATTAAGACTAGCAACTTCTGAAATGAATGTAGAAATGTATAAAATGGTTTGTAGAAATGTTGTTGATAGCATTCTGTGTTGAATATGAACTGAAGTATTTTCAACATGTTAAATACTGTAATTCCCCATGTATAAATATGCATTTTTTTCTAAAAAAAAAAAAATAAGCAAAATCAGGGGTGCATATTATGCAAAAAAATAAAAAATCTTTAAAAAAAATTCTACACAAAATCTTTAAAAAAAATTGCCCTAAAATAAAATAAGAATTATCATAAAACTAAATTAGAATATTATTCTATATTTAAAACCATTTTTTTATAAGATTAGGAAACATTTGCCGTAATGAAATTGGAGAGGTCCAATTTATAGGGTTTGATTACCAAACAAGGGGTGCATATTATGCGTGAGTAAAAGCATTTTCCAATACTTTCAGCATAATTTTAGGTGTGTGTATTATGGATGAAGGCGTATTATACATGGGGGGAATTATGGTAGTTTGTTAATATATAATTATATAAAACTAATTTGGAAGTTTCAAAGAGTTAAAGGAAAAAAAAAAAAAATTGGATAGACAAAACTTGTTATTATTCAACCAAACATGTTTGATAGAATTCTCATTGCCTAAATGTACTTTTTTCTTTATTTATTCATATATAGGCAGCATTTTTCTCTTTTAGACATGTCTGATTGAATAAATTACAGACCTATGTCTGCTAATTTTTAACAAGATCCATTCATACTCACGAATAACCTTCCGTGTATTTATGTTAAAGGATGAGAGAAATGTGCTATAGCTGTTTAAATTTCTTTTATTTTCATTTCCCAAGTACCAATGACCAACATAGTTTTGTATTACTTGCACCCCTGAAGATGATCTTAGAAGATGGAAAGTACTTGGGAAATGAAAATAAAAGAAATTTAAATAGCTCCCTTGCTTTAACATCAATACACGGAAGGTTATTAATGAGTGTGAATGGATTTTGTTAAAAATTAGCACATATAATGTCTGTAATTTATTCAAACATATATATATATATATATATATATATATATATATATATATATATATATATATATATATATATATGATTTTGTATCATTTTATACATCAACAAACAGTATTTAGAAAAACAGTATGACATATTGGAAAAATGTTTTTCAGACATGTTACAAACATTTTTTTCAAATTGTCATACTATTTTTCTAAATTGCTATCTCTATATATTTCCATCAATGTTGGTCACTTAAGAGTGTTTTGTATATAGATTTAACATGCTTTATTTTTGAGATTCTTATGATTTTTTTTTTTTTTTTTTTTTTTTTTTTTGGTAAATGTTGAAAGCAAAGTATTTTCAGTCAGAATCTTCATCTGTCAGACATTTGTAATTTAAACATACCTCAATGGCCTTCTCAGGGACAAGACAAATCCTCCACATTCATGTCAACGTGCACAAAAACTGGGAAATGCAGAGTGTATAATTGTAATGAAAATGAAAGGTGCAAATATCTCCACAGCAAGATATGAAAAGTTAAATCCAATTCCTAATATATTTGACTATTTATTCGATGGCTCACTTTGCAAAGTCTGGAGGCAAGTAGGTAGGCAACATTTGGGACTGCAAGCACTACTCCTGACATGACAAACTAACAGAACAGCTCAACCCTTCAGCCAACAAGGACTCTCTTCTACCCAGCCCTCTGTCCATCTGTACATGATGATACATAGCTTACAATTTGCCCAAGGGTAGTTTGGAACTACCTAGAACATGGTCCAGAACTCTCTGAGCATTCTAACCATGACTCTGCTAATATAAGACTATATACAGAACTTCCTAACATCCAACTAAACAGCACTTGATCTCAAAAATGTTTTGTTTATTTATCTTCTCTATTTCCACTTGGTTAATGGATGGCCATTTTGAAGATCTTACTTCATTGACTTTACTGCTAGTTGTAAAAAGAGCAGACACTTAATTTTCATATATAAAAAAAAAAAAAAAAAAAATTATTTCTGCACAATTTGATTTCGTGTGAATTCTAAAGGTGGTTGGCTCCCATTGTGTAATGGTAAAAGTTAACCATCTTTCCTTTGTCTTTAATCATATCATTCAACTGCAGATGAATCCCTTGTCATTGTGTAACAACTTAAATATGTTGATTCCTCTTTTGTAATTTATATAATAAAAAATAAGACCAGATTAAATAATAAAAAAACAATCCACTTCATTTTTTTTTTTTTTTCTTAATCCACTTATTGATTAAAGTAAATTTTAACTTGTAAACTTTAAAAAGAATAAATCAACGGTGGTCTTAAAATTAAAAAGAAATATTTTCTGTATACTCCATTTATTAAATTACTCTTGGGGCTTTAGTTTATATAGTGACCCTTGGTCAGTGTATAGAGTAAATCATTGTTTTGTTTTTTGTTAATGACATTTTTGTGTTTTTGCAGGTGTCCCCTGAACTGAAAGCAATGCAACAAGTGGAATTATGATGACATTTGTCCAGAGAAAGAAGCAACAACCTTCCTAAGAACTGTTAAAACATTTGTGTACAAATCTTCATTTGCTGATAGAGCTTTTTTTGCTCTCTCTCAGTTTACTGTCTCTGCAGTCACACTCTTGAAATTATTAACACATACATGAGAAGGCATCTATTTCTCCTCTGCTTTGTAATATTAGAAAAAGTAATTCTTTCTTTGAATGTTTTGATGCTTCATTTATACATGAATCAATTTTTAAGAAATTCCTACCAAAAGATCTTCACTACATTTTATTCTTATTGCTGATGTTTTAATTAATTTAAACTAATAGCCGTGTCTTTGTCAAAAATCTAGTGTAGTTTTTTTTTTTTTTTTTTTTTTTTTTTTTTTTTTGTTAAGTATGTCTTCAATTTGCACAAAGGCAAAAAGTGTGTTGTGGGATATACAAGACGAGAAGATTGACTTAGAAGTGCACAAAGACTGAAAATCCTGGCTTTTACCAATGCTTGAACACTGATCCATTGGTATAGGAGGAGAGTATGCAACTACCTCAGCTACTCTGCTAAGCCACTGCAATTGATAAACTCCTTAATATATATATATATATATATATATATTTTATTTATTTTTTTATTTTTTTTTTTTTTTTTTAAAAGACTTTTAATGAACTTTTGCCCCTAATCCTCAATTGTAAGAATTCATATCTGGAAGTCTTTCAGTTGAAAAATTGTATTAAAATTTGTTTCAACAACAACCACCCTACTCTTTTTTATCTCTCCCAGCTTTTCTTGTAGAAAAGAAACTTGAGGCTAAGAATTAGAATAATTTGTCAAATGATGTGGTTTATGGATGCCTACTAATGTGTATATTTAGTTCTACTTTATTAACTTGATAAATTGGTTGGTTGTTCTTTCTTTGAAGATCACTATATAAGCTATGACATTAAAAAAACAAAAATTACATATCTATATATATATATAAAAATGAGAGAAAGAACATCTTTTATGGCAACATATTTCATTGTTTGTGGAATTTTATTAAGGCAAGTGTAGAATTTTATATATTACATATCATTATACAAAACAAATAAAATCACTAACAACTCATTTTTGTTTAATAGAGTGAACAAATGTGTCACTTAACATCCTCCATAGTTTATCTTCCTTTCCAGAGTAAGTTTTTAGAGTATTTTAGAGCATTCACTAATGCAGAATTTGAAAATTTAGTTATTTATCTTTACAATTCTCCTGTCTTTTATCCATATTGTCTTCACACACACACACACACACACACACCTATAGTACAGGTAATAAATTCATTGGTGTATAATCCAAGTGGATCCTAGTAATATCAAATATTAAAACTGATCCACAAAGAGCTCCAAGTATTTATTATAACATGTAAATTACACAACAAAATACAAAATTACCTCGTATGGAGGGTGGGGTATAGTTCTATTTAAATGAACAAGAATTACGTTAGTCTTATTCAACCCTAGTGTACAGACTGTGTTTGTGTTGAAATTAGAAATTTAATATTTAACTTTGACAGCAGTCAAAAAATTGATACAGAATTTATCCATTTCGATGTTTCAATTGGACAAAATACCTAAGACGATGGTAAGTTTTAGTTTCATTTTAACAGCTCATTCTTCATATAACCCCAATTTAATGTCATAAGGTTAATATTCAGGTTAATTTTATGAAATCTCTTCCCTTTAAGTCTAATACTTTCAACCCTGCCCTTACCATCATCTCAGGCATTTGTTTGCCCCTTAGCGACATTTTATTTATGTCTTTTTGTCTGACTGAAACATTGAAATGGATAAATTCTGTATCAGTTTTTGCGACTGCTGCCAAA
>OZ010583.1:22198599-22258599 GCA_963932145.1 Acanthosepion lycidas | reverse complement strand
TTCTGCAGCCCTTTGCATCCTAGTGGCTTC
This sequence comes from Acanthosepion lycidas, assembly GCA_963932145.1. NCBI lineage: Eukaryota > Metazoa > Mollusca > Cephalopoda > Sepiida > Sepiidae > Acanthosepion > Acanthosepion lycidas. Next base: position 22,258,569 of record OZ010583.1, on the reverse strand, counting down.
ACGCCTTGCTTAAAAAAAAAAGAAAGAAAAAAAGATGTCTATGCGTTGTATGTGATTCAAAAAGCACGCTTCACATCTGTAGACTTTACTGCATTGAGGGCAGATGGGGGAGAATTGTGTAGGGCTTTGGCGTTTATTAGGTACTTATGCACTCTTATGTAACTCTTTAATCTTGTGACCGACCCGTATACTTTTTCAGGAAAGTGACATAAATTCTCTGTAGGTCTTTACAGAAATGCATGAATCTCCGTTACTTTATTTAATTATTTTGTACTTTATTTTATTTTTTGTACTTTATTTTTATTTTATTTTTTTGTACTTTATTTTAATTTTATTTTAATTTTATTTTTTGTACTTTATTTTTATTTATTTGTACTTTATTTTTTTATTTTTGTTACCATTCGCAAACATTTTGACAAAAAATGTTTTGTTACTGTCATACCATGATACCTGATGGGTAAGCGAGTTTGAACTTAGAGAAATCCCTCTCCCATAATTATAATAATCTTATGCAAAAGTAACATCAGTGAATGACTTCCATCTATTCTCGGTTATAACATGGGCAAACACGATATCTGTTTCAGTTTGGTTTTGCATGACATAATGTATAGTAATTATATTGCATTGATCTACTCACGTTGGTGAGGACTTGCGTGAATGGATTACTTGACATTATGCAGGCGCCTATCTCGATTTTATGCATATTTTGCAGTAAAGTTTAAAAGACTGCATCAAGTTTCAGCAAGTCAAGCGTATCTTTTAAACGAGTCACGGACCACGTGGAAAAAGAATCCTTTGTCAAAGTGAAAAAACATCTACATTATGTTACTGTATGATTGAATGACGCTGAGATATTTATAAGTCAACTGTCAACCGACTTTCATTTTAACAACAGAATAATAAAGAGTCGAAAAAGAGATGTCAGTTTTAACTGGCAATTTTATAAGGTATCATGAGATGAAATTCAAATACCTGTGAAGCGTTTTAACAGAAGATTGGAAAATGTGACACCGAGATCTGAAGACGCATTGGACGAACGAAAGCGGCATTACAAAAGTTAATCAAAGTGCTAAGAAACGGTGAAAAATCAGTAGGAACAAAGAAAAGCGTGGTATGAAACTGTGGTATCCATCCTTTTTATATAGCAGTGAATATTGGTCAATTTACCTAAAGATGAGGACAAAATTAGAAGCAGCAGAAATGTGGTTCTACAGAAGGATGCTGGGTATCCTATGGATGGAGCAAATAAGCAACAAGCAAGTCTTAAAGGAAATTGTAATAGAATACTTATACTGAAAATAAGGGAGGAACAATTGAAATTTCTTGGACGCATAATAAAGAAAGGGGTCTTGAAAAACTTAACCTCACGGGTCATATTGAAAACAAGAGAGCTGGGGGAAGGAAGCGAGTCACTTGCTTGACGATCTTGTGAGAATGGATGGCGGTGTAATCCATACCATCTACGCATATACTCTATTTCCTGCCCCTCTCTCTCACTTCTTCTTCCTCATGTCACGAAGTCCATTAGCATTGTTGAGTAATACCAACCTTAAGCTTTTTCCATTCCTTGGTTGGGGCCGGTGTGTCGTCTCGATAGGGTTAATATGGGTTTCTCAAAATCTTAAATATTGGGATTGACAGAGAAGTATAGTGTGGGCCGTTTTCTGTACGCTGTGTGCTATAATCTACACCCTCTACTCATGTACTCTTTTTCCTGTCACTCTCTTTCTCTCTCTCCTCTTCTCCTTTATATCAGCAGGTCCGTTAGCATTGTTGAGTAATATCAACTTGAAGATGTCATCTGGCTTTTTTCCATTCCTTGGTTGGGTCCAGGGTGTCGTCTCGATAGGTTTCATTTGGGTTTCTCAAAATCTTACAATGTTGGGATTGACGGTGAATAGTGTGGGCGCTTTTCTGTACGTGTGCTATAATCTACACCCTCTACTCATGTACTCTTTTTCCTGTCTCTCTCATTTTCCTCTTATTTTTTATGTCATCTGTCCCGTTGGCTTTGTTGAGTAATACCAACCTTTAACGGTTTCCGGCTTTTTTCTAGTCCTCGTCTCGATAAGTTTCATATGGGTTTCTCAAAATCATACGATGCTGGGATTGACAGTGAAAACTAGTGTGGGTCCTTTTATGCAAGTTGTGTGCCCTAGTTAAGACTGGATAATTCTCGACTTACTGCTGTTGTACTTTTGTATGTTTGCATTCAGGTGCAATATTTAAATCAATAAAATGCTCAAGTTTATTGAATAAAAATGTCTTTATTATGTACTGCAATATCAATTTCTCTACACCCAGGTGGTGATTTGAGATCTCTAATAACAAACGCATAAATAATAACCAACCCGTCGACTCTTACTAAATTCTACCATACGCGTTTCTGCTTTTTCACACCAGCTGTAGAAATTGCAGGTGTGTTCTTTAGCAACGGCCGTCTTATAATGCAATTCCGGTCAGCTCCGAACCAACTTCCTCCTGGGCCCGTATCCATGTGTGTCCTGCCACAACTTGCGTCTGTTCTTGCGCACTGAGCAAAACAAATGCCGTAGGATCTCTTTGTAGACTTGCTGATTGATCGTCTGGCTCTGTGGCAAGTGGTCATTATAGACGATGCCTCTCACATCAAAGAAGGGATAAGTCCCGATAGTTTTCAGACAGACCTCGTACACACACACACAGACACACACATAAACACACGTGCCATTTACAATCTTCGAGGAAGTCTTCCGTTCTTTAAAGAAATGCGTAACGACTGAAAATTGTAATTCCAAAGTGCAGTATATGGCAAAAACATCGCAACAAAACTGTAACAATATCGAGACGATTACTAAATAAGCATGCGATCAGCGTAACTTTATCATGATACAATATTGCATCCTTTCTCTGAACTGATTCCGTACGCATCACGCTTAACGACTTCCTTTTTCAGCTAATCTAATTAGGAACAGTACCGTGTTCGAATCAATCATTTGCGTTTCAGAAAGGCGCTCATAATCGAAGAATCCCAGTATCCCTTTTATTGGATAAATACAGATGTGCAGTACTTCGTTTTGCTTGCCACACGATTTGTTGTAAAGTATCCACTATTCATCACAAACTTATTTCAAGAACAGGATATTTGAACACAGTTAAGTATTTATTATTTACACTATTTTTATTGGAACTGTTTTCCTCATCTTTGTTGTTGCTATCACTACCATTTGATTGTTGAAGGACAAGTCGAGACCCTGGGTCACGCCTTCTTTCATTGCAGGGTCGTAGTCCTGTTGTGCAAATTTATTGAAGGCCACATGGTTAGCTTGCTGTCCGGATTCTTTGTCCTTCTGGCCAGTTTTGTCTGTAGCAATGTAGTACCGCCGATGACGAAGGCTGAACCCCATATGTTATTTATTTATTTATTTTTTGCTTGCGAGGTGTTATGAGAGTCGTGATTTGGACGACACGTCAGAAGGGATTCTATGGGGACCTGAAGTTCACTTCTTCCCAACTGATCATGTACATTAAGCATCAGCTTAAAGTCAAGACTAGGACGCAAAGGCGGCGGCTCCCTCCATCAGAATTTGACAAAATGTGGGCGAGTCTTTGCGTGAGTGTGTCGAGTAAGAAGGGCCGACTTAGAGTGGCACTTTGATGCAGGTTAGGCAATAAGATATTGACCTAACTGTATTGAACTTTGGCAACCCCGCCCGAAATTAGCTTAGTTTAGTGTTGTTTTGTTTTTCTTCCTTCCAGTTAACTTAGCTAGGTGATGCATGCTCATTGGCCATTTTTGTTTTTGTCTCCATTTTGATTCACCATCCCCTCCCTCGTTAGGTGGTCAGTAATGTCAGTTTTCTGGTGGATGCAGGACGCCTTTCGTTTCGGGTGTGGTTTTCATATTTGTTGTTGCGCATAAATGAGCGAGTGTTTGGGATGAATTAATGTTTTATATTATTAAAGTTCGGCATTGATCTCACCCAATTAACTGATGTTTCTGCCAAATTTAAGGATTGCGGGGGTATTACTAATATTATTTTGTTTGGTTTATTGTATCTAGTATTGTTTCACGTTTGTAAATATTCATTGGTGTTTAGATTTTCTTCAAATTGTTATTTTATTCTTCTCCCCCTCCTACAGACAACGAATTGTACATATGTTGACTAGTTAGGACTTTCATAGAGACAATGTCGTTTTTTGACGTTAAAAATACGTCAAAAAACGACATTATTACGTCATTATTTTACACCAACCTAATATGTAATGTAAGAATGCGTTGTTTTTGTGTACGGAATATCGTGGTATGTTTGGGTCAGTGTTTGTGCTTTGGTTTGATTTGGTTTGTTTTACGGCATATCAACCTCAATGGGTTATTTAACGCCGACAAAATTTTTATTGCTGGTAATATGTTTTTCTTCAAATCTATAGCTGGTAATATTTTTTTCAAAAAATGTATAGCTGTTTGTATTGCTGGTACTTTTTTTAAAGTATTGCTGATAATAATGTTCCTTCAAAAATTATTGCTGGTAATAATTTATTATTTATTACAAAGTATTTCTGGTATTAACATCGATTAAATTTGTCTGCGAGTATGGGCCCTCTTGCTAGGATCGAACTCTCGACAGCTGCGATGACCTGTGAGACTAATTTATTTACAATTACCAAGAGTAGAACGGATTGTCGTGAGTCGGTAACTTAATCACCCTCCTTTTCAGTAAAAAAAAGTGAATTGTTTCAGGTTTACAACTGTTTCAGTGACCGTATTGTTTTTAGCGTCGTCGTGCGCGCTGAGAGTCCAGGGAAGTCGGTGAAGCATTCTCTCTGTACAAGGTGATACTTCGTGTCGCTCAAATATAAAAAGCCACACACGCTATTTGTTGTCCTCATTCGATCAGACTGACGATATCTTTCGAAAGTCGAAACATGCAGGAAGAAGTGACGCCGGAGAGAAAACAGAACGCGTTCAAATTCGAAATGTCACATCCAGCTGATGATCCCGCTTTGAAACGTCGGTCTCGTGTTAACCAAAGATTTGAAGAGCTGGCAGACCCCTTATTGTGGAGGGCGTTTTGTTCTGAGCTTTTGGGGACCACCATTCTTGTCCTCTACTGCATTGGAGCTAACGAGAATGATTATCGGGAGATGCCCAATACACCAGTTCATCGGTAAGAGATTATTATCATTATTATTATTATTATTATTATTATTTCCTTTGATTTCTTCCCGCTGTATACTCATCTCTTTCCGGGTCACAGCCAGAGACCTAAGGTCAGAGTTGGCACCATATTTTCCATTGAAAATTTATGAGGAGAAAAAAACAAAGATCACACATATTTTATATTGATGAAGCCCTTCCTAAGGTGTGGTCTGTACTTTTGAGCATATTTTTTTTTATTTCCTTCAAGGATTGGGCTACCAGGAATCCCTTTAATGTTTCTATCAATCCGAGGGCTCCGACTTCAATTGGAATGAATGGAATTATTATTATTATTATTATTATTTCCTTTGTTTTCTGGTGTATACGTATTTCTTTCCGAGTCCCAACTAGAGACCTGAAGTCAGAAATGGTATCATGCCATTTTACATTGAGAAATTTACAAAAAAAATAGCACATATTTTACACAGATAAAGATCTTCGCAAGATGTGGGCTGTACTTGTGAGTACAATTTCTTTCAGGCCTGGGCTACCAGGAATCCATTCAATGTATCTATCGGAACCTTTTCCAATCAATCCGAGGGCTGCGACTTCAATAGGAATGGTTGGAACTATTATTATTATTATTATTATTATTTTTGTTGTTGTTTTATTTCCTTTGGTTCTGACGTATACTTATTTCTTTCCGGGTCCCGACCAGAGACCTGAAGTCAGAAATGGTATCAGAGTATTTTTCCACTGAGCACGTTTTTTAAAATAAAATCGCACATATTTTAATCCCTTCGTCCCAGTGATAATTGATGGGGTGGGGGTAATCGTGGCTTGAACGTTCCACATTCTGGCAATCTCAGTTTAGAGGTCAATATGCCTTTTAAGCTTTCCATTTTCGTTTGACCTTGGTATTATGGCAGACAAGAAAAACCACACCGATTATTATTATTATCATTTGAACAAAAACGTCTAATATAGAAAGAAATAAACAGAAATTGAAAACGGAATAACAAAATGTAACGCTAAAATGAATATTATCGAGAAAAAATAATCATGGGAAAAAAAGAAAAGGAATTTATATTCTTAAATAAAAACAAAATTGACAAAGTTTAACCCGTAAATATATTCTATAATATTATTATTATTATTTTATTTCCTTTGATTTTTGGCGTATACTAATTTTTCCGGTTCCAAACCAGACCTAAGATCAGAAATGGCATCATGACATTTTCCATTGAACAATTTTGAAAAAAAAACAAAAACAAAAAAAAACATATTTTACATAGATAAAGCCCTTCGTTAGATGTGGGCTATACTTGTGAAAAACAATATTTTGTATTTTTTTCCGGACTGGGCTACCAGGAATTCCTTCAGTGTGTCCATCGGAACCTTTTCCAATCAATCCGAGGGCTGCGATTTCAATTGGAATGGTTAGAATTATTATTATTGTTTATTTCTTTTGGTTTATGGTGTATACTTTTTTTTTTCCGAGTCCCGACTAGAGATCTGAAGTCAGAAACGGTATCATGACATTTTACACTTAGCAGTTTTTTTTTGTTTTGTTTTTTTAAACGCACATATTTTACATAGGTAAAGAGTAAAGACCGTAAGATGTGGGTTGAACTTGTGAAGACAATTTTTTTCTTTCAGGCCTGGGCTACCAGGAATCCCTGCAGTGTGTCTATCAGAACCTTTTCCAATCAATCCGAAGGCTGCGACATCAGATGGAATGGTTGGAATTATTATTATTATTATTATTGTTTGGTTTCTGGTGTAGACTTATTTCTTTCCGTGTCCTGACCAGGGACCTGAAGTCAGAAATGGTATCATGACATTTTCCACTGAGTAGGTTTTTTTTTTTTTTGTTATTTTTTTTTTTTCTTTTTTAAATCGCGCATATTTTAAATAGATAAAAAACTTCGTAAAATGTTGACTGTACTTGTGAGTACGAGTTTTTGTATTTCTTTCAGACCTGGGCTACCAGGAATCCCTACAATGTGTCTATTAGAATTTTTTCCAATCAATTCGCGGGCTGCGACTTCAACTGGAATGGTTGGAATTATTATTATTATTATTATTATTATTAGTATTATTATTATTAGTATTATTAGTATTATTATTATTAGTATTATTATTAGTAGTAGTAGTATTAGTAGTATTATTATTATTATTAGTAGTAGTATTAGTAGTAGTAGTAGTATTAGTAGTAGTAGTATTAGTAGTAGTAGTATTATTATTATTAGTAGTAGTATTATTATTATTAGTAGTAGTATTATTATTATTAGTAGTAGTATTATTAGTAGTATTAGTAGTAGTATTATTATTATTAGTAGTAGTATTATTAGTAGTATTAGTAGTAGTATTAGTAGTAGTATTAGTAGTAGTATTAGTAGTAGTATTAGTAGTAGTATTATTAGTAGTATTAGTAGTAGTATTATTAGTAGTATTAGTAGTAGTAGTATTATTATTAGTAGTAGTAGTATTATTATTAGTATTATTAGTAGTAGTATTATTATTAGTAGTATTAGTAGTATTATTATTAGTATTATTATTATTAGTATTATTAGTAGTATTATTATTATTATTAGTATTATTAGTAGTAGTATTATTATTATTATTAGTATTATTATTAGTAGGAGGAGGAGGTTTCTTCTTCTCATTTCTTTCCGGGTCCCGACCAGAGACCTAATGTCAGAAATCGTATCATTGTATTTTTCTACTCGGCGGTTTCTTTTTTAAATAAAGTTGCGCATATTTTACATAAATAACCTTTCCATTTTCGTTTGACCTTGGTATTATGTCAGCCAAGAAAAACCACACCGATTATTATTATTTGAACAAACACGTCTAATACAGAAAGAAAAAGTAGAAATTGAAAACGGAATAACAAAATGTAACGCTAAAATTAATATTATCGAGAAAAAATAGTCATGGGAAAAAAAAGAAAAGGAATTTATATTCTTAAATAAAAACATAATTGACAAAGTTTAACCCGTAAATATATTCTATAATACTATTATTATTATTATTATTGTTATTATTATTTTATTTTCTTTGATTTTTGGCGTATACTAATTTTTCCGGGTCCCAACCAGAGACCTCAGGTCAGAAATGCCATCATGACATTTTCCGTTGAGTAATTTTGGAAAAAAAAAAAGTCATATTTTACATAGATAAAGCCCTTCGTAAGATGTGGGCTATACGTGTGAAAAACAATTTTTTGTGTTTCTTTCAGGCCTGGGCTACCAGGAATTCCTTCAGTGTGTCTATCGGAAGCTTTTCCAATCAATCCGGGGGCTGCAATTTCAATTGGAATGGTTGGAATTAGTATTCTCTCTTCTTTTGCACGGTTTTTCGTTTTCAGTCTGAGATCTTACACGGCCTCAAACAGATCATTCGCAAAATATTTACAAAACCAAGCGATGTCGAATTCTGAAGCGATGGGATACTAGACTTTATTCCGATTCTCTTAATGTAGGGCTTTAGATTCGGTGCTATATACCCGAACTCTCTAATGTTAATTGTGACAATCGTGGCTTGTATTTCACACATTTTGGTAACCACAATCCGGAGATTTGTCTACTTTTAAGTCTGTCAATTTCTTTCATTTTGTTATGGTCACAAGGAACAGATGAGGAATAGATGAAGAAGCATTGGTTTAAGGATTAGCCAGTTTATCTCGCTAGATCAATTACGACTGAATAGTGAGTTCGATCTCCAGTAGGCGCCTCGTAATTTCGGCCTTGTGCCACATCTAAGCTACGCTTAGAAAATAGCCATAGATGAAGTGGCTTAAATTTTTTAAATAAAGTTTGTTTGGTTTGGTTTGGTGGCCTCAGTGATGTGGTCAGTTTTGATGTAGAAATTCTCGTTTTTATTATTATTATTATTATTATTATTATTATTTATTATTTCCTTTGATTTCTGTTGTATACCGCATCTCCTCCCGGGTCCCAACACGGAGTTCAGAAATAACTTTTTTCCACTGATCATTTTTGTAAAAAAAACAGAAAATAGATACATAGATAAAAGCCTTCGTAATGTGTGAGCTTTACTTGTAAGTACAAATTATTATTATTATTATTATTATTATTTCTGTATTTTATATTTCCTGATTTGTATCCTGTAGAGCCGGGTCCAAGCTATGGCCTTAGGCCCTATAGGATAATTGTCATTTAAGTGATAACACTTTTCTTAATAAATGGATGTTCCTAGTCGGGCGATCTTCTGGGCAATTTGTATGTTGATGTCACCTGGCACATTGTTAGTAAAATTGTCCATTCCTTTTTTCACGAGGCCCAGAGATCTGATTACTATTGGTACAGTCTCAGTCTTCATTCCTGTTAATCTCGATCTCCAATTCCTTGTATTTGGACAATTTCTAGATAATATTCATGGAAGTGTTTTTCTCAGATGGTACTTCTATGCCAATAAGCATACACTTCCTGAATTTCTTGTCTTTTATGATAATATCAGGTCTGTTGGCTTTTATTTCCCTGACAGTTTGAATTGGCATGTCGAAGGTGATAGTTACATCGTTATTTTGGGTAATTGTCTCTGGTTGGTGTTCATACCATCTCTCGGTGGTTTCGATTTTGTGCTTCTTGCATATCTTTCAGTGCACACATGTCGCTACCTTATGATATGTCTGTGGATATATTCATTTTTTTTTTTTTTTTTTTTTGCTAGTTCCGGACATCCTGAGATAATATGATCAACAGTTTCATCATATTTTCCGCAGATCCTGCATTTCGGTTTAGTTCCATCATTGATTATATGACAGTGATAGGACCTGGTTGGAGGCTTTGGTCCTGAGCTGCAATAATTAGGCTGTGTCAGCTTTCAACCCGGTGCTCCTCAACCAATGATGTGTTTTCTGTTGGTCCAGATCTGTTTCTTTGGCCCTTTTTAGCTGTTTGCCATTCAACGCCTTGTCCATTTTTTTTTTTTTTTTTTTTTTTTTTTTTTTTTGGTAATTTTATTTGGTTGTTTTGCTTTCTATTCTATTCGTTTGTCGTAGATGTCACACGCTACGTTATTTGTTGGTAGGTATATTAAGCTGTTTCTTGAAGAGTACAGCTACTTTGTTGATGAAATGGATTTGGTGTTTTACTATTTGTAAGAGAGGTCATTGATTTTTGTGAGGTATGCTTCCAATCCGATTGTTCTAGTTTTTAGTGTTAGTTCAAGTTGGATTATACTTCGGCATCCTAAAGCTCTTTGTACGTACAGCCCATCAACATCTGATTTCGGGTGGTGCATCCTTATTTGCGTGATCATTTTTCTGCTTATAGTGTTCAATCTTTTAATGCGGAATAGTCTTGATTATTGCGCACACATTGAGTCCTCAGTTGAGCAGTAATTGAGTCAAGTAAGAACCGTAAAAAGACCGTTAACAAGTTAATATTCCACGCAAATCTAATCAGCAGCAAATATATGCAAACAACGCCAGTAATGGCTGCTGCGACGCAAATGAGTTCGAACTTTTATTGTTAATAACTTCTAAACGGTAGGTTTTATCAAAATTTCTTTGTTATTTTCGAATTAAGCATGTAAATTTACACCTAAATATAACTATTCAGATATTATTATTAGATATTTAGCGCAAAGCAAATTATCCATTTTTCCTTATCAAAATTTAAACTGAGCTGAAGTATTTTAGATATTATTCAAGGGCAAAAAGCAAGAAGTTTAAGAAATACTGAATACGGATAAATTATAAGAAATAGGAAAATAGAAGCAGATTGAAAAATATGACATAATTTTTAACGGTATGTGTAAACATCTTTTTATTTTGTTTTGTTTTATGGAATTCCAACCTGAATGGTTATTCAATGCCGACAAGATTTTTATTGCTCATAATATATTTTGGTTTGGTTTACGGTATATCAACCTCAATGGGTTATTAAATTCTGACAAGATATTTATTGTTGCCAATATTTTTTTTTCAAAAATGTATTGCTGGTAATAATTTTTTACAAAAATGTATTGCTAGTACTAAAACCTATTTTTCCACTTTCATAGTGTTTTGACCTTAGCTTGGGGGTTAACTATTTGCCCATATCTGGGATCCTAGCAGGTGCTACGATCCCAGGTCAGGGTGAACCTGGGAACACCAGCAATTAAGAGGTGGCTCCTCGCTCCTCAAAACCACCCAATCAGAGGCCTTGCTGTTGGATGTAGTTTATCGTCTTAAACAGCAACGCAAACAACTTCTTCACCTCAAATTAATAAGTTGGACATCAAATTAAAAATCTGAATTTCAAATTTTAAAAATTCTCAACTTTAAATTAAAAAAGTTTATCTTTCAAATTGTTAAAATCTGAATTTAAAATTAAAATGTTATTACTGCAAAAGGATACAGTATTAGTTTGCAAATAAATAAACAATATAATTACGGACTGACAATCCGAAATTAACAAATTTCACAAATGGTCCCCCTCCCCACAATGGTCACAAATTGTCCCCCATCGAGAGATCTTGCGATAGCGTTGAGACAAAATGTTTCTATACATGACCAAACTCTCGTTTAAGTTTTCCATCGACCGACCAATGAGCACTCCGGTGTTGCATTCTCGATCTAGTCGGTGTTTCTCTGAAATCTGGGAAACGACACGATGCATGCTCACAATGGAATACGATGAAAAAAAGCCAGGTCGAGAAACTATAAGATGGCTGGCAATACGAAATGGAGGCTTTGAAACCACGTGGCGGACTCATCCATCTCCCGCCAAGGGCGGACCAGAACTCTGCAACCCCATGACTTACTGTTAATATATAGACTAGCACCCGGATATAGTCCATTTCGGGCTTTCTGTCTACATTTCTGAGATCAGGTATTATGTACACTATTTACGTTATGCGGACTATTGTCCTCATCTTTGTTGCCATCACAACTTTTCGGCCATTGTACGCTCCAGCCTTCTTCAGGTGGTTGGAATGTCGAACCGAACCTTTTATTATGCTCCCTCGGATAGACTGTTCTACATCCACGTACCATGTCTAATGGATGTCAGTTATCAGTTATCTCCTGTTAATTCCCCTCTCCAAGCTCTCCACCGGCTTAACCAGGTATTGAACCCACAATCTAACTAACGCCTTTATCCACTGTGCCATGTGCCCATGGATAAAGGCGTTAGTTAGATCCAGTGACACGACCCAAAGCGTGTGAGTTCAATACCTAGCGTCTCTGATCAGTCTTTTTGTCTTTCCACGGAATCAAAATGGAATAGCCAATTATTTGTGAGGTTTTAGAAGACGTTAAACACTTCTTTCTTTTTTCTTTCTTTCTTTCACTGAAACCAAGTAGCGTCTCTGATAAGTATTTTTGTCTTTTCACGGAATCAAAACGGAATAGCCAATTATTTATGAGATATTGGTAGGTCGTAACGGTCGTGCGAACGAAGACACTACTGAAAGGCTGGACAAGCACAAATGTTACATGATTCTAATTAATTTCTGTAGAATTATAGTTTCAAATGATTCAGCTATCTGGCGTTTCATAGTAGCCTCCAGGACGATCCAGCATTTCTCGTCTGGATTTAGAAATTCAACTTCAATGCATTTTTTTTAATTTGGACTTCATCTTTGAAGTTCATCTTTTTAAATTTGAGCATAAAAGGGGCACCTTTCTATAATAATGTTCTTTTAGCCCTGTAAGCATTTTTATTTATTTATTTTTTTTTTTTTTCTTTCATAGAATCCTAAATTCCGGTTTCATTGTTGCTGTGATCGTTCAAACGTTTCAACATGTAAGCGGAGCCCACGTCAACCAGGCGCTGAGTTTGGGCTTCTTCCTTGCTGGTCAAATCAGTTGGATTCGATTTTGTGTTTACATGGTAGCCCAGACGCTCGGATCACTCCTTGCCGGTGGTATCGCTCGGGTCATCACCCCTTCTACTATGTATGCACATTTCGGCACTTTAACCCCGCAGAGAGGAGTGGCTGCTTGGCAAGCCTGCATGGCTGAACTGATTATGTCTTTTACGTTGACACTTTCAGTGCTAGCCGTCGTCGATAAAAACAGAAACGACATTAGCGGTTCGGTACCCCTCCACTGTGGACTTATTGTCTGCATTAATATGTTCTTTGCTGTAAGTATTCTTTTCTATAATCATTTATTTTCCTTCATTAAATACGAAAGAAAAAGAAAGGGGTGTGCGGGTGGTGTAAGGGATAGCGGATCGGAACAGGAAATCGGAGTGCCGAGTTCGAATTGCAGTTCGTTAGAGTCACTTACACGCAAATACCCTTGGGAAATGTACAGATCCATCTCTTCTCCCCCCAGTTATGAGCTAAATAGTAAGACTTTCATAAGGTCAGTACCTAGACGGGTAACCGCTTAGAAATACCAGAGGCTGGATTTAGAAATTCAACTTCGATGTGAGGCTTTGATGTGAGGTTGGTGTAAAGGATAAAGGCTCGGAATTGTTAATCGGAGAGCCGAGTTTGAATTCCAGTTGGGATCGTTATATTCACTTACGCGCAAATACCCTACGGAAAGGTTTGCATCCACGTCTTCTCGACCCCCTACTCTAGCATTAGTCCCGGTACTTTTTTTTTTTTTATCAGAGTTTGTATCTTCAAAATGAGGTACAATTAAATGCGAACGCAATCGGACAATCGGCTCAATGGCCTTCACACAGCTATTTTTATTTATGAAGGTAATGGCTTAATTAGATCGAAAAGAAGGCAAAATCAGTTCAAATGTGTTCGAGATACTGAAACTAAAAATTCTTTCGAAGTAAACGATATAAATTCAGTAAAATCTTTTTATAGATTATAGGAATTTATATCATAACGTACATGGTGCGATGGATAAATTGTCGTCTAGATGACGCAAAAATGAAAATGACGCTGACATCTCATTTTAATAGCTATACAGCGTGCGATGGATAAATCGTCGTCTAAATGATGCAAGAATGAAAATAACACCGACATCTCATTTTAACAGATATATATACCAAAATTACACAAAGATATCTTCATATACTAAAGAGTAAACTAAAATAAAATCGCCATTAGCTTCAACCACGGCCTTCAGACGACTTCGGAATTTTCTGCAATTCATCTGGACGGTCTCCTTGTTTAAGTTGGTGATTGCTGTCATAATCCTTGCCTTCATTTCATCTTTGGTGTTCCGATGAGTTTTGTTGATCTCCCGCTCAATTACGCCCCACACATAATAATCAATAGGGTTTCAGTCCAGGGAGTAAGGTAACCAGATGTAAGGGATGATGTGGTCGCAGAAATTGTTTGATACCCATGAATGTGTTCTCCTGCTTGTCTGGCATGGTGCAGAGTCCACTTGCCAGACATACGGTTTTTCCAGCAGCCACCCTCTTGACCCAGGGCGGCACTATCTCCTCAAGGCGCTTGTCGTAGGCCTCCATGTTGAGTCTGAGGCCCAGTGGTAAGATGAATGGAGGCATAATGTCGCCATCAGTCGTGATCACTCCAAACACCTTTGTAATCATCATTAGACTCTTAACTCTTTCCGAATCCTCTGCACTGTCCTAGGATTGACACCCAAACAATCTGAAATCTTCGTATTAGTGCTTCCGGCGCAAATACCAAAGAGTGCAGCATGTCGTTTCCAAATTTCTGGCGGAGTGAATTGCGCCATGGTGCTTTTTTTCTCTCACAGACGGTGCACAACTGACAATACTATACTGTGCATTCGACAGAATAAAAAACAAACAACGTGCATGCGCGAAATGAAAAATAAAAAATGGCGAAAATTTACCTATCGCACCCTGTTATATAGGAATAAAGTATCGCTTCCGACGCTAGAGTTTGAACATAGATCGCCAGAGAGCAAACACAAGCGATCCCATTTTGAATTAGAACACGCGATGGTAAAGGAAATGTATATATGGGAATTCGCATGGCGTCTAATTGATCACTATTTCTACTCTATCACTATACAGATCGTTATTTCTACACTATCGTCTATTACTATACGGATCGCTATTCTCTATACTATTCACTATACTATTTCTCTATATTGATCACTATACGGTGGTTACTATTCGAGCGAGTATTATTGAGCAAGTGCTATTAGTGTGAGTGCTATTCAAAGGCGTCTGACACCAGTATTGTTCAACAGCGTTACTATAGTTGTATCTGCGATTACAAAGTCTCTACTACAACGAGCATTATGAAAATGACAATGACTATTCGTTGGCACTACAAAAGTGGCAACGAGTATTCATTGACATGACAAAACACCCTGTATAACACAAAGACTTATCCGATAAAAGCTTGATTAACAAGGGAGAGCAAATACTATAGATGTTATGGGCAAAGACGATGTTTTAGAGAAAATGGAAACGAAAGGGAAATTTATATTTAATATGAGGAAGAGGCAGTTTGAATTTCTAGGGCACGTAATGAGGAAACATGACTTGGAAAATTTGATACTCCCATGACAAAGAGACTGAGGAAAACAACACATAACTTACTTAGCGAGCTTGAGTAAATAGATAGCGTAGCGAGGTTTAGGAGAGATAACAAAAATACAAAATTTATTAAGAATTACAAAGGACAGGGAATAGTGGAGAGCCATGATCGCCAATATCATGAATGGACACGGTACATAGAAGAGGAAGCCGTTGTCCTAGAGTGATGGCGATCAAGGTAATGTTTCAGACCATAAAGTGTATATTAAAATCGGTCGCTACAGAGTGGCCAACGAAGCGCTTTTTTGGTAAATATATACAGGAACCAGCAGTCACTCTATTTGACGGCATAACAAATATATAGGGCTATTAGCACATACCCTCCCATTTTAGCTCAACTTATCCAGAGATAAAAAGCATTCAGTGTATTTGAGAAGGTAATTTTTTTAAGGTAATATTCACTCAATATAAAACTCCCATGTTTAGAGAGCTTCTGTTAAAATTATGATGAAGTGAAGTGAATAAAAACGGTGGTAGGAAGTGAAGTTTATGAGGATAAGGAGTTTATGATTATAGTGTAGAGGGTTACTGTTGAGGTTTGTGATTTGAATGAAAGAGGAGATGGTCGGAATTGACGATTATACAGATAAGAAGGGTAAACGATTGATCATTAACTTGAAGAGTTTAAGCTTTTAATATTCAAGGAAGCATCCAGATTGGAGTCTGTCCAACAAAGTTACAGTTCTTGGGAAAAAGATGTATGAGTTAAACTTTCTCTTTAAAATTAGGATATGGAAAAATGAGTGTGATTTGACAGCGTGGAAATATGGCGTGTCCTACCTGTAAAGGTCTGAACTAGTAGAACTAAAAAGTTGAATTCATTTCCCAGGAAAATAGTGCTAGATTAGATAAAATTTATGGCTGGTATTTTTACTATAAAAATGTATTTTTATACTTTCATAGTGTTTTGTTTTTGTTTGGGGGTGGGGGTCACAATTTAGCCATAGTTTGGATCCTAACAGGTGCTACTGCCTCGGGTCAAAGTGAACTAGGGAACAGCAGCAATTAAGTGGTGGACAAAGCTTCTCAAAACCTGCAATCTCCCGATCAGAGGTCTTGCTGTCGGATGTAGTTTATCGTCATACCCAGGACTAGCCTAGGAGAAGGAAAAAAAATCTGAATTCAAAACCAAAACTAAGTAGACAGCCGTGTTTTTTAAAATGTAATTAATATCTACCAGCCTGGGGTAAAATAAGTGAGACTTGTGTTGCTGTTATAGCGTTACTTAGCTTGAAAGCGTTTTTTTTTTTGGTGGGGGGGGGGTTAAAACAGTAGTGTAGATTAGATTCCTGTCAGGAGGCAAGAATTCTTCAAGACGTTTTAGTCGCTAAACATTAATTTTCGTGTTTAAAAAAAATATTTTAAAAAAAAAAGCAGGACTACCCATTCGAAGACTTGTAAATACTAAAAAATATGATTGTAAGAAAAATTTGGATTCTTAATGGAACAATTGAAAAATTTTTATTTCCGGCATTCTTGTAATTATTTTTTCAATATTTCAAGGTTCAGTATATTCCTTCATAGACGCCGAAAAAAAAAAAAAAAAAAAACGCCTCCAAGAATCACTCTAGACGCAGACCTTGCTGTTTTTGATGACTTCCTGTGTTGTGTCCCTCCAGGATGTGGGCACTCATGGTTCTCCACGAATTCCTGTTCCTTGTAACTCTCAGCAAGGTTTCTCTTTTTGCACTTTTCTCTAATATCTGTCTGGGTCAACTATTTACAAAATCTCATTAGGCAGGTTACTTGCCGATTTCTTTTGTCTGTATTGTTTTGATCATGGCCCGAAATGCATGGAACAGCAAGTACTATTATGCAAGATTTTCATGGATCTCTCCGAGGCTTTTGACATCGTAAATTTTGATGTTTTGTGATGAATTCTTGGTAAGCTTTCATACTGATATGAGGGTTCGTCTCACAGGCAACGGCTCGCTTTCAGATTCGATTGCAGTGAACAATGGGTTAAAGTAAGCTGACATACTTGTACCGACACATTTCTCAGTCTAATTCGATGTTCTCTATAGAACCCGGTCTGTTCTGCTATTTACCCATAGCTGGGGGATGGCGAAAAAGAGGATTCATACCTTTCCTAAGCGTATTAGCACGTAAGTGAATGTAATGTGTCCGACTGGAATTCGAACTCGTCTCTCAGATTCTTCAACCCGAGCCACTATCCATTACTCTACCTTGCCTCTTTAACAACAAATGGCAGCCTTTGATTCCAGACACTATTGTATTTCAAAGATCTGAATGCAACAGCATTGAAATATCCTCAGTCAGATACGAAAGGAGAGATCAAGTTGTGAGAATTGAGGGATAACAGGATTCCCTCTAAAAAAGACTTTTCTACGGGGAAGGGAAGACAGGAAAGCGCCCACAACACAAGCCTAGGAAGAGGTTTAAAGATAATCTGAAGGATAATCTGAATGCATTGCACATGAATATGTATCGTTGGGAAGAACTGCCTTTAATTTGTACAGAGTAGGTGCACTTTATTAGGGACGGATGCCACGTCTTTAGGGATGAATGCCTCAGGCATGTTCAAATCAAGTGTGAAGAGGCACTCACTTTGATTAACCAGCTAATATGCAGTCTTGGAAAGGTGGAGTGTGTGAGCACTTGTAGTTGTTGAGGGCAGGTTATGTATGTTATGTAGTGGTTTCACAGTGGAGGCTTGTATTTTACTGTCGGTCCTAAAATAGGTTCGACGTACAAAACGTTAGGAACTTGATATAATAGGTAATGACGCGGTGATCTAGTTGTGGTCGCTGATACTTTAATATCCGACTAACGGTCGTCCGAAATCGACTGACTGACTGACTGTCCCCCCCCCCCACGAGGGCATCATGTGGCACAAAAATATGCCCATTGAATCCGTATAAACGGGTTCAGGGTCGGTTTACCTCCCCGAAAGAGAATCTTCCCTTCGGCGTAGCCTCGTTCGGGTTCCTCCCCGCCCGAAGGCAGAGAGTTCAACCGATCAGCCAGTCGACTGACTGACCAACTCACTGCCGACTGCTACTACTACTACTAATTATAGGTGGAAAAGTCTATTAACTATAGAATAGGTGTGTTCCACTATAATGTAGAACATCTGAAGGGTCATCATATGATTTTTACGATGTATGAACCCAGTAGTACTGTTCTTAGAACCGAACAGACAGACTATCCGATCATATGATTTAATTACAATGCTGAAAACTTGTGCAGAACCAGTAACACTTTTCGAAGAGCCAAATACAGAGAGCTAATGCACATAATGGCCACAAGATCCCCAAACGACCCTCCACAAGTTTTGAATTCAGAGTTATCTTTCTCCTAGACCAGTTGCCAGCCAAGGCTATAGGACCCAGTCTGTCCTGCTATTTACCCGTAGCTGGGGATATATATGTAATATTTGGTAATAATTCATATATATATATATATATATATATATATATATATATATATATATATATATATATATATATGCGTGTGTGTGTGTGTGTGTACAAGATATCTATTAAGGGTCATCACAACAATCAGAAACAGGTCAACTATGTCAACTTGCCCTAATATCCTGCCGAAAATACCTGTGTTGATTGCAACAATGTTTACAGATCATCATCTGGGTTGAAAAGGCGCATAGTGGTCCACAGGAGAGTTGTAGGGTATGCAGACCCAATCAAAGATACCGAATCATATATGCCTGTTACCTATGAAATGGAATGCAGACCTGAATAGTCATCTTAGTAGCAATGGATTCGAAGCAAGACGGGAGCCATCACCAATGATGCAAGGGGCCAGGGGTGACTCTCATCTGAGTAAGATGTGACAATCACCATGTGTTTACGTATATATGTGTGTATTAATAATTACACATATACCTACGCTTACAGTACGACTCAGAGTTTCATGGTATTCCCAATCATCAGGTACTGAGAGTTATGAACTGTTCAATATTGAACAATTCATAACTCTCAGTACCTGATGATTGGGAATGCCATGAAACTGTAAGCGTAGGTATATGTGTAATTATTAATATATACTTTATAGCTCTGTTTAACTAAATTGAGCATTTGTCTACAACAAAAATTAAATAAATATTTATTTTCTCATCTGTATGTGTACGTAATTGAACGCATATGTGTTTACTCATATCTCTTTATTTAGCCATATTTCACATTTAGATATATATATATATATATATATATATAATTTCAAAATGGAGCTTATTTTATCTTTTCGTGTGCAACGAGCTCACGATAGAATAGTTTTCTTTTAGTTCTGTATTCTGTCAATTTTAATTAAATTATTATGCACCATAGAATTTAATGGTTCATGCTGAACCACATCGGGCATATTGAAAAATTGATCGAATAAACTTTACAGAATTATACACTAAAAAGTCATAACGAAAGATAAATGACGGAATGTATATCGGTACCATAAAGTCATCCATTCAAAATCAATAAAACTTCGATCTTCATTCATTTTGTGTGTTCATGCCTTAAATAAAGTCTGATGCACAAGATATATCCACACGTTTCATCCTGATACAGCATCTTTTTCCCCAATCTATATGGAACATTTTAACCATTACCGGATATTGAGAAGAAAAATTAAACTTTTGTTCCTGTTCACCTTACAAGTGAGGACCTGTTTTTAAGGACGAAATAATCTACACACTTAAAAAATATAAGGGAAATTCATTATTGGATTCGAATTCTTTGGTTTAGTCTGTTTAGTTTTGTTTTACGTCATGTAAAAACCTCAATGGATTATTTAATACCGACAAGATTTTTATTGCTGGCAATATTTTTTTTAAACATATTTTTGGTAATATTTTTTTTCCAAAAATGTATTGCTGGTAATTTTTTTTTTTTTTTTTTTAAATGCATTGCTGGTAATATTTATTTTTGTCAAAAATGTATTGCTGGTAATTTTTTTTTTTTTTTTTTTTAAATGCATTGCTGGTAATATTTATTTTTTCAAAAATGTATTGCTGGTAATATTTTTTTTCAAACAACAAAATTTTTATTGCTGGTAATATTTGTTTCTACCTATATTTTTGGTAATATTTGTTTCTGGGGTCCTGGCAGGTGTTACCACCCCTGATCAGGGTGGACCTGGGATCACCAGCAACTAAGAGATGATTCCACGCTCCTGAAAACCTTCTGATCAAAGGCCTTGCTGTAGTATGTAGTTTATCGTCTTAACCAGGACGCGAATGTAGTTTATCGTCTAGCCTACGGTACGGATGTAGTTTATCGTCATACACAAGACGGGATTCGAATTCTTATGAAGTTATTAATTCATAATGTATGACAATATGATGACTTATGT
The DNA here is from genome assembly GCA_963932145.1 of Acanthosepion lycidas. Classification (NCBI taxonomy): domain Eukaryota; kingdom Metazoa; phylum Mollusca; class Cephalopoda; order Sepiida; family Sepiidae; genus Acanthosepion; species Acanthosepion lycidas. The sequence continues at coordinate 22,237,656 of OZ010583.1, read as the reverse complement.
TAGTGGAGAATATGGATAAATATGAGAAAAGAATAATTATAGTCCAAACATAGCATTTTATTCTACTGAAAAGCAATATACATAAATTTTACATTTTGTGGATTTTCATATAAAACAAGTGGTGTCAAAAGATTAGCAATTTAAAAATCATTTCACCCCCAAGTAAGACAATAAAGCCACTAAAATGCAAGGGGATAATTGAGCGTTAGGGAGAGTGTGAAAAAAATCTATTAAGGAGAAAGAACAATAAAAGAACAAGAATTAAGAAGACAGAAGATAGCGATTGACATTACATTTAAATTTTTCAAGATCAAAGTTGACTGGGAAACAAGAGGCCGGAAGAGAGTTCCACGAGCGAGAAGTGCGAGAGAAGAAACTGTTAACATAGAACTTACGGTTGCATCTAGGCATTTTAACTATTTAATGAGGAGGCCTTTCCTGCAATCTAGTACTGCACTTCATTTCATAGAGGAAAGCTCATGAAGACAATTACCATGAAAGTACTTATGTAAAAGGCGCGGAAAAACTAGATTGCGGCGGTGGGAAAGTGACCGAAACCGAGATGCTAGGCCAGGACCAATAACATTGCAGATTCTTTGGATTTTATCAAGGATTTCTAAATATATAGCAGGAGCACCAAATCAGATGTGGCAGCAATATTCAAAACATAGACGAACGTTATTTTTATTTCTTCTTTTGTTTTGATAAACAAAAAATGGAAACGTTGCATATGTCTCATATATGTTATCGGTGCTGACCTGGCATCTCGGCTTCAGTCACTTTCCCAACGCCGTAACGTAGCTTCATTGTACCTTTTCTATAAGTTCATGGTAATTGTTCTGATGACCTTGTAAATATTCATTGGGGGTTCCATTTTAAATGTTGCTATTGCTATTCCCCACCCACCACAGACAAATTCTACATTTGGGAACTACTTAGAATTATATAGACACTTTGAGGTATTATCGTTGCTATAGTAAGAATGTATTGTTTTGGTGTAAGGAACACTGAGTTATGTTTGGTCAGTAATCGTGGCTAGCTAAGTTTAAGTGACTCAGATTGAAGAGCAACCTTCTCCTGTCCCGCCATTTTCCTTCTGCCACATTTTTGTATTATATCTAAATAAATATTAATGTACTCTATAGTGCTAAGAATTTACGAATTTAAACGCAGTACTCGATTGGCCGCTAGGTCACATCATTTTACTGCTGAATGCCTAGATATATCCGTAATTTCTACAATTACAGTTTCTTCTCTCGCACTTTTTGCTTGCGGAACTCTCTTCCCGCCTCTTGCTTTCCCGCAAGTACAATGGCAATAGTTATTCTCTGTCTTTTTAATTCCTCTACTTTTATTGTTCTCTCTCCTTAATGCTGTTTTTTTCTCTAGCAACTAATAGCCCCTTGAGTCTTAGTGGCTTTGTTTCCTTGCTTCGGGTGAAATGATTCAATAATAATGAAAAAGTAATTGAAAACTCTAATTTGAGCATTTACAACATCGTTTCAATATTTCCTACCTTATTTTTTCCAGTATAACATTTCCGGCGGAAGTATGAATCCTGCTCGAGTTTTCGGTCCCTGCCTTGTGCATGGCGTTTGGGATGCCCATTGGGTAAGTGACCAGTTTACATATATATGTGTGTATTAATAATACGAAGCTGTTTAGGGATATGTAGTTAGGGGCAAGATGATCGTAATCATATTGACGAGTTATCTAGCTTATTATGTAACAGACACATTAACCATATTGTGTTTATTTTTGGTTTGTAATGCCTTCTGCTTGTTATGCTGCCAGATATCTATCTTGTATTAGCGACGTATATTTATTACGACAATGATGTGCTTATTATGACAATGGTGTACTCTTCGAATAAATGCAACAAAGAAAAGATCATCATTGTGAATTATAAAAATAGGGATCGATTGATATCGGTGTAGCCATCTGTAAATCTAATCTAACTGAAAATATTGTTGTGACTTCGCGGATGAAAACGAATCATAATAATAGTAAGGCCTTAATAGAATATGTAGTAATTTGTATAGACAAGATTACAGCCTATGCTCCCCGGTCTGCGATTAGAGTGTAACACCTGTTCTTCCCCTTACTGCCGTAGTTCTATCTTTGGAAATTTCACGGAAAAAGATTTGAGGGAATGCGCTGTCCCTGGGATTCGAACCTTTCCGGAGGTTTATATTTTATAAGTATGCTCTGAAATATTGAAAAATCACTAATTGGCTAATATCAAACTTGCAGTGTTAAAGAATATTATCTTATAGTAAAGCTAAGTGGACTGTTCAAAAGAATCGCACAGAATAGAGTTGGAAAACAAGACAGTTTTTCACTATTTTTAATACCCCCACCCCCCACATACACTTGAGAGTGATATACTTGGTCCAAGGATAGCATTGCAACCCCATTACGGAAGAGGGTGACGCCCTTGTCAACCAAAAACTCCTCCACAGCATATATGATCTCATTAGTGTTTCCAAAATTGCGACCACGCAGGTTGGATTTGAGTTTAGGGAACAGGTAAAAGCCAAATGTGTGCATGGCTTGTTTTGGTTTGTTTACGATATATCAACCTCAATGCGTTATTTAATGCCGACAAGATTTTTATTGCTGGTAATATTTTTTCCTTCAAAAATGTATTGCTGGTAATAAGCTCTTACAAAAATGCATTGCTGGTATTAAAACATATTTTTACATTTTCATGGTGATTTAACCCCAGTTTGGAGGTCAACTATATTCGCATAGCTGGGACCCTAACAGGTGCTACCAATCTGGGTCAAGAACATCGGCAATTAAGAGGTGATTCCACGCTCCTCTAAACCTCTTGATCAAAAGCTTGCTGTTGGATATAGTTTATCGTCTTACCCAGGACGGAAAAGTCTGGTGGGTCATGGGTATAGGGTAGCAATTCAAGGCCATATATATATATATATATATTACATACATATATATATATATATATATATATATATATATATATATATATATATTACATATATATATATATATATATATTACATACATATATATATATATATATATTACATACAATAGGAATTACGATTAATCCATGGTGGTTATGATAATTTCACCTTACTAATTAACATTAATTAGTAAAACTTATATATGGGCTTACTAAATAACATTAATTAGTAAACCCTATATGTGGGTTTTATATATAGTAGTTTAGTATATGTTAAAATATGTTCTTTTTAATTTTTAATGAAGAATATTAAATTATACATTTCCTAAAAAGAAAATAATTGAATCATTATATATTTTTTAATATTTTAATATTAAGTCTAGAATTTTTTTGTCTTATTAATACAAATATATAATTATATCTCTTAATATTAAATGAATAGTAATTTGTTAATATACGATTAAAATATTTTCCCTAATTTTCCACTTTTATTTTACTGATTGAAACCGAGGTGAATATTCTCTTATAAATCTGCTCAGTCTATTTGTGTCTATCTCTTCATACCACTCCCATGTCTAGACATTACTACCTCTCTCTACTTCTCTCTCCCTTTGTCTCTCTTCTTTTATTATAGTTTCTAGATTTTCAGTGCAGCTGTAACTCAATTGAGTTACAGCTGCACTGAAAATCTAGAAACTATAATAAAAAAAACACAATAATAAAATCCTGAACAAATCCCCATGCCTTAATAGTATTAATAAAAACCCTACACTTAAATTAGACAAAAACAGTGAAAAATTATGTGATTGTAGAAACCCAGAAGACTTCCCATTGGAAAATAAATGCTGCGTCAAATCTGTGGTATACCAATGTACTATCTCATCCACTGAGAGTCCTAATACTAATATGATATACATTGGGTCTACGAAGAATGAATTTAAAGCCAGATGGAGGCAGCATAAGTACTCTTTCAACAATATAAATAAAAGAAATCAGACATCTCTATCTAAATATTTTTGGCATTTGAAGGAAATGAATAAAACACCAAAAGTAAAATGGAAAATTATAAAAAAAACTAGAACTTGTAAAACTTGGGATGACCCATGCCCTTTATGTCTACATGAGAAACTACACATTATCAAGTTTCTAAATAATAAAAATCTATTAAACAATAGACATGAATTAACGGGTTTTTACCGACATCATCAAATCTTTGCATTGAATAATTAGCATATATATTTTTTTAAATCCATAGTCCTAATAAATAGCTTAAATACCCTACAAAAAAGATAACACTTTATGAAGTCGTCAAAAAACAAATGTTACGGCAGTTTTTTTTTCATATTCACAAAACCCTTTCAGAAAAAATAAAATAAAAAAATAAATAAATCTCCATAGACCCGTAAACCAGACTAGACGAAATCACCTTCCGTTTTAAATTTAGACACCCCAACCTTACCCTGACTTGACATCTATGAATGTAACTCTATACTGATACAAATTATTAACACCCTGCGCCCCTTTTTATATGAACAATCGCGCTGGCCGTTACCATGGAAATTTTGATTTCAATAATGAATATGCTATTAAAACACGTAAATTTCAGAAATAAGTTATTCCCCACCAAAATTCGCTTGAAGATGGAACAGAGCTTACTATAATTCAATTTAATTCAAATAATTATATTGAAGTTTTCGGCTCTTGTTTTGAAACATGAGAACTCTTATGTAGCGTATTGGAATCATATTTTTAAATAAATAATTATATTTATGCTCTACTTTTGTATTGAGCACTATTTTTTAAAAATAATAACAAAAATACTAAAGAACTTTGGATTACTTACCTAACCAGTTTTTTCCTATTTTCTATATATTTTCACACACACACACACACACACACACACATATATATATATATATATATATATATATATATATAGCCGTAATAGATGTGAATGACGTCTTCCACTATGGAAGAATGTTACTGTTCAAGTTTAATGTTAGAGGCAATTACATGCAAATACGTTCAAAGGGAAGCAATTGATGTTCCGTTGGTACCGAGTTCATTATAATCTTCTTCTTCTAGCAGTTTGTGACTAAACAACAGAAAATCACAGACATAACACTGTTTATTTTGATCAATATATATATATATATATATATATATATATGTGGGGAGTTCAAAATGTCCTAAGCCTCGCACAAAAAGAGTTGGAGAAACAAGGCAGTTTTTCACTATTTTTTAATATCATCCCCCTTGAGCGTAATACACTTGGTCCAACGATGCTTAATTATTGCAATCTCATCACGGAAGAAGTTGGCGTCCTGGACCTTCAAAAACTCTTCTACGGAACATATGATCTAATCAAACAGCAACCACGCAAGTGTGATTTTAGAAGAAGTCTGATGAATAAGGGGTGTTGTGGTAGGAATTCAAAATCACAGTCGGTTGCTTCGGCTACGGCAAACTCAGCAGTTTTAATAGTTATTTTCCATATAGTCTATCAGGATTACGTCTTCATAATAATAATAAAAATAATAATAATAATAATAACAGAAGCCATCACCTTGTCAACAGACGCTGCCTGCTTAAACTTCTTCGGTGTGGAGATCCAGAGGGAAATTCTCAGGTTCAATCTGGATCGAGTCAGAAGTGTGTTCTGGAAATGTCAAGCCTTTTTAGCTTCTGTTCTGATGTCAGCATTCCTGAAACCCCATCTTGCAGACATCTTGCAGACATCTTGCACATCCCCAAGATTAAAACAGCACGGAACAAAACAGAATTAATGCATATGTTCTTAGCAATAACTGTCATCTCTCATCCAAAACTATACACTGAATGGTATCAAATTGTTCATTAGTAGTTGTGATTTTTAGGTGACTTAACCAAGGGTTATCTTCTGTCCCTTCTTCAACGGCTGCATAGAAAGAAGAGTCCTCACTAAATCTCTCTACCATGTACTTTGTGTGCCATACCTTTCATTTGTAAATACTTTATGACTACACGGACCTTCGTTTTGTCTATTTTTATATTTGTTTCATACCTCTATATTTGTAGAGAAATGAGGACAGAAATTTGAACTAGTTTTTCTAGTTTTATAAGAATTAGTAGTGTGTTGCCACACCAAAAATGTTCAGGGATGGCTCTTCTTTGTGGGTCAGGTTTTTTGAACGACCCGCGTATATGAAATTTGTCGCATACCTCTTATATTTATATGGGCTTCACCTGCACAGCAATTAAGACAGAAATCTGAATTAGTTTTTCTAGTTTTATAAGAATTAGTAGGGTGTTGCCACACCAAAAATGTTCAGGGATGGCTCTTCTTTCTGGGTTAGGTTTTTTTGAACGACCCTCGTATAATCGACCATTTGAATTAACTGCTGTATGGCAAACAACAAGTAGATAAGTATAGTTCATTGGGATTGATTGATCGATTTGATTTTACGGATTATCAACTCTTTTGGGTGCTATTTAAAGCGGAAACATATTTCGGATTGTAAGAATAATTATTTTGTCTTCTGCGATTGAATATTGAATCAACAATTTTGCTTTGGGAATAACAATAATTTGCTTTAAAAATTTTACTATTTAACTCATAGCTGGGGGATAAATTGACAACTCTCAAAATAAATTAATTCAACATATACAAAATAATTTGTTTCAATCATTTTACTCCAATAAAGCCACTATAGTATTTTTTCTATTTTTATTTTTTCTTCTTTTCGCATTACCAATCATTGCAACTGTAATTCCTTCTTGTTCTGTTTTAATTTCTCTGTTTTTTACTGTATTAGTAAAACGTATATCATTGAAATTGAAGAAAGATAGTAACATTTTAACGATTCTTTTCTAAATTTCACCCGCTTAGGTTAAATTAATGCCCTGATCAGAAAATTTAAAACCAAAATACAGCTTTCTATACCAGCTTTTTTGTTATAGGGATTTTCCAAGTATAGCTTAGATATGGCACAAGGCCGAAAGTATGGAGTATCCATTGAGGATCGAACTCACTTTTCAGTAGTAACAGATCTAGGAAGACAAGCTTGCTAACCATTACACCACGTCGAGTTGCCCAAGCTGTTTTGTTATATGTGTTAAAATATATTGTATAGTAGATTAAAAGCCGCCCTATTGGGCGGCATTTAAGCTAGCTCCAGTGGAGGGCTCTTGATTGGGTCTTTATCGCAATAGGTAAGGAGGAGTAGATGCAACAGGTAACAATAAACTACTGAAGAACTCAAAACTGATCGATGCATCCCCAAAACGGATCGATGCATCTAAGTATTGCATTAATATTTAAGCTTAACTTTTAGAAATTCAACGATAATTCTTCTGCTGCTATTTAATTTAAAGAGAATTTGATGTACGTAGGTTCTTTACGCAAAAAAAAAACAAAAAAACAATTATTTTTATTTTATGGGTTATATTCGCTGGATTTCGCAATTAATTTCCGTTATTCCCAAATTTATTTCCAAGTTATAAAAATTGTTATTGCAGAAAAAGAAAAAAAAAAAAAAAAAAATTCATTGCAAAAAATCACATAAAAATTTCACCGAAAACAATCACAGTAATAAAAACTTGGGAAATCCAGAATTTCAAGACTGAGGGTCCGGATCCGTCCGGGAATGTTTTTAATTTGCTCATAGAGTTGGTCTGATTCCAAAATGGTAAGTTGAGCTTCGGCCTCTAAGAGTAAAGTTGAAAAGTGTGACACCTTGACATTCGTATTTATTTATTAGGTTGGTGCAAAAATAATGACGTAATAATGTCGTTTTTTTTTTACGTATTTTTTAACGTCAAAAACGACATTATTACGTCATTATTTTTGCACCAACCTAATATATAGATGTAATCAGCTTCGTGTTCAAAATCTGCAGCCCAGCAGAAAGACAAATTTTAGTTTACACGTTTAATGAAATCTTTTTTTTTTTTTTTTCTAACAAAAAGTAACTCTAAAAATATCATCACCGAAAAATTACATCGCAGTAATGAAAACTTGGGCAATCCAAAATTTTCAGATTACAGATTCCTTATTCATCACGGAATGTGTTTTTTATTTGCCCTCGGAATCAGGCCTGATTCCAAAATGGTATGATACGTTGGGCTACGGCTTCTAGGTGTAAAGTTGAAAACACGGTCAATTATTTAAAGACAATTTGATGTACGTAGGTCTATTTGAAAATAAGTCACCTTCCACAACGCCGCTTAAACGGTTCGTCATGCCGTTTTTCAATTACTTACACACTTACCGTGTATACTCGTGTATAATCCTATTTCATGTACAGTGCGACCCTCAATTCGTTTTGTGAAAATCCTGATTTTTCATATCGCTCTTATATAATGCGACCCCCAGCTTCTGAGCAGTACTAGTAGGCCTACCATAGTTAAATATTGCTGTACTGGGCATCATCCTGGACACCTTTTAGAGCAAATAAACGGTCTTCAATCTTTTTTGTACAACGCTACACCAAAAATAGTAAGAAAAAACACATACCGTAAAATAACTAATACGAATATCAATATTCATAATAATTAATAATAATTAATACTAATATTATTAGGTTTGTGCAAAAATAATGTCGTTTTGTCACATAGTAACATATGTGAGAAAACGTCATTATTTTTGCACCAACCTAATATTAAAATATTAATACGAATATTAATACGTAAACTGGAGAAAGGAAAAAAAATTGTTAATTCTTTATTTAAGTAATTGTAATCCATTTGTAGATTTTAAGCGGCACACATAGTGAATGACGTTCTGCTGTTCATGTAGCAACAGAAGGAAAGAATCTGCGCCATGTGGTGTGGTGGGTAAGCTAAAGAAGATTACCTGTAGCGTTAAGGTTATCTAAAGTACAATTGACAATGTAGGTCTACCAGGCAGGTAACGATCGCCGAATATACATAAATTTTAACGCCCCCAGAATTGCATTTCATTGAATATTGTTGCCATATATGTTCTGGTGCCCCCACTGTTCATCGCGAGGTTCTTGACAAAATCCAAACACGGATATTCAATGTGATGTGACGTGGCATCTTGACTACAGCCATTTTGAAACAGACCTAATGTGGCTTCCCTCTGTCTTTTCATGGCAACTGCTCTGACGTGCTACTTTCACTGGCACCCCAACTGCATGAATTTAACAATTGGACAAGATGAACATTAATTGTAGAAAGGGATAAAATATTGTTAATTTTTTATTTATGTTTGTATTTATAAATTTTAAACGGCACACATAGTGACTGACGTTCTGCTGTTCATATAACAATAGAAAGAATCCAGACTTCAGACTTGCTTAGAGTGAAAGCAATTAAAACAAATATCGTGCAATATATATATATATATATATATATATATATATATATATATATATAATGCTTTTCAAGTGGCTGCTTGGAAAATAGCAACAATACGATTTCTCATTTAGCCGTCTGTCTTCTTTCGGCTTCATCGAGGTGGATGCTAACTCTCAGAGGACCCTTACATTCACTGACCGTCTAGGCGACTGCTGATTTCTCACTGCTCGCTGGTCCCTTCCTCCTATCTGATTGCCAGTCCCTTCCTTACTGATTGCTGGTCACTTAATTACTAACTTCTCCTGATTGACAACTTATAAAAACACCGACTGAGGTCTCACCACCCCTATCCGTCAACTAGTGTTCCGGCAGAGGATAAAAGCCAAAAGCTGGATGGGTGGTCAAATTTTGAAAGGACTCTACTTTTATGATTATCGAAAACCATGTACGAAATTTTATGCCTGCCAATTCAAAGGTGGACTGGAATCCAGAAAACTCTGGTAATAAATCGACTTAAGAAATTAACTGGAGACGAGATTCATAAGGAACTCTGATAATCAAATTGACTTAAAAGGAAAAGGAATCTATTTACTTATCTCCTAAGGATATGTGAGAAATTGTATTGTTAAAATATAGCTGAATGATCGTTAATATTTGCAGTGGTCAAAATTCGTTCCCAAACAAGACTGTCATTGAATGCTTATTTTAAAAGCAGGACATGGCTATGTTAGCATCAGCCATGTTGATGGAGGAAAAATGGCTCTCTACAACGATTAAAAGATAATAGTTTCGTATTGGAGGCTGTTGCTCCATAGTTCTAAAGCTATTTTTTGCATCTTCTTTATTTCATGTTTTCCACTGACTTGAAGTGGAGCGGTTATATTGAATCAATTGCCAGATCTACTGCCAAGAAAACTGGTTTAGTGTATCGTGACAGAAAAACTTTCCCGTCAGAATTCATCTTGCACATTTATAAATCTACCGTTCGTCTGTTTGTCAATGCTTTGATTATTGCTGTCATATCTGGTCTAGTGATCCGGCAAGAAGGATCTGTAATGTTATCAGCCCTGAACTGGCATCTCGTCTTCAGTCACTTTCTCACCGTTTCTTGCGTCTTTTCTATAAATATTTTCGAAACAGTTGTTCTAATGAGCTTCCCTTCTTGATACCTCGACGGCGTGATTTTAGGCGTACTACTGGATCGGCTACTAAGGCCTCCGTTTTTAACTGTTGAAATAGCTACGTATAACCGTGAGTTACATTCTAATAGTTGCTTTTCTCGCACTTCTCGTCTGTGCAACTCTCTTCTGGTTTATTGGTTCCCTGACATCTACAATCTTCAAAAATTTAAATCCAACATCAACTTCTGTCTTTTATCCTGTTCTGTTCCACTCCCAGTAAAATCTTGCGCCTTAGTGGGATTATTGTCTTTCTTGGTGTGAAATGATAAAAAAAACTGAAGTTATGTTATGCATAATACACACTAAATATACTTCAAGAACATTTCTTGGGTATGACGATAAACCACATCCAGCAGCAAGGCTTCTGACCGGGAGATTGGAGGTTTTGAGTAGCGTGGAACTACCACTTAATTGCTGAGACATGGGGGTAGCACCTCTTAGGTTCCCCGCTATGGGTAAATAGTGAACCGCGAAACAAGAACAAAACATTATGAAAGTATAAAAATACTTTTTATAGTAAAAATGCTAGCGATGTATTTTTATATGAAAATTTACCAACAACACCTGTTGATTGTAAAATTACTAACAACACTCCTATTGATAGAAAAGTTACCAATAACACTTGTTGATGATAAAATTACCAACAGCAACTATTGAGTGTAAAATTACCAGCAGTACAATTTTATAGCAAAACCACCTGTGATTCGTTGGGTCAACCTTGTATTTACTATTTGCATTTAGTTTCATGAAGGGTTTGTGAAAGTAGAGATATTTTAAAAATACATTTATTTGCAGTTATTTAAGTTGCATTCCACATTTAAAAAATTGTCTGTTTGAAGAAAGTTGAACGATAAGTGATGGAATGTCAAAATGTGATTCGATACAATAGCATACAATATTGTTTCCGGGCTGTGCGTAATTCGGCGTTTAGAATAATCAAACAATTTTCATTGAAAGAATAAAATTCAGTAGAAAAGGCAACGTAGTTTCAACAAATGAACATTAATATAGTGACAAAAATACAATAAATTGGCCATAAATTGGAAAATAATGTCTTTTTGTTTGGAGTAATAAAATTCTGAAATAAAATATAAGTTGTATTTGTGTACGTTATTGAGAAACAATGAAATGTTATATGTGTGTTTGCGTGAAAAAGTCAAAATGCGTGGTTCATAGTAAAGAGGATACAAGAGATAGAATTTATTTCTTACTGTGGACAGTGTTGCCGTAGTCTGTAAAGTTTACAGGCGAGAGTGAAGTGGACCTTGGTGACAGCTGTGCGTATCCTGTTTGGGGCCAGATTTCGTGTGTTTTATACACATTCTCGTAAGAAAATCTGTTCCACCCCCCCCCCCCCACTTCCGACGCGATAATAAATTTATATCTTTCTTTTCCCAATTCTCTATCTATAACTTCTGGCAAATACACAAGATGTAAACTTCACAGAGTTTTATATAGTAATAAGATTACCAACAATACATTTTATCTCTAGTTGAAGGCATACGAATGCGTTTAAAATATTTAAATTTCGGTATTAAATAACCCCTGGAGGTTGATATGGATCTAAACAAAATCAACCAAAGCAATCAAGAATATTAGCATATGACGTCACATCCGTTTTTTCTTTGTGTGTAGTAAATTTATGTAAATATCTTCTCTTTTTTTTAATTTTCAGATTTACTGGGTTGGACCATTTGTCGGGTCAGCTTTGGCAGCTCCTTTATATGAAAAGTTCTTTTCGGTGAAGGCAGGGGAAAAGATTTCCAATATAAGATACTGTCGATGTCGAAAAACTACAGATAACGAAATTACAGCAGATGGAACCGAACGCGTCGGGACAAGACTATGAACAAGATTAAACGGCTTAAGATTTTTTTTTATCGTTTCTTATTTTCTTCTGATAGCATCAAAAGATTAAAAAAAAAATGTGAAAAATGAATTTTGTTTCTGTCACTAGAAGAAGCAAGAAACAAACAGAGAATAAATCCAAAGCATAAAATCAGAAAAATATAAGCCAGTTTTGATTTTAAAGAATAAAGTCCCAAATGATTTTTACTTACAAGCAATGCCCATAAAATACCATGAATTATCTATCTGAATTTTCTGATGAATCCTATTAAATTCATAATTTAACGCTTGAATAAGTCCCTTGCATGCTCGACGACTATAAAATACCCATGGAAATTCCACCTTAGCATTGTTAAATATTTGAGCTTAACAACTTTAACATAATAATATAATAACAATCATGATACTCATTATTTAAAGAATTAAGAAGATAAAAATGAAACGATTTAAAATCGACAAGGTTTTCCAGTTCACTGAAACAGACGTTAAGCACGGGTTCCTTTCCCTTCCAGAAAGCAAACACGTCTCATCTATAAGTTTTTTTTTCCGTCTTTTCTCGCAATCAAAACAGAATGGTTCATTATTTATCAAAGGTAACAACGCGCGTGCGAACTTACGTACTAATAAGCTGAAGGATTAGATAGTTTTCTGTCCGTTATAAACATTTATTAAAATCCTTAATATCGCCTGCAATCCTTCAGGAGTCTAATTATTAAATCATTTTTGTCAATAAACATACAATTAACATATTTTCGACATTGTTTTTTTGTTTTTGTTTTTGTTTTTTTTAATTAACAAAAGTTTTAAATGTTCAAAGAAATTATCCGGTAAAGATGTAGTCTGAAATTTGAAAACGAATTATTAAACTATCAAACAATAAAACTCGTATTATTTCTTGACTTACTGCTCTGACAACATTTCGGACGATCTAATCTGTTTTCGAAGCGTTTGTCCTATTTCCTGGAACGCTTGGCAGATGGTGTTGTTGAATTCGTAGAGGGTGTTGATTAGCTTGGTAGAGGGTGTTGAATGGCATGTCAGAAGTTGTTGATTAACTTGACAGAGGGTGTTGATTGACTTGGCAGCGGTTGTAGATTAGCTTGGAAGAAGGTGTTGATTGGTTTTGGTAGAAGGTGTTGATTGGCTTTGGAGAACATGTTGATTGTCTTGATAAAGGATGTTTATTGGCTTGGCAGAAGGTGTTGATTAACTTGGTAGAAGGTGTTGATTGACTTGGCAGAGGTTGTTGATTAGCTTGGTAGAGGGTGTTGATTGGTTTTGGAGAACATGTTGATTGGCTTGGCAGAGGGTGTTGATTAACTTGGTAGAGGATGTTGATTGGCTTGGTAGAGGATATTGATTTTCTTAAACCTCACAAATTCCTTTCCTACAATTCTCTGAAAAACATAATTTGGAAAAAACAAAGATTAAAGCGTTGCTAACTTTTTTTTAAAAAAAATTTTCAGTCACAGGTTCTTTTTATTTAAATTTTCCCCATTTTAATTCACGTCCCCACCCGCCATTTATTTACTCCTCGAGCAGTTTGGCTCAGCTTTTTCAAACAACGGTGCACCTATGAACAAATGAAAATATCACGACGCACTTACAGTTTTGTGCAAAGTAACCGAAACAATCGCTTTAGTTTCCTTTCTTTCACCATACGGCCAGTTTAGACCCCCTGGAGTGACAGGGGGTAATCGATTTCTATTTTTTCCTCAGATTAGGTCATTTGTCAGTGTTGGGAAGTAATATAACTCAATTTTGGGGGTATATGATGAAATTTGTTTGGCCTTAAAAGATATTGCGTCATTCGTGATTGCATCAGATTTTTATCACGCCCAGACACTATTGTCCCGACCGTTGATTAGTTGTCCTATGGCCATTATCTGCGATGGACATTACTCCAAGGAAGCGTACGAAAATTGCAATGCTGCACGAACACACTGGCAAGCCTTACCAGTGAGCAAATTAAAGTTCTATAGAATGGCCCAGAAATTCTCCTGATTTAAATCCAATGTTAATGGGCGTATGTATGTATGGATTTACATGAATATGTTTGTGAGGCATATATAAGAAGAAATCAAAATCCTTAATTTTACCCTCAAATACTATTAAATAATGAAACCTAAACCTTAATTAGTTTACCCATATAATAATAAATAAAAATTACATTCTTAAATTAATTTAAATATTAATATAATATAGATGTTATTGTTACTGAATATTTCTTTAGATATTGTGGAAATATAATTGGTCGGGTAAATAAACTATTATAATTTTAAATATTTCTTTAATATGGTCTCAATAAATATGTTTATTACAATAGTAGTTAACTTGTATTAAGTCCCTAAGCTATTTACTTAAAATTAAATATTTAAATTAATAAAATTCATCTTTTTTTAGACATCTAATTTTCTTTCAAACATTGTAATCTATCTTTTACATAATTTTGTTAAAATAAAATCACAGCCTCTTTCGTTTCACTCCCCTCTCCCACTCCCTCTTTGCCATAAAACTCATTTGGACACGTCTGGGTTTTTTTTCCCTTTATTTTCTTTCCTCCCTATTCCTACATATTACTTCCGTTCAGTTAACCATCTAAATAGGTCAAGGTTCTGTCACTCCTCCTACCCCAATATAAAGCGTGCTTAAGAGAGATATAAAATTAACCCCTCCCTACACTCTATATTGTCTATTTAACTACCACTCTCAATCCCCCTGTTTAATTACAAAAATTACACTACCCATCAATTTCTAACCCCTTTTTTATCCTCTCATTTCGTTGTTGGAAGTGTATCTGATGATCCGGAGTCCTTTAAAAAGGATTTTGTTGAAATAAATTATTGTAATGGTACTTTAAAGTGGTCTGTTTTTCATTAAATATATATATATATATATATATATATATATATATATATGATTACATGAATCATTCATACAAAAAACAAATATAGAAGTTAATGATTTAAATGGCGAGAATACATCTTCGCAAACAATTTCAATAAAGTACACTAACCCCGAACCTGTATATGAATAATATGATTCCTGTTTATAAATTCCAGTTTCATGAAGTCTTTTTTAGTTTCTACAGGCGTTCGTCTGTTCCTACAGACATCCTCAGGTATGGAAATAGATTTGTTCTTGTTTTTTAATTCTAATATATATATATCGGTCTTGTTTGTTTTCTTTACATCTTCTGTTGGACTCAACTTAAGTCCGGCATTGTCCTTGTAGTTGGACCTTCTAGCAGGAATAATAGTACGTGTTTGTAATTCAGCAACAGGCAAACACACACGGTCCTCTACAAATATTTCTGACACATATGATCAGGTGCTTCTGCTGTATATTTAGAGATTCTTGATAAAACCCAAATAAGAATCAGCATTATTATTGGTCATGATTTGGAGTCACGGCGTCAGTCCCTCCACTCCGCCATAATGTAGTTTCTCAATACCTTTTCTATAAATATTTTCATGGTAATTGTTCAGATGAACTCTTCGCTATAGTAAGTAGACTTTATGAATTATTACTAGATTGCCAGGAAGGTTTCAATAGAATTTGCTAGATGTAACCCTACGCTCTATGATAAATTTCTATATTCCAGTTCCTCTTTTTCCGACCAACTTTGATCTTCAAAAATTTAAATCCAATGTCAATCGTTATCTACTGTCTTGATTACTCTTCTGGTTGTTCTCGCTCCTTGATAATATTTCTCTCTTTTTCTTATTTTTTCACACTCAGTAACCCATTGTGTCTTAGTGGCTTTACTACCATGCATGGTGTAATATGATTTTTTTTTTAAATAATAAAGTAAGTAGTTTAACATTTTTGTTGTCAGTTCTTGAAAAAAAATCCAGTTTCATAGCTTCGGATTTATTAAAATTTTAATAGGTTTTTAAAGTAGAGAATTAAGCAAAAAGCGAAAAATCGGTGTCAAGTGAAAAACCGTCCCTTTTGATATCCAGTTTTTTTTTTTTTTTGTATTTTTGTTTTGCATTTGATAAATAGAGAGCGAGAAAATAAATTAACCATCACGTATTAATGTGGAACTTAATTTATGAATCCCACGAAGAATTATTTTTCTCGACTTACCTTGATGTAAATTATGTGCGTTTTTTTTAATTATTTATTTAGTCAAGAGATTTTTGCAATTGAATTTCACCAGCATTTCTTCAAATCTGTCTCAGACATATGATAATTGAAGTGATGTGCTCTGAAGGTATCCATTTCAGTTCAGTTTTTTTTTTTTTTTTTTTTTTTTTTTTTTTAAGAACGTGTCACGGACAATTAACAGTATATCATGATACATTTCACACATCAACGCTCGTTAACGTCCTGATTCCTGGTAAAAAGAAAAATAATTATATAAAATTTCGAGAAAATTCCTTCACTTGTAAGAAATAAATACGAAGCGATGACAACAGATTTCTTTTTTGGTTTCGTTACATTTATATTAGTCGTAGTGGGTTGGTGCACAATTATCAGGCGTTTTTAAACAATATTTATTATGAAAAAAGAAACGTATCAATTCTACAATAAAATTTTTAAATGAGTATGATTATCGACACCCATTTTTATAATCTGAAAATAAAATATTATTTTAATTAAAAAACGTAAACAAAGCAGCAATTTTTATTAAAAAAAATAACTCGCCTACAAAAACGCCTGATAATTAAGCACCAGCCCAATAATTTTAATTTTTTCAAATTGCCACATTTATTGAGAGAATTAAGGCGATCTTACGAGAATTCTTTCTTTTTTCTTCTTGGTCATTCTTTTTTTAATTTTTTTATCTTCAATTTTTGTTTGTTTTGTTTCGTTTTGTTTGTTTGTTTGTTTGTTTGTTTGTTTCGTTCTTTCGTTCTTTCTTTCTTTCTTTCTTTTTACCTGTCATTGGCAACCTTATTCAGTTTCCTACTGCTTTGGTTTTTGTTGTTGCCATTATTGTTTTTTAAATATGCCACATTGAGACAGCAAGTTAATATAATAAGCGTGTATGGTGGCAGAACGAACGAAGTTTTAAAGAAATAAACATTTGTATTCAAATAAAATACAACAAATGATAAATCAGTTTAAATGTCTCTAGTTGAAAAAAAAAAAAAAAAAGAAGAGAAAAGTGGAGTTGTAAAAGGCGTCCGCTGAGGCGTACGGAAGGAGAGGGAAGGATTTGTCTTGTCTTACTGAGGCGACGATCTTTGGCGAGCGCCCTCTTGGAGATGGGAGGTCGTTTTCCGATGTGAACCCGGGTCAATATGCCA
This sequence comes from Acanthosepion lycidas, assembly GCA_963932145.1. Taxonomy (NCBI): domain Eukaryota; kingdom Metazoa; phylum Mollusca; class Cephalopoda; order Sepiida; family Sepiidae; genus Acanthosepion; species Acanthosepion lycidas. Next base: position 22,220,137 of record OZ010583.1, on the reverse strand, counting down.
TACAAATGCTGAAATGTCCCTTTGATGGGCTTTTTACTTAGACTCAAATCAGCTCTAGTTTTTGTTTTTTTAGGTGGAAGTGGGTTCTATTGGGTGGAAATTGTTATTTGTATTGCTTATTTTTTCTTTGAGTATGTGAGTGAGTAAAAACGGAAGGTATGTGCGAAGCCTTGTGCAATTGACAGAATTTTAGTTCAGATTTGGGTGTTCGGAGTGTTCACATCCGGCTAATGGTAGAAATTAGTGTAGCACGAATCAGAAGATCTGGTTTTAGGAAGAATGGAACAAAACCTACTGTTATTACAATATGGGATATGTAAAAACACTATTGCTAAAAACAATAACAGAAGCAGTATAATGTTGAATGAAGTCGGCTAGGCGATACAATTAGGCACATCGGATGCCAGAAATGGAAAGTTAACAGACCTGCATCTCAATTTGTCATTCTTTCTTTCCTCTCGGTGATTGTTTTTTTTTTTTTTTTCCTGTTTTTTTTTTCTTTCTTTCTTTCTTTCTTTCTTTCTTTTTAGACATTCTTATTTTTTTCTTAGTCATTTTTTTTTGAATGTTTGCTTTTTTCAATGATTTATCTTCAATTCAACTTCATTTCCCTCTTTCTTTCTTTCGTTCATTTTTCTTTCTTTTTTGTGGTCATTCTTTCTTTTTTTCTTTGTGTTCATTCTTTCTTTCTTTCTTTCTTTCTTTCTTTTTGGCCGTTCTTTTTTTTGGACTGCTTGCGTTTTTAATGATTTATCTTCAGTTCCACTTCATTTCCGTCCTTCTTTCTTTCTTCTTGGTCTTTCTTTTTTTTTCTTTCTTTCTTTTTGGTTATTCAATCTTTTTGGACTGCTTGCGTTTTTAATGATTTATCTTCAGTTCCACTTCATTTCCGTCCTTCTTTCTTTCTTCTTGGTCTTTCTTTTTTTTTCTTTCTTTCTTTTTGGTTATTCAATCTTTTTGGACTGCTTGCGTTTTTAATGATTTATCTTCAGTTCCACTTCATTTCCGTCCTTCTTTCTTTCTTCTTGGTCTTTCTTTTTTTTTCTTTCTTTCTTTTTGGTTATTCAATCTTTTTGGACTGCTTGCGTTTTTAATGATTTATCTTCAGTTCCACTTCATTTCCGTCCTTCTTTCTTTCTTCTTGGTCTTTCTTTTTTTTTCTTTCTTTCTTTTTGGTTATTCAATCTTTTTGGACTGCTTGCGTTTTTAATGATTTATCTTCAGTTCCACTTCATTTCCGTCCTTCTTTCTTTCTTCTTGGTCTTTCTTTTTTTTTCTTTCTTTCTTTTTGGTTATTCAATCTTTTTGGACTGCTTGCGTTTTTAATGATTTATCTTCAGTTCCACTTCATTTCCGTCCTTCTTTCTTTCTTCTTGGTCTTTCTTTTTTTTTCTTTCTTTCTTTTTGGTTATTCAATCTTTTTGGACTGCTTGCGTTTTTAATGATTTATCTTCAGTTCCACTTCATTTCCGTCCTTCTTTCTTTCTTCTTGGTCTTTCTTTTTTTTTCTTTCTTTCTTTTTGGTTATTCAATCTTTTTGGACTGCTTGCGTTTTTAATGATTTATCTTCAGTTCCACTTCATTTCCGTCCTTCTTTCTTTCTTCTTGGTCTTTCTTTTTTTTTCTTTCTTTCTTTTTGGTTATTCAATCTTTTTGACTGCTTGCGTTTTTAATGATTTATCTTCAGTTCCACTTCATTTCCGTCCTTCTTTCTTTCTTCTTGGTCTTTCTTTTTTTTTCTTTCTTTCTTTTTGGTTATTCAATCTTTTTGGACTGCTTGCGTTTTTAATGATTTATCTTCAGTTCCACTTCATTTCCGTCCTTCTTTCTTTCTCCTTGGTCATTCATTTTTCTTTCTTTCTTTTTGAACTATTTGCTTTGTTTAATGATTTATATTTAATTTCTCCTTGGTCATTCATTTTTCTTTCTTTCTTTTTGAACTATTTGCTTTGTTTAATGATTTATATTTAATTTCTCCTTGGTCATTCATTTTTCTTTCTTTCTTTTTGAACTATTTGCTTTGTTTAATGATTTATATTTAATTTCTCCTTGGTCATTCATTTTTCTTTCTTTCTTTTTGAACTATTTGCTTTGTTTAATGATTTATATTTAATTTCTCCTTGGTCATTCATTTTTCTTTCTTTCTTTTTGAACTATTTGCTTTGTTTAATGATTTATATTTAATTTCTCCTTGGTCATTCATTTTTCTTTCTTTCTTTTTGAACTATTTGCTTTGTTTAATGATTTATATTTAATTTCTCCTTGGTCATTCATTTTTCTTTCTTTCTTTTTGAACTATTTGCTTTGTTTAATGATTTATATTTAATTTCTCCTTGGTCATTCATTTTTCTTTCTTTCTTTTTGAACTATTTGCTTTGTTTAATGATTTATATTTAATTTCTCCTTGGTCATTCATTTTTCTTTCTTTCTTTCTTTTTGGGCTGTTTGATTTTTTATGATTTACCTTTAATTAGTTTTATGCAGTTGAAGGGGCTGAGTATTATTTACACTCGTTCGGCACATTTCGCTTCACTGACAGCAATATCAACTTTCAAATCTAAATTGTTTGACTATCTTTCGATTTAAACTTATTTAATTAAATTGCGTTTAGTTTGAATTAAATGAAATAATCAGAAGTAGAATTTTCACATTTTATAGTGAGATTTGTTTGTAAAAGTAAGAGCTGATAAAAGAACATTTAATTCTCTCTCTCTCTCTCTCTCTTATATATATATATATTAATTGATTTAAAATATGGTTTTTCCGCTACACAGTTCTAACCATGTTTCAAAAATGGAAGGTCTGAATTTAATTTTGTAATTGAATTAAAGACATTAGTTCCATTTCATCCTCAACCGAATTTTGGAGTAACTTTTAAAATTACTGGGTTTTAAAGACACAGCTAAAATCATTTTATATATATATATATATATATATATATATATATATATATATATATATATAATACCAAATCCGTAGGAGGTATTTTTTATATAATAATATTAAAAAGTTAAATCTATGAGGAAAGCTCAATGTGTAATAATGAGAGATTTATTTACAGACCAATATAAATAAGAAAGAAATGACTTAAATATTCTTTATATAGTCAGTTATAAATTCAGACCAAAAATATATATATATAAAGCTAAAAGGATACAGGATGGATTCCAATCAGAGGACTAATATTTTCTATGAAATTTCTCGGATAAATGTTGTTAATACTGTTTATTAGAAATAGCATTTACTTAAATATTTGTATCTATTAAAATAACGTATATACAGAAAATATATTAAAATAATTGTTCATAATATATGATGTCATTTGTTTACTTTAAGATACGCTCCGAACAGATATGTCCGTTCGAGAGAAATCATGAGAAATTTGTAGTTTAAAAGCAGTAATTCGACTTTTCTAACCAGACTATATATATATATATATATATATATATATATATATATATATATATATATATATATATATTGTAGACAAGTGTTTATTTATTTTATGTAAAATTTTTTCGTAACATCTGATAAGTTTAATAACATTATCGTTGAACGAAGAAAGAAATTGACAATATTGATCCATATTTTTTTTTTATAATACAGTCTAATCTTTCGGCTTACATAAGCATGGGTTCTAATGGAGCTCTTGTCAGATAGTCAGTAAGGCGTCTGGATAGGCATGTAGTCATGTGACCAATGTAATTATTTATGAAATCGGTTTGATTAGGAACACATTTGAACTCATAGATAATGTTCCTTCGTTGTAATTTTGTTATAGTGGAACACACCTATTCTATAGTTAATAGACTCTCCCACCTATAATAAGTAGGAGTAGTAAGAGTAACAAGTCAGTCGCTCAGTGAGTCGGGCAGTCAGTCGATGTCGGACGACCGTTAGTCGGATATTAAAGTATCAGCCACCACAACTGGATTACAGCGTCATTACCTATTATATCAAATTCCTAACGTTTTGTACCTCGAACCTATTTTAGGACCGACTTATTACAAATACAAGCCTCAACTGTGAAAGCACTACATAACAACTTGGCGACGAGATATTCGGATTCATACGGAGGAAAAAAAAACCTTTCGCACACTACATAACAACTTGGCGACGAGTGATTCGAACTCATAAGGAGGAAGAAAAACCTTTCGTACTCTATAACAACTTTTGACTTAGCTGGTGTGTTGTTATTTTTGGGGATAAGGTTAGCTGATTTAAATTTTTTGTAGTATATAATTAATTTGATTTTTTTATTTGGGTCAATTGGGGTAGCGTATTTTTTTATAATATTTCTAAGTGAAGATTCATCTTGTTTGTAGTTAATGTTTGGATTTTGTGGAAAATAGTTATGTAATCTTTGACTATATGTTCACTATCGTTGTTATTTACTTTGTGGAGAAATAGTCTAATTTGGTGGTCTATAAGGTGGTTAGGGAAGTCATTGTTGATTAGTGTCTGTTTTACATTATTGAGTTGAGGAAGAGTAGTCGAGAGGATGAATTCTGGTGTGCTCTTTTTAGGAAGTTTTTTTTTTATTACTGCTACAATTTATATCTGAGTGGACATTCACTTTTAGAGTTAAGAAGGCAAGAGATTCTGTTAGTGTTTTTTTTCATGAAATGAAGTGATAAAAGTGTTATTACTATATACATTTTCTTTAAACAGAGCAAAAATTTCTTTACAATTCGGTATCAGTCTGTGACGTAGGTTAGCTGATCGGTTTCCTCTTCTCTTCTCCTTACCCAGTCTCTCCTACCTCCATAATATAATTCCTGTAACGCTGCCTTCTTCTGCCATATCTCCCACTATGTCCCTTTTACCGGCCTCTCTCTCTCTCTTTCTCTCCAACTAACCAGAATCCCACTACAAAATCGTAAACAGTTTGAAAAATCCTGCGAATTTTAAAATTAAAATTCGGAGGTGAAAATGGTCATTAACTAAAGGTATCTTAATTCCAAATGTAAAACAAAAGTATATATATATATATATATATATATATATATATATTTATATATATATATATATATATGTTATAAAATCACTACAAAAATAGCCATTTTGTTTCAACACCCTCGGTGTCTTATCAAGTGATGACGTTGATTATTGTTGGTTATTGGAATTCATTCCATATACACCAATCATATACTTGGGTATATATATATATATATATATATATATATATATATATAGCATTAATTAGAATTAATTCAATTTTAAGCATTCGTTAAAAAATAAATTATTTAAACAAGAAATAAATTAAAAAACAGATTGTAGATAACTGTCCGTGACATATTTCTATTAACCTAATTTGAAGTCGTGTCTGACCTCTGATCTCTGACTTTTGACACTCAGAGCCGAAAGATAAAGAAAAGAATGAAAAGGAACAACGAGAGAAAATAAAAAGACAAGTAAACTGTGAAAAGAAGAAACAAATGCAACATCCTGCACATACGCACACATACAGATGCATAGGCAAATGCACACACACACACAAAGAAGAAGAAAATCAACCTAACACCAATAAAAAGCCGCATATCTTATTTTTAAGTAAATATAAAAGTAACGAAAACGAGAAAATTGGCAGACATTTGCTGATATCTCCTGACGAGCAGAGCGAGCAATTACACAAAGGTTCCTCTCCAGAGTAGAGGTGCTGAATATCAATCAGCTAAGTGAAACATTTTATATTTGAATTAACCATATATATATATATATATATATATATATATATATATATATATATCTAAGAACACACAAGGACCATTAAAAGATAAGAATAGAGATATCTTTCTTCAAGCTTTCTCGGACCAATCTTAATTGTTTTATTACCCATCAAGCAGAACTTTCTCACTGCCAGTTCTAGAAAGACATTTGTGTCACTACCACACAAAAACGATGTTTAACACTGAGAATGTTTAACATCGAAAAACAAAAAAATAATTCATTTTAATAATATGTAGAAATACCCACTCTTTGCCTGAAGAAGGTCCCGAGATCCGAAGCACGTGTTGCAAAATTATGGAAAATAAAGCATAATATATATTTAGAGACAATCCACATTACAACCAAAAACGTTTGCGGTTTATCACTTCTTTTTAATATATACATTTTTCTCTCGTTAGAACAACTATAACCACTTCCCTTTATATATTTATATATATTAAAAGAGAAGGACAAAACACAGACATTACTATACAGACATTTGAACTAGTCGTAGCAAATGACAAAGAAAACAATAGCACGTAAGCTGCCACGTGACAATATTACTGAAGGGGCTCTTGATACGCTGACACATAGAGATGACCTAATCATAACACAAGCTGACAAAGGGGGTGCGACAGTGATCTGGGGAATCGAAGAATACATTAAAGAGGCCAACAAACAGCTAGCCGACAAAGAATCCTATAAAAGCATACCTACAGATCCCCTTCCCGAATACCAAAAAGAATTAACTAGCTCACTAAACATAATGCTTCGCAACAATCTAATCGACAAGGAAACATGCACAACACTTATACCCACAAACATTACACCTGCTCGTTTCTATCTCCTTCCTAAAATACACAAAAGCAACAACCCAGGAAGGCCGGTCATTTCATCGTTCAACTGCCACACGACAAAAATTTCCAAATACATAGACCATTACATACAACCGAAAGAAATAATAAAAACCTTAAAAAACTAGGTTTCATAATCGATATAAAACCGAACCAAAAATAGTAAATTTCCTCGATATAACTTTCAACCTAAACCACGGAACATACACAACTCATACAGAAAGCCAAATAGCAGTAAAACTTACAACCACCACTCTACTATATGCAAACACAAAACCACCTATCTATAAATAAAAGACTTCCAACAAATTCTAGCAACTTAAAAATATTCAATGAAAATAAAAAATAAAACAAAACATACGAATCAACCATAAGAAACAGTGGATATGAAATATTGAGGGATAATAACGAGGAATCACACGTGTTATATTTAACAAAACAGATAAGGAATTTATTTACAATTTTGCACATTTGGAGTTGTCAGCAGCTTGTTTCAGGAAAAGGAATCAAATATTTAAAGTTCGTAGTTTCGATGAATTGTCAAGAAGAAAAAAATGTTCATATTAAATCATCGGACAAAAAGTAATATTCTAAAATGTTTAAAACAAATTGATAGAGTTCGTTTTTCACATAAAATTTATACGGTTGTATACAACATGAATGAAAAGAAATATTTTAAGATACTTAGCTTTGGAGTTGAACAGAGTTCTTTTAAATTGCCCTCCTCTCATTAGAGTCTGATAATGTATCAGAGTGAAATTTGACACCGGCGTTATTTAGACCTGCGGAATTCTGGCTTTCTGCCTTCTACTTCTTTCTGCTATTTCACATCAACTCGTTACATTTTTCTCAGTCTGTAAGCTGCTCCCTTTTCCAGTGGTCAAAATAAATTTTCATATAGGCTCGTTAAACTTTGCTTTGGTCTTTTCTTCAATTAATCCCTTTTTCTATTGGTCAAAATAAATTTTTGCATAGGATCGCGAATTTGAAAACAGTGGAGAAAAGAGAGTTATTTTCGTTTCGTATTCACCACAGATATTCAAGCTAGAAAATAAAAACGAAAAAAATATCAACAGAAACAACTGAAAACGGAATATAATTTCGTTCAACCCTCCCCTATAATGAAAAAGAAATATATTCTTCAAAATAATTGACAAAACATTTCCCTAAAAACAGCAAATTATAAAAAATTATCAATAAAAATACATTCACAGTTGACTGGATAAACAAAGAAGTATATGTGTGGTGTGTTTTCTTGAATCCTAGAAAGGCGAAACGCGTAATCAAATCTAGTTTCATTGAAACGGTTATCCTTTCGTCATATATATCTACATCATGCCTATTCAGACGACTTACGTTTTACACCTATCCGACCACAGCTCCATTAGAACTCATTTAAACACACACACACCTATCAGACTCCATCGGAAACATACTAGTAGAAAATACAAGCATAATAACCGCTTCCACATGTCAAAACAGATTAAAAATAATGGAAGCCTTATCCATATAAAAGAAAAAGTCAACCCTCAGTAATATTTACGAACACGGCCACAATGGGCTGATTGGATTCGGAAAATAAAACATCCCTATAACTCTAGTCTAGATGCATACACACAATCCGTACATCCAGTTAAAAATAAAAAATAAAATCATTCTTGATAATGGCTAAAAGTGTATCCGAAAGCGCTCGAAATTATAGAACATTTAAATAATTTCTAAATACTCTTTGGCCAGTAAAGAAATCAATTGTTCGAAAACAAAAAAAAAAATTAAGTAAAAAGCTTATCGCAGTACCTTGTCGGTCGTCTTTAATGAAACGTGTATATATATATATATATATATATATATATATATATAGTCAGAGAGAGGGAGAGAGAGAGGCAGATAGACAGACAGACAGTGACAGAGAGAGGCAGACAGTTAGACAGGCAAAGACAGCGATAAAATCAATGAAAAACCTTAGAAACACAAAAAATTTAGTACTTTGGTATTCAGGGGCGATAACCGCAATTTTAAAATTTCAGAGTTATTTCCCCTAAATTGTTATGCGGTTGTTACTTCTTGTCAAACTAATCAATTGTTAAAATGTTTCTTACAATGTAATATTAAAAAATCCTTTAATAAAACTAACAAATTGACCAAAAACTGTGTCGAGAATATAAAATTAAAAATCTTTTTACAAAGAGACTGTTTATTATCATTTTATTTTGATTTATTATTTATTGGCACTTTATTATACTTCGATTTTGAGCATTCTACATTCATTTTCTTCAGAGACATTTATTTGCTCTTGTATTTCACTGCTAACAATGATGGGCATGCTAGCCGTAACTATTCGAGGAACCTAAATGAAATAATAAGACAAAAATATTATTATACAACCTAGTGTGTCTGAAAATTTTATTTCTTTTTATATTTTTTATTGTTCAGCACACACACACTTCTCGGGGCGCTAAGCTTAAAAAAAAAATAAAAAAAATAAATATATATATATATTTGTGTGTGTGTGTGTATAGAGAGGGAGAGAGAGAGAGAGGCAGAGAGAGGCTTCTTCGGTTCAGAACGAAAGAAGTATGTGTAGGTATTTGTGTGTGTACTTCGATATTAAATTGTTAATAACTTTTCACTAAGCTGATATCCCAAATTTCGGGAAATTGAAAAGTAAAGAAAACAGTAGAAATTAATAAAAATCCCTGCTTTTATACAAAGTCACACAATTTTGTTCTTTCATCCAAACAGAGCGACGCCAGCTTAGCGAAAAGTTATTAACGATTTAATATTGAAAGCAACACATACACATATACACACACATACATACATACATATATACACACACACACACACACACATATATATATATATATATATATATATATATATATATATATATATATATATATATATGTAAAAAGACTTTTTTAACGACGCGTTTCCTGAGGAATGTAAATGTAAGGATTTTATTTCGCAGTATGTATTTTAAAACAGAAGTAAAAATGTTCTTAAGTTTTCAAAAGTTTTAAATTTAAAAAGTCTATCAATGGAAGACCCCAATTGATGTAAATAATATCTAATAAACGAAAGTTATTAAATGTTGTTAATTAACGAAAGTTATTGAGTGTTGCTATATATAAATGTTGATCTCTCTCGTATGTACATATATCTATATATATATATATACACACGATATATATATATATATATATATATATATATATATATATATATATATATATATATATGGTGAACTCTCCCGTCGTATTCGACGTATGAGGGTGAAGCAGCTGAATTCATAGGAACCGACAGCCAGACACCTGCACATATGATTTGATTATAGTGGTAAAGACTTTGTTCAGAGCCAACCACACATTTGAAGAGCCGAATACTACAGAGACCTGGTGCACTACGTGCCACAAGGTCCCCAAACAATCCTCCGCAGGTTTTAAATTCAGAGTTGCCCTTCTCCTAGACCAGTTGTCATCCAAGGCTATAGAACCCAGTCTGTCCTGCTATTTACCGATAGCTTGGTGGGGGAGAAGAAAATGATTAATATCTTTCCCTAAGGTATTAGCACGTAAATGAATGTAATGGATTCGACTGGAATTCGAACTCGGCTCTCCGATTCCTCAATCACCGTGCCTCGTATGTATATTTAATTTATGTGACTACCCATGCGGACGATGGAAAGGGGGACGCTGGCAATTAAAAAAAAATTCTTTTAATATATATTTTGGGTATATAATCTTGATGATTTCCTTTTGTTTATGTTTCCATCACTTTTTATTGTAAATTCCGCAGTGTGATAATAGATCTGTCTACTTGACTGTAGATGATCTCGCGATCTTCCTATACATTTTCTTCTTAGTAAATTGTTTTTTCTTTTAATTCGAGTAGCATTTTGTAAATAAAAATTGTGTAGTCAGTCACGTTACTGTAAGTAACTAATGCATTTAATATATTGTTTTGTAAAAGATCCCCTTTAAAATCTTTTATTTACATTCCTTGAAGTTTCTCCTATGTATTCATCGTCGCAATTATGACGGGTAATAGAATGAAACAAAATGCTCATAAGATATTTCAAAATAGAAAAAGTGACAAATCCAACGAATCATAATATATCGTTCCACCTCTATCCCACCTTCTATAATCGAAAAGAATTTATCTTAACATAAAATTTGTTCACAACTACGTCTAAAACAATAAAAGACATAATAAAAAACAAAATTTATAAGCTAAAACTTGAAGGAGGGATTTACTGTGTTACCTGAAATAATTGTCACATTAAAACCAGGATACATCATTGGTAGCCACGATCTTAACAACATAAGATATGCAGATGACACAGTGTTGATAGCAGATAGAGAAAGAAAACTACAAGGACTCCCACAGAAGGTAGTGACAGAAAGCGAGAAGAAAGGACTAAACATCAATTGAAAGAAGACAGAATGTATGGCTGTTGACAAAAAAAATCAGCCCGACGTGTAAATTACAAATTGGAAATACCAGTACAACAATTTACATATCCGGGAAGTGTTTTAACAGAGGACGAAAAATGAAACAATGAACAACAATCTGATGGCGCATTGCGATAGCCAAAGATGCCTTCCAAAAGCTAAGTAGAGTATTATGAACGTTAGAAATAAAGAAATGAGCACTGAACTATTATGTAATATCCGCCTGTGAATGCTGCACAATCTCCTTAAAGGTGAAGAAGAGACTTATAGCAATGGAAACGTAGCTCTTCGAAAGGATGATGAGAATGCCATTGACTAGATATGCACGCAATACGAAATTTTAGAGAGAAAATTGAAACAAAAAGGACACTTATACTTAACATCAGGAAGATGCAGCTGGAATTTCAAGGGCTCATAATAAGGAGAAAATATGATACTCATAGAACAGTTTCAAGGCAAGAGGGAGAGGGGAAAACATCGTATAACATGGATGGCGGTGCAAGGTTAAGGAGAGATAAAAATATTTTATTAAGAAATTGTACAGAGCTATGATCGACAACAAACTCCTATTTTAAAATGTTTCTTTCATGAATCGGCGTCATCAAAAAATAAATTTACTCCAACAAAATCTACGAGATTTTTTAGCGAGATAAAACGTTATTTACAGGTTAAGCTTATGAACGATTAATTTTTTACTTTAATTGTATTGCTATAGAAATTTGAAAACAATTAATTTTAATTCAGATTTATTTATTTAAGTCTTTGAAATCCCATATTTTGTTTTAGTACTAATTTAGTATGAACATGCGATAAACTGAAATAAAGTGGTATACGTAAGCATTAACATATACAGGTTGATGGTTACGTATACTATCACCCTGTATATGTTCCGCCCACTATAAGACCATGTCGACAAGCTGACCGCTCATATCGCTCCCGAAAAGCTTGTGTTCATTCATCGCGCTTACGCATATAACAATGTGTCAGCCCCGTATTCTGGGGTGAAATGGATGGTATTTCTATCGCTGCTGGCCACGGTCCGAATTGTGATTTGGACGACGCGAGGTGACCGTTATTCCCATCAGGATCTAATCCGATTTTTGAGCATCAACTCAAGATGAAGTTTAGAAGTGATAGAAAGCGATTGGTTTCAACAGGTTTCAGCGAAAGGTGGGTGACTGCAGCAAGCCTGGTTCGCGAGGCTAGCCTTGATTTTCTTTTTAAGTTCACCTGTCATATCGGGGTGGCTTCCTGTGAATCCCTCCCCTGGTAAGGATAGACCCTTTTTTGTGTATCTAGTTAATGTGAGTAAGTGTCGTTCTCGGCCTGTTACTGGCTTCTGCTTTGGTCATGATCCAAATCGAGATTCCCAACCTCCACTGTTTGTTTTTGGCCACTTTTTTCATCTCGACTTGGTCAGCTTCCTTCTTTCCCCATTGATGGATTCATTTTTTTCCATTTTCCTTAGTGAGAAAACCTCTTTATTTTGTCTAAAGGCAGAATATAGCGGCCTCTCTGAATTCTTTTGAGGGTTTGACGGGTCCAATTAACATCAGTTATCCTTTTATTTTGTGTATTTGTTTTGATATTTTAGTTTATTTTGGGGTTCACTCCAGCCACCCCCTCATAAACGTATAATCCACAGATTTTTGTATAAAGAATTTTATAATCGTTAATTTTTATGTCACGAGATGTTTTGTAAGTATGCAGTATTGTGGTATATAGAGGATTGAATGATGACAGATAAGTTCTTTTGGTTGATGCGCAAATTGTAACTAGTTAATGGGTGGGGAATCTGATTAGATAGTAAGTGATGACCAGCCTCAACCCATCTCCCTCCCATTTTCGGCCTTGTGCCACAATTGTATTTTATATACAATAAATCTAAACATCCACAGGGTGATTGAAAATTAACTCCCTATGGTAGACTCTCTCGTCTTGGAAAAATTGTAATGAAACGGGATAGTCCATCATACATAGAATTTTATTTATCCCTATTTTATATTTGATGGACTCTCCCGTCCTGTAAAAATTATATTTAAACGGGAGAGTCCATCATATATAAAATAGGTATAAATAAAATTTGGACCGTTTAATTACAATTTATACACAACGGGAGGGTCCATCACACATAAAATAGGAAGTTATTTTCAATCGCCCTCTATTTAAAATTTCACCCCAAGTAAGGCGGATATACCACTAGTGCGTAGGGGTTACAGAGGGTGAAAGTGAGAGAAAAGACTGAGTATAGGGAGGATTGAGGAAAGAACAAAATATGAACGAGATTCAAGACGACAGAAAATGGCGATTGATGTTGCATTTATATTTTTGAAGATTGTAGTTATTAGGGAAGCAGGGAAGTGAGTACTACAGGTGAAAAGTGCGAGAAAAGAAAATATTGCAGCAGAAGTGGCAGTTACATGTAACTATTTCAAAAGTGAAAGGTGCCAATCAACTAGCACGCTTAAATTCATGTAATAATGGCACCAGGAAAGAAAAACGTCTGTCAGAGAATTGCCATATTTGTAGAAAAGACAGAGGGAAGCTACGTCACTCTATCTTTTCTATAAATATTTTCATAGTAATTATAGAAATATGAAAACGTTATTTCTCTTTATCTGCAAAATGTTCTAAAATAAAACGTATTTTAAAGGGGGGTTTCACAACTAATCATTTTCTAAAACAATTTCTATTACATTTAAGAAAAAAACAACCGGTGCAAATATACATTATTTATATTATTCGGACTATTGTCCTCATCTTTGTCGCCATATTTATTGCAACGTTTCAGCTGTTGTATGCTCCGGCCTTCTTCAGTTGTCGAACTGAACCCTTTATTTCGCTCACTGGGGTTAGACTGTTCTAGTTCCACGTGTCATGTTTAATGGATGTCAGTTATCAGTTATCTCCTGTTAATTTTCATCTGAAAATTCTCCACTGCCTTAACCGGGTATTGAACTCACACTATTTAGGTTCTGTCACTGGCCCTAACCAATGCCTTTATCCACTGTGCCATGTGTCCTTGAGAACATCTCTGTATGAATTTCTGGGTATTATAAACCTACTGCACCACGTGACCTCAATAAGACCTTACAGTTCACAATGGAGAAAGAGAGTAAAACACACTGGATGTGCTATTGGGTTGGTGCAAAAATAATGACGTAATAATGTCGTTTTTTGACGTATTTTTTAACGTCAAAAAACGACATTATTACGTCATTATCTTTGCACCAACCTAATAATATCTCGAACAGAGCATGGGCTCAAGACATCCGTATACCGTAAACCGACATTCACCGGACAGTACCTCAATTTCAACTCCCACCATCCATACAGCGTAAAGAAAGGGATCGTCCGCTGCTTACAACACCGAACCAAGTCATAAGTGGCGACCCAGAGACAGAATTGGTCAGTATAAGTAGTACCCTACAACGTAACAACTACCCTAGGTATATGGCAGCAGCCCCCAAAAAACTGGGATAGCGGGTACAAGAGGAGGACAACAATACTCAGAAAACAGTCTGCCTGCCTCACGTGAAGGGATTATCAGAGAAAATACAAAAAATCTGCGGTCCATATAACATCAGGACAAGCTTCAAAAGCTTGACGATACTTCGCAGATATCTCTCCTGAGTAAGAACCCCCCCCCATAGAGGAGAACATGACTAAAGACTGTGTACGCTATCCCGTGCAGCTGCGGAAAGAAATATAAAGGGGAGACAGGCCGACCCCTTAAAGTAAGGATTCAAGAACACCAGAAAGCTGTAAAACGAGTTTAAGTGGAAAAATCAGGCGTGGCTGACCACATATGGAGAAGGAAGGGAGATCACCGCCCTCTGTGGGATCAGGTTGAGATCATAGACAAGGAACACCATTGGAATATTCGTAAACTTAAGGAATCAGCATATATACTAGGCTACAAAAATCTCTTGAGTCGACCAAGCATAGAAATGAATACAATATGGGAACTAGTAATAAGGAGTGCCAGAGAAAAGCAATAATAACAACAAAGTCGCAATATGAGCTCTGGTAAAAAAAAAAAGATGCAATGATAACAGCAAAAAATTGCAATATGAGCACTGGTAAAAATGGTTGCTGAGACATTAGGTTTATAATACCCAGAAATTCATACACATGGCACAGTGGATAAAGGCGTTGTTTAGATCCAGTGACAGGACCCAAAGAATTGTGAGTTCAATACCTGGTTAAGGCAGTGGAGAACTTTCAGAAGAGAATTAACAGGAGATAACGGATAACTGGCATCCATTAAACATGGCACGTGGAACAAGAACATTCTACCCCGGTGAGCGAAATAAAGGGTTCAGTTCGACATTCCAACCACCTGAAGAAAGCCGGAGCGTACAACGGCCGAAACGTTGTAATAAATATGGCGACAAAGATTAGTCAATAGTCCGAATAATGTAAATAATGTACATAATACCTCATCTCAGAAATATAGACAGATACCGTACAAATATATTGCAATACTTGATTTGAGTATTTTTTCTAAGCATTTCATCCTAAGCAAGGCAGTAAAGCCACTAAAACACAGGGGGCTACTGACTGTTAGAGAATTTGAGAAAAAAACAAAACAAAAAAGAACACTATTAATGAGAGAGAACAATAAAAGAACAAGAATTAAGAAGACAGAAGATAACGATTGACATTGCATTTAATAGGGCAGCAATAAACCGGAAAAGAGTTCCACAAGCGAGAAGTGCGATCGAAGAGACTATTAACGTAGAACATACGGGTATATCTAGCCATTATAACTTTAAAATGGTATGCTTCAATTCATAAAATCTAGGTACCCTAAAGGAGATTTCATCAGAACAATTATCATGGCGTACTGGTATGACGATATGGTATGACAATTACCATGGCGTCCTGGGTATGACGATAAACAACATCCGCGTTCTGGGTAAGACGATAAACTACGTCCAACAGCAAGGCCTCTAATCAGGAACCACCTGTCAGTGGAACCACCTGTTAATTGCTGGTGTTCCCAGGTCCACCCTGACCCCGAGTGGTCGCACTTGTTAGGGTCCCAGCTATGTGCAAATAGTTTACCCGCAAACTTGGGTCAAAATACTATGAAAGTGTAAAAATAGGTTTTAGTACTAGCAATGCATTTTTGTAAAAAAATATTACCAGCAATACATTTTTTGAAGAATATTACCAGCAATAAGCCAGTTAATAACATTTCAAAAATAAAAAGCCAGCAAAATGATAATAATATTGGGAATAAAATTGATGATAATTATTATATACTAACCTTTTGTTTAAACTGAAGCACAAAGAGAAATATTTTCAAGTCGGAATTTTCGGTTATGCCTGTGCCCTGTTTTCAACGAGACGAGAAAAGAAGTGGGATTTACTCTTCTGAGAAATATTGTTATTGTTGGCTAGAGAGTTCCTTTTGGAAATTATACTCTCTAAACCCAAATCTTTGTTTAATCCCTCAGTGTGTGTTTTTATTTTAAAAATATATTTCGACTCTGATCTGCGTCTTTCTTTTAGAATGAAGATGTTAAAAGCACGCATCTGATGTCATCAATGTTATGGAACGCTTGGTTGAAGTGCGCAGCAACAGAGAAATTGTTGTTGTTGTCTTTGATGTTTTTTTATGAATAAAAAACAAAAGGAAAACTTATGTTAGCCGCATTTCGCCCCCTGAAGGACTTTATGTGTATATATGCGTTTCTTTTAAAACATTTTTCTTTCATAATTAATAATTTTTTAAATTTTTTGTTCAATTGTTAAATTAAACTTTGTACAGTTGTATCTTTGAAATGATTAAAAGTATCTTACTGAAATTCTTCGAGGTTTTAATAACACTACTGGACCCTACTTTTGGCAATAAGAATGCATTTAACTCTGATTTGAAATGAAGATTCCTCTGCTGTTGAGACGTCCTCATCCAGTTTTCCTCTCTGCTGTTCCTTCTTTTTAAATCTTATTCACCGTTTTCTTGATGATCTTTTAAAGGAATGTGAATATCAAAGCCAGAGTATGAATCTTGTTACCATTAGTGAAGGCCTTAATGATCTCTTTCCTCTCATCATTGCTCAGTTGGGAAGGCAGTGGGGCTGACACAAAACGATTTTAACCTGTTCGCTTTCTAGATGAATAATTCAAAAAATCTGGGAAAATAAGCTCAATTAATTTAATGGATTTTTAGATATTAAACATTTTGTAGGATGGACAATTATCTCATGCTGTTACACGATTTGGATAATTTTGCTCTTACACCCCGTATATATATATATATATATATATATATATATATATGTGTGTGTGTGTGTGTGTGAAGATAGAGATATTAGAAGAAAGAGAACATTCTACATCTGGCAACATATTTGAAAGACCTCAACGGAAAAGTCTGTCTTACGCTTTTCGAATCATTTTTCGAGACGGCAATAAACCTCCACGTCACGTTCTCCTTAATCTCACCCACCGTGTTTTTCTATTTTATTTTGGAAAAACATATCGTTGTAGTGTTGCGGTCAGTCGTGGGCGGTGCGATGTTTTGCTCAACCCTGCATGAGAACGTGACCATTGGGAAGTCGAAATATTAGCTAAGTAAATTCTAGTGGAATCCTTTACACTCGTTCTAATTCTCGCCCAGTCAGTAGCAGATTTCGTTCGTGTTACCGGCGTTTTTGCTTGTCCTAAGCCTTTAAGAATGTGAATTGCGTTCCACAAATATCCGGGCTCCATTGAAACATCTCTAAAAGACTTCTTAATAATATGAATAAGTCAGTTACATCAAGGCTGCCCAACTGGTTTTCGAAAGAATCAAAAAGATTGGATACTTTTGAGACAGAGCCTATACCCGGATATGAGTCTCCAACAAAATAACTGTTTCCCGTTCAACTCTCTCTTCTAACGTCTCCGCCTAAACTCTGAAATTTTGTTCACTGTTTATTTGTAATTTTTTACTCAATAAATGTAGGTAGGTTCGCCTCTCATCTGGTTCAAACTCCTACCCGGTGTTTTATGTCTGTACATTCTTTCCTTGAAAATTAAACAGAAGAACTTTTTTTTCAATAGAGCGTATGAAAATGCCTAATTAATAAGAACCAAAATTGTAGTACACTAATGTTTGTAAAATCTGACGCTTTAATAGCATATGAAAAAGATAGGATATCTTCCTAAGCCGAACAAGAAATTGCAACTTCCATTGCCGCTATAGTTCGGCACCGTGCAGTCGAGGATCAATGTCGTCACTCTTCGGTAAGAGAAGATAATATTTCACCATATGTGTCAGTAATAGTTAAGAACTGTTGTATGAAAGACAAGGCTTATGTCACACACGAACAAATACATGTAAAACGCTGGAGAGTTAACATCTAATTTGATTAGTACATACTGTATTATTCTCCCTTTTCAGCCAAGAGCGATGACTTTTTATGATGAAATCAGAAACTTTGATGATTTTATATGAGCCATCAATTTCTGCAACTCTGATTCATACAGACATAAATGCACATAAGTAAACCAGATGGTAGGCGAAACTATTTACTCCTATTGGGGAAAAATAACAGATAAATAGTAAATAAAAATTCAGAGTTTATAGGAAGACGTTAGAAGTATAGAGTTGAAGTAGACTTGAGAAGGAACTGGAAACACAATCCTAAACAGGAAACAATGGATAAACATCTAGGAGCCTGTTCAAAAGAGGGTGCAGGAGTGTGAACCGGACGATAGTCCAACCTATAAAACCTACTGAAACACACACACACACACACACACACACACACACACTGATATGTATATATATATATATATATATATATATATAAGTTCCAACATTATTATGATTGTGGATACTCCGTATATGAAAAACTATTTTTATTTGTTAAGCAGCGTGCATAATGTCTATGGAACAGCACATTAAAGAATTCTTAGTAAAGAAAAAGGTTTACTGAGAAAATAAGAAAAAAAAACAGTAAGGAAAAAGAACAATAAAAGAACAGGAAGTAATAAGACCGTAGATAACGATTGACATTGCATTTAAGTTATTGCAGATCAAAATTGCCTAGGAAGTAAGAAGCCGGAAGAGTTCCACAAGCAAAAAGTGCAATAGGAAGAACTATTAGCATAGAACTTACGTTACATCTAGCCATTTCAACTGTAAAATGACGAAACCT
Source organism: Acanthosepion lycidas (assembly GCA_963932145.1). Classification (NCBI taxonomy): domain Eukaryota; kingdom Metazoa; phylum Mollusca; class Cephalopoda; order Sepiida; family Sepiidae; genus Acanthosepion; species Acanthosepion lycidas. The sequence continues at coordinate 22,200,967 of OZ010583.1, read as the reverse complement.
TGCCGCCAATTTAGGTATTAGAGACGAAAGTTCATCCGAATAATTACCATGAAAGCCTTATTGAAAAAGTATAGGGAAGCTATATTAGCACTATGGAAAAGTGCCAGACAAAGGCCAATAACATTGCAGATTCGATTTCATCAAGAATTACTGACTATATATGGACTAGATCATAATAAGCAGCAATATTCAAAGCATGGACGAATGGTAGACTTATAAGTGTGTAAGATAGATTCTGGCGAGAAAAATTGTCAAGTACGATACGTTGAACCAACTTTCTTAACTTCACACCTAGCAACAGACTCAATATAATCTTTTCAATTCAAGTCAGTGAAAAACGTTAGTCTAAAAACACACAATGAACCACTATCCTGAAGGTTAGCATCAGCCAGAGTGATAGAAGGTAAAAAAGGGTTCTCTCAGATGATTAAAAGACAGCAGTTTCGACTTGCAGGTGTTAATATTAACAAGCCATATGTTTTGAAGATTAAAAAAATATTAAATATTTTCAGACACACTGGGTTGTATATTAATATTTTTTCTTTTTATTTCAATTAGGTTCCTCGACTAGTTTCAGACAGCATGGCCATTATCAGGAGAAAAAAAAATTCTGCTTGTTAGTAGCAGTGAACTATAGGAGTGAATGACTGTTGAAGAAAATGAATTTTATCTGTAGTTTTCATTGGTTTTTATCGTTAATTTTGGTCGGTCCTTGTGTTGGTCAAACGGCCTCTTTCAAGTCATTTTTAAAACAGAGGCTGGGGAGATTCATAAGTCGCAGAATTCCCTTTTTGGTCATTTTGACAGTTTTATTGGTTGCTGGAAGCGGGGCGTGTGTGTTAAGTGTATGTTATCTTTTAATTCTTTGAGAGTGTGTATGATGTGTGAAGGTTTATATATTGGTATGAGTCTGTGTTTAAATTTGAGATCTCAACACTTTCAAGCATGTCTGTCTTGTGTGGGCGAGAAATATGGGTAGGGCTTGATTGATGGGGTTATATATTAATTCTATCTATGTTGTTAAATTTGTGGTTAAGCTCGTTTGGACGAAGTATATTGAGGCGCAAAATCCATTTGCCTTCATGTTCTAAAATTTTTTTATGGTAAACTTTTCTGTCTATTTCTATTTTTTCTATTACAGTAACTTTGGCATGGCTTTTAAAATCATGTTTTCTAGGCGGAATTGTTCTACGGGTAATAATCTTTCGTGGGGAGCCGACTTGATCCGATTCTGATAAATATTAATTCTGTAGTGAAAGGGCCATTCAGGTTTTCCCACATATTCTTTCTGTCATAATGCGCCTACAGTGGAACACACCCCTATTCTATAATTAATAGACTCTCCCACCTATAATAAGTAGGAGTAGTAAGAGTAACGAGTGAGTCGCTCAGGGGGTTCGGTGAGTCAGTCGATGCCGGACGACCTTTAGTCGGATACTAAAGTATCAGCGACCACAACTAGATTTCTCTGCGTCATTACCTATTATATCAAGTTCCTAATGTTTTGTACGTCGAACCTATTTTAGGACCGACTTAGTACGAAAACATGCATCTACTGTGAAACCACTCCATAACAGCATTCTAATAGGTAAATTATGTTATGGCTTCTAGAGTTAGAGTTGTGGTAGACTTTAAAAGTAGATTTAGTGAACGAATTGGTGTGTCTAATGTGGTTACAGCATAAACCCCTTTTTTTGTTACATGGCTGGGAAAATTGTGTGTTATTTTAATTTTGGTCGATTATGGGCTACCTTATCATCTGAAATTTGGTTACTACCTATAATTTCCTTACGCTTCTTAGGTCTACGATATGCTAGAAAATAGGGTTCCTCAAACAAAATTTTTAGGGCTGGTTTGAGATGTGGTATTTCCCAGCGTCTATTAATTATTTGGGATAGTGGAGGAAGAGTCGTATTGAAATTGGTTACTAGAGGGATGCGTCTGGATTTATTTTTAATTTTATACGTTAGGGTGTCTTCTCTAGGTGTGGAAATTGCTTTATTTATTTGTTCCTTGATTAGGTGTTGTTTATAGCCACTTACTGTGAATTAATGGTCGAGATTTTTAGTGTGTTTATTTAGTTCCTCATTGTTGGAACTTCTGAGTCTAAGTGCTTTTGTGAATAGGGAAGGTTCTCCTGAATGTTTTTTGGGTGGGAGGGACTTAAAGTGTAGATAGTTGTGGGTGTCGGTGATTTTAGTGTGTAGTGTCGTTTGTAGTTTTCTGTTTTTATCGATGTAGATGCGGCTGTCCAGAAATGTTACCAAACTTGTTGATTTTTCGTGGTCGAACTTAATTGAGTCGTGTACCGTTTTTAGGGTCACAAGGAATTCAGTGAGTTTCTCCTCACTGCCCGTGTATATGAAGA
>OZ010583.1:22096099-22193599 GCA_963932145.1 Acanthosepion lycidas | reverse complement strand
CCATGTAACAACAAAAGGAGCTTATGCTGCAACCACATTAGACACACGAATTCATTCTCAGTCACTAAATCTACTTTCAAAATCTACCACGACTCTAACTGTAGAAGTCATAACATAATTTACCTTCTAGAATGCACACTATGCCAGAAACAATATGTAGGAAAATTTGAATGTGCCTTTCACTACAGAAATATTAATTATCGCAATCGAATTAAGTCGATTCCCTATGAAAGATTATTACCTGTAGAACAGCATTTCCGCCTAGAAAAACACGATTTAAAAACCCATGCCAAATTCACTATAATTGAGAGAATAAAAATGTTCAATGCAGATAACATTAAAAAGATTTTAGAGTTCCATGAAAATAAGTGGATACAACGTTTAAAAACGCACTATCCAGCCGGTAGCATTAATATATAACCCCACAAACCAGAAACTACCCACATTCTCACCCACATAAGACAGACATGTGGAGGTGTTGAGGCCTCACACTTGTACATACACACACACGAATATACACACTTACACACATCATACTCACTCACTCCCTAATGAGCCAAATGATAACACACACCCATAGTAATATACACGCTTACGCACATCATACTACTTAAGAACCAAACAACACACACACACACACACACACACTTAACATAAACGCATCTCCTTTCCAGGAACCAATAAAACTGTCAAAATGACCAAGGGAATTCAGAGCAGCATGGATCCATCCAGCTCTTATCTCAAATAACAACTTAAAAGAGACTGTTTGACCAACACAAGGTCTGACCAAAATTCATGTTAAAAAAAAAACAAATGAAAACTACAGACAAAAGATCATTTTCTCCATCAAGACATTCATTTCTATAGTTCACTGCTACCAGCATGCAGAATTTTTTTCTCCTGATGAGGGCCATGTTGACCGAAACTAGTCGAGGAATCTAAATGGAATAATAATAAAGACGAAAGGATATTAATATTCAACCCAGGGTATCTGAAGATTTAAAATTTTTAATATTTTTTATTGTTCAGTATATATATATATATATATATATATATATATATATATATATATATATATATATATATATATATGAAGAAATATAGTTTTAAGGCGTGCTATATTTATGGGATAAAGTGATCAGTATCAGAGATAGAGCGTATGAAATATAAAAGTGAACATTGTAGTCAGAGGCGAAAGGCTGTTTCATGCTAGACGCAATCGACAGGCCACGAACGTTAGATTTTTCATCGACTATTTATATATATCGGTCAGTTGTGCATTGTGGGTAATCTATTCTGGCGGTTATTTTTTCTTGGTTGCTTATTTAATAGTTTGTTTTGGTCTGTGAAGATAATTAAAGCTATTTATTCGTCCACTGTTTAGATTGCTTGCCGTAGTCTATTCTATTATATTGGCGGGAGGACAGTTTTTAATTAATTAATTTATTTATTTGGATTGATTATTTTTACTTATTTTTGCTTATTTATGCTTATTTTCATTAGTTCTAACGGGTATTTTAGCGGGGACAATTTGTTAATTTGTTCATTTATTTATTTATTTGGATTCATTTTTTTCTTGTTTTTTTATTATTTGCTTATTTTTTATTTTGCATATTTTTATTTACACTATTTTCGATTTTTGAGTAACGTAGTAATGTTTTTTATCGTTATATAGCAGTTATAGTTTTTTTACGTCCAATTTTTTGATTGGTTGTAGTATTCTATTCTAACGGTAGACATCATCTTGCACGTGCAATACCTGAAACGTCTTTATCAGATATAATCCTAATGCACAACATTTAAAGAAATATTCCTGTCCAAATTCACAATAGAGGAAAATATTTGGTGAAAACACCAATATACTACAGCATGAAAATAATGAACAAAAACTACAAATTCGCGATTCACTCTATACAAAAGCAATCAGCCAACACTGAACAAAATTTATTACGAATGTAGCAACAACATATTAAAATACATATACCATTTAATGCCATTTTAAATTTATACCAACTTCTGGTCAGCTACCTTATCTTGATATGTTTGTTTTGTAAAAAATTCCATAACTACAAAGGGTACATTTAAAAATTCTAAAATAATTATAAGAGGAGCATTCTCGCAAGATTATTATCACAACGGAATGAAGATTTGATTGAAGTTACTATAAGTTTGTCTTTGTAATTACACCCCCCCACCCTGCCGAAGATGATCCAATAAAAGCTCGAAAGTGCTTGGCCTAAAAAGAAATATGACGCCTTCCGTGATGGTTTTCATCCAATCATCAAGAAACTGATTAGACAAATTTAAAGGATAAGTATAAAATTAATAGACATATTATGTATATATTATTCAATGAAACATATTTGAATGAAGATATGGTATATATATATATATATATATATATATATATATATATATATATATATATATATATATATATTGAATGGGGCTGGAAATGTGTCATTTCGTCATTACCCTTTCCCAAATCCCATTAATCGTAAGATTTTTAAATAGAAAAACATCTTGGTCGGACCAGGAAGCTTCTTAACTTCCTCTCATACACACACACACACACACACACACACACACACACATATATATATATATATATATATATATATATATATGAGAGGATATATATATATATATATATATATATATATATATATATATATATATATATATATTAGAATGTCATATATATATATATATATATATATATATATATATATATATAGTCATCCTGTCACTGCGCCACACTTTTTCAATACAGAACTTATAATAGCTCATGTTACAGAAATTCTGGATTCCAAGTTTTCAATTCTGCGATTGTTTTCGTCGATTTTTTACTTGTTTCTTTTTTGCGACAAATTTGTGCGATTACAATTTTGATAACTTTGAAATATATATGAGAATAATCGAAATTAATTGCGAAATCCAGCGAGCCACCATGAAATAAAAATAATTATTTGCACGAAATGTAACGACTTACGTACATCAAATTGTCATTAAATTAAGTGAAGAATTATCTTTGAACTTTTAAAAGGTAAGCTTAAATATTGATGCAATACTTAAATGCAGCGATCAATTTTGAGCTGTTCTGTAGTTTATTGTTGCCTATCGCATACGGCAGCAGTATGCCTCACCAAAGAAATCTCTGTCAACAGAGGAGCAGAAAAGAGCCAAGGCTGCAGCGAGGAAAAGAGACGCCTATGTAAATGAAAAACGAGATTAAACAGCAGCCAGGAGAGCTTCCAATGCTGAGAATAAGCAATGACTTAGGGACTCTCAAACTCCTGTACAATCCGAAGGTTCAATCAAGCGCCCTCCGCATGTGCTAGCTTAAATGCCACCCGATAGAGCAGGCTTTTAAGCTAGTACACACACACACACACACACACACACACACACACACAAACACACACACACACACACACACATATATATATATATATATCCTCTCATATATATACATATGGCATTCTAATATATATATATATATATATATATATATATATGCATATATATCCTCTCACATATATATATGTGTGTGTGTGTGTGTGTGTACTAGCTTAAAAGCCTGCTCTCTCTCTCTCTCTATATATATATATATATATATATGTATGTATATATATATATATATATATATATATATATATATATACATATACATACATATATATATATATATACATATACATATATATATATATATATATATATATATATGTATGTATGTATGTATGTATGTATGTATGTAGTAGTGCATAGCGACTCTGATTGAGGAATCGAAAAGCCGAGTTCGAATTCCAGTCGAATCCACTACATTCACTTACGTGCTAATACACTTGGGAAAGGTGTTAATCATCTTTTCTCTCTAGCTATGGGGAAATAGCAGGACAGACTGGGTTCTATAGCCTAGGATGGCAACTGGTCTAGGAGAAGGACAACTCTGAATTAAAAACCTGCGGAGGGCCATTTGGGGACCTTGTGACACATAGTGCCCCAGGTCTCTGTATTGGCCCTTCAAAAAGTGTGCTTGGTTCTGCACAAAGCCTTCGACCCGATAATTAAATTATATGTGCTGGTCCCTGGGCTGTCGATTCCTAGGAACTGAGATACTTGACCGTCATACGTCGAATACGACGGGGGAGTTCACCATATATATATATATATATATATATATATATATATATATATATATATATATATAATTATGACGTCACATAAAAAGAGCATATATAATTATTATTATTATTATTTAAAATAATAAAATAGTATATTGCTCTACTTTTTTATTGGGCGCTTTTTTCAGAAGTAAATATTACGAACAATGGATTTTTATTTCATCTGTTCTTTCTCTCATTTGTTTATATATATATATATATATATATATATATATATATATATATATATATATATATATATATTAACTAATTATGAAACCGCAATTTTTGCATTGTTCAATGATAATCTTTTTCTTAAACTTCCGCCCACGAGGCATTAAAGATTGGTTTTCGATTTAAAAAAAAACCCATTAAAATAAAACAAAAGAAAAGCCAAAAACCAAAATCAAGAATTAAAAAATGTCTGAAACAGTCAGAACATTGGGAGTTAATCATTTGAAATTCTAGAAGAGCTTGAATCTGAAAGAGAGAAACGACTTGAGAAAACTGTATTACATTTGAAAGAAAGTGTTGCCATTATATCTGTCCAATGTACAATGGCTTCTGTCAAATGTTATTGATATTCAATATGCTTAGTTTTGTATGCTACAGCGCCACAAATGTCGGCTACCCGTATGGACTCTGGATGTGCAACTGTAGTTTATATTGCAACTATGTTGAGTGAATCTTAGTTACAGTTACTGCAGTCTGAACAAAGCCAGTAGGCTCAAACCTTTGGCCAAGATGACTTTGAGACCATCGAAGGCTTCCATATAGTTCCGTCAACCCAAATTAACTCAAAAGATTTGGGTCAACCGTACGAAGGGATCATCTTTCCAGGCCGATAACATCAAGAAATTCCCTTCCTGACTAATCGACCATGAGATCTGAATACACACAGACAAACACACATACACACTAATTAATTTACTGTGTTGAGGTACAACTATGGCCTTTTGGACATATGTTGATATGTATATTTATCTTGTTTTGTTCCCCAAAGGTTGTAAAAGTATTTTTGGATTGTAAATTTAACAGCGTCTATCGTAAACTTTAAACTTAAAAACTCAAAAACAAAGAATTTGTGGAAATATGTTTATATGAACTTTTGTCCTTGGTATGGTGTCCCCAAAGTCTGTAAAATATTTTTGATGCAACCTATATATATATACATATATACTGTTTGTATGGGGCTTAAACATATGAATGATTATAACTATATATATATATATGTATGTATATTGAAAGATGTTTCCTTGAATAATCTAGACCTATTATATCTATTTTTTTTTTTTTTTATAATAATCCTTTCTAGTTTTCTAATCAGGTTCTTACAGTTAAGATATTCATCAAGGAAGGCGCCGTAGTTTTTTCTTCTTTTTTTTGTGGAATATGTTTTTATATGGACTTTTGATCTTGGTATGGTGTGAGGAACACTCGCCCCCAAATTTTGTAAAAGTATTGTTGATACAACCTGTACACACACACACACACACACACATATATATATATATATACTATTTCATATGGGGCCTGTCTCTTTAATATATGAATGATATATATATATATATATATATATATATATATATATATATATATATATATATACACACACACATACATACACACACATACGCATATATATATATATATATATATATATATATATATAATGGAAATAAAAATGGCAAGCCGTGATTTACCATTCATGATTAAAAAAGAAAGAGGAAAAGAAAATTTGAACAGCCGACCGGTTTCACCCTCACCCAACAGAGCTGAAATCAAGGGAAGACTAAATATTGCAATATAAAATATAAAAACATGAGAAGCATGTGATAAAATAAAGGTGGAAAGATCAGATTGAAATCATGTCAAGCCCTAACAGGCATTCCCTCTGTTTACGGAGGGAAGGCTGCCTGGACCTGACATAGATCATTTCCAATATCTTTAAGTGTAATACAGAATGAGCAAATGACTAAGGATGGAAAATGAAATTTGTGGCACAACTTGGATTGTTTATAAAGTGCTCAACAATGGCGGAACCGTACGTGTTCCTGATATTGTCACCAGATTCAAAAATACCATTCCTAATTCTTCTAAGTACGTGCTGATTAATCCGTACGTCTAACCGTAAGGTAGTTCTACCTATGTAGTCGACTCCGCAACTACATTCAAAACGGTATATTACACCATTAATATGGTGGGGACGCAGAAAGTCCTTATGAGCAGACACATAAAGATACCTGGTAGAAAAAACAACACGCAATATGGCGGAAAATTATATATATATATATATATGCGTTATTTGCAGACAGTACTGTTTCGCTGTATCACAGCTCCTCAGAGATACGAATGTTTCAAGCCAGGACCGAAACCCGACAAATTTGGTGTCGGTTAGAGCTTCTAACGCTGAGCTATCATCATTCAAGCACAGAGAAACAGCTAATTCTATCGTATTGTTTTTACGAATGTAAACAAACGCCAATCACTCAGAAGGCTCCAATTCATTTTACTGAAGAGCTTTGCATCTATCTATCTATCTATCTGTTGTGGATTCCGCGTGAAAAATCGGTATCCAATCAATGACAAACGCAAGTATTTAAGCTAAGAAATTAAATGTATTTACACAAAATACAAAAGGTAATGCTGTTAGTAAAATCCAGGAACGCCGGTTAGTATTAATCAAAGATCGCTATATACAGTCTCGAAGTAAACTTCCTTAGAGTCGGGCGTCCTTGTAACTGACTTCTACCGTCAACTCAATCACAGTCTCTATCTACTTTCCACTCTCTTTCTCCACCCTGTTCCTCTACTCTGTTCCTCTACTGTCAGACTCCCTGACTGACTGACTGGGGCTATTTTATAGCAGCAGGAGGAGTCCATTTATATCAGAAAAGGGTGGACCCCATAATACTATCTATCTGTAATTTTGTTTTTTATACCCGGAGTTATATTTTCCGATTTCTTTTTGAATTTGTAGGTCTGATGAATTGGATCGTGATTACCAATGTAATAAATTATAACCATGGAATATTAGTGTGTGAGTCTTTTATATTATATTCTTACTCTGTCCTGGACATCGAGTTCTACCTCTTGGGAATTTATATACATACATACATATATATATATATATATATATATATATATATATATATATATATATATATATATATATACACTGACCGCTAATATTTTCAATATATATATTTATACTGACCACTAATATTTTCAATATATATATATATATATATATATATATATATATATATATATATATATACACACTAACCACTAATATTTTCAATATACACACACACACACATATATATATATATATATATATGTATGTATAGTACTATACTGTCGCTTTAATATATGTATGATGATAGTTTCCTATGTTGCCATGATCCTTTATAGTACTGATCTCTTCATCTGTTAGGCCAACCATGTTAAGTAGTTTACCCAATGCCTTCTGTTTCTCTAATCCTTGATATGCTGTGTGCGTTAATTTTTTTAAGCCTTCTTTCCTGATAATGTAAACCAAAATTTCTACGATCACTTTCTGATGGAAATAGTACTTTCGTTTTAGTTCATATAGCACCGAAAACTTTTTGATTTTGCGTAGGGACTGTCAATGATATTTCCGCCATTTGTCGTTAAACCCATCATTTCGGTCGCTTCGATTATCCTCATTCGTGGCGACATTATCACGAATTGACTAAACAGCACACGGGAAAATATTACTGGATGATGTCGCACTTTAGCATCCATGACACAAAAGCATCTTGATAATTCATCCAAACTCTTCATAATAAAGAATTTTGGAATGAAAGACTTTCTGAAGCCTTTTTTGAATGGGAGATTATTATCTTTCGCAGGTGGCGAGTAAGCAAAAGTAAATCATTCGCTTGACCGAGATAAAAAGTGGTTATGAAAACGTTTCTCGGAACGACTAGCAAGGTTATCGTATGTTGCCCAAAGATGATTAAACTGTTTCCATATTAAAACATTGTGGTGACGTTTATTTAATTACAATCAGTATTTTCAGCTACGGCAACATCTCCATAAACGGCACCTATCTCTTTTACTTTTTATTCATCGTCTTTTTTTTAAATTCCTGGTTATAAAAGAAGCACTAAATGACGAAAATGCAACTCTTTTGCCTCCATTTTCAGTTTTAACGTATAAACAGTTAAATTTCATAATCCACACACGAATTAAGGTATTTCTAACAGACACTAGTTAACAACGGTTTTCCTAACTCATTGACCACCAGATTAGACTATTTCTTTCCAAAGTAACTAATAACGATATTGAATATAGAGACAAAAGCAATAACATTAACATCTTCTGCAAAAACCAAATAAACGTCAACTATAAGCAAGATGAATTTTCACTTAGAAACACACATTTAAACACGCACAAAAACCTACCAGACTCCATTCGAAACATACTAGTAGAAAATATAAGCATAATAACGTCGTTCACATGTAAAAAAGATTACAAATAATGGAAGTTCTAATGATAAAAAAGGAAGAACCAACACTCAGTAACATTAACTATGAACACGGCCACAATGTGCTGACTATGTTCGGAAAATAATACATTCCTATAACTTCATATGCATACAGAAAAAAAAAAACTCATAATTAGTTAAAAATAAAGAAAATAAAAAAAAAAAACACCCTAGATAATGGCTAAAAGAATGGCCGAAAGATCTTGGATATGCAAAAACTTTGGACAATTTTTACACATTTTGTGTCCAGAAAAGAAAAAACTTCTACGAACGCAAGAAAAATTAAATGAAAAACTTTAGTCTCTGTACTTTGTCAGTTGTCTTTAACAAATCATGTATAAAAGAGGGATTACCGCCTAAGTACACTATATATATATATATATATATATATATATATATATATATATATATATATGTTTATAATTATTTAAAAAAATATGATTCATTATAAAAAATAATTATAATTTTGGCTCTTCTTATGTATTGATCACTGTTTTTTTTTTAAAATAAAAACAAAAATACTAAAGAACTTCGGATTATTAACCTAAAATGTTCTTTCCTATTTTCCTATATATTTGCGCGCGCACACACACACACACACACACACACACACACACACACACACACATATATATATATATATATATATATATATATATATATTCGATTTCATTACATTCACTTCCATATATATACCAACAGCTACGAAAGTAATAATAAAAATGTGCATGTGTCATAAATTGTATCTCCGTCATAAATGCATTTGTCAGCATCTACTCAAGAAAACAAGGAAAAATACATACAACTACGCGCTTGCGCGCGAACTCGGACACACAGATACACACGCACGCGCACGCACACACACATACACACACACACACACACACACACATATATATATATATATATATATATATATATATATATATAAAAGTGAACATTGAAGTGAACACTCAGAAGCGACAGGCAATTTCATGCTAAATACAATCATCAGGCCACATGCGTTGTGTTTTTCTCTATTATTTGTATATACACGTCAGTGGTACATTGTGGGTAGTCTGTTCTAACGGTTATTTTGGCGGGAGTGATTTGTTAATTTGTTTATTATTTACGTTATTTATTTATTTGGATTAATTTATTTTACTTGTTTTTGTTTATTTATTAAAGCCAATTAAACGCAAGCACCGAGAACATGGCACAAATAATAAAAAAGCACGACAGGAAAATTATCAACAAACCATCCGAACAAATCAAACCCACGTCTAACTGCAGAATAAAGAACGAATGTCCCTTAAACGTCAATTGCTTACAAAAAATACAATATTGCAAGCTGCGTTGCCAATTTAGTACTGCGCTTAAATTCGTAAAGTTGAGGTACCAAAGAGGAAAACTCATTCTTTTTCTCGTATTCTTTCACACTCGGCAACTCCCTTGTGTCTTAGTGGCCTTATTGCCTTGGTTGGGAAGAAATGATTAAAATGTAAAGTCTGGAATCAATGCCGCATCCAATTGATACACTTTAGCGGGCTAGAGACAGTCCGCCCCGTTAGTAGGCATCTATCTTATGCGTTTTGGCACATCAGGGTAGCAAAATCAGTTGCATGTATTTCTACTATCAGATCATTTTCGTTATATATCTCTAATGAGCAAAGCATTTACATTATGTATAAAATAGACCTATTTTGTCATTAACGCTTCTTTTCTGATAAGCTCCTTTCTTCTTTTTTTTAATTGCATTTCTCTAGTAAGTGCATTAGCAATGAGATTTACATTACATACGAGCGGGTGCTGAAAATGTATCGATCCAACACCTTTCTTAAAATGAGTATTTCAATCACCAAACAATGATTTTGGGAAGAGGGTCAGGCCAAAAAATTTGCAGCACCTCCTTGTACCTTCCTTGTTGTGCATTTATCTATTAGTAAAACGTAGCTAAATTCCTGACCACTGACAAGCCTTTTCTTCCTGCTTCCGAATGTATTTTTATAGTAAAATAATTAACAATGTTTTTATATTATCTAAATAATTTTCCTATTTTATCGGAAGAGTGAATATCAATTTCTATTCACTAACAATGCCCTGTTTTCAGTTTATGAAAGCAGTGGTATAGTAAAGCCATTAGCAATGCATTTACATATATATATATATATATATATATATATATATATATATATATATATATATATGAAGAAATATAGTCTTAAGATGTGTTATATTTATGGGATAACGTGCTCAATATCAGAGATAGAGCGTGTGTATATATAAAAGTGAACATAGAAGTCAACACTTAGAGGCGACAGTCTGTTTCATGCTAGATGCAATCGTCAGGCCACGAGTGCTGTTATTTTTCTCGGCTATTTATATATATACGGGTCAGTGGTGCATTGCTGACTGACTGTACCACTCACCCGTATATATATAAATAGCCGAGAAAAATAACAGCACTCGTGGCCTGACGATTGCATATAGCATAAAACAGACTGTCGCCTCTAAGTGTTGACTTCTATGTTCACTTTTATATATATATATATATATATATATATATATATATATATATATATATATAGTTGATGAATTCAGTTATATTGAGGATACCTTTTCAAACCTTTCGTATCCGAGACAATTATTACTGAGAGCTAAAAATAAAGCGTTGAAAATTCATTCATCAGCGCAAAATGACACCTCGAAGACCACAACTACAACTACATCAGTGAAAGGCACACTTTCAGCTGCCCCTGATAATAATTCTTTTGGTCGCATCTTTCTACCAAATAACCATTTGACCGAACGTATCTCCATTAAATTAAATGCGCTAAAAATTAAAACTACAATATTACCTACTAGAACTTTTTTTTTTAAGCATTTCACCCCAAGCAAGGCGGGAAGCCACTAGGACGTAAGGGGTTACAGAAAATTTAGAGCAAGATCAGATAGGAGTGATAGAAGAAAGGATGAGGGTAGTGGATAGATCAAGACAACTGGAGATGTCGATTGACATTACACTTGAATAGCTGGAGATTATAGCTCTCAGGGAAACAGGAAAAGGGAAGGGAGTTCCACAGGCGAGAAGTACGAGACATGAAGCTATTAGAGTAGAAGAGACGGCTACATTTAGGAGTTTCGACAGTGAAGGGGTGAGAGCGGGATGCCAGCCTCGTAAGGCGCTGGAACTCATGGCGTCTGGGAACCAGCGAATGCAGCTCCTTGGAGCAATTTCCATGAAAGTATTTGTAGAACAGACAGAGGGAGGCGACGGCGCGTCTGTGAGAAAGTGACTGTAGACGAGACGCCAGGGCACTATCCGTAGTTTATTAAATAACACCAGCAAACAACATATTACATCCGATGCTTGCATCTACCAAATCTCATGCAACAACTGTGACTTAAAATATGTGGATGAAACATGTAGGTCCGTAAAATCTTGTGTTTTCGAACATAAACGAGATATTCGCCTCGGTAATTTAAACAAGGAGAGTAAAGGGTTATAAGTTACTTAAGTGGTGGATAACTATGATTGCCCAACTCCTGAAATGACTTGGTAAATAAAAAAGAACGCTTTCAGAGTTGATCTATATGACATTGATAAACCTGTATTATTAGAAGACTAGTATACCCATGCTGTTAAAATTGACGGCAAGAAAGAATGTATTATAAGTAATATGCATTATATTGTAAGTAATTTTCCTTTAATCCAAGTATAATTTTTTCTGTGTAAAAATTGAGGGGCAGTGTGCAAAATAACGATGACCCACTCACCCAAATTCAAGTTATATTTATTTTTGAAAAGAAAAAAAAAGATCTTTAGTTAAATAATAATTATGAGTGATAGACATGAGTTACGGGCAACATTAGTCGTGTGGACTATTTGTTTTACGAATTTAACTGTATTTTATTTCCATTTTCAGGACTAATTAGGAAGAAATAAATTAATATAATTAATGTAAGTATGTGAGAAACAGTGGATTATTGTTATATGTTACTTTTTCTTTTTCAAAAACAAATATAATTTGAATTTGAACGGATGAATCATTGTTTGTCTGAAAGACCCAGTACAGTTGTGTGTGCTGAACAGTAGTAATGGGGGATACAAGTTAGAATTTAGTTCTTACTATGAACTGCGTCGCTGTTGTTTGAGGCAGTCTCTTTGTAGTTTTTAGCGCGATAGCTTTTTGTGTGTGGACGTGAATGAGGTCTTGACATTTGTCAACACACACACACACACACACACACAAAAGTTACAATTTTATTTTAAAACTTCTCCATATACCTTTCTATGTTAGATTCTTTTATCCGGAGTTCATCAGCTATGATATTACTCTTGTGGATTCCTTTTTATATCAAAACAATTTCTCTATATATCTTTCTATGATATTAGTCTCATGGATGAAATTTTATATTAAAACAACTTCTCTATATATCTTTCTATGATAGATTCTTTTTATCCGGAGTTCGCCAGTTTATGATAATGATCAGTAACTGAGACGATTTACTAATATTATCCGCTTTTTCCTGGCACCGCGCGGAGAAAACACACTGCCTGTAAATAAGCGTCAATTAACTCAGCTTACCAGATAATTAGTTATATCTAGCGTGCCTATTGGTCATAATTTTAATTATACTCGCCTATTTAAGAAAGAAAATGTCTTCTATTTACTGATTACTACCACCGGAGAGAAATTTAATTAATGAGTCTATTTTATAAGGGATTTCCTTTTACGTAATAATATTAATGTCGGTTACAATACCACGAAAAAACAAAACAAAAAAAAAAAAAACAAACAAAAAAAACAAGAAAAAATAAACAAAAACGAATGGCCAACCACCGAACAGTACAGTTATTTATTAACCACACCATTTGATACTTCTCTTGAACGCACAGACTTCGTGTAGAACAGTGCTACTCAAAGTGTAGTACGTGTGCCGGTGCCGGTACGCGAGCTATCGTCTATCGGTACGCAGAGTGTTTCCAGGAATTAAAGAAACACTATTCACATTCCACTCCACGGAAGACTGTCAGGATATCTGACTCGATTTTATTTTAATATTTCCATTTTAGGTTTATATTTATTATGGTTACATTTTTCAGTTACTCATGTTAAATATCATTGAAATACAACTAACTCATGCGATATAATAAACAACAAAACAGTGAAATAAAATACGTATGACAACACCATCATCATAATGTTGCGATTGTGTGGGAACCACATCTAGGAATATGAAAATGTCATTATCATGGACATATTTTATCAATATCAATATAAAATAAAATAAAAAAATATATGCAATTTTTATTATATCTCTTATGTATTTCTGGTATAAATGAATAATACAATGAATGTTCAAATAGTTTTTTTTTCTCGGATTGTTATTATAGAATTATATATATTATTATATACTAGGAAGACTTGTTACGTCAATGATAACACAACACGCCTTAGAATAAATATGGCATCATGTCCTCATGTTTAGTAAAGACGGTCTCAAAATTATTCTGCTATATCACATATCTCAAGAACCATTTATTAGGGGGCAGCGCCCCCCCCCCCAAGCTCACCCCGAGCCTGGTTCCTAACATTTTGAAAAAGAAAACTGCCGGTACACCACATCTAATAGTTTGAGAAGAACTAGTGTAGAGTATAGGACGAAATGATTTTAACGGGTTAGAGTTGCTAGCCTCAGCACAGCCGGTTTTGAATTGAGTTGTCCTTCTCGATTGGTTGCCACACTAGGCTAGAGAGTTAAGTGTACCCTGATATTTAACCTATAGCTGGGGGAATACGGATTCACGGTTTGTCGCTAAGTGAACGATAAAGAATCGACCAGAAAACTGAACACGCTGAATTCATTTTCCAGCGCCGATAAGCGTTATACTACCCCACCATTTATGGTGAATTTTTTAGCACTAGGTCGAAAGTATAGGGCGTTCTGTGAGATTCGAACTCACTACTCAGTCGTGATTGTTCTAGCGAGACAAGTTGGCTAACCATTACACTACGTCGAGGTGCCCTTTGATTTTCTAAGCGTAACGTAGATGTGGCACAAGTATGGGACATCCTGTGAGGATCGAACTCACGACTAAATCGTAATTGTTCTAGCGAGACAAGCTTGCTAACCTTTACACTACCTCGAGGTGCCCATAGTGATTTTTCAAGCGTAGCTTATATGTGGCACAAGGCCGAAAGATGGGGCAGCTAGTGAGGATCGAACTCACTACTCAGTCGTAAATGTTCTAGTGAGACAAGCTTGATAACCGGAAGCTCAACCCTCCCATTTTATGTGTGGCTCGGTAAAATATATCAGGCATACGGACACATCAGCTTGAAACACTTTTCCGTACGATCTCCGAAGTTAAGCAACGTCGAGCCTGGTTAATACCTAGTTGGGTGACCGCTTGGGAATATCAGGTGCTTGGATGTACCAGTAGTGTAATGGATAATGGCTCCGAAAACCGAGTTCCAATTCCAGTTGGATTCAGTTTAGCTCCGTTGGGTTCAATATATTCACTTAGGCAAATACCCCTGGGAAAGGTATGACTCCACCTCTTCTCTCCTCAGCTATGAATTAAATAGTAAAATGAGCATCATTATAACCATTAATATCTACCCGCCAAAATAATAATAAAATTAGCGTTCATAATATTTAGATTACGGCATTAAATAACCTATAAAGGTTGATATGTCGCTAAACAAAACAACCAAGCGTTATTAAGCCCTCAGAAAGATGAACAGGGAAGCCCACCCTAAAGAGAGGAACAATGGATAAACATCTCCTGTTCAAAAGAAGGGGGAAGAAATATGAACTCGGAGATAGCTCGCTCTATCTACTCCTATTTAGAAAAAAAATGGGTTAGATCATATGATATCGGCTGGGAAAGGGAAAGCATGTTTAAATTACGAACTAAGTATTATAAATAATCAAGAGTGGGCTCCCCTAGTTTTGTTACTCTCCTCTTTGAGAGAGCTATTTCTGGTTACTGGGACTATAAAAGGACACTATACGCGAACCTTGCATTCGCAGTTGAATCAAGCTTTCTTAAAACCTACACCTGCGTACTTTTGTCATTACAGTAAGTTAAGACAATACCTCCTCTTTCCATTATCATTACTCCCCATCAGTTAAAGAAAGAATAACGTTAAATCGCTTATAGTGGTTGATAGACCGCTAAACGTAAACTATCAAACTATATCAGCTGAGGTCCTTTTCTAATTACAGTTAATATAAATAAGAAAAAAGATGCCAGTTTTTTCATTATTTATAGCAATTATTTATTGTGATTAGTTTTTACTCGATAATTTACGGTTTTTCTAGTCCAATTTTCTTATGAATCCCAATTCTTAAGTTAATGATATCATAAGCTCCTTGCGTGTTCCACGGCAACAAAATACTTTATTGTTTTTTTTTTTAAATGATGGAGCTTAACTTTAACCAGATATTGAAATATCAATAACAAATATGAATGCAAGTCATAATTCAAAGCAGTAAGAGCGTAGGCATTAGAAGATTTGAAATTGACAAGTTCTTCTATCTCATCGAAATAGATGTTAGACACATGAAAACATTATCGCCTTCTCTATATTACCTCTATTTCTTTCTTTCTTTCTTTCTTTCTTTTCTTTCTTTCTTTCTTTCTTTCTTTCTTTCTTTCTTTCTTTCTTTCTTTTCTTTCTTTCTCTGAAGCCAAACAGCATATCTCATAAGTCTTTTCCGTCTTTCGTCACGCTCGGAATGGGATAGTCTGTTATTTATGAGATATTAGTGGTGTGACGTGTTGAGTAACTGAGGAACTAATAAAAAGTAGAAGTATGGTATGCTATTTTATATTTCACTATCCAATTTCATGTTTACGTCTAAAGGTCTGAGATGACGAGTTAACTTTTACATTATTTCTTTTAATCATTTCACAACTGATAATTTGAAAATATCACCTAGTAAGGTAATAAAGTCACTAAGACGCAAAGGTTACCTAGTATGAAAGAACATGAGAAAAATAAAAAAAAATTATTAAGGGGAGAAGACAATAAAAGATAGAAGATAACGATTGATATTGCGTTTAATATTATTTAATATTATTTACACGCCAATTATTTGCCTATTTTTTTCCGTTATTATCAAAACGTTTCATGCCCTTATACCACGGCAGTCATCAAAGCAGATTGGGTTCACTTTCCGTATTTAGCAACCATTGGGATATCTTTAACATGTCCCATAATAGAGGCCAGCATGATGCAAATTAGTTTATAATAGTTCTATTATATATATATATATATATATATATATATATATATATATATATATATATATATATATATTATAAATTAATAGACTTAATTTATAATATTAATGCTCTGTAAATTTACATTGAGCACTATTTTGTAAAAATAAAAATATCTATAAGAACACCGGATTATACATCTTACTATTCTTTCTTTTTATTAATATACACACACACACACACACACACACACACACACACACACACACACACACATATATATATATATATATATATATATATATATATATATATATATATATATATATATCGGTGGACTCTCCCGTCGTTGATCGACGCGGGCTGTTTTTTTAACGACGTATGAGAGTCAGGCACCTCGGATCCTAGGAACTGACAGCCAGACAACCTGCACATATGATTATTGAAGAACATAATACAGAGACCTGATGCACCGTCTGTAAGTTTTGAATTCAGAGTTGTCCTTCTAGAAAGACCCAGTCTGTTTACACATATATATATATATACATATATATATATATATATACATATATATATATATATATATATAGTTAAACAGAATCTTTCTAACAATTTTTTTTACCTATATATATATATATATATATATAGTTAAACAGAATCTTTCTAACAATTTTTTTTACCTATATATATATATATATATATATATATATATATAGGTAAAACATTTGTTAGAAAGATTCTGTACAAAAACATTGTATAGACTAAAATCAGAATCGGAAAAAAGGCAGCTAATATTTAATATATGACATTTATTTATAATATATGAATTTTTACAGTGAAGAATTAAAACTTTGTTACTTACAATTGGATTTTCAGTGTTTGTTTCTTAGAAAACTAATTTGTTGTTTTCCTTTTTTTTATACTTTAACCGGTTTCACTTAGCTTTTCAAAAACTTTTTAACTGTTTCTATCTCCACGTGTTGATGCTTATGTTTTGAACAAATTAAAATATGAAAATCAAGGAGCGTAACTGGCTATAATTTAATTTATTGTAATGGGAATTTGGTAGAATCTATTTATGCAATGAATTAAGTATGAGTTTGAACTTTTTGATGAAAAATATTTCCTTATTAATCCGCTTTTGTTTAGTGGTTCAGTAGTCGCATTGGTAGAATGGGGAGACACTAAAATTTGGAAGATTTTTTTCTCCACATTCCTCTATATGTTGGTTAAGGTATATTTTCTGGTGTGGGGGTCCCTAATTTGTTGGCGATGAACTGTTACCATTTGCCGGAGTGACTGGCCGGTTTGGCCAATGTAATGCTCGTGACAACTTTTGCATGTAATTATGTATATTAAATTCTCTGATCCACTTCCCCCCTATACCTTACAGCTTTCAATAAGTTTTGTCCCTCTGCCACCCCCCCAGACCACATTCTGTCATCCACTTGTTTAAGCCCACCACGTGTGTCATGCGTTGCTTTCCCTTGTCTCTCTTTCCCTCTATTCGACCTGTGAGTATCAGATTCTCCAAGCACTTCTTTCTCATTACTTGTCCCCAAATTTCAGCTGCCTCTTTCTGATGTTAAATACAAACTTACTCCTTGTTTGCATCCTCTCCAAAACCTGATCGTTTCTCACACGCTCGGACCATGGTATCATTAGCATCCTTCTGTAGAACCATACATCCGTTGCCTCGAGTCTCTTCTTAATCTTTGAGGAGACCGTCCAACATTCGCTACCGTAAAGGAGGACGTAACAGCTCAGTATTCTTTTATTTGCTACCAAAGAAATCCTACTGTCCCTTAATACTCTGCCTAGCTTTTGGAATGCGTTTTTGGCCATCCCAATACGTCTTCGGATCTCAGCGTTACACTTACCGTCCTCTGTCAAAAGGCTTCCTAGATATTTAAACTCCCGCACCTGCTTGATTTTAGTGTCCCCGACCTGCATTTCGGGATAATCCTTTTACTAATGACCATGTATTCTGTCTTCTTGTAGTTTATGCTTATTTCCTTCTTTTTGCTCTCTTTCGCTAACGAACCTGCACTGTTCTTGTCCTATCTTTGGCCTGATTCTGCTGTGTGTTCTATCTATCAGAATACGGATGGATAAATTATGTTTTGAAGGGAAATTTTCCTGCCTTGATAAATTCGAGATAGCCAATGGGATAAAAAATGTAAAAACAATCTTATACTAAGTCAAAATTATCCTGTAGTCACTTGTTCATTTTACTGACAAAGTTGTTCTTGGTCTTCCCTCGTTTGATTTACATCGAAAAGCAAATATGTTATTTCGTCTGAAGAATGTAAATCATCCTTCTCTATACTATAGAACATACGAAAATAATTCTTGTTTACCGGGATATTTATATATAAGTTAGGCATGTGACCCACTTATTTTCATAGAGCCACCTTTCTTTTCTTTGTTTTAATACAGGTTCTTTATATATATCTTTTGAATATTTTTTCGTATAGAATATGTTTAAATACATTTTTAATACTCAAAATCCTATATCACCCACCAAAATTTCCAGTCGACCGCCATTTTCTGTTCTGTTGCTTATCGCCGATTCAACAGTTCAAATCACACATCAATGGCGGATATCGGGCAGGTTGGGATGAAACTTGATAAATATCAAAAGAATCATTGCCCAATGAAAAAAGAAATAAAATTAACGCAATGAACAATGCCGGTCTGCAGACAGAAATTTATTTTTTTCCGTCTCACATCAAAGCGTATCGAAAGGTAATAATCTAGAAAGGAATATTTCTAAAAGTTTTCTTTCTTTGAGAAAAAGTCCCTGAAAAAAGTTTTGAACCTTGATGGTGTACAACTATGGAGTCCATGCCTAAGTAAGTCTTTCATTTTAGTTGTTAATCATAGCGGGTGTTAGTCTCTGACTCTGAAATTAAACGGTGGGATATCAGCGCTGGACGGAAATTACCGACTAACAGACTATTTGCTGATGGGGGTTTGAAAATGAATCAGAGAGATGGAGAAATGTGAAAAGGCAATAATATTAAGTTGGCGCAAAAATAATATCGTTTTCTCACATATGTTACTATGTGAGAAAACGACATTATTTTTGCACCAGCCTAATATGAAGAAAAGGGAGAAAAAAAGAAGAGGGAGAGGCGGAAAGACGTTAGAAAGAAAACAGGCAAAAATGTAGAAAAGAATAATTGGTAATGAAAGAAATGAAGGCAAAATTGAAGAGGATTTAATTAACAAAAGAAACCACAGAAATAAGAATGGATCCATATATATATATATATATATATATATATATATATATATATAAAAGAAAGAGGTTGTAGTGGTTCCAACGAGAGAAAAGTGTGTATATTAAAAAGAAGAGAAGAGAGGTGCCGCAAATGTTTTTGTTTGTAATGTAGATTTAAAAAAAATATATATTATGGTTTATTTTCCATAATTTTACTACACGTGCTTCTGGCCTCGCGACCGTCTTCAGGTAAAAGGCGGAGATTTCCACATATTATTGAAAATAATTAATTTTTTCCTTATGTTTTTCAAAATGTTAAATATTCTCGATATGAGACATTCTCTGTTTTTGTATCAGTAATCCGAATGTCTTTCTTGAATTGGCAGTGAAGATTTCTGCGCGAAGGGTCATAAAACAATTAAGGTTGGTCCAAGAGAAATGATGAATTATTTATCGGCATTTTATCTTTTAATGTTTTACTGACCCCTGTGTGTTCTTAGATCTATATAAATATATATATATATATATATATATATATATATATATATATGTGTGTGTGTGTGTGCGTGTGTGTGCGCGCGCGTGTGTATGTGTGCGTGTGTGTGTGTTTCATTAAAGGCGACACACAAGGTAATACGATTAATCTTTTTATTTAATTTTTCTTGTGTTCAAATGTTTTCTTTTCTGGACACAGTGAGTCTAAAAACTGTTAAAATATTCTGTGTTTTCGAGCATTTTCACCTCTACTTTTACCCATTATCAAGGATGATTTTATTTTTGCTTTTTAACTGGATGTATGGGTTGTGTGTATGCTTCTAGAGTTATAGGGATGTTTTATTTTCCGAATACAACACAATGTGGGCATGTTCGTAGTTAATATTATTAAGTGTATCCTTTTTCTTTTTTATTATTAAGGCTTCCATTAATTTTAATCTTTTTTTTACAGGTGGATGAGGTTATTATGTTTATATTTTCTACGACTGTGTTTCTGATGGAGTCTGGTAAGTTTGTGTGTGTGTTTAAATGGGTTCTAATAGAGCTGTATTCAGATAGATGTAACGTAAGGCGTCCGGATAGGCATGTAGTTGTATGACCGATGTAATTATTTATGAATTCGGTTTGATCAGGATCACAGTTACTTAAGGGTCATCTGAACTCATAGATAATGTTCGTTCGTTGTAATTTTCATTTTGATGGTGTGTTGTTATTTTTGAGGATAAGGTTGAAAAATTTTTTTGCAGTAGATAATTAATTACATTTTTTTCGGGTCTATTAGGGTAGTGCATTTCATTATATACACATGATAATATTTGGTAATCCGTATGGATAATTCCAAAGAGGATATAAATCCAAAGAGAACTCTATGTCAAAAACAGAGCAAATAATAATTATCAAAAATTAAGACTCACAAACTCATGGTAATATTTATTTCATTAGAAATTCACCTCGATGATACAACAAATACATTATACATAAAATAATTATATATATATATATATATATATATATATATATATATATATGAAGAAATATAGTCTTAAGGTGTGCTATATTTATGGGATAAAGTGCTCAATATCAGAGATAGAGTGTATGTAAATATAAAAGTGAACATAGAAGTCAACACTTAGAGGCGACAGTTTGTTTCATCCTAGATGCAATCGTCAGCCCACGATGTGTCTAGCATGAAACAGACTGTCGCCTCTAAGTGTTGACTTCAATGTTCACTTATATATATATATATATATATATAATGTATCAAAAATACTTTTACAAACTTTGGGGCGGGTTTCTCACACCAAAACAAAGACAAAAATCCTTATATACATATGACTGCAAATCCTTCGTCTTGGAGTTTAAAGAAAGTTCTCGATAGATGGCGCTCTGTTGCCACGTAGACTAGGTTACATTTGTCATTCGTGTACATTTATGACTAGTCTGTCTTCAACGTTTAACGTGTGTAGTGGTGAGTTACCTGAGAATCATTCTGTTTAACAATGCTGGATATTCATATTGTGAACAGACAAATACGATTTTTATATATGGCCTTGCGAATGGTTATATATTAAGGCTGCATGGCTGAATTAGATTGCATTTCCAGACCGAAGACAGCCTAGTCATTCAACCTTTGCTCCTGTTTATCGTCGCGTTGCTCAGACAGTATCTGTGGCATCTTAATCTATGGATAGCGTAAGATTGTACATTCAACAGCGTCTGCCGCAAACTTTAAACTTAACTCAAAAACGAAGGATTGTGTACATATGTTTATATGGAATTTTGCCCTTGTTTTGGTGCGAGGAACCCACCCCAAAATATGTAAAAGTATTCTTGATACACGCTATATATATATATATATATATATATATATATATATATATATATATATATATATAGGATATGACGGATAAATAGTCATCTAAATTACGCAAAAATGAAAATAATATTGATATCTCATTTTAACAGATATATTTACGAAAATTACACAAAAATATCTTGAAATTACAGAAGATTATATTTATTCAATAAAATCGCCATTGGCGTCAGCCACGGTCTCCAGACGACTTTGAAATCTCCTGCAACTCTTCTGGATGGTCTCCTTGTTTAAGTTGGTGAATGCTACCATAATCCTTGCCTTCAGTTCCTCTTTGGTGTTAAAAGGAATTTTGTTGGTCTCTCGTTCAACTGCAACCCACACACAAGAATCAAGGGTGGGGTAGGTAGCCAAATATAAGGGATAATGTGGTCGCAGAAATTGTCAGACAGCCATGACTGTGTTATATGGCATGGTGCAGAATCCTGTTGCCAGATATAGGATCTTCCAACAGCTACCCACTTGACCCACGGCAGCATTACCTCCTCAAAGCAATTGATGTAGGACTCCATGTTGAGTCTGAGGCTACGTGAGAAGATGAATGGAGGCATAACGTCACTCTAAACACCATGATGTTGACTGGATATTTCATCCACCTCTTTCCGAATCCTCTGCACTGTTCTCAGATTGACACCCAAAACATTCCAAAATGTTAGAATTGGAGCATCCGGCGCAAATACCAAGCAGTATAGCATGCCGTTTCTAAATTTTTGGCGGAGTGAATTGCGTCATGATGCTCAGACGGTGCCCAACTGACCCTACTATACTCAGCAGTCGACAAAATAAAAAAAAACAACAACGCGCATGCGCGAAATTAAAAACAAAAAATAAATTGTCTCGCAATAAACGAATGGTCAGACATGTGTAGAGTAAGACGTCTTGATAATGTAGTTGTCGGAAATCCAACATGTATATATTTGTTTTTCTGTCAGTGATACATTCTTACAAGGGACATTAGAATTGATATATAATGTTAGTTTTATGTAATACATCAGTTAGTGGGGAGGAGTTATTGCGATTCGGTTGGCAAAGTCGAATTTACTGCTTATAAACTTCAATCTTCCATGAATCTCGTACATTCATAACTGCTCATGGCGTATCAAATGTAAACAAATGACGTCATACATTAAGAAATGGACAAAGTCTGACAATTTATTTATTAAAGACATTTTTTATGTTTAACGTTCTTTTTATAGATACAAGTATTTAAGTAAATGCTCTGTTTATAATAAACAGTATTAAATAACATTTACCGGCCTGAATGTCCGAGAAATTTTCATAGAAAATATTCGTCCTTTGACAGGATTCGAACCTGCATCCTATACCTTGCAAACCGAACGAACCTTTGTGGCCGAGCGGTTAGGCACGCCGGGATAAATGGCGGTTCCGTATAGGATTCAGGTTCGAATCCTGTCAAAGGACGAATATTTTCTATGAAAATTTCTCGGACATTCAGGCCGGTAAATGTTATTTAATACTGTTTATTATAAACAGAGCATTTACTTAAATACTTGTATCTATAAAAAGAACGTTAAACATAAAAAATGTCTTTAATAAATAAATTGTCGGACTTTGTCCATTTCTTAATGCAAACACACGCATACACACACACACACACATATATATATAATACGTACTTTCAATTTTTCTGTATTCAAGAAACTTAATTACTTTCTATGGTCAAAAAAATATTAGATGTCGAGGTATATTTCAGGAACTGTGAACCTCTTGCCGATCAAACTCCGGATTTCTTTATTCACGAAGACATTGATATGTGTCCTTGCTCCAGGCAAAAGACAAATCAACAATTTTGGGATGGTCTGAGACTGTATCCCCGATTTGAATAAGATTGCCACTAACAAGATAACGACAGAGTGTTCAAGTCGTTCTCGCATCGATCACCTCGTCACGCAGATAAACAACAGTCTCCTCTTCAATAAGATAGACAATAGATCTCTTACCTTTTCTATTCTTGCCTCTTCTCTCATCTTCTTTTGGATCCTCTTTTCTTTTGTCTGTTTGCCTGTCTCAGTCTGTTCATATGTATGTTATTCGCTTTATATATAATATTATCGGAAGAAGGGGGTAACGTAAGGGTTATTGGCGCGAAGAGTGGAATTTGCAAACTGAGTTCAAATTATTTCAGCCGTTGTATTCTCCAGCCTTCACCATATTTGATAACCTTTTGCGAATTTCGAACCTAAGCCTTTGTTTAAATCACTTTACACTCCTCCCCACTATTAATGAGACAACGCTTCTGCTCGTTCCACTGAACCACGGTAGAAGAAGATAGGCACACTTATCGCCCGGTTCACACTCCTCTCCTGTCGTTTGAACAGGAGTAGAGTTTTTTTTCCCCTTGTTTCCTGTTTAAGATTCGGTTTCTGGTTCCTTCCAAATTCTTCTCATTCTCTTTCACTGCCAGTAGCCTTTTTGACCTTCCTTGAATTGAATGAATGAAAAAATATTAACTTTATAAATAAGTTAATGATTGAATCCAGCCAACAGCAGACACTTAACAAACGCTTACATTCATATGGCTCTTATCATGTATTGCAATCTAGAGGTGTATTTTTGGAGCCTTCAACCCAATCTCTGATTTTTCCTAATCAAATATGGCGTTCAGTGATTTTTCCTAATCAAATATGGCGTTCTGTTATGTGCGCAGAAATTTGCATTGCCGAACCGAGTTTAAATTCCGGTTATTCACTTGGTGCTAAAGGATACATTCATGTTCCCCCAGTTATGGGTTAAATAACAAGGAAAACTGGACTCTCTAGCAACTAATATGGAAGAACAAAAATTAGATTCAAACCTATGGATCGCTGTCGGGAATTTTTTTGACCATCTCTACTGAGCAACACCCCCCCGCCTCTGACCTGAGGTACGCAGGTTCGATTCCTGCCGAAGGGCGCAAATTCTTCTTTAATAAGATTTCTCGAATATTCAGGATGGTAGTTGAATATAAAGCAATACACTGTTTAATAAATAAATGGATCGTCTATACAAATACGAGTATCCACTAAAAATAAGGTTTAACGTGATGAAAGTTGATTGTCCAAGCTAATTCTGTTTTCACAGTCTTGCACGTGCGCTGAATATTTTATTGGGGATTAAGACAATCCCCAATATGGTTCAATATTATTCTAACTTCATTTTGCAGGGGGTTTCTGAAGGTCTTTTTAGTCGTGTTTGATTTCATAGTATTCCTATGTATTACGGCTTATGGCGGCTCATTATGCCTTGATTTTACAGGACGGACAATCTTTATATTTCTTGTCATAACTACATAGAATGTTATACAGACAATTACATTATAATTTGGCTCTGGTTAGGTGTTTCCGAAGTGTTGAACTGCTTCTCAGTATTTTCCTAAAGTTGGATAGACAGTCGGACTGCAGAATCGAAGAGTCGAGTTCGGATTCCAATCGGATCCCTTACATTCACTTATATGCTAATACTCTTGAGAAAGGTATGGATCCTCCCCCTCCAGGTATGGGTAAATAGCAGGACAGACTGGGTTCTATAACCGGTCTCAGAGAAGGAAAAACTCTGAATTCAAAATCGGCCTGGAGTGGGTTAGGCTCAAGAAACAAGAAACACCACATCTACTGCGGATGCAGTACACATGATGCCGCTGCGACTCTACGGATAAAAAAAAAATCTGACTGGAGATTTGATTGATTTGCCGTTTATTTAAGACAGAAAATATTTTAGATTGCTGCAATAATTTGCGATAATAATGCTTTAGTCATACAATTTTTACTAATTAACCCATAGATGTGAGGAGAATAGGAGGATTCATACGTTTCACAAGGGTATTTGCGTGTAAGTGAATATAACGAACTCGGCGGGGATCGAAAATCTGCTCTCCAATAAACAATTCCGAGCATTTACTCCTCACATCCAAGCTTACAGCACCTGGTATTCTCAAGCGGTCATTCATCCAATCACTGACCAGGCTCTACGTTGTTTAATTTCGGTGATCGTACGGGAACCGGTATTTTAACGTGATATGACCATAAGCCTTGGACAACGTAAATGAAGACTTTGAATACATCAGTGTGTAATGATTATAATTCTTGATCTCAGAAGACGGTTCTGTATTCTCACAGGTAATCCTATACGGCATTAACGTGCATTTTCCATAGGCTTAAATAACATAGCACTCTCTCACAATCTGGAACATTTGAAAGAGGCATCGAACACCGCTTAGTGGGCCTTCGGAAGACTCAGGAAGTGCGTATTCAACAACCACGGACCCTCCCTCCGAACAGAACTCATGGTGATCCGCGCCATTGTAATCTCCGCCTTTCAATACGCTTGCGAGACATGAACCCTGTGTCGAAAATAACTGAAAAATCTTGAACGTTTCCAACAAGCGAAGCTCCAATAAGTCTTCAACATCAAATGGCAGGTCCATCCCAAAAACAACGAAGTCCACGATCGCTCGGAAATGTCGAGTATTAAAGCCTCCATTCTCAAACATCGACTCAGATGGTCGGGATTAGAATAACCCCTTCAAAACTCCCGCGGATCATCCCGCGAGCTCGTCAACGGCAAACGAAATCGAGGAGACCCAAAACACAGTTTCCATAGGAATCAGCTATCGTGCATCCTGGCGAAGAGCAATACATTTTGGTTGTTCCACATTTGAATAGAGGAGAAAGGCTGAAGCGGAAGTAAAAAGAAGGCAACTCAAGCTCCAGCCAAGACTATCATCCACCCTACCATGCGATTAATGCCAGTCACGGTTCCGTTCCCGATGTAGCCTCCCGAGCCATGTCGACCTCAGCCATCGTGGATGGATCAGATGGACAAAATTCGGACTTGAGCGGTGCAGACGAAATTATATCGAGGCTACACATCAAATCGACCAGCTAGTAAAAATAATTTTCTGTGTTTGATCTGTATATTTTTGATATTATGCCTCTTTTCTATTTTAATTTCAACTTCACATAAAAGAAATAATATTCCTAAAATGTTGCTTATTTTCTCCAGTCTTCATTGTTAAGGGCCATGAATAAAAATAGGTCAGTTTTTTTTTATATTTTTCATTGCACATTGATAACTGATAATAGTCGCAATACAATCGGAATGTAATTGTAATAGTAATATTAATGGTAATAGGATCGAAGTATAGCATCTGTTCTTCACATTTCTAATAGTAATATTGGCTGTTTCCTTATAAGGAAAATTCATTAATCCTGTACGCAGTGACATTCGAGAATTGCTAGCCGTTGAGATAAGATCAAAGTATAGCATCTGTTCTCCACATTTCTAATGATAATATTAGCTGTTTCCTTATAAGGAAACATTCATTTCATTTGAAGAAGGATGGTCTTTGCCAACGCCCACAGTCATTTTGAACCACTGATCTTACAAAGCGTTTGTATATAGTTGATAGTTTAAATATATTTCTGAACGACTTTGGCGCCATATGCATGACATCCATACCTGACGAGGTTATTTAAAACCACGACTCGATTTTCAGGTTAATGTTTTGATTTTGTAATAAAACGCCATCTTGTTTTCTTTTTTTTAAAATATCGTTATTTAAAAGTAAACGCTGTTCATGCTATATAAAGATGAAAACAGAAGGAACTTATGGAAATACTCAATAATATAACACTTGAAATAGTAATTTGAAATAACTGAGAAGCTTTTAGGGTCTTGCTGAATCTTACTTAATTTCGGAAGTTGAAATTCATGGGATTGTTCAATCCAAGCGAGAAGGGTGGATAATGTCAGTGATATGGGAGTTAGGATAAAATAGAAAGAAAGTAAAAAAAAAAAAACGTGGATTTTAGCAAAGAACTAAAATAAACATTAGAATAAGAAGATGAGACTTTATTGCAATTTAATCCAGGGTTGCATCGAAGGAGTAGAATTTTGAAAGAGAAATAAAACTTTCCAAATGTCAACGTTAATAAAAGTTCAGTAAGAACAGTGAAAGTGATTTGATTATGAAGATTTTTCTCATTGCATTTTATCTTTAGCAATTGCCAGGATTCACGTGAAACATCATTAACAGCATGTGAATGAGAATGAAAAAAACTTAGTTTACAAGAATATAATTGCCATAGCTTTTTTAACTAATCAGAATCTAAATAAAACCTTTCTAACGAATAAAAAATTAAATAAAACTGTTCTAAGCCATGAGAAGTTAAATAAAATTTTCCCAGACAATCAGGAATTAAACAAAACCTTTTAACCAATCAGAGATTAAATACAATCCATCTAGCCAATCAGAAATTAAAGAATTTGTCGGAGTTACCTCCTCCTTAATTCCTTAATTGTTCACTCGAGGTCTCACTCCCTACACTATAAATACGGGGCAACTTCTGGCCTCGTTCTCTTTTTCATTTCTTCAATTCAGCGAACACCTCTACAATGTAAGCTCTTGCAAAAGATAACGTCTCCCGCTTCTGGGAAGATGCCGTGAACATTATACATATATACACGTACGTACGAACATTCACCAAAGAACAAACACAAATGTTCACACGCATACAAATGTAATTGTCTATGTCCATTGTAAAATTGTGTTGTTTAATACATACATACATACATACACACACACATATATATATATTAGGTTGGCGCAAAAATAATGACGTAATAATGTCGTTTTTGAAGTATTTTTTAACGTCAAAAAACGACATTATTACGTCATTATTTTTGCACCAACCTAATATATATATATATATATATATATATATATATATATATATATATATATCGGTCTTGTTTGTTTTCTTTTCATCTTCGCTTGGAATCCGCGATTTTCTTGTAGTTGGACCTTCTAGCAGGAAGTGAACGCACGTGTTTTCTAATTCAACAACTCACAAACCCACCTACGGTCCTCAACAAATCCTTTTTTTAACTAGAAATTAAATATATCCTTCCTAATCGCCCAGAAAAATAGAAAACATAGTCATAATCAATCAAGAAGCAATTAATATGAATATTTCTGGATGGGATTGTGACTGATAAATAATCAGAATATAGATTCATTCGTCAGGATTTGTTTGGTTTTCTTTCCACATGGCTCTGTTTCGTTTTAAAGCGATTTTATCACTTTCATGCCTTTTAGTCTCGGTGTTTCAATGAAATAAATATTCAGTTTGGCGCTATTAGTCAAGCCACTCGAGCATTATCAATCGCTGACAGAACACACACACACATACTTATATATAAAACATAGTAGCATTTACTTGGACCTTGTTAGAAGAACAAAGATTTATTTTTCTTCCGAGGAAGACATGTAGGCAGTTTACTCCACCTTCATATATTTCATGTTCAGTTATATAAAACTATTTAATTACTGGGTGGGGTTCGATGTGCGTGTGGTTTAATGGATAGAGACTCCGAATGAGAAATTGGAAAAGTGATTTCGAATTCTAGCCAGGTTCATTGCTTTCACTGACGAGTAAATACCCTTTGAAAAGGGATAAATTCATCTCCTTCTCCCAGCTATGGGTTAAATAGTAGGACTTGTATCTGGAAAAAATCTAAAACAATAAAATTGTTCTTTCGCAAAAAAAAAGAAAATAAATTATTCTTACAATCCAAATCACGTTTCGGCTAAAACTAACCCCAAATCGTCATCTTCAGTCTCTTTGAATACTGTTCTTTTATTGTCCTCTTTGTTTCTTTCACTCTCAGTAACCCCTTGCATCCTAGTGGCTTTTATTGCCTTGCTTGGGATGAAATGCTTCAGTAAGTTAAGTGCCGTACGTGCCATGTGGGCGAACATCTCTCTTTCGATCCATGTCTGAATAGGCAGAAGATTTTCACGCAGTAGTTTACCATTTCTTTCTGCGGTAGGCAGGTGCCAACTAAGGCTATAGAACCCAAACAGCTGTGCTATTCAACTCATAGCTGGATGGGAAAGAAATGGATCCATACTTTTTTTTAAGGTTATTTGCGTGTAAATGAAGGGTTTCTCATGTCCGTTAACTTTTTCGCTCTTTTCAGTACTAATCGGAGCTTCCTTCCTAAACTTTTGTTTGAAGTAGTGTGGAATATCAACATCTTGATTATGTCATTATCTTCTCCTCTCAAGCCCAGTAGCTGTTATTACTCTTTCTAGTATTGACGGGGTTTTCCTTCCTAACCTTTTATTTGAAGTTGTGTGGAACATCAACATCTTGATTATGCCATTATTTTCTCTACATGTGCTATCCATTTCCGTTGCTGCTGCTGTTGATAGACAGATGTGGTTTTCATTATTTCGTAAAGTCTTTTGTGAGAAAGTGGTTGTATATATCTGACTGTTTAGATATTTCCGAATGAGTTTGGCGTAATCCATGGCATCCGTCTGAAAGTTCCAATATTACGATATGTAAGAATTTCTGAAGATGATTTTTTGCCTCTAGATACGTGCTGAATTTTGAGATATGAGTGAGTTTCAGTTAAGCATCCGCAGTCCACGTGTTCACCTCTGCTGTGCTGTGTCTTTTTTGGCTTTTATTTTGCAGAATTCCTTTAGTAACATCACGGCTTTGAAAAAAAAGTAATTGAAAAGAGCTGTGGTGAATTTTTAGGGGTCTAGAACAGAGCGGAAATATTCCCATGAATTTCAATGGGGAAAATTTATTTGAGATCGGAGTCTTTTGAGTTACAAGATTGATCTTGGAACGAATTAAACTCCTATCTCTAGGTATTACTGTATATATATATATATTTTTACACCTGTCGACAATTTCCTGTCGTCTTCATCAGCATGAATGAAGCTTAAAGCCGTGTTGTTGTTGTTAATATACAACAAGATTATTTGAAATAGGCAAATTCCGGACAAAAGTGTGAGCAAAGAAAGAACCAGTATTGATAATATATCAATGACAAAACTAAAATATCTTCGCTTCGGATAAAATAGATACAGTAATACTTTGAGTTACGATCCGAAGTTTCGGCGATTTTTTGTGTTGAGATACGAGCTGAATTTTAAGATACGAGTGAGTTTCAGTTAAGCAACCGCAGTACACATGTTTACCTGTGCTCTGGAAGGATCTCTGGTGTGTTGTGTTGTGTCTTTTTGGCGGTAATTTTGCAAAATTGCTTTACTGACACCACGGCCCCGAAAAGAGAAATTGAAAAAACAACCTATGGTGAATTTTTAAGGGTCTGGAATAGATCAGAAATATTCCCATTAATTTCTATAGGGAAAATTGATTTGAGATTCGAGTTTTTTAACTTACGAGCTCGGTCTTGGAACGAATTAAACTCCTATCTCTAGGTATTACTGTATATATATATATATATATATATATATATATATATATATATATATATATACCTGTCGGCAATTTTCGGCAATTTCCTGTGGTTGTCATCGGCACGAATAAAGCTTAACTTAAAATTGGTCATCTGTCATTTCTACGGTTATTCTGTAAAAAGCTGTGCTGCCGTGGGTGTTAATATGCAACAAGATTGTTTGAAATAGGCAAGTTCTGGACAAAAGGTTTGGAGATGCGAGCAAACAAAGAACCAGTATTGATTATATATCAATGACAAAGCTGAAATATCTTCGCTTCGGATAAAATAGACCCTGCCGCATTCGTATATTTTTATATCGGTTAGATGTTATAAATTGCATTGCAATACACGCGTTTACTTGCATTTGTGTGGACGTTTATAAGTCTCTGTCAAATCCGCGTAACACTTAGCAATAATTGAACCATGAAATTACTACACGTAGTTCCTAAAAGAAAATAGTTATTTAAAGAAGCCAAATAAAGAAATTAGTTTTGGATGTGTTGATTTTTCATCGTATCAACCCCTTATGTGCTATTTATGACCTAAACCTGACTCACTTGCAAGGGATTGATTACAATTTCTTCCTAGCTTTGTGTTAAGGGGAAACACACATATTCTATAGTTAATAGACTCTCCCACCTAATATAAGTAGGAGTAGTAAGAGAAACGAGGGTCAGTCGATGTCGGACGACCGGCTGAACGGTTGAACTCTCTCCCTTCGGGCGGGGAGGAACCCGAACGAGGCTACGCCGAAGGGTGGAGTCTCGTTCGGGAAGGTAAACCGACCCTGAACCCGTTTATACGGGTTCAAAGGGTATATTTTTGGCCGAGCCCACGGGCTCGGAGATCCCACGTTAAACCGGCCTTGTGCCACATGATATCCTCGTAGGGGGTGACTAAATACTAGTCGATGTCGGACGACCGGCTGAATGGTTGAACTCTCTGCCTTCGTCCGGGGTGGTAGACAGACCCGATCCCGTTTATGCGGGATCTACGGGGATTTTGTTTTTGGCCGAGATTATGGGCTCGTGAACCCCACATTAAATTCGGCCTTGTGCCACATGTGACTGCGTGGGGCAGTTACTAAATAGCGTCGATGTCGGACGACAGTAATCGAAGTTAGTCGAATACGAAAGTAGTCAGCGACCACAACAAGATTACTCTGCGTAATACCTATTATATCAAGTTCCTAACGCTTTGTACGTCGAACCTATTTTAGGACTGATTTAGTACAAATACAAGCCTCCACTGCGCAATAACTCCACAAAACTTTGCAATCATTTTCATAACAATTCTTCTGATAAGTGTACCTCTTTGATACATCGACATCACAAAAGAAATGTACATCATAAAGCGCAGTACTAGATTGGCAGTTAGGTCTCGTCACTTTACTGTTGAAATAACCAAATGTAAGTGCTATTCCCATAGTTTCTTTACTCGTACATCACGCGTGTGGAACTTTCTTCCCGTCTCTTGCTTTCCTCCCAACTAACATCTTCAAAACTTAAATGCAGCATCAATCTTCATCTTTTGTCTCCTTCAATCGTGTTCTTTCATTGTCTTCTCTCATCGATAATGTTTTATTGTCGTTTTTCTTCAGTTTCTCAGTTTCTTTCACTCTCAATAACCCCTTGCGTCTTAGTGACTTTATCGCCTTGCTTGTGGTGAAATGATGAAAACAAATGTTATCGTGTTTATGTGCAATCAAACACAATACACGTCTTGAGAACCACTCAAGGTATAGATTAAGAAACTGTTTAATCGTCAGAATAAAACGTTTTGTCCTTCCATCAGTATTGTAACCTAGGGAAGGTTACTGAATAGAAAAATCAAACGAAGGTTGCTAATGGCCGACAATACTTAGGACAAGAACAACACATAAGATTCGCCAGCGGCGCGTAGACGTAGTCAACTCCTAGAAGTGAGTCAAATGAATTTCACTATGAATCTCCAACTGCAGAATATCTGCCAACCACCCCACGCGGTCAGATGTGGGAAAAGGCCGAATTTAATGTGTGGTATCAGAGCCTGTAGGCTCGGCCAAAAATTTCCCCGTAGACCCCGCATAAATCAGGGTAGGATAGCTGTTTTCTGAGATGAGACTTTGTCCTTCGATATAGCCTCATCTCGGAGGCAGAGTGTTTGACCAGCACAGCTGGAGGCTAATCTTCAGCTGCAGACCAACATACAGTATTTACTACTGTATTTATTTGAATGGGGACATGCCCATTATCGTCCGTAGGTATACTACAACATTCAGCATGGCTGGTGCTCTCCTCCTGTATAGTGACACGTTGCGCCTTCTAGGGCGAATGTTCCCCCATCCCCGGCATAAGTAGAAAGATTATATCAAATCGATTACTAGGTCTGTTGTTAGGAAGTTTGGATTACAGAGTAGTGTTATACATTTTATTTTACATATCTACAAGTCTACGATTCATCCATGAGAATATTACCCCTGTTATATATTTAGAAATCCTTCATAAAATCCTTCATAAAATCAAAAGAAGAATCTGCAATTTATTAGTCCTGATTTATATCTTGACTTTAGTCACTCCCCCATCTCCGTAATTATAGATTTTCTATGCCTTTTCTATACTTTCATGGTAATTTTTCCGATGTGATCTCTATGGTACCTATACTTTGTGACGTAAGTTCTATGCTAATAGTTTCTTCTCTCGCACTTACCGCTTGTGGAACTCTCTTCTGGATTCTTGCTTCCCTAGTCAATTTTGATAGTTAAAAATGTAAATGCAATGTAAATCGTTATCTTCTGTCCTCTTAAATTATGTTCTTTTATTGTTGTCACTCCTTAATGATGCGTTTCTTATGTTTTTTTACACCCAGTAATACGCTGCTGTGTTAGTGGCTCCGTTAGTTATTTGAGGTAAAATGATTTAAAAAAATGAATATATCGAATTGTAATTTAATTTTAATTGGAATTAATTGGAACATATGTAAATAAAATAGATAGCTTTTTCGAATGTAATTGAAGAAAAACTATTTCAGTAAGTGAAACAAATCTGTTTTTGAATTATTATTATTATTTCCTTTCATTTCTGT
The DNA here is from genome assembly GCA_963932145.1 of Acanthosepion lycidas. Classification (NCBI taxonomy): domain Eukaryota; kingdom Metazoa; phylum Mollusca; class Cephalopoda; order Sepiida; family Sepiidae; genus Acanthosepion; species Acanthosepion lycidas. The sequence goes on along the minus strand of OZ010583.1, from coordinate 22,158,784 downwards.
TGTATACTCATTTCTTTTCTAGGGGTCAGAAATGGCATCATAGCGTTTTCTAGTAAACTTTTTTTAGGAAAAAAAACAAAACAAAAAACAAAACAAAAAAAATCCTAAGATCACACACATTTTACAAAGATAAAGCTCTTCGTAATGTGTGGGACATACTTGTGAGTACAAGTTTTTGAAAGTACAATTTTTTTGTATTTTTTAAGGTTTGGGCTCATATATATATATATATATATATATATATATATATATATATATATATATATATATATATATATATATTATTATTATTATTATTATTATTATTATTATTAATTAGCATTGATAATGTTTGTGCAAGGGTTTTATTGATTGATGACAGATGATAGAGCCAATAATTAGGTACATTGTCATTTCCTGGAGATTTCCATTTTGGGGATTTCGTTAGAGCTTGCCTAACATTAGTTTTGGTTATATTTTCCCATTCTTGTAGAGGTATATCTTTCTTCTTTTCGTTGGATTCATTCTGCATTGGGGGTGACCTTCTTGAATTCATCTTGCCCAAAGGGAGATAATCGTGCTTTGCATTTCTGCAGCATAAGGATCGAATCACGTTGAAAATACCGGCATTTGTTCGATCACCGAGGTTAATCGGCGTTGACCTTGATCAGTATTTAAATGGGTGACCACTTGGTAATATCAAGTTGAGTAAGCAAAAGGGGAGTAAACCCCGAGAAAAAAATCTCACTTTTTCATTGTGGGGACGAGTCAAAAGATGACATTGCATACAATGACAGAATGTTGTTCCCGATTACATTTTACGTCTGCTTGGCAGAGGAACGTCACTGTTAATGGCAAGGAGATACCGTCTCTAAAAACGAAACACTGTAAGCTTTACTAGGTGTTGTGACCTCTAATCTTGCCAAGTAACCTGGAATTATAATTTAAAAAAAATGATTATTGTATCAGAGCATTCGGCATATATATTCATTCGAGAAGAACGATGACCAACAGAACTTATTACCTACGATTAAAATAGAGACTAGTTTTCTTTTTATGCATTACTTGAATTATAATTTCTTTTTTTCTTCTAGATAAAGAATCTTTTGTCGATCATCTAGATAAGGAATTATCATTTCTTTACAATGATCTTTTCGAAGTGATATCTTTGTTTAGATTTTTAAAGTAAAAAATTCATGCCTTCCAGTTTTCTTTGGCTGTCTGTTGTATTAGTTTACATTTTCGGAGTTTTTATCGAACCCTTAATTCAGTTTATGAATGTCCACGCAAGGGGAGGTAACTCATTCATTTCTTATCCAATTTCTCTTTGTGAAGCCGCTATTCATTCCACGTTATGGAACGTTTATGTTTTATAGGTTTGACATTTATCTAAACTATTTTATTCTACCTTATACTATTTTTTTATTTAATCAGATTCATCCAATCAAGGCAATAACGCCACTAAGACACAAGGGGTTACTGAGATAGGAAGAATTAGAAAACAGAAACATTACTAAGGAGCGAGAATAAAAAAAGAGTAATAACGAAGACAGTAGATAGCGACTGATATTGCATTAAAATTTATGAAGAATAATGCTGGCCGGAAAGCATGGAATCGGAAGAGAGTTCCAAAAGAGAGAAGTGCAAGAAAAGAAACTGTTAGCATAGAATTTATGGTTAAATCTAGCCACTTCGACTATAAATCGATGAGACCTTGTTGCCAATCTAGTACAACGCTTAAATTCATAAAGTCTAGGTACCATAGCGAAGAGCTTATCCGAACAATTACCATGAAAGTATTTATAGAACTGGCACAGGGAAGCTATGTTTCAGCGGTGGGAAAATAAGTGAAGCCGAGACGCCGGTTAAGGGCCAATAATACTGCTGATTCTTTTTTGGGGTATTTTATCAAGAATCTCTAAATATTAAGTTGGTGCAAAAATAATGACGTAATAATGTCGTATTTTGACGTTAAAAATACGTCAAAAAACGACATTATTACGTCATTATTTTTTGCACCAACCTAATATATAGCAAGAGCAACGGACCAAATGTGGTAGCAATATTTGAATCATGGACGAATGGTAGACTCATAGATATGTAAAATGATTCTGAAGAGAAAAGTTATCTAGCATACTAATTTTCTTATCAGCTGACCTAGCAATGAATTCAATAGTCTTTCCATTTCATGTTAGCCGAGAATATTTGTCCGAGAAGGCGCAACAAGTCACTCTCCTGGATGTTAACAACGAATTCTTTCTTCAATTCACTGAACTTATCAGGGTATCATAGTTTTAACCATGTTTGATGGCGTATAAGCCGTCCTTATTTATATTTAATATTACAGTACCATGGAGTTAAACTAGATACACATGTTGGTAGTTTATGGCGTCTGCATAAAAATAGTCTATCTGATAGTTTAATTGCCTGGGTGATTCTTAACTATTTTGGGGGGAAAAACGGGGGTTCATATACCATCAATTACGAGTACATTTTTAGAATTAATAGTGTTAAAACACCGTTTGTTTTAATCCAAAAGTAAGCTACTAACTGTTGAAACGCAAATTATTTTTGACTGATGCCTATGAAAAGTCTATCTGAATAGCTATTGCCCCTGACAGGATAAACGTTTAACGTCTTATTGAATCTGGCGGGCTTTTTCGTATTCATTTACGTTCTTATCTAATGGGTACAATGTGGGATGACCATTTAAATAACTATGCGATCAGGTGAATCTTCAGCCAAAGAATTAAGATGAAGGCATTAATGGTGGCACATTTTAGGGATATAGGTACATATTTACTAACACTTAATAAAATCATTATCGGTGCATTTAATAATTAGGAGTTATTGACGTGCTACCCCTGAAATGAAGGGTGGGTATGTTACATCTTTCCTTACCTCGAGCATACAGTATTCGAGGACTAAAGTGGATGAAGTCATGGCTTGATATGCATTTAGATGGAATATAAACAACGAAAGTTAAATTCAGAATTACTTATTTAAAATATACTTGATTAAATGATTGATTAAATTGAATTAATTGGTTTTATATTTTATATACTAAATTTCACTCAATACAAGACAACTGGTGGTAGAAGGTGAAAAAATGTATTGCTGGTAATAATTATTTTCTTCAAAAATGTATTGCTGGTACTGACACCTATTTTTACACTTTCATGGTGTTTTGACCCCAGTTTGAGTGTTAACTATTTGCCCATAGGTGGGACCCTAACAGGTGCTACTACCCTGGGTCAGAATGGACCTGGGATCACCAGCATTTAATAAGTGGTTCCACGCCCCTCAAAACCTGATCAGAGGCCTTGCTGTTGGACGTAATTTATCGTTTCACCCAGGATGCGAATGTAGTTTATCATCTTACCAGGACTAATAGCTTATATTAAAGAAGAGGCACGTCGGAGTAATGTTTAGTGGCTCGGATTGGGGAATCGGAGATCGAGTTCGTTGCATTCCCTTACGTACAAATATCCTTGGAAAAAGTATGAATCCATCTCTTCTCGCTCCAGCTATGGGTTAAATAGCAGGGTAGACATGGGTGGAAACCAGTCTAAGAGAAGGACAAGTCTAAATCCAAAACCTGATCTGCAGGGTAACTGAAACCTCCAAGAAATCAAGTGCTTGTAAAGTGCGGATGAACTTTTCAAGGTCAAGTGTCGTACTAAAACTATAGATTAAATAACCTCAACATGCTTGTTAAATACAGCTACACATGGTCAATCAGGAAAGGGTTCCTCCAACAGCAATGGGAAGGCCGTGGATTTAGATATTAAAGAATTAAATGTCTCCCCATTTGGTGTGGTAAAGACAGCTTATTAAGGATATTTTATAGGAAGAAAAATCAAATCTTATATTTTTACTGTATTTTATATTTTTACTGTTTTTTCATAGAATAGTGAAGGATAGAAAGTATTTTTATGCATATACCTTGTGACCCAGGCGGTCAGTCTTTTACAATTGTGCCATCCAATGTTACTATGTTTAATGCTATATTGTCCGGGCTAGAAAGACCGTTAGAAAAACGGTGATCGATTTTTCGGTTTCTTTTTCTCAGAGTAAAAGAAGTTTGAAAAGATTGATAAGACGAAAAGAGATGACCTTTTCAAATAAATCCCCTACACCTTCGAGTTACTTATAACCTTTCTAAATACATTTCAGAAATATCTGCAATCCAAAAATGGACGAATATCTATCAAATGTATGAATTCGCTCGCAAAATGCATTACAGGTTGCAATGGGTAAATTGTCGCCATTGTATATTTTTAATTTCGCGCATGCGTGTTGTCTGTTTTTGATTTTGTCGACTGCACAGTATAGTAGGCTCAGTTGGTAACCGTCTGTGAGAAAAAGAGCGCCATAACGCAAATAAATTTAGAAACAGCAGGCTATACTGCTTGGCATCCACGCCGGAAGCTCCAATACGAACATCAATGTGTTTAGGTGTCAATCTGAGGACAGTGCAGAGGATTTTGGAAGGTTTGACTGAGTCTAATGGTGATTACGAATGTACGGCAGTTCGGAAATCTCACTCTGATCGTTCTTATAAGAAAAGAACTCCCAAATCTGTTGGTGAGGGCTTCAGACACAACACGGAGGCCTTCATATAGTGCTTTGAAGAGGTAGGGCTCTTCTGGGTCAAGAGGGTGGCTTCTGCACCATGCTACACAAGAAGAACCCAGTCATGGCTGTCAGACAATTTCTGCGACCACATCACCCCTTACATCTGGCTACCTAACTACTCAGACTGCAACCGCCTTAATTATTATGTGTGGGGCGCAGTTGAGCGAAAGGCCAACAAAGTTCCTTGTAACACTAAAGATAAACTGAAGGCAAGGATTGAGGTAGTATTCACCAACTTAAACAAGGCGACCGTCTATTGCAAGAGATTTCGAAATCGTCTAGAGGGCAGTTGCGATTTTTTTAAATAAATTTACTCTTTACTATTTCGAGATATTTTTGTGTAACTTTGGTAAATATATCTGTTAAAATGTGATGCCAGTGTTATCTGAATCTTTCCGTAACTTAGACGACAAATTATCCATCGCACCCTGCATATCGGGTCATTCCGTGCTAGAAATATTTCATAAGCAAGAAATAATTTTATTTACATTATTTACACGCGGACTATTGTCTTCAACTTTGTTGTTGTTATTCAAACGTTTCGGTCGTTGTTCCCCTTCAGATAAGGCTGATGGAACATCGAAAAACCATATTAGGTATGAAACAATGAAATCAAGCATATCTGATCATGTGTGGAGAGAAAAGAGTAATCATCAACCCATAGGGAATTAATTAAAATGGAGAGTCAGACATCTAAAATGTCAGTGCATATGCTAGATTATGAGGGACTCCTTAGTTGGCCTGGAGTAGAAATAGATACTTTATGGCAGTTGCTAATAAATAATTTAAAAAAAATAAAAGACAGAGAGGCTTTAACAGTAGTAGCAACATTAATAACAGAAGCCTGCATGATTACAGGCAAGCGTGATAATTTCCACCACCAACACTCATCAGCTGGCAGGTTAGGTTTGGCTCGTGAATCTGGTGACATTGCAATTGTTAGTTCAAGCCCTGGGCTGGGCAGTGTATACTTGGATTCAGTGGAAAGGGTTGGGCGATAACAGTACTAAATGGAAATGGGGCATCCCTAGAAATGGACAGTGGAACGAGAACAATCTACCTATGTAGATTAGATAAAGGGCAATGGTTGAAAGTTCTCTGAAGATCGACCTGTACCTGATGATGGCCGAAACGTCGTGACAACTACAATAAAGATGAGGACACTAATCCGTATGTAAATGATGCTAACTCTTCATCCAATAATTTCAGACAGAAGAAAAAAAATCTTTAATTTATAAGTAGAGACCGCTTAAAAATGTAATCCCTTCTCTGTGGTTTTGAATCGCTCTGTCTGCCCAAAATTGAAACTAGGGAAATAATAAATTACACGTTAGCATAGGAATCTAATTTCAAAAAGCACGGCAGGCTAATGGATAGCGGCTTGAATTGAGGAATCGGATAGTCGAGTTCGAATTCCAGTCGAATCCATTACATTCACTTACGTGTTAATACCCTTGGGAAAGGTATGAAACCTCTTCTTCTCCTCCCAGCTATGGGTAAATAGCAGGACAGAGAGGGTTCTGTAGCCTTGAATGGCAACTGATCAACGACAGAAAGAAATGGCAACCTACTGCTGGAAAAAATCTGGCTCGTCAGTCATGTATCGAAAGGCCCATGATCGCCTAAGCGTGTATCACGCGTGACACATAACTGACTGACAAATGCATACTTTATGCGGATGTGCTTCTTGAGAATGAGAGACAAAAAAAAAAGGAAAAGAAAAATAAGAAAGAAAAAATAAACAAAGAAAAACAAGCGAGAAAGAAAGACAAAATTGAAAGCAAGCGATATGACTAATGCAAGATTGAAAGATTAAAAATCCTTGGTGATTCGCACTCTTGTAAATTTCATGACACTAAAAATACACTAACATGCCCAAATTCATGGAATGCTAATGGTAATAGTAAGATTAGCGGTTTCCTTATCAGGAAACATTTGGTATTCATTGGCCGATAAGCCTGTAATACTTTCGGTTGAAATATAGAAAACACTTTTTCCGGAAAATTTTTTTTTAGGAAAATAGGTTTCTAAGTCCACTCGCTGTTTACATTCTTTCCAGTATTGAGGTATTCCAGTGTTGATATATTCCTGTATTGAGGTATTCTATTACTGCGGTATTCAGTATTGAGAGATTCCAGTATTGAGGTTCAGTATTGAGATATTCCAGTATTGAGATATTCCAGTATTGAGATATTCCATTAGTAAGGTATTCAGTATTGATGTATTCCAGTATTGTTATATTTCAGTATTAAGGTATTCAGTTATTGAGGTAATCAGTATTTAGATATTCCAGTATTGTTGTTTTCTAGTATTGATATTTTCTAGTATTGAGGTGTTCTAGTATTGAGGTTTTCAGTATTGAGGTATTCCAGTATTTAGGTATTCCATTATTGAGGTATTCCATTATTGAGGTATTCAGTATTCATGCGCTCTAGTATTGATATATTCCTGTATTGAGGTATTCTATTATTGTGGTATTCAGTATTGAGATATTCCAGTATTGAGGTATTCCATGATTAAGGTATTCAGTATTGATGTATACCAGTATTGTTATATTTCAGTATTGAGGTATTCAATTATTGAGGTAATCAGTATTTAGATATTCCAGTATTGATATTTTCTAGTATTGATATTTTCTAGTATTGAGGTGTTCTAGTATTGAGATATTCAGTATTGAGGTATTCCATTATTTAGGTATTCCAGTATTGTTGTCTTCTAGTATTGAGGTATTACAGTATAGAGGCATTCACTATTGAGGTATTCCAGTATTGAAGTATTCCAGTATTGATGGATTCCAGTATTGACGTATTCCGGTATTGGTGTATGTAAAAGTAATGATAGGCATATTCATGTGATGCAACTGCACAGACTAATATCATTTATCTGCTGGCATATGAACATTGGATAGTGAAGGCGATGTGAATTATTGAAATTCGAATTGGAGATCATACTAAGTGCCAGACATCATACATGAATTGGAACTCGGTTTCCGATTAACAATTTCGTGCCATTATTCATAACACCACCCGCACATTCACGTTTATTCCCAAGCAGTTACCCATCTCGGTTCTTGCCCGGCTGGCAGTCGCTTAACTTCGTTGATCATACGGGAACCGGTGTTTCAACATGATATGACCGTAAGACATAATATGTTGTAATTTAGATTAAATACAGCTCATCGTTTTCTTTCTCTTTTGCACACGGTTCTCGATATCTTGAAGCTGAAGCCACCTATATGATTACGTTCTGAAGATCGTATTAAAAATTAACAAGCATGTGACTTGTAAAATGCTGGACGGTGAGTAAGAAGTAATACAGATGAGCTTTCGACTTTAGTGCAAATCAGGTTTAGACTTTAATGCACACATAAACACACACACACACACACACATGCACATACATTTATGACTCTAAAAGCTATTTTTAGAAGATATCCGTATTTGAGTAGACACTGCGGGTATTCACTAAAAACATTAGAAGTCCTACAATCTATCAGATTCAAAAACAACATCCATTAATTCTTTAGACATGCATATATATATATATATATATATATATATATATATATATATATATATCGCACATTCAGTGCAGATGCTAATAAAATAGTGCTCGATGTATAATAATAGAGCTATATAATGTGAATTAATAATAAATATACATTTTTCCTTGCCGATAGCACGACTCTGAGTTTCATGCCCAACGCAATCTTCAGATCATAACGTTTCGGCCATCATCAGGTACTTGTCAATCTTAAGGGAACTTCGGACGAAACCATTTATTTATTTTACGGGAATATATTATCGTTCCACTGTCCACATTTACGGACATCTTGTTCTTATTTAATACTGTTATCGCTCGCCCCACTTCCACTGTGTTCAATTACACACTGCCCGACCCAGGGACTGAACTAACAATTGCTATGTTACCAAGGTCCTGACGACTGCGGTGTGCATCAAACTCAGATTTGTGCTACCGGTCAGGGAATAATATATTATTAATATATATAAACAATTTACTCACTACAAAGATGCAACTTCGTTGCGGTGCATTTAATTGCACCTCGACTGGTGATAGACAAAATGGTAATTATGATAAAGAAATCATAAGAAAGGCAAACAGAGTGAAACAATAGTTCTTGTTTATAGCACGTTAGTGAAGGATTGTTGAGATGTTAAAGTGTTGGTTCGTCCCGAAAATTTCACATCCATTCTAATTCTACAAGTTATACAGTCCGACAATAGGTCAAAATTTGTTTATAAAAGTTATATTAATATCCCATAGATTTATATAACTTTCTACTAATATATTAAATTCTGAACTAAAACAAATTGCTAAAAAAAAACAAAAAAACATATGCATTCAACATACCAAGAAAAAATCGCCACCTCTTAATTTATTCATACATTCACTGATTACAAAACATGTAGCAATAATTCTAGCCTAAGTATACGCAATTCAGATCTGGCTTCGTTTTAAAGTTACGAAAAACGTTTCCAGTTACTACTATAAACATCATTTCAACTTATCCCTCTTTCATCGTCTTACTCTCTACTATTCCCACATTCACCCCCCCGCCATCTCTCACTCTTAGGAGGCTTGGAAATGCTGTGCCTAAACCTTTGACCGTTGCTGTCGATTAAAATTCATAACACTTCAACAATCCTTCAACAAACTGCTATCAACAAGCATTATTATTTCACTCGTTTTGCCTTTCCTATCTTTTCTTTATCCTAATATGTCTCCTCTTAAATTTTTTCCAAACCAATAGAAAAAAAGAAGTGACGTTCCACGTGCGGCGTGCTGACAAACAGAATTATTCATAACCATTTTAGCTCTCACCAGTCGAGGTGCAACTAAATATAACGAAACGAAGTTGCATCTTTGTAGTGAGTAAATTGTTTTTGTCTATATGAAAAAATTACAATAAATAATTATTGTTCTACTATCGGTATTGAGCCCACTTTTGAATTAATGTCGTGAAGGTTAGAACTTATATATTACATTTGTTCTCATTACATTCAGACAATATATATATATATATATATATATATATATATATATATATATATATATTATAAATTAATTGATTTAAAATATGTTTTTTTTTCGCTACACAGTTCTAACCATGTTGAAACATGTTTAGAACTGTGTAGCGAAAAAAACATATTTTAAATCAATTAATTTATAATATTAATGCTCTGTAAATTTACATTGAGCACTATTTTGTAAAAATAAAAATATCTATAAGAACACCGGATTATATATCTTACTGTTCTTTCTTTCTTTATATATATATATATATATATATATATATATATATATATATATATATATATATATGTATGTATGTATGTATGTATGTATTAGGCACTACACTGAATTTTCGATACCTATGGTTTAAAATGAAGTTTTAAAATGAAAAATGCATTCTTGAAGCTTTCATTTTAGCTTTAATTGAAAGCTATATGATTAAATTTACTATTTTCAATAAACAAAGTACTCTGGTGTATTTAAGACAGAAATTATATTAATTGGATGTTTTGGTCGCTTATACAAAATCTGCTATTTTGACACATTTTGATATATCTATAAACAGAAGTTAATTCTCGGTTTTAAAAATCTTCCAAAAATAAAATATACTTTTCTGAAACTTTATTAGAGGAATATTAGCTAATTTAAAATATAATTAATCCGAGTTGAAACAAAATATTATTTACTTTAAGTTAAAAATAACAGAGGAATAGATTTTTAAAACAAACAGTAACGGTAATTACTCGCTTATCACCGTTGCTTGTCACAAATAACAAGCGATGAGAAAATCTGTCAACACTTTTACTGTTGTTCTACGGAGACTTTATCTGTTACAACATAATTTAAGAAAATGACCTGTGGGCTCTTTTTATATAATTTTAAGTATTCAGTAGTCTTAAATATTTTGGAAAATATTTTACGTAATCTAATTTTAGGAATGTTGAAACAAATATATTATAGTCATCGATCTTATTTTCTTATAATGTCGTGTATGTTCGACCATACTTTCAAAATGGGTACAGTTTATATACATAAAAAATGAATGTATTTTCAAAAACTTGGTGCAAAATGAATTTTCAATTTTTTGATTAATAAATATAGTTTTCACTTAATAACGATATCACTTAACCGGATGAAAGTAATGCAGAATTCTGATTATGTCGTGCATGGTCGACCATACTTTCAAACAGGGGCAATTACCTAATATATTAAATACATAAAAAATTAATTTTTGAAAAAACATATTAGGTGGTAAACAACTTTTATTGAGCGACTCAATTTTTGATTCGTAAATATAGTTTTCACTTAACAATATTACCGGATACGAGGCAGATTTTCGTGAAATGAATAGGAGTTTAAGTCTATCTATCTATCTATCTATCTATCTATCTATCTATCTATCTATCTATCTATCTATGTCTTCTCATTTCTATCTATGACAGTTCATTTCTTTCTTTCTATCTATCTATTGGAGTCTGTTCATATCTATCTATCTATCTATCTATCTATCTATCTATTTCTCGAAATTTCATGAAATTAGGTAAGTGTGAGCGTGGTGGGGGGTAGCATATGTAAAAAATACTAAGACTTTCTAAAAAAGAATTAAAAAATAATTCCAATCATTTGTGTATAATTCCTGAAACTTTCATTAAAATCCGACAATTATTTGATTTTTGCAAGAATTTCCAAATCAATGTGTTATTCACTATGAACAAACTCTCTTCGATTTCAAATCTATCAATATAGGAGAGGGGTATTTGAAAATTTAAAAGCCCAACCAATTATCCATCTTTTAAAATTCCACTTCTTTTTGTAAGCCATGTTTTATTGAAACGCATTATCTATATATCTGACTATCTATGAAAGGCTGTTTATATCTATGCATGTATGTATGTATTTATGTATGTATGTATGCATCTATCTATCTATCTATCTATCTATCTATCTATCTATCTATCTCATTCATTCATTTCTTTCTTTCTGTCTGTCTATGTCTCTCTCTCGTTCCTTCATTGCCTCTTTTCTTTCTTTCTCATTTCTTCATTTCTTTCTCTATCTATCTATCTATCTATCTATCTATCTATCTATCTATCTCGTTTCTTCATTTCTTTCTCTCTATCTATTTCATTCCTTTCTTTCTTTCTTTCAATCTATCTGACTGTTACCTTTCAAAAGTCACTAAAATATTGTTGGTCGTCTTTTATGGAAATGCAGGTCAAACATTAAAGTCTTCTTTTGCGTTAAACACGATAACTTTCGTTTTAAATAACAAAACGAAACTCAGAAACAATTCGACATAAAAATGAGAAAGTAAAAAGAAAGTTTTGCTGTTGGTATTTTGTTTTCATGACAAAAGAAATTCAAAGAAGTAGACAACAGTAGTCACGTGACATTGTTTGCTATTTCCGTTTCCGCTTGTTTTCTTTCTTTTCGCCAGCAACCTGTTCGCCGCCCGGACTATTACGTAATGCACTTAAGTCCCTTATTCCGTTCGATCTTAAAATTAAATGCATTGTTACGAATAATACTTCCGTCCATATTTTTATATATTTTTCACTCTGACAAAAAGACTTGGAGCTATCCATCGAAATAATGGTTCAAGTGTGCATTTGCTATCATTTATATAACTTCTACCTCACTTTATTGTTGCTGTCATCCTGGTCTCATTATTTCTAATACGTTCTTATTATTTAACATTAATTAAGAAAACATTATATTCAATTGTGTCTTTATATATACCAAAGTTCACCCAACAAGGCCCGAGAGCCATTCCAGGTAGAAGGATATTGTTAAAATAGTTAAATTCTTCAAATGAAATGTCTATCGTTATTTTAACTCACAATCTTCAATTCCTAGAACCTTAGCTTCAATTCATGTCACACCTCATTCGTCATAACTATTTCAGTAAAGGCCTGAATTGGGAGGAAATAAAGAATGGAACCAACTGGAAAATTTTGACATATAAATAATGTTAGAATAACGGTAAGCTTGCGACGTTTTGTCCGTGGGAAAATGTCGACAGAGTGGAGACTAAATCTGCGACATTGGCAGTTATCGGCAGTGGGTCAACGAAACTGAAAAGAAAGAATTTTCATTAATAGCATCCTGCACAGTTCTTCTTCTTCTTCTTCTTCTTCTTCTTCTTCTTCTTTTTCTTCTTCTTCTTCTTCTTTATTCTGTGTTTCTTCAAAATATTGGTGATCAGGTCTCTCCACAGCTTTCAGCTAGTTTGCAATATTTGTTACGGTGAAGTTTGAGTACTTGCTGATATCCGCCATACCTCTGCGATGCCCGTATGTCACTGATGAAGCCGAATAGGCGAAATGTATAGTCGGATGTTTTTCGAATTATATACTTATACTTATATATATATATATATATATATATATATATATATATATATATATATATATATATATATATATCGGTGCATATTTTCATTCAAGAAATTAAATAATTTAGACGTATTATGCATAATATCTGTCTATATTTCTGAGATTACGTACACTATTTACATTATTCGGACTATTGTCTTTATTTTTGTTGCCATATTTATCACAACGTTTCGGCCGTTGTACGTTCCGGCCTTCTTCAGGTGGTTGTTATGTCGAACTGAAAGCCGCTGGGGTAGACTGTTCTAATTTCACGTGCCATGTCTAATGGATGTCAGCTATCAGTTATCTCTTATTAATTCACCTCACCAAGTTCTCCACTGACTTAACCAGATATTGAACTCACAATCTTTGGGTGTCCTGTCTCTGGATCGAACCAACGCCTTCTTCCACTGTGCAATGTGTCCTTAAGGACATTTGTGCATGAATTTCCGGGACTTATAAACTTAATATCTTCAGCAACCATTTTTACCAGTGCAAATACTGCAATTTTTGCTCTTATCATTCCATGTTTTTTTTACCAGAGCTCATATTGCAATTTCCGTTGTTATTAATGATTTTCTCTGGCACTCCTTATTACTTTTTCCCATATTGTATTCATTTCTATGCTTGGTCGGCTCAGGAGATTTTTCTGGCCTAACATATGTGCTGATTTCTCTATATTTCAGAGATGAGGTATCTTTGATTATTTATTTTGTATATTTGATTCTTTCCACGAAATGGGTGGTGTTTCGGAAATACGAAGGTGACTTTCCGATCAATGGGCCAATTATATCTACCAGGAAGTGACTCAGAGTGTAGGTGTGTGTTTATAGTTGGTAATAATGTTATTAAGTTTTCAATGTATTTTCCCCTTGAAAAAATTATGCCATATTTAATGAGGATGGCATTAGTGAAATGAAAATCATGTCCAGCATCGATTCGATGGAACATCGTTCGTGCGAACGCAAGTCTCCTTTGTGTTTGTAGATACGGGCTTTTAGATTATCGTTAATACACACACACACACACACACACACACACATATATATATATATATATATATATATATATATATATATATATATATATATATATAATGTAATCATTCATTAAACGACAATATATGCATTGTTTATGGACTGCAAATAACATTAATGGTTAACATTAATAAACATTAATATTTATTGACATACAAAGATTGACAGTTAAATTAAATAATAAATGAAATGAAATTAAATGCATGTTTAGAAATATTCAATATTCAAAGATATAAAGTGAGTACAAATATACATTATACATATATATATATGTACATTTGTACATTTGAGCAGCCACATATATATATCATCAAAACTCATCAAATTTTCCTTTTCTGTCACATGTTGAAAGAAAGGTTGCTATATATATATATATATATATATATATATATATATATATATATATATATATATATATATATATATATATATATATATATATATATATATATACATACAGTAGAGTAGTAGATAGCGACTCGCATTGAGGAATCGGAAAGCCAAGTTCGAATTCCAATGGAATCCATTACATTACGTGGTAATACCCTTCTCCCTCCAGATATGGGTAAATAGCAGGACAGAATGAGTTTTATAGCCTTGGATGGCAACTAGTCTAGGAGAAGGACAACTCTAAATTCAAAATCTACGGAGGGTCGTTTGAGGACCTTGTTGACCCTCCAAAAGTGTGGTTGGCTCTGCACAAAGCCTTCATCACTATAATCATATGCGCTGTTGGTTCTTAGGAACTGCTCTGCTTGACCCTCATACCTCAAATATATATATATATATATATATATATATATATATATATATATATCCGTCTGTTCACATCTATCTATCTATCTATCTATCTATCTATCTATCTACCTATCTATCTATCTATCTCAATCTGTTCGCATATATCTATCTAATATATATTAAGAAAGAAAGAAAAAAGCTGTTTGATCATCTGTTCATTCATAACAGAATTTGAAATATCTTTAAAATACTGCAGACACCATCCCCTAAATATAGGATTGAATCGATCCGAGTCCCATCTTCAATTCCTTTTATTTGTCCTCGGGATAGATCAATCGGTATTTCGACTTTGGCTAGCCTTTCTTTCTTTCTACAGCTACAAGTCAAATGTACCAAGACACACTTCTATTTTCTGAAAATTTCTTTCTTCAACGATCGGAATGAAGTGGACATATTTTAATTTCTGTCTCAATTTTTTATATGAGTGTGGACTTCACATTTTTTACAATCGGACTAATAGGTTCATTTGTGTTTCATTATCACAAAGTTTCGGTCTTTGTCAGGAATTTAGACATAAGCTATTTAGATTCGGTAGATTGTTCCCAGTGTCTCGGAATATCGTGTCTTATTCTTATTTATAGCTGCTCATTTAGTACCCGACCCGATTCCTACAGGATTAAGTCGCTGGTTCGTGAAATTGGTAGAATATTAATTGTCAGTTCAATCATGAGACCGGCTTGTTCAGACTCAGGAGAAAAAAAATGTCGAGCGCTAACTGAAGAGTACTAAAAAAAGAACAAATCTGTTTTATTTCTACACATAAGCAGAAAGGCGAAAAATCTACCCACATAAATTAAATAAAGGCTTCAGTTCGAAATTCCCTGAAGTTTACCTGGATTGAAAGACCCCTGAAGAAGGCCGAAGAACGCAACGCCCGAAAAGTTGTGATTATATCAAAGAAGATTGCAATATCAGTGCCACTCTAAATAATGTGTCTATATGCTTGTGGAGAAAGAAGGTAAGTAAATAGTTATCAAAACAATATTCTTACATTGTAAGTATTTTTTAAAGCGTTTTTTTTTTTTGTTTTTATACCGAGTGTAACACCAAAATTGTCCAAATCGTGTAACAGCAAAATTGTCCACCCAACAAAATGTTTAATATAAAAAAAAAACAAAAGAAAACACTAAGCTGTTGTTAACCATGTTTGTCTCTGAATATAGAATCCAGTGAAGTCCGTAATGTGTTCAATATCAGAGGTTGGCAGTGAAGGTATTTTGGGAGAAAAAACAAAATGGCTGCCTTTATACACGTCGGATTGAATATTTTGAGCTTTCTGATTGGTTAACCCTTCTATTGGTGAACTATAAAATGAGTCATTTTGGTTGGCTCACTAGTACATACATATATAAAAAAACTGTAACATAAGCTAATTGAACTTCCTTTTTCCAGGTTTTAGGATAAGAAGTGTAGACATCTTGATATCATTTAGAATAACTGAACACTCCTTTGGGTCATTCAGCTAGAAAGAGAACAGGATAAAATCGTTTTGTGTCATCCCCATTGTCTTCCCGACTGAGCAATGGTGAGAGGAAAAAGATCATTCAGGCCTTCAGTAATGGTACCAACATTCATACTCTGGCTTCCATCTTCAAAGTCGATTCAAGAAACATTAAGAGAACGGTGAAAAAGAGGGAACAGTAGAGTGAAAAACTGGATTAGGAGGTCACAACAAAAAGAGTGATCATCTTTTCAAATTAGAAGTAAGGAGATCAATTAGAAAAGATCCAAATCAATTCATAAGACGTTTGGCACGTGAGAGAGGACTTTCATCTATGATTGTGCAAAGAGTAGTGAAAAAAGACTTGAAATTGAAGTCGTACGTGAAACGAGTTACTCCAGGACAGAAAGTTAGAATGTTAGAAAGTGCGAAGATCATCTTGAATAAGTTGGAAAACGATCCTAGAACAATATATATATATATATATATATATGAACTTTATTTCAATAATTCATGGGCTTCCGATCTTTAGCTATGATAATTAATTATGAATATGTCATTTTCGTTTAGGACCGATTTCATCACGATGCTTCTGTTAAGCTTAGACAGTAATTTTACATTCTTATTGCTTAAAGTAGAGTCCAATATTATTGTAAAATCCTCGGAGAATTCCAGTAATATATCTTTAATCATTTCTAATTACAACGATTCAAAGCTTAATCTAACAATTGAACAATTTTGCTGTTACACTCGGTATATATTTTTGATACTGGCAAGAATAATGGAAAGCAGAAATAAGAAATAGATACTCCCTCCCACCAGACATCTGAGAACTTACTGGTCCCTCCCTGCCAAAAAAATAAACAAAAGACAAACAAACAGCTAAAACATATTTAAATAGAAAGCGGTTAATCAATGCCTGAAGACGATTGGTTGGTGCTGACATCGTCCACAAATATAGGATTGAGCTACCAGTGCATGAGGTTTTATCCAATTGTCGGGTGGTTCGTCAGCCTTGAAAGATAAACTAAAGAGGGGGGGTCTAGTGTTAAAAGACCTGAAACCCTCGATGACCCAAATTGTGAAACTTCACGGACACCCCCCCCCACTAACTCGTTTTTGAACTTTTTACATTTGTTGTTGTTACGGTTTTTACATTTCATCGACTGAACTATTGGATCCGCCATCTTGTATTCTGGAATTATACAACCAGGAATAGTTGAAAAGGCGAAGGGATTAATTTGTATCAGGTTGTCATTATTTAAAATACCCATGCAACCCGAAATTTCCCACGGGATTCATTTTGACATGTTATTCTTTTTTTCTTTTTCTTTTTTATAGAAAGCAGAGCTCGATTTTTCAAAAATGGTTTTTAGTGGAGACAACATGAAAAGATTTGCGCAGATAACAGCTTTCGTCTCCATCTCGCAGGCATCTTCAGGTCGGAATGAGAGACAAGTTCTGTGTTAAAGTGCGTTGAAATTTTTGAGGAAGGATAATAAATAACCTTATTAGTTTCTACTGCCATTAGCTTTTCGTTATCTGTCTATATGGCCTATTGGATAAAAGCGTTGGTTGAAGTAATCCAGTAACTTGAACCAAAGAGTTGTGAGTTCAATACCTGTCTACGGCTGAGGCGAACAAACAACTTAGAGGTTTGATTCATTAAAAGGAGATAACTGAAACTGACATATCCAGAAGCGGCATGGCACTTGGAACTAGAACAATCTACTCCGGTGGACGAAATAAAAGTTTCGGTTCGAAATTCTAATCACCTGAAGAAGGTCGGAGCGTACAACAGCCGAAATGTCGTGAATATGACAACAAACATGTGGACAACAGCCCGCAAAATGTAAATAGATAGATTAGTCTGTTCACATCTATTTATCTATCTCAGTCTGTTCCTATCTATCTATCTCAGTATTTTCTTACATATCTCAACCTGTTCATATCTGTCTATATAATGTGACACCTTCGGAAAGTGCCAAAAGACCATACCATGAGTTTCTCAAGCCTTGTGAGTGAAATTGGGTAGATGGAGCATTTGGGGGATCGTCGATAGCTGAGCTAGCACGAAGTCACAAGTCATCGTGATCGAGGGTTTGAGCGTGCTGGCCTTGTTCAGATTGTTGATCACGCTAGATAACACGCTCTTTCCCAGAAACTGTAACTAAGGTCTGCTCAGCATAGTTGCAGTATAAACTACAGGTGAACTCTGTGGCTGTTGGACAAACTCCGATGTGACTGAGCGAACGTCTGCAGTACGGATTGGTTGGTCGCCCTAGTGGACGGGTATCCTCAAATACGAGTGGCCAGCTATTATCATTATTATTTATATAATAAATCTTAAGAGAAGAAAGTTGTTTGGCCATCTGTTGTGTCCATAACAGAATTTGAAATATTTTTCTAATTCTGCTGCTCTGTTTTTCTTGTGTCTACTATTTTTGTATATTCCATTATACAGGGTGTTTCAAAAAGAATACGCCAAAATCATTACGCTGTTTTTTCAGGTCTATAGCATTGTAGTGGACTGAATCAGTGGTTATTTGATAGAGTACTTATCAAAGTTTGATTAGGTGTCAGTTTCACCGCTGTCGTTAGTATAACTTCCGGTGCAGCTGAATTGTGGGAAAATCAATCAAAATGGCGACTCCTCAGCAGAAGGCGTTTTGCGTGCTTGAGTTCGCGAAAACAAATGCCATTGTCACGGTGTAGGCAGATTCGAATGACTTCATTTTTCAGCAACATGCAGCACCACCCCATTGGCATCTCGGGGTTAGAGCTCACCTGAATGAAAACACGTCTCAGCGATGGATTGGGAGAAGAGGTGCTAAAGACCTTGCTCTCTGTGCTTGGCCTGCCAGGTCCCCGGACCTCACTGTGTGTGACTTTTTCTTGTGGGTGGGGTATGTTAAAGATCAAGTTTATGTTCCAGCACTTCCAGCAAGTATCGATGACTTGAAAGATTGAATAACAGCTGCAATCAACATGGTGGACCGTGGCATGCTGAGGCGCGTTTCGGAGGAATTCTCATATCGGCTTGATGTTGTCCACGCTGCCGGTGGTGGCCACATTGAGCACTTATAAAACATGAAATGAAACTTGAATGTATATACAACACATGTGTTTATGCTAGAGGTTTGTAATTGTTTTCATTATTGACACATCACGTGATGATTTTGGCGTATTCTTTTTGAAACACCCTGTATATCTATTGCTATGGCGATGATCATTGAAATTATGCATGAGCGCAGTCTCAGATCGTCTGTACAGAGTTATATATAATATGATCGATCTTCTAAAAAGCAGTAGTTGCGCAACACCTTGTAAGAAATATATAAAGTGGGCTATTTTCCAATCCAGCAGATATTAACGTCTTCAATACAAAAAAAAAAAACTCTTTCTGACTGTAGCATCTGATGTAGTTATTTATTAGCGCTTCTTTGAAATCTCTAACGCAAATTCCTTACATACAGGATTTGTCGCTTATTCCCACTAGAAGACGCCGGACCTAAAAAGGCGAAACATGAATGTCTGAACAAGCTTTTCTACTTTGTCACATTATCTCCAGTTATGTTCGTTTATCATTCCGCATCCTATCAACATCCATAATGTAGGGTTAGCAAGCTTGTCCCGCTATGCCAATTACGAATGAACAGTGAGTTCTCGCCTCAGTGGGTGATCCACACTTTCGGCCTTGTGCCACATATAAACTATGCTTAGAAAATCATTTGGGTACCTCGAGGCGGTGTCATGGATAGCAAGCTTGTTTCGCTAGACGAATTACGACTGAACAGCGAGTTCTCTCCTCAATGGGTGACCCACACTTTCGGCCTTGTGTCACATCTAAGCTACACTTAGAAAATCATTTATGGAGACTTCGACATCGTTAGCAATCTTGTCTCGCTACAACAATTTCGACCGAGTAGTAATCTCGAGCCTCACTGGGTGCCCTAAACTTTCGGCCTTGTACCACATCTAAACAACGCTTAGAAAATCCTTTATGGGCACTTTGACATCGTGTAATGGTTAGCAAGCTTGTCTAGCAAGAACCATTACGAGTGAAACCTGAATAAATATCTGGACCTTGACCGAGAATTGATAAGGGATAGGAAAATGAAAAGGGGCTGTTGTGAGAATCGAACCCGACTCACCCAGCGAATAGGCTGGGTTAATTGGTAATCAGATGACGAATCTACGTTGTCCAGACAGCTCGAATACAAAGCAAAATGCTAGATTAACGGAAAACTTGTTTCGGGGGCGGGGTGAAAACTCAATGATTACAACCAATTATTACAGAATTAGGACAATCCACATAAAATACTTTTAAATCCAAGCCAGTCACGTTTTATCATCACAGAGCAGACCCTATGTTTATCCAATCATGATGAACTATCTTACTCCCCTTGAGACCCCGAGCCTGGGACGCCAACTAGATCTCAAGGGCAACTCATATATACGATATATTTTATACATTGAACGTTTTATTGGCACGCAAGCTCACTCCGGATTTGCACCCGTACGATTACTGAAGTTAAGCAACGTCGAGCCTGGTCAGTATCTATATGGGTTACAGCTTGGGAATACAAGGTGCTGTAAGCTTGCATATGCGGGTGTTGTAATTTGATAATTGTTTTGGAATTGTTCATCGAAGAGCCGAGTTCCAATGTCCATTGAGTTTGTTACATCCACTTAGGCGCAAATACCCTTGGGAAAGACAGAAATCAACCTCTTCTCCCTAACGGGCTAATTAACTTGTAAGATTTGTATTACTAAACCGTTAATTGGTAAACAGAACTGGATGACGATTCATGTTCCATCACTACAGCCCCTTTCTCACAGACGAAATCGTTGTCAGGCTCTAATCAAAACAAATCAAAAATATTCTGCTGTTATGTGATTAACAACTTGTATCTGAAAAACTTTAGACCATCCCTCATACCTACCGATGTCGGATAAAGGTATCAATCACCGGAACCAGCAAGCTGATCTCTATTCTGACTTGGCTCTAACCGCTCAATGGATAAGAGAAACTAATTTGTAACATTTAATAACTCCAAAGCAACGTTAGACATGTTTCATCATCGTAGAGCAGACCCCACGTTTTATCCAATCATGATAAACTATCGTTCTCCCGTTGAGACCCCTAGACTGGAACCTCATCCTCTAGATTCCAAGAGAAATATATATGATACATCGCCAAAGAGGCTGGGAAAAGGGTCAGTTACTTTTACCTGACTTTTTCAGTCATGTTCCATCTTTACAAGAGCCAGACGAGACCCAAAATGGAAAATTTTATGTGGCCTGACGCTTGAACTGAACAAGAAAGGGCTGCGTATCGATTAAGTATAATTCATTTATCGGGAGTTTCATATGAAATTATAGCAAATACGAATTATCCTGGTTGATACAGTTTCTGCCTTGTTACAATAAACCTTGACGTGTCTGAACATGAATACAAATAACACGCCAGGATCATTTCCTAAATACCCGTGTGGCTTGTAACATTCATTACGTCCAAATCCCAAACTAGTAACGTTTCCTCATCCTCTAAACTGACCCACAGTTTGCTCTAAGCAATGTTGAGCCTGGTCAGTACCTAGATGGGTGTCAGCTTGAGGATACGAACTGTAAGCTTGGATGTACGTGTGGTGTAATAGATAATGACTCAGAATTGTTAATCGGACAGCCGAGTTCCAATTCCATTTGAGTTCGTTATATTCACTTACGCGCAAATACATTTTGGAAAGGTATGAATCTACCTCTTCTCATAGATATGGGTTAATTAGTAAGATATGTATCACTAAACAATTATTATCTAAAAAAATACCGCTTGGAAAGTAATGAAATCACTCTCTCTATGTGTTAATTACTAAGACTAATACATTAATATATTAATTAGTAAGATTAATATATATAGTATTACTAAACCATTATTATCTCAAACGAAATAAAATCTTACAATCTCAAAACATTTCCTGGCTTTTATTTAAAGCCAGGAAATGATTTGAGGATTGATAATCCGTCGATGCTGAATCAATAAATCAATCCAGACCTGAAGTAGAACTCGAATATATGATCCATCGCTAAAACTACTGCAACAATTATCGATTCTTGATACCGTTTTATCCGGCCATACCACATCTTTACAAGAGCCAGATCAGACCAAAAAATTGAGTATTGCTGTCATATCGAGGCTGGAGTTACCCAATCGTTACTTTCCATCATAGACAAGCTTAAAAGCATTTAAGCGGCTTTGTATGTGATACTTTTCCACCATACAATCGCTTTCAAACAGGCGATGCCTTGCTAGCCTCTCACTACACTATCGCTATCGTCATAGCAGAAATTCGGACGAGCTCCATGCCTGAGTTCTACGAATCCTGACCTTCACGACTACTACGCGCCATTCCATGAACACAGTCGACTCCGACAGCATGTCCTCTGATCGGGAGATTGGATATTTTCAGGAGTATGGAACAACCTCTTAATTGCTGTTGTTTTGCCAGAAATTTAATTTCTGTATCTATCTTTCTATCTCTCTTACTTTCCTCCCCCCTCTCCTTTTCCCCCTGTGTGCAGTGTAAGAACTGCTTCTGCTGTGTCACGTGGCGAAATCGTGTCTAACGATTGGTCGTATGTGATTTTCCCGCTTGTTTTCGACTAGATTAGAGGAATCTAGTCAGTAGTAGCAGAAAAGGGCGCCACAGTGTGAAGACGATAAGTCGTCTTGTCTCGCGACGAAAAGGAAACCAGCTTGAAGATAACCTGTTGTTGCTCTGACAAGGAAAACAGTCATAAAAAACAGTCAAGAATATTTGTATAAGATAATTGAATATAAAGAACAAGTGTGTGTTCGCCGTGTGGAAAAAGCTTATTCTCTAGACAAGTGAAGTCAAGTCTGTTCAAGTAATCAAGTGGATTATTGTTCAGCAACCAGAGAACAAGTCAGTAAAGACTTATCTAAAAAATCAGTTAAAGAAATTATTGTAAAGAGAATTTACAATAGAACATTCTCAAGGAAGTCTTCGTTCGACAATCGGGTCGAAGAGAGAAAAAAGTCAAAATTAAGCGAGTGAAAAGCTACCTTCCTTCGAGGAGTTATTTTGTCCTATTGGTGGACGAAATTCTGACGTGGAAAAAAAGTATGTGAAAAAGATCTCCTAAGTCGTCTCTAGAAGTTGAATTTGTGTCGCAGAGAAAGTTTGAATAAACAAGTCTGCATTTATTTTTACCAGGAAGCTCGCTTATCTTCCAAGGAGAGCAACTCAAAAAATATCTAAAACCTTTTTTCCCAGCTACTTAAAAAAAAAAAAATTAAATCAATTTTTTTTAACAGTAAGTCAAATTGTCCCCTCTTTCTGCTATCTCTCTACCTCTTTCTGAACTGTTATTGGAGTCCTTTTTAAGGGCTCGCCAAAGGGACGTTTTTGGCAGTTATTTTCAAGTTGTACCAGTGAACTTTAGCATCAGACTATTTTTTCCCCCCTCAGACTATTTTTTTCTTTTCTCTCAATAAATTTTATAGCTATTTCAAGTGGTTTTTCCTTCTTCTTTATCTCGCTTGTTATGGTTGTATATTCATGGTTTCAGGTCTCTGTTAACTGTGTTAGGCGGGATTCCCGTCATTGGACGTAATGACAAAGTTTCCCAACCTTTTTTGCTCCGAGTTTAGCTGTTACTAAGCTAAATTTATGCTATTGCAATACGGCCAAAATTTGCATGTGTGCAAATATCGTTTTGGACGAGATAGGCGCGCATAAATTGTGTCTTCAATAGCGGCCATATTTCTTTTTGTCATCTCTTTGCAGGCAAGACACGTTCGCGCTCGTTTCAAATTCCGCGGTAAGTCATGTCTTTTGTTACAATTTACCCATAGGGAGAAAAAGAGGATTTATATTTTACGTAAGTGAATGTAATGAATCCGACTGGAATTCGAACTCAGCTCGTCCGTTTCCTCAGTCCGAGTCGCTGTCCATTACTCCAACCTGCCTCCGGCAATAAGCATGTACTAACAAATTTTTGCGACTTCACCCAAATCCATTTAAAATACTACCAAACAATCAAAAATTAAATCTTTCATAGTATTAGTCCATGTAACATCCTACAATTTCTAAAATCAATCTATATTCCAAAATATAACTACAGCATATAAAACTCACATATCACCGCCTCAAGTAATTATGTCCACACAAACATGTATAAGCTGAGTATCATCTACCATGTATTCAGTTGTGAAAGCAGAATAACATATATCATATTTGTATTAATTTCAGGCTCCCAAGAAAATTAAATTTCGGCTTTAAATGACTCATGAAGAAGTTGATGTGCCGTTAAACAAACAAATAAATCAATAAAAACAGTTGGCTCATTCTCATTGTATTTCATTAGTAAGGAGAAAGTTCGACACAAACAGGTTTGTTCTCGGGACTGTTATGCCGTGGAAGAGTCTCCTGAGGGGATGCTTCCCCAATTACAGCAATTAACCACTTTAAGTCTAGCGTCAACTTTTATCCATATATATATCCTCCTAATCTGCACTTAATTCTTCCTTCAATGTCGATACAACAACTACATTCAGAGATGCTCTACATTGACTGGCTCTTAGATTTTGTATTTGGGGAACAAAAAAGAAAACCTTATTGAACCAGCAAGAGTAGAGAATGCCGACGTACTGAGTCAACTTGTAGTCACTTAATCTCCAATATAATCCGTTAGATGTTACTGGCGAGGAGATTCAAATGAAGGCTCTACTCAAATTTATATAATATTATTCAAACAAAAGCTTGACACGATGAAATGAAATAGAAAAATATGATTACAAAAGTTTTCGCGCCAGTCCGTCATCAGGGGATTATATAATTTTCCTCCCAGTTACGCCACGCAGCAAGAAAGCAGATCCTTGTCACCTCGGTTTGACACTCTCCAGTCAATGAGGTAGAAAAAGAGATTAATAAGATTTCCGAAGGACAGCAGTGGGGAAAAAAAACTTCCAAGATAAATTAATTTGGTTTGACATCAATATGAACGGATTCATTCATTCGCTTTTTGTTCTGCTCGAAAAAAAATCCTTATTTGAAAAGTGATTTGTATTTTTTTATTGATTGTTGAGATGGTGAGTGTTTCCACGTGCGTGTATTGAAATAAGGACAAACACATACTTAGGGAAAAATACTGGTATATTCGAAGAGGTATTTACAACAGAGAGATTAGTAGTCAAACGAATGCAGGTTAGTCAGTAACAATCAGAAAGAGTATAAAGTCCAACTGTATCTTCCGGTAGAGAGACGGAAGTGTGATGATCACCTGATACCAACCAGAACTCTATAGAACTGTCCTATTAGTAGTAGAGAGATCAGTCCATTCTGATGAGAAGGTGGGTGCGCCCCAACATTGATATAACAAATAACTGGAAGAAGTATGACAGCTATGCATTTGTTTGTATTGGGGAAGCGTTTGGAATTTGAAATCGGAGAGTCGAGTTCGAATTCCAGCTGGATTCTTTACATTTCTCCGCATTTCAAAAAAAAAAAAGAAAAAAAAAAAAAGGAATTGTTCTTACAACCTAAAAGACTTTTATCTGGATTTCTGGAATGAGGAGTTATTATTATTTACACTATTTATATTCGGACTATTGCCCTCATTTTATTTCCTGTCTTTTGTCACTCTAGATAAATTTTGGCGTTTTGGTATTTCTCCTAAACCCGGTCCCGTCATTTCATTTACTCAAGCAAAGTATGTTAAGCGTTGTTTTCGTCTGTCCTTCTTACCTTCAATCTGTCCTGAGAGTATCAGATTTTACAAGTCGTCTTTCCTCATTATGTGCTCCAGAAATTTCAACTGTTAAGTATAAATTTTCTTTTGTTTTCCATTTTCTCTAAAATTTCGTCGTTGCTCACATTATCGGTCCATGTTGCTACTACTACTAATAATAATACTATTAGTACTACTACTACTACTACTAATGATGATGATGATTATTATTATTATTATTATTATTATTATTATTATTATTATTATTATTATTATTATTATTATTATTATTACAGAGTAAGATTTAATGGGAACGTGGCCAAGTGGTTAGGACCTTTGCATTCTGGCCATGAGA
This sequence comes from Acanthosepion lycidas, assembly GCA_963932145.1. Lineage (NCBI taxonomy): Eukaryota > Metazoa > Mollusca > Cephalopoda > Sepiida > Sepiidae > Acanthosepion > Acanthosepion lycidas. The sequence continues at coordinate 22,132,375 of OZ010583.1, read as the reverse complement.
CTCGGGTTCGAATCTCACCATTGTCGATTTGTCAGTAAGGATACTTCCTGATGTTATCGTACTGCGGCACCTTTGGAAAGTGCCTGAAAACCATTTCATGAGCCGACCCAAGCCTTCCGAGTCCAACTGGGTAGGTGGAACACTTGGGCAGGGGGGCTTAGATAGGTGTGCTAGCAAGAAGACAGAAATCATCATGGCCGAGGGCTTGAGCGTGCTGGCCTTGTTCAAATTGTTGATGACGCTAGATAACACGCTCTCTCCCATGTGACTAAGGTCTTCTCAGCATAGTTGCCGTATAAACCACAGGTGGGCTCTGTGGGTGTTGAACAAAGAAAAATGCGCCTGAGTAAGCGTCTGCAATAGGGATTGTCTAGCGGACGGGTATTCACGAATACGAGTGGCCAGTTATACAATACAGAGTAAGATTTGGAAGTTCTTGCAATATAGTCACCAGAATTGTCATCTTCGGTTTACAGATTCCTTCCTTCTTTAAGTTTTATGGGCAGCGGTTCCAACAATTTTAAAATACCAAATATGCCTCGTTTTATGATAGTATATAGAATCTAGATACAAATTGATGTAAGGTTATAGAAAGCCAGAAGAATTGCTTCGATGACTTAATAATAGTGTCTCTGAGTTTCTAAGAGTTTGTCATAGAAACATTTGTATCAGCTTAATAATTAATTTCCCTCTGACAGTGCCGACCTTACTTGTAATAAACAATGACACCGATTTATTCATTCATTCATTCATTCATTCATATTTACAAGGACGCATTTCTTAGAGCAGCTGAGAATGAGTTATGAACATCTTTAAGCTTGCTTTATGAAGTTGTTGAAAAAATAGAAGCTTTTCATGCAGAAAACGTCATATCTTGGTGATCAATTCCGGGGGAAAAAGACTCATAAGGAATAATGATAACAGACTTTCAACGAAGATAAAAGTCGGTGGTCAGTAAAGTAGTGAGCCAAAGGTCTTGGTTGGATTATCAGTGAGAAGGAACCTTAGGATAGAAATAATCTCAAGAGAAGTACAAACCATGGCAGCTTTAGCAAATTGAGGTTTGTTTTCGTTTGTTTTGTTTTACGGCATATCAACCTCAACGGGTTATTTAATGCCGACACCTTTTTTTTTTCTGGTAATATTTTTGCTTTGTCAAAAATCTATTTCTGTTAATATTTTTTCTCAAAAATGTATAGCTGATAATATTATTTTTCCAAAAATGTATAGCTGATAATATTATTTTTCCAAAAATCTATAGCTGATAATATTATTTTTCCCAAAATGTATAGCTGGTAATATTATTTTTTCAAAAACGTATAGCTAGCAGCATTATTTTTCAAAAACATTTTATCAGACGCCTTGCTGTAGGACGTAGTTTATCGGTATACCCAGGCCGCGGATTTAGTTTATATTCATACCCAGTACGCGGACGTAGTTTATCGTCATGCCCAGGACGTAGTTTATCGTCATACCCAGGATGCGGACGTAGTTTATCGTCATACCCAGGACGCGGATGTTGTTTATCGTCATACCCAGGACGCTAGCAAATTGAGAATGATCTGGAAAGACAAGAACATCTGCTTGAAATCACAAGACTGATGTATGTATTGGCCTTCTCGCTCTTTCTGTATCCCTGCAAATCTTGGAAATTAGTGGCAAGCGAAAAATCCATGGATTAGAAATATAGGATTAAAAAAAATATGGGCCCATCTTTGGCAATTCTTACATAATCCATCACAAATGACGCAGTGCAAGACACATTCAGACAAGGAACTGACCCGTTGGAAGACGTCATATCCACTGTCAAGAAGAAAACTGAAATATTATGGGCGGATTATCAGAACCAATAATCCTTTCACTATCATCCTTCTCGTCCCGAGTATGACGATAAACTACATCCGGCAGCAAGGCCTTTGATCGAAAGCTTTTGAGGAGAGCAGAACCACCTCTTAATTGCTGTTGTTTCCAGGTTCACCAAGATCCGGGGTTGTAGCACCTGTTAGTGTCCCTGCTCGTTAATATTAAATATTGTTCTTTACGAACAGGTTTGATATGTGTGAGCTGATGTTCTGCTCGTAAAACGAAAACTTCACCTCGCAATTTCCACCACTCATGAATGTAATGATATTATTTCTACTTTTAACTTAAACATTTAAGTGCAGTCACTAGGCAATCAGAAATAGAATAATTGGGAAAAAAAACAACAAAAATCCCGTGAGACATTGCGCAAGACGCAAGTATTTTCCGACGTGAAATACCGTATTTGACGGCATATAAGACTCACTTTTTGTTTTACTAAAAATATCTTTCAAAATTACCCTGCGTCTTATATGCCATATGAAGGTTTACTAATTTTACTAATTACTAATTTTTTCTTGATTTGCCCTGATGAAATTGGGGTGTGTCTTATACACTCGGGCGTCTTATATACTGACAAATACGGTAGTTGAAAACTTCTGTTCAAAATGGAATTGTTGTTCGGTTTCGATGTTTTTAAAATCCTTATTGTTAATATTTTTACTTGATTTAATTTCAGATTAATTATTTTTCTTTTAAATTGGTTTTTATCAAAATTCTTATTCAGGCATAGACATTGCAGGATAAACCTTCACAGTCTATTCACTGCCATAGAATGAAAGCCTATAGTTGCGATAGAAACCAAATAAAATGATTCAGGTGGAAGCAAATGCAATGGATGAAACTTCTGAAAAACTGTCTGATATCGTTTCATCTACTAATGGTGGAATAAAGATGATATTGTTTTAATATCTTTCTATCGTTGTTGGTAACTTCAGATTGATGTTAAAATAACTGGGTAAGACACACGAACATACAGAAATCGGAAAGAGAAAAATACAGCGATATATATATATATATTAGGTTGGTGCAAAAATAATGACGTAATAATGTCGTTTTTTGACGTTACGTCAAAAAACGACATTATTACGTCATTATTTTTGCACCAACCTAATATATATATATATATATATATATATATATATATATATATATATATATAGAGAGAGAGAGAGAGAGAGAGATAGAGAGAGATAGAGAGAGGGAGAGATAAATAGAGAGAGAGGAGATAGAGAAAGTGTTTACTGTAATTTAGAAAGAAATTCCAGACTTAAAAATTGCAATATTTATGTGAAAACTGCAACTCTATTTTTGCTACATAAATAAAATAACACAAATGAAATTAAAATCATATACATTAATAGTCAAGTAAATGCTGGCGGTTATAGATTTTTATACTAAAATTCACCTTATAGAAAGCTTGAGAGCCAATCAAGGTAGAGGGTTACTGCTAAAATAATAAAGATGGACGAGAGGTGAATGAAAAGGGAGGTGGTAGGAAGTGAAGATTATGGGGATATACACGATGATTAATCATTGATTCTTGATTCGAAGAGCTTAAGATTGCTGTTTCCAGGGAACAACTCGCACTGGAATCCGTTCCACAAATTGACAGTTCTTCAAAAAAAAGCTTTTTCTATAAAATTAAGCAAGTAATCGCCTGAAAGGTTTTCTTATTTCTTTATTAAGAAATAATAAAAAAAACTTTAGCATCCCGCTACCACCTCTTTTTTTATCAATATCAGTTTTCGTACAAAAAGGGGATCACAGAGCTTATTCAGTTTAATATATATTTTCAGAAAATCTCAACTTCTAATTGGTCACTTAATATTTAATAACATCGACCTAGTTCTTGACCTGACCAAAAAAATAATTCCGCCAAAATCTTTCAAGCCTCTGTGAGCCTAACACATGACCAGCAATAGTTAGCAATAAAATATGAAACGTCTTTCATCTTCGACAGTGCGCCGATCGGAATCCTTTGAAATCGTCACACAGTTCCAGGTTTTACGTTAAAGTTCCTTAACCTGATTCCAGCCTGAGAGAACACTCATTCACACAGCAATATTTTATGGCGAACAATCAACTCAAGTTTTCCACATTCAACTTAATACACGAATCTTTTTCATACGCTTTCAAGCTCAACGTTAATTATTGCAATTAACATTAACACAACTTGTTAAGAACCATTTATTTCAACTACAGAATATTTTCTTCGAACAAGTGAAAACAAATCAAAGAGCGACAATTCCGTAAACCTTAAAGTAAGTCAACAATCTTTCTCCACTTTAAATATTAGGTTGGTGCAAAAATAATGACGTTTTTGACGTTAAAAAATACGGTCAAAAACGTCATTATTTTTGCACCAACCTAATACAAACTTGAACTGTTTATTCTTTTTCTTAAACTACAATAATGCCCAAACACACGTTCTCATCATTGTACAGACCATTCAACAACTTAAAATCTATCAAATCAGAAATTTGACAACATTTCAATGTAAACAAAAAAGGACGTTTGAATTTTTTAAAACTACCTTTTTTACTCCAGTTGTTTGTACCTCTTTGTTATATAAATATTTTATTCGTTGTTGTGCAAAAACTATTCTTTCTCATGTTGTCCCTATTCTATGTTTATTGAATACTGAAATTTAATGTGAGAGGAAATTGTCAATTTCATCACGCAGCCTAATTCACTCAACAATTTTTGATCAATATAATTTAATCCATTAACACAACCTCCACAAACCTTTTCAGGGGATCATTTGCTTAAATCTATAGAAACAGCTGGGTGAACTTTATTCCCAGTACAAGATTTGACAGCCAATCAAAGGTTACTTTATTGTTAAGATGTCAACGTTGAATGGGGTCTGTGATACAAAAGAGGTGTTAGAATGTGAAGATTACGAAAATAAGCAGGATAGATAACGATTAACGATTGACTTAAAATTGCTGTGTTCAATATTGGTTTCCAAGTAAGTCGGTTGGTTTTATGACATATCAACTCTTTTTAGGTTACTTAATATCGATTTAATCATTTCACCCCAAGCAAGGCAACTGAGCCACTACTACGGAGACGGTTACTTAGTATAAAAGAATATAAGAAAATATTATTAAGGATTGAGAACAATAAAAGAACAGAATTTATGAAGACAGACATTAACATTCTTCAATATCTTTTTATATCTCTGATATGAGGTATTATGACTACATGCATTATTTACATTATTTACTGTTATCCTCATCTTCATTGCCATATTCACAACGTTTCGGCCGTTGTACGCTCCGGCCTTCTTCAGGTGATTGGATCTCTGAGGTGACGTTTTATGATTACTTGCATTATTTACATTATTCGGACTGTCATCCTCATTTTCATTGCCATATTCACAACGTTTCGGCCGTTGTATGCTCCGGCCCTCGTCAGGTGATTGGAATTTCGAACTGAACTCTTTACTTCGTCCACCAAGGTAGATTGTTCTCGTTCCACGTGTCATGCCTCTTCTGGATGTTTCAGTTATTCCCCTTTAACTCAACTCTCATCTTTTTGGTTTACCACTGCTGTGGCTTGCTGCTGAACTCACAACGTTTTGGGTTTGGTCAGTGGATCTAACTAACCAACGCCTTTATCCACTGGGCCATGTGTTCTTAAGGGCAAGGGAAATAACTGAGACACACGGAACAGGCATGGCACGTGGAAAAAGAACAATCCACCCCGGTGGACGAAATAAATGCTTCGGTTCGAAATTCCATTAACTTTCTTCTTTGGATATTATGAAGGATCTCTATATTTAATCTTTTTTCCACTTAACTTTTCCTTAAAAAAAGATGTCTATTTTTTCAGACGAGTTAAAAAAAGATTTTGCATCAGCAGCAAGAAAGGTTTGAGAAATCTCCAGTGAATTTAATAACAACTCTGACGCAGCAATTTCAAATTCATCTGGCAGCAATGAACTCCGCAAATTCGACCGAATAACACCGATTTTCTAGCAAACTCTATTTCGCTATTCGAGTAGGATCCTTCGCATAAAGTCATTTTTTATTCATGGTTCCACCGTTGGAGGGACATTTTTAAACGCGATTTTTCACACAAAGATGTCGCTTGGAAATGAAGACTTTTCCTTCGCAAATTAGCAACTAAAGAATAGGAGTGTTTCACAAATTCTAATCTGCCGAAATTGACCTGTGTAGAAATCGATACATATTTTTGTCCTATTTTTAAGAACGAACAAATCTAAATGATAAGATTGGATAAGTGCAGTCGCCATTAGAGAAAATTCTACTTCTGTCGAAATTGTCTTCAAACTTAACGTTCAAGCAAACTGTTAACCAGATAATCGAAATTTTCCGTATTCTTCAGTCTTTTTTCACATCAGATACAACTGTTTAAAAATAGCGAAAAGCGAGCCAGATGACTACGTGACTTTCGCAGGCTACGTTAATTGTGAATATGACATATTCCAGCTTCAGACACTAACTGAAGACCAATGTAAATGTCTCATTTACCTCGTTGGCTTAACACCTCCAAACGACTCTTATATGCGCACGCAGCTATTATCCAGATTGGAGCATGACAAAAAAATAAAACTCTCACGGTAGAATGTGAAAGGTTTTTAAGTCTTAAAAAATGACACAGTAATGGTTTAACAACGACGGGCCTCACATTCAAATTCGCCCACAACCACCAGCATCCAAGCAAAGGAGAATTCATCACGCGAGTCAAAGAAAACTCTTTCTTTTGGTTTTGAGGTGATTGGCATTATTCTTATTCCAGTCCATACAAAAGACAAAAATGTCTGTCATGTTACAAAGGTGGGAACAAGGAAAACTTTTGTCGCCTCTCGGGAGCTAAACTTTCCGATTCTATTTCAAAGCCATTCCAAAAGAAAATCTGTGAACAAACCTTATCGTAAATGAACAAGTTCACATTTGGTGTCAGCTACTTTTAAATTTGAATTTGAATCCCGCAGAAAGCATATTACTGTTTCTATTAACAAAATACGAGTTCGTTTTCAGTTTGATACCGCTTCAGACGTTACCTTAATTTCACGGTCCACTTAGCAACAATTAGGGAAACCTGACTTATTTAAAACTGACCACATTGCTTCTGTTAATGAAATTCTGCTATCCGTCAGTTGAATTGCACTGTTTGCTTTTTTCTTTTAGAAAAGTTTCTCTGGCACATGTTACGTCACAGACACTGGTCTCAATTCGGTGGGTCTTGCCTGGATAGACGCACTGGATCTTTTCTCTTTGCCATTCAACATTGTGTTTAACACATTTTCTCTTTCCTAACTTTTCGAGATTGAAAACTACTTTGCGCATTCTTTCAAAACGAAGTTCAGTGATGTTTTCACGGAGAATCTCGAGTGCTGCAACAAAGTTAAAGCCGCCCTCAAGTTGAAACCCGATGTGATGCTAATTTTTAGTCCCAAACGCTCTGTTTCTTTATGCTGCTCTTGGCTTAGCAGAAAAGGAGTTAAATCGCCTCCAGCAAGCCGGAGTAATCCAGCCAGCAAATTACTCTGCATGGGAGTCTCCCATTGTTGTGGTCAAGAAAGCAAACACTAAAGTTCGTATATGTGCAGATTTTTCCACAGGTTTAAATGACGTCTTAGATACATATTACTATCCGTTACCCACACCAGAAGATATGTTCACTAAACTTAATGAGGGAACTTGCTTTGCAGACTGATTTATCTGATGTTTTTTTTACAAATAGACGTTGATAAGGATTCAAAAGAATTGTTAACGATCAACACCCATAAATGTTTCTTAGAATCGGGCTTACTACTGGCGTTAAGTCAGCATCTGATTTATTCCATCATGTGATGATTGCTATGCTGAATGATTTAACTGGAACAGATGCATTTACTGGCGATATCATTATTTCAAGTGAAATTCAGGATGAACTTTTGAACCGTAAATCCTCTGTCTTTGAACGGATTCAGCAATATGGTTTTCAAGCCGAGAAATGTCAGTTTTTCCGGACGTCGATCAAGTACTTGGGTTTTATATTTGATAAGCATGGACGACGATCAGACCCAGAACATATTGCTGCTATCAAAAGTAATTCCAGCATCAGTAAACATTGCATAATTACATTCTTTTCTAGGCTTCGTAGGCCATTAGAGCTCATTTTTACCAGAACTCCACCATGATCGTGCTTCTCTAAACAATCTTCTTAAAAAAGATGTTCCCATGGACCTGGTCATCAGATTGCCAGTCTGCCTTCAAAAAGATAAAAAAATCTTTGCTTCCATCAGACTTACTTTTCACGCATTGCAATCCATCTCTGTGATTTCGGATGCTTCAGGCTATGCTATTGAAGCAGTGATTTCCCACGTTTTTCATGATGCTAGTCAGAAGGCCATTACTCATGCAGCAAGATCTTTGACTCCTGTCGAGCGGAACTATGCTCAATTTGAGAAAGAAACTTTGGCAATTATATTTGCCACAATGAAATTACACAAAATTCTTTATGAACGTAAATTTATCTGATTACTGACCACACACACCTGGTTAATATTTTTGGATCAAAAAAGGAATTCCTATTTATACTATAAGTCTCTTACAAAGATGGCCCACAATGTTATTGGATTATGAATCTTTCAATAAAGTACCAATCAACAAATTCAATTGAACTAGTAGATGCCTTATTCCGGCTTATAGATGTCCACCAGAATTTATCTGAAGATTCCGTTTTTGCTGAAGTATCGGTGGAAGGAGAAATTGTTTCAGTGCTTACAGCTACTGTAAGAACCCTGGCTGTCCCCTCGAAGATGATCCAGGAGACTACAGCTTCTGACCCACTGTTGCAGAAAGTGATTCACTACCGCTGTACAAAGTGGACTCAGACAGGTCCGGACAAAGATATTCAACCTTTTTACGATCGGAAATGGTCATTGTCTGTAGTGGATGCCTGTATTCATTTAGAGGAATGTGTGATTTTTCCACTGAATTTAGAAAATAATGTTCTAAAATAATTTAATTTTGGTCATCAGGGCATTACCCGCATGAAGGCTTTGGCACGTAGCTATGTCTATTGGCCAAACATGGATAAGCAATTAGAAGACCTTGCTCATAACTGGACAAAATGCCATTCAGCAGTAAAATCCCCGAGGAAATCAGAACTCTTTTCTTAGCCTGTCCCAAATGTTTTCTGTTACTAGTGGATGTCTATATTAATTGGCCTAAAATTTTTCCGATAATTCGCATCACATCTGAGGTAACCATTCTGAAATTACAACACATCTTCAACAGATTCGGAGTCCCAGAAACTTTACTTTCACTTCAGCAAAATTTTCAGATTTCTGCTAGCAGAATAGTATCAAACATACACACATCACCATTCCATCCATAATCGAATGGAAAAGTTGAGCGAAGTATCGGTGGAACCAGAAATTGTGCGATTTATGGATACCTTTAAGAGGGCAGTCCAAAATTTAAAATGGGAGGGCATGGTAACCGAAATGTTGGATGCATTCTTAAGAGGTTACAGATCCACACCAAACACAAACCCTGCAAACGGTAGTTCACCTGCCGAGGCTCTGTTGAACTGCAAAATTCGGTTATATGTAGACGTCATACGTCCAAGTGCACAAAATTCTCACAAGAGAAACACAGCAATGGAACAAAAATTCAACCGCCACCATAGAGCAGTAAGTCGTACTTTCAAACTGGGCCAACAGGTCTTAGCCAAAGACTTAACAAATGGCAAAGAGAAGTGAGCACAAGATTACAGACCGGACTTACAATGTCAGCGTGCAATCTTTCATTTGGGTACGTCAAGAAAACGAACTACGCTTTACTAAACTTGTAATATCCACAAACCAATGGTCAAATCTTCCACTCAACATTTGGTTGGACACTTTTGATTTCCGTCGGAGAAATGTTGCAACGTCGACGGAAAGCGGCAGAAGTGTTGAACATAGACCAAGATCTCGATTGGTGAAAACTAGAAAGCCAGTTAGTCGGACATTCCACCAAACAGCTACAATTAAACCCATAACACAAAACTTACCATCACACTAAAAAGGAAGTGTTAGTTTCAAAAGGGAAATAACTCTCTCGGAATAAAGGTGAAATATAACATAATGACCAAATAAATCTATTATTGCTTCTAGACGTGTCAATCCTTGTGTTTCTTGCTCCAAGTTACACAGTAAATGTAACCCACTGGAACAGGCGATAAAACAATATCCTCATAATCAACACTTAATTTATTCTAAAGGGTGTTTCATTAAGACGGATTATATATAAGAGTGTTTCATTAAGATGGTTCAAAGTCAGTAGTAAATAAATCAATGTTATCGGTGAAAATTTATTTATTTCTCTATTGGATCATGTTAACATTAACAAAAGGTGTTTCATCATCACGGATTATATATAAGGGTGTTTCATTAAGACGGATCAAAGTCAGAAGAAAATAAATCAGTGTTATTAGTGAAAATTTATTTATTTCTCTATTGGATCATGTTATTTAAGTCATGGCAATTATGTGTGAAATATAATATCGCCCAAATGTCCGTCAAATCTGAAAGAAAAAGATAAAATCATTAGACGCTTCATCTAAATTCATATTTAAAATCGGTCCAAGTTATTGGAACACACTTTATAGCCCGCGGTGGGGGGGCGAAGAGCATTACTCTCTTCTCCGCTACCAGATCTAGAGAAAATCTATCTGTAAATACAACAAACTATTTTTAAAATCAGATCATTTGAGGCACAACTTTGTTTAACGAGAAAATAGCCTAATTTAATTTTTGCAGAACAAAAATGCATTAAACTCAAGTTAAATAGTCTGATTTGCTTTGAATTTTCGTTGAAAATATTTTTTTTTATTCATCTTCCTCGCTATTACTGACATCCCTTTTGCTCGTCCTTTCGCGCGTGCGCAAATCCGTACAACTAAGTCGATTACGTTCACGTCAGCATCTTTCATTGTCACGTCGCTCTTTAGCATTTACAAGAACAAAGAGAAAAGCTGACAAATAATCAGTACCTTGCGCAAGTGCAGAATAATATTGCCACACATGAAGGGACTAAATGAACTAGTCATTAATAGACAACACGTGGAACACTTGTCAAGCGTCTTGCAAAAAATGGGAAAGACGATGACCAGAGCATTACGTAACTGGAGAGATAGTACGGAGATATACGCACACTTGAACTTCAGGTAAAAACTATCAGTCATTATTGAGCTTTTTAGTTGTCTCAGTCCTGAGTTGTCTCAATCTGATTTGGCTCAGTTCTGTGTTGTCTCAGTCCCGAGTTGTCTCAGTCTGATTTGTCTCAATTCTGAGTTGTCTCTGTCACTAATTTGTCTCAGTCCTGAGTTGTCTCACTCCTGAGTTGTCTCAATCCTGAGTTGGCTCAGTCCTTAGTTGGCTCAGTCCTTAGTTGGCTCAGTTCTATGCTGTCTCAGTCATGAGTTGGCTCAGTTCTATGTTGTCTCAGTCCTGAGTTAGCTCAGTTATGAGTTGGCTCACTTCTGTGTTGTCCCAGTGATGAGTTGTCTCATTCCTGAGTTGTCTCAGTTCTGTGTTGTTTCACTCCTGATTTGGCTCAGTTCTATATTGTCTCTGTCTTCAGTTGGCTCAGTTCTGTTTTGGCTCAGTCCTGAGTTGTTTCAGTCATGGATTGTCTCAGTCCTGAGTTGTCTCTGTCCTGAGTTGTCTCTGTCCTGAGTTGGCTCAGTTCTGTGTTGTCTCAGTCCTGAGTTGTCTCAGTCCTGAGTTGTTTCAGTCATAGATTGTCTCAGTTCTGAGTTGTCTCAGTTCTGATTTGTCTCTGTCCTGAATTGTCTCAGTTTTGAGTTGTCTCAGTCATGAGTTGGCTCAGTTCAATTTTGTCTCAGTCCTGAGTTGTCTCAGTCCTTGGTTGTCTCAGTCCTGAGTTGTCTCTGTCCTGAGTTGTCTCAGTCATAGATTGTCTCAGTTCTGAGTTGTCTCAGTTCTGATTTGTCTCTGTCCTGAATTGGCTCAGTCATGAGTTGGCTCAGTTCAGTTTTGTCTCAGTCCTGAGTTGTTTCAATCATGGATTGTCTCAGTCCTGAGTTTTCTCTGTCCTGAGTTGTCTCAGTCTTATGTTGTTTCAGTCCTGAGTTCTCTCGTATAATGGATACTGTCTCGGAATTATTAATCGGAGAGCAGAGTTCAAATTCCAACTGGGTTCATTATATTCACTAACGTGCAAGTGCACATGGAAAAGGTATGCATCCATCTTTCTCCCCCAGGTAAAGGTTAATTAGTAGGACCTGCATCACTAATTCATTATTACCTCGCCCATAAATTCTCACAATCTGAACATATTTTCAGGCTTTAAATAATAACGAATGAAGCAAGCAACCAACAAAATTAGCCTAATGGAATGATTCTTAACCCCTTTTTCTTGTCTTCATTCCTTTCAAACCATCAACCAGTTCTCGCGCTTCTTTCAAACTATCAACCAGTTCTCGCACCCCTTTCAAAGCAGAAATTAGTCTCTCACGCCCCTTTCAAACAATCAACAAGTTCTCACGCCCCTTTCAAACCAGAAACCAGTTCTCGCGCGCCTTTCAAACCAGAAACCAGTTCTTGCGCGCCTTTCAAACCAGAAAACAGTTGTCATGCCTCTTTCTAACCACCAACCAGTTCTCGCACCACTTTGAACTCAGGTACCAGTTCTCGCGCCCCTTTCAAATCCATACAACCAGTCCTCGCGCCCCTTTCAAACCAGATAACAGTTCTCGCTCCCCTTTCAAACCAATCGGTTCTCGCATCCCTTTCAAACCAGAAATCAGTTCTCGCACCCTTTTCAAACCACCAACCAGTTCTCGCATCCCTTTAAAATCACCAAATGGTTCACGCAACTACTTCCAGAATTGATGAAAAACAATATTGACCTCAGAACGCAGATTAATTTCATATTAGTAAAAAAAAAAAATTACGGTAACATGTCCTTGTACTATGCATGGTGTGTTGAGAATGATTCTGTTTGAACAACACACTCAATTACTTTGTTGCTATTGTTTTCTTCTTATAATGAAATCCAATCTTGGTATCTTGGTGCTGAATGCAACTCGCATGTCGTGTTCAGGATCCAGTCGATTGCTGCTCCTGGTTTTAGTGTGGAGCTGACAGGAAAATTCAGTTTCGCACAGGTATGTAGTCACGAATGGCACCAGCAGAGCATGAGCTTTCCTTGTCGGTACAGGATACGTTTTAACTGAAAAGCCCAGTATTGCTCCAGGCGACCATCAGTGAACTACATTGCTTAAAAAAAGACGTTTACCTAGAAAGAAAGAATACCGTTATTAATGAGAAGAGTTTAAATTAATGCCGGCAAGATTTCACATCTTTAGCATCAGTCCTTTATAGTCAGCCTATGAACTTTTCAGACCACCTTCATTGGTGTTATTTTTCAGGAGAATGTGAGATTTTAAAATCAAACAGACTTCGTCATGGCGTTTCTCTTCCTGAACGTTGTGTTTCTTTTTAATGTTTTACATCTGAAACGAAAGACATTTGTTTGACCGTCATTATCTTTAGACGTGTTAGGTACTTATCAGTTATATTGGTTCGGCGTAGTCAATGATACATGATTGAATTAAAAATGGATTTATCCACATGTCTATATATATGTTACGAAAGAGTGTGGTTGAGCAACAAACTCAGTGATTTTGTTTCTGTTGTTTTCTCTGAAGACAGCAAATCTTGGTGTCTTGATGCTTAGTGCTACTCCCCTATCGTTTTGAGGATCCAGTCGATTTCTGCTCCGCGTTTAAATTCGAAGCAGACAGGAAAGTCCAGTTTCTGAAATGTATTAGGTTGGTGCAAAAATAATGTCGTTTTCTCACATATGTTACTATGTAAGAAAACGACATTATTTTTGCACCAACCTAATATGTAAACGCGAAATGCACCATCAGAGCGAGAACACTTTTTGGCCAGTACAGGATACATTTTCAACTGAGAAGCCCAGAATTGCTCCAGGCGACCATCAGTGAACTCCATTTAGATCCCACAATTGTTTCTCAGATCGATGAGATATTCATTGATGTCGCTGTCACTATCAACACTACACTAGAGTTTATTTAATAAATCAGCCCTAATGATTCTGTATCCTCACACCCGCATAGGAACTGATATCGCATCTATAAGTGATGCGAGCAGCCCTGGGTTAGAACCACTTATCTAGTGAATTAAGCGTGAATTTGGTTACATATTAATTATGAATTTAATCACTGGGACGGGCAGTGTATACTCAGATTCAGTGGGAACTGGGCAGGCGATAGCTGAACAGTACCAGGAATCAGAGCAATCTCCCCTAAAATACTGTGTTAAGTTCCCTAGAAGGTAACGAGATCGACAAGCATTTGTCGAAGACCGGAAGAAACAACAGCTAAAAAATTGTGCTAAAAACAAAAAAGATGAGGAAAACCGTTCGTATTTAAATAATGTAAATGATGATAACTTCTCACCCCAGAAATTCAGATAGAAACAAAATTTAGTCAATTCCAAGATAGCAAAGATAAATGATAACTTCGAAATAGATCCATCCAAATAATCATACACTCTATTAACTAACTGAAGTCGTCGGTGTGTTATCTATGCGTTTAAAATTACGTTTGAACAATAGTTACACTCTAATCGAGTAAAAAACTTATACAAATTATTAAGTTGGTGCAAAAATAATGACGTACTAATGTCGTTTTTTGACGTTAAAAATACGTCAAAAACCGACATTATTACGTCATTATTTTTGCACCAACCTGATAAAAGATAGAAGTTAACAAGACGACCCAGGTCCGCGAGCCACAAACTGAAGACGTCAGAATGAAGCAACTCTAGAAATCTGTCTTATAATTGTCTTAACAGATAACGGAAAATATGACAAACAAATTCGAAGGGGCTTTGGAATAGCGAAAGATGCCTTCCAAAATTAAAGTATTAACTACTCACCCATCTTAAGTTAGATCTTGCGACCTGTCAAATCAGAAGCAGCCTCCCGTCCCATATCAAAGTTTTCTGTTAGTAGGAATAACGCGATTATATCTATAGTCGGGCTGGTCATATAGCATATAGCACCCAAGTATTAACCAGACTTCGGTGATCGGACATGAACCGGTGTCTCGACGTATGACCGTAAGCTAAAGTGTTAGCAAATAGGAAAATTTCGCCAGAAACAAAGAGTGCTGAATTGCTATGTAATAAGAATCCGTCTCTACGACAGAATGCTGAATTATTTCTCCAATGATGAAGAGAAGATTTAAGGCAATAGAGATATTATTCAAATCAGGAGCACAGGGACGGTGGTCAACCAGTTTAAAGCCACAGTCACGCACATTGAAACCAAGGATATGTGTGCAGGGGCATTGTCATAGTGAAAAAAAAAACCCTTTCGTCAGTTTTCCGGGGTTTTGGTCTCGGTAGCTTTTTGTAATGGGATCAGAAAATTATATTAATCTTCATTAATAGTACGGTCTGTTTGAAGATAGTTAATGAACATAATACCTTTTGTATCCCAGAAAGCTGAGGAAAGCTCATCCTGCAGATGAGATGACCTTGGCCTTCTTTGGAGCATGTGAGCAGTGTTTCCTCTGCATGGATTATCACTATCTTGGGCTCAATGATAAACCCATCCTGGATTAGGAAATGTTCAATCTAGCTTAATCTGCCTCAAAAATGTCAGTTTTTCCCGTGATGGGATTAGTCTGGTGCGCCTTTTATCAGGTGTCAGAACACGTGGCAACCACCGAAAAGAAACCTTCGTCATGCCAAGTCCATCGCACAGAATATTCTCAATTCCCTCATGGGATAAACTACTAGTATTGGCTACCTATACCTATAATTCTCAAGATGGGTGTGTATGTATGTGTGTGTGATCGAATGTTGTTTATGCATTTCCACAGTTTTCATCCTCTTTCGATGAAATATTTTTTGTTTGATAGATAATTCTTCAGTGCCTATTTTGAGTCCAAATTGACTGGAGAAATTACAACCTTGAAGGCGAAAAATCGAAAAAAACGATTTTTTACTCTTTGCGCAAAAATCAAAGGCAAAATTTAATGTCTATAAAAAACAGCGTACACTCAATTTAGAGAGCTGAAAACTAAGGCAAAAGATTATTAGAATTATAAATAAATATATAAATAAAAATTAAATAAAAATTATAAATAAATATATTATAAATAAAGATTACCGTATATTATTATTATGATCGTCCATGAAATTGGTTTCTTCCTTGTAAAATTGTGAACACAAAAACGGCCTTTTCAGCCCCCACTTCAAATTGTTATCCCCGCCATTTGGGGATGTACCTCAGTTGCACTCAATTGTTGTTACCAATATTGATTTTCAGTTGAGCTGACTTAAATTTAAACTGCTCCAATTGAATGCAAAAATCCCCTTTAATGAAACACCCGGTCGATGACGGGTTATAATGCTAGTTTGATTTACAGTTAATCCCCTGCCATCCGTCATCATGTGGTGAACACCTTCAATATTTTCTTCGGCGTTGACAGTTGCAGGGCGTCTAGACATCGGGATATCTTCAATATTTTCCATTTCTCTCCTAAATTCAGATGCACACTTTTGTCTTGTTGGCAAAGCTGGGGCGTGATCCCTAAATGTAGCAACAATATCAGTTCCTGTCTTTGGAGGTTAAACTCTTTTTCTCTACGTACTTGATAATACTACCATGCCAAATTTTGTCCATTTTCAAGAGAAGTCGCTAATAGTTACTTTCGAATTCTTCTTTGAACACTCCCACGTCTGTTGCCATATATGGTCTGGTACCACTGCTGTTCATATCGAGGTTCTCGACAAAATGCAAAGAAGGATATGCAATATGATCGGTCCTGACTTATGGTCTCGACTCCAGTCATTTTCTTGCTGACGTATAACTGGCTTTTCTATAAATATTTTCATGACATCTGCTCTAATGAGCCTCAAGGACACACGGCACAGTGGATAAAGACGTTAGCTAGATCCAGTGACAGGACCCAAAGAGTGTGAATTCAATACACGGCTAAAGCAGTGGAGAACTTTTAGAAGAAAATTAACTGGAGATAACTGATAACTGACATCCATTAAACATGGCACGTGGAACTGGAATAGTCTACCCCAGTGAGCGAAATAAAGGGTTCAGTTCAACATTCCCACCACCTGAAGAAGGCCGGAGCGTACAATATTTGTAATAAATATGGCGACAGAGATGAGGACAATAGTCCGAATAATATAAATAATATACATAATACCTCATCTCAGAAATATAGACAGATGCTCTAACGAGTTATTTTCACTACTAGCCTGACTGCATGTATTTAAGCGTGCTACTCGTTTTTCATCTCGAAACAGTTAAATGTAACCAAGTCTTCTACTTCAACAGCTTCTTTTCTCGCACTTCCTGACAGTGGAACTACCTTCCACTTAATTGATTCCCTGATAACTATATTCTTCAAAAAATTAAATGTAATGTCAATCGACAAATTCTGATCTTGATCTCCGCTCTTCTTTTTATCCTCATCCGTTCTTCATTTTATCTTTTCCTCGACCCAGCTATATCCAGTCTTTTACCATACTTACACACTCTGTAGCCACTTGCGTACTAGTGGCACCCCCTTGCTTGAGGTGAATTGCTTAGAAAAAGAAGTTTACCTGTAAAGAAAGAATGCTGTTATTAATGAAAAGAGTTTAAATTAATGCCTGCAAGATTTCACAGAGCTAGCATTACTCCTTCATAGTCAGCCTAAGAACCTTTCAGCCCACTGGAAAGAAACAATTCTGTTATTAGTAAGAAGAGTTTAAATTAATGCCTGCAAGATTTCACAGCTTTAGCATCACCCCATCTTTTTCCGGAGAATGTGAGATGTTAAGATCAAACAGACTTCGTTATGGCGTTTCTCTTAAGGAACGTTGAGGTTTTTATGTTTTACATCAGAAACGAAAGACATATACCGTTTGACCGTCAGTATCTTTAGATGTGTTAGGTACTTATCGGTTATGTCGTCGTAGTCAATGAATGAAAAATACATTTATCCACATGTATATTTTATGCTTCCGGAGCGAAAGATTGGCAATTGCAGACAGACAGTCTCACTGACACCCCCCACCGACCGCCTTATTACAAGATACGATTAGAACGAAAAATGATCTTTGCAATTTACATTTTGCATCATCTCCTGGATTCTCTCCCAAAATATCTCGATGTCGTGAGATGGATATAATCAAAATTAGATTGATAAATATCCAAGTTGGTTAATTGAACTACATATCAATACTTACAGGACAACAATCACAAGGGATTAATAGATAGCTAGAAATAACACAGATGTAAACTACAGTAAGAAATGAAGCCATAGGTTCGTTAAACATGGGAGTCACTTAGTCGACTCAGGTCCTTCTTACATTAGAGTGAAAAATGCTGACATAGGTCCAGTCTACTCTAGAGTCGAAAACGTCTGGCATTGTTAACACAAGAATAAAAAGATAGAAATATGGTATGTTTAAACTAGAAGCATGTTGTGGATTCCGGGATGAAATCGGGACCCAAATGAATGACAAACGCAGGAATAAAATATAGCAATTAAATGTATTGACACAATAATACAATTGGTAATACGGTTAGTAGATCCAGAAATGCGGTTAGTAGCAATTATAATATATATACAATCTTGGAAATTCAGTATCGAAGTATGACTTCCTTCTGAGTCAACGTGCTTGCAACTGTGACTCCTACAAAGCGGTTACCTCACACTCTTACTCTTTCACTAGGATAAGAAACGTTGACAGAGCTTTACGCTAGAATAAAAAGGTAGACGTTGGAAGGATGTAAACGATATTAAGAAACGTAAGACTAGAAACAGTTGACACTACAGCAAGAAACGTAAATATAGATTCGGTTTATGCTAGAATCAAAAAGGTAGCCGTATGTACGACTTACACTACAGATAGCGATAAATCTAGTTTATACTAGAAAGCAAAAAGTTGACATATGTACGATTTATACTACAGTCAGAAACGCAGACATAAGTCAGGTTTAAGCAAAATTTTAAAAAATTATAGAAATAAGTCTGCTTTGCATCAGAATAACAAACGTAGACTTAGATGTACTCTAGAATTAAAAAGGTAAATATTGTTAGGATTTACATTACATTGGGAAACGGAGAATTAGTAATGGTTTACAATAGAGTAGAAAACGTACACATTGGTCTTGTTTACGGTAAGATTAAAAAGAAAAACATAGAAATAGAAATGGTTTACACTAGAGTAAGGAACGTAGACATAGGTCCGGTCTACACTCGAGTAAGAAACGTAGATATAGGTCCGGTTTACACTAGAGTAAGAAACGTAGACATAGGTCCGGTTTACACTTGAGTAAGGAACGTATACATAGATCCGGTTTACACTAGAGTAAGGAACGTATACATAGGTCCGGTTTACACTAGATTAAGAAACGTAGACATAGGTCCGGTTTACATTCGAGTAAGAAACGTAGACATAGGTCCGGTTCACACTAGAGTAAGGAACGTATACATAGGTCCGGTTTACACTAGAGTAAGGAACGTATACATAGGACCGGTTTACACTAGAGTAAGGAACGTATACATAGGTCCGGTTTGCACTAGAGTAAGGAACGTAGACATCGTTCCGGTTTACACTAGAGTAAGGAACGTAGACATCGTTCCGGTTTACACTAGAGTAAGGAACGTAGACATAGGTCCCGTTTGCAGAAGAGTAAGGAAAGTAGACATAGGTTCGTTTTACATTATAGTAAACAAGGCAGACGTTGGTTAGATTTACGCAAGAATCAAAAACCTAGGTGAGTCCTTTTTACACTAGAGTACAAAAAGCAGCCATAGGTCCGGTTTACACAAGAATAAAAAGGTAGATATATGTCTGGTTTGAACTAGTGGAAGAAACGTAGATTTAGCTTTTCATTAGAATAAAAAAGCTAGACATATGCACGATTTACACTACAGTTGGAAACGTAGAAATAGGAACGGTTTACACTAGAGTAAGGAACGTATACATAGGTCCGGTTTACACTAGAGTAAGGAACGTGTACATAGCTCCGGTTTACACTCGAATTAAAAATGTAGACATATATACGATTTAGACTACAGTTTTAAACGTAAAGATAGTTCCGGTTTATATTAAAATAAAAATAAAAAATAGACATAGAATCAATTTGTACTGGAGTAAGAAACGTAGACATAGAACAGGTTTGCACTCGAATTAAAAAAAAAGTTAGATATATGTAGGATTTACACTACAGTCGGAAAAGTAGACATAGGTCCGGTTTACACTATAAAAATAGAAACATATAAACAATTTACAGTAGAGCAAGAAACTTAGATATAAGTCCGGTTTACACTAGATGGAAAAAAAATATAAAGATAGTTCTGGTTTCCGTTGGATTAATAAGCGTTGATATAGGTTTGGTTTACACTAGAATAAAAAAATAAAATATAGACACAATTTGCACTAGAGTAAGAAACGTAGACAAAGGTCAGGTTTAAACTAGAATAAGACACATGAACATATGTCTGGTTTACACTAGAAGAAGAAACGTAGACATAGGTCCGGTTTACACTAGAATAATAAGCGTAAACATAGTTCCGGTTCATGCTAGATTAAGAAACGTAAACATAAGTCTGGTTTACACTCGAATTAAAAAGGTAGACATATGTACGGTTTACAATACAGTCGGAAACGTAGACATAGGTCCGGTTTACACTAGAAGAAAAGAAAGTTACACATAGAAACAATTTAAACTAGAGTTAGAAAAGTAGAAATAGATATGTTTTTCATTCGAATGAAAAAGTTAGACATATGTTCAGTCAAAAACTGAGTCAAGATGCAGATATTGGCCGCGCTTATATCAGTTTCTGTAAATATCCAATATAAAAAAATTTCCTTGTCATTTTTTATTTTGTTTTTGTGGATTACCCGATATTATTGCTAACAGGTTTCAACTAAAAGTTGTCACACTCACAGTGAACCTCAGGGATGTCGACCTTACAAAGAAATCTCGCTTATCATCCCCCATATCTGATCTCACATAAAAATTAAAGGGTCTCACAATACATAATTTGAGGATATAATAATATTTATATGCGTAATATATCGTGTGACTCTCAGATATAATTATTTCCCTTTATTAAAAATAATGATGACGATTTATTTTCGGAGGTGTCAGGTTATATTATGTAAAGTTCACTATATTAATCATATTAGTAATAGTAATATTAGCCGTTACCTTATAAGGAAACATTCGGCATTTATTCATGGAACAGCCAGTACTACTTTAGTTTGAAATTTATAAAATATTTCTCATAAAACAATTTTTCAGGAAAATAGCTTTCTTAAGTTCAGTAGCTGTTATTGCTTTTTCCAGTATTAATGGCGGTTTCCTTCCTAAACCTTTATTTGAGATAGTGTAGAACATAAACATTTTGGTTATATTATTATTTTATTCGAGTTACATGTGCGATCCATTTTATTTGTTGCTGCTGTTGGAAGTCCTCAAGTGAAGTAGTTTCTGTTATTTGGTACAGTTCATTGTGTTTTGATTCAGTAGCGCCAGTTCACAATGTTATTAGGTTGGTGCAAAAATAATGTCGTTTTATGACGTTCAACTTCAAAAGAAAAATGACATTATTTTTGCACCAACCTAATAGATGAAGGATCGTCTTCACCAAGACCTTCAGTCTTCACTTACTCGAAGTCATTTTTAATCATTGTTCTTAGAAAACGGTTGTATAGAGCTGATAATTTATATCAGTGGTTTTCAACCTTTTTGCTGGAGCAGAACTACAAGGAAACATTCCAGCGGCTCGAGGAACCCCTGCAATAAATTGTCTTATGCAAAAAAAAGCTTTCAATTATTAAAATAAAATAAAAATACTCAATATTTTTACCAAGATTTAAAAAAAAAAAATTTCAAAAGTAATTTCATTCATTTGTGAATAAGTCCTAAAAGTTTCATTAATATCCGACAATTATTTGATTTTTGCGAGAATTTCCAAATTAATGTGTTTGTCACCGAAAAAACAGTGGGTGATATAATTTTTACGTTTTCCATTGTAAAACAGTCGTTACGTTTGTTTAACCGCTAACTCAAATCAAAACAAAATTTTCTGACAAAATTTCTAAAATGTTCGAAGGGATTAAAAAATTTTAAAAAATAATTAAAAATTACTTTGATCTTTCCCCTTAATAAAAATATAAACATTTTGATGGAAAAAGTTTGTTTCATTAAGTTTGGAACCTTTTTTTTTTCATACTATGCTGTTTTGTTATTGATTTAGTGGAGGTACCTAAACACACATATCTGCACAGGAGAATTAAAAATTACTGTCAATCATAGGACTTGTGTAACTTCTTGCGGAACCCCTGGGTTTTGCTGGCGGAACGCTAGGTTTCCGCAGAACCCTGGTTGTAAACCTCTGATTTAGATAGTTCTAAGCGGGTTCGGCGCCGTGCATAACATCCATATGAACGTCTCGGTCTGGTGAGGCTATTTAAGAACATCACTAGAATTTCCAGATTAATGTTTTATCTCTTTAGCATTTTGTAGTGTTGTGTAGAACTATCACTAGCGCAGCCTTTTCTGTGTTCATTTTCTTTATCTTCTATACTAAACGTTTTTATTACTCATCCATACACCGAGATATTTGAAGAGTTTGGTATTTAAAATCGAAAAGATCTCCCATATACAAGACTACATCATTTTCTTATTATTCAATCTTTAACTAAACTATTAGGACCTTGAATAAATTCTCGTTGTTTAGTTTCAGATGGTAACGGTTCTATAAGGAAGTAAAAAAAATATTTTTTTGGATGTGCGGGTGTTATAATGAATAGCTGCTCGGAATCGGAGAGCCGGGTTCGATTTCTTGTAGCGTTCGTTATATTCAGTTACACGCAAACAACATTGTGAAATATATAAATACATTTTTCCTCTCAACTATGGGTTTAATTGTATGAGTAGCGTGAATAAAAATCATTGTTATTCTAAAATGAATTATTAAGACATTATTCACACACACAAAAAAGTTTTATTATTAAAATGCTTAACATATTTCGGCTTTAAATAATCCACAAAGTTATAAGAAAGCGTAAAGAAAACAACAACAAATCACTCAACATACAAAATATTCATATGTGCAATGTTGACATTCTGTTACTCTCATCTGTTTTTCAACAATTATTAGGTTGGTGATAAAATAATGTCGTTTTCTCACATAGTAACATATGTGAGAAAACGACATTATTTTTGCACCAACCTAATAATTTTAGTCCTGGTTAAGACGATAAACTACATCCGGCGGCAAGGCCTCTGATCGGAAGATTGAAGGTTTTGAGGAGCCTGAAACTATTTCTAAATTGATGTTATTCTCAGATCTACCCTGACCCGAGGTAGTAGCACCTGTTAAGCTATGGACAAATAGTGCACCTCTCCAAACAGTATGAAAATATAAAAATACATTTTATAGTAAAAATATCAGCAGTATAGATTTTTTATAGTAAAATTGCCAACAAAAAATTATTTGTAATTGAAGGCATACAGTTGCTTACAAATTATTTAGATTTCCGCATTAAATAACCCATAGAGATGTTGATATGCCGTTAAACAAAATCAACTATTAATTTAAAATTATTCACTGTATGATTTTTATATGAATTCTGTCAGTTTTATTGTTCCCGAAATATCTTTAATTTCGTAATATTTCTTTTAACGAAGAACTATAAATCCTCAATTAGAATAAAATATCTTGAGACTTTCGCTTCTATTCTATTGATTTAGCGTGTTTGAAACCATTTTTGGCAAGTTGGGTAATATTCAGGGTTTTGAAAAATGAAGGTGTGTTTAGTTAAAAGCTTCTTGGGAATTAACAGTGACAGTAGATAATCCTCTTTTCTAAGAACTTACACTAATTCACTGAGTTTATCTTGGCACAAACATTTCATTTAACGTTACCTATATATTATAATTTCAAATTTGGTGTAGATTCTATTCTATGCCACCATTTATATTCGCTCCCTTTTCATGAAGAACCCAACTTCTAATGGAGCCATCAGGTCCATTAAATATACATTTCCATCCATCAATAAAATAAATTTGTGTTAAGAAATCAGGTACTTTTTTCAAACAACGCACACATTTCTACCAGGAAAAATTACTAAAGTTGGTTGTATTTAGGTAGTATTTGTCATTCTGGTTGCATTTGAAATACAGTGTAACCCGGATATAAGAGAGTTGTCGGGACCGGAGAAGTCGTCTCTTTTATCCGGGTTTCTCTTTTATCCGAGTTTCTCTAATATCCGGGTTTGGCTTATTTTATATACATTAACACAGGCTCTAATTTGGGACCAGAGAAAATCTCTCTTATCCCAGTCTCTTATATCCGGGTTACACTGTACCAACTTCTTAAAAAATATATCTTTGCTTACCATTTTGAATATTTTGTGACTCACTTTTCAATAACTGTTTTCACCAATCGATAATTGTACAATATCTTGTGTCGCTTTTGTGGCTATATCTTTCCTGTATTCAATGGTAATCATTATTTATCTGAAATTAAAATAAAAATACCAGTAATTATAATATAATATGTTTTTATTTATAAAAGAAGTAAAACCTGGTTGCTTGGTGAAATATTAAACTAACCAAAAATAATCTTTATATACAATACGCCACACACACACGCATACACACACACACACACACACACACACATATATATATATATATATATATATATATATATATATATATATATATATATATAAATTCATGAATTATTCATACATAAAACAAATACAAAGGTTAATGATTAAATGGCGAGAAATCCATATTCGCGAACAATTCAATAATATACAAAAACCCCGAATCTGTTTATGAATGAAAAGATCCTGTTTTATAAATTTCCGTCGCACTAGATCTTTTTATTTTACACGCTTTCGTCTGTTCTTACAGACATCCTCAGGTATGAAATATTGTGTTCTTGTTTATACTTTCAGTAATAAGTGGACAAACAAAAACAAGGTTGTAATCCGAAAAATGCTATGAGAAATGTGTGTTATAGTTTTGGAACGTGCAGTCGCAACGCTGAGTTTGAATTTAAATTTTAAGGTTAAATTTATAAAACAGGATCTTTTCATTCATAAACAGATTCGGAGTTTTTGTATATTATTGAATTGTTCGCGAAGATGGATTTATCGCCATTTAATCATTAACCTTTGTATTTGTTTTATGTATGAATAATTCATGAATTTGTAAATTGATTGCACCTTTATTGAAATATATATATATATATATATATATATATATATATATATATATATATATATATATATATACCCAAGTATAGGATTGGTGTATACGGAATAAATTCCAATAACCAACAAATACTATTCTTAAAAGAGTGCTCAATACAGAGTAGAGCAAAGATAATTATTTATTCGAAAATTATAACATAAATATGTTATAAAATCACTATAAAAATGGCCATTTTGTTTCAACATTTCTGATGTCCTGCCAAGTGATGGTGTTGAATGTAGAATAAAGGGTTTTCCTATTATATATATATATATATATATATATATATATATATATATATATATATGTGTGTGTGTGTGTGTGTGTGTGTATCTTCTATATATATTATATATGCGCCGTACTTATTGTAAAGTCCTTAATATCAGTGATAGTGCTAACACATTTAGTTGTATGGATATGAGTTTGTGACCGTGGGTTTCACGCTTTTGTTATTATCAGACAAACAGAAGTGTTTTGAGGATAATATACGGATATCTTTCCTGGAGTGTTTATAAATTGTACACTGTCTAATTATTAACATTAAATTGTAACTGGATTAAACGAAAATTACTTACAATGTAATACATATTACTTATAATACATTCCTTCTAGCCATCAATTTTGACGGCACGGGTATACTAGTTGTAAATATTTCCAAATAACACATATCCTCCTGTCACCAGTTTTATCTAAATCCTTTCTTTTTTCCATTTCCCTAAACTATTAGGACCTTGAATAAATTCTTGCTGTTTTCCAACAGATGGTTTTCCCAGAACTGCGTGCGTGTAGTTTCAGATGGTAACGGATCTATAAGGAAATACTATAAGCAACCTTGAAATTCAGTGTATGTCATTTCACCGAAGTGTCTTTCTTTCTGTCTATATTTCTGAGATGAGGCATTATGTACACTATTTGCATTGCTCGGACTATTGTCCTTATCTTTGTCGCCATATTTATTACAACGTTTTGGCCGTTGTACGCTCCGGCGTTCTTCAGATGGTTGGAATGTCGACATTCCAACCATCTGAAGAAGGCTGGAGCGTACAACGGCCGAAACGTTGTAATAAATATGGCGACAAAGATGAGGACGATAGTCCGAGCAATATAAATAGTGTAAACAACTTTGTTTTTCATAGCGTTAAACATGTCAGATTTCGTGCCAAAAAATATATATTTGCGGGGAATTTTACTGAACTACTTTATTCAAAAGAAATCTGCAACTGAAGCGCACAGAATTCTTGTTGAGTCTTACGGCGACCATGATCTGTCGGAAACCGTGCAAAGATTGGTTTAGACGCTTCAAAAATAACAATTTTGATGTTGAAGATAAAGAACGTTCTGGCGCATGGAAAAAGTTTGAAGACTAAGAATTGGAGGTATTACTTCACGAAGACTCATGCCAAGCGCAAGCTGAACTTGCAGAATCATTGGGAGTGGATCAAACTACGACGTCGAAACGTTTGAAAGCATTAGGAATGATTCAAAAGCTAGGACATTGGGTGTCATACGAGTTGAAGCTGGGAGACTTCGAACGGCTTCTTGTCACGTGTGAACAGCTGCTTCAACGACAGAAAAGGATAGGTTTTTTGCATCGTATCATGACCGACAATGAAAAGTGGATACACTACGATAACCCTAAGTGTAGAAGATCATGGGTAAGCCTGGCTATGCATCAACATCGGCGGCAAAGACGAATATTCATGATTCGAAGCTTCTACCTTGCATTTGATGGGATCAGCTGGGTGTAGTTTATTATCAGCTGCTCAAACCAACCGAAAACATCACGGGATCAATATCGACTACAACTGATGCGTTTGAACCGAGCAGTAAAGAAAAGAATATCCGCTATATAATCAGAGATACGGCAACGTGATTTTTTAATATGACAACTCTAGGACACATGTTGCAAAACAGGTGAAAGCTTACTTGGAAACGCTTAAAAGGGAAGTTCTACCCCACCCGCCGAATTCACCAGACATTGCCCCGTCCGATTATCACTTGTTCCGATCGATAGCACATGGCCTGGCTGAGCAAAGCTTTCATTCTTATGAAGATGGTAAAAAAATGGGTCGATTCGTTTGGTTTGTTTTACGGCATATCAACCTCAATGGGTTATTTAATGCCAACAAAATTGTCATTGCTGGTAATATTTTGTTTTGTCAAAAATCTATTTCTGGTAATATGTTTTCCTCAAAAATGTATTGCTGGTAATAGTTTTTTCTTCAAAAATTTATTGCTGGAAAAAATATTTTTACAAAGCATTTCTCGTATTAAAACCTGTTTTTGCACTCTCATATTGTTTTTACCACAATTTTGGGGTTAACTATTTGCCCATACCTGGGACCCTAACAAGTGCTACCACCCTAGTTCCGGGTGGACCTGGGAACACTAGCAATTAAGAGGTGGTTTCACGGTCCTCAAAACGTCCTGATCAGAGGCATGCTGCTGGACGTAGTTTATCGTCTAATGCAGGGCGTGGATGTAGTTTATCGTCATACGCAGGACGTGGGTCAATTCGTGGTTAGCTTCAAAAGACATTTCCTTTTTCCGACGTGGAATTCAAATGCTGCTAGAAAGATAACAAAATAATAGTAATCGCTAGCGATGAACAATTCTTTCAGTGACATGTTTCTTACTGATTTTTGTAAATAAAATATTACTTTTTATGAAAAAACAGTGACAACTTTATACAAAGTTCAAATATAATTATAAACTATAATTTTAGAAAATGTAAGTCCAACTGTTAAATGCTGAAAAGTTTCAGCGTTTTCTTCCTAAATCAAAAATATACCAAATAGAATGTTCTTAACAGAAGCAAAAAAAAAAACAAAAAACGATATCAATTTAAGCCGACACTAGGAAGATATGAACGACAACCGGCATTATAAGCATGCCGGCATATCTACCATTGGAGACACGGATTGAGAAATTAGAGAAATTAGTTCGAATTCCAGTCATTCGTTACATTCACTTCAAAAAATGTATGGATCCATCTCTTCCCCCAAGCTATGGGTAATTAACAGAACAGACTGAGCCCTTGGATGGCAACCGGTCTAGGAGAAGGACAACTCTGAATTCAAAACTTCTGACTATTTTTAATGGATGTCAGGACAGACAAATGGCACAGTGGATAAAGGCGTTGGTTAGATCCAGTGAGAGGACCCAAAGCGTGAGTTCAATACCCGGTTAAGGCAGTGGAGAACTTTCAGAGGGAAATTAACAAGAGATAACTGATAACTGACATCCATTGAAACATGTCACGTGGAACTAGAACAGTCTACTCCAGTGAGCGAAATAAAGGGTTCAGTTCGACATTCCAACCACCTGAAGAAGGACGAAGCGTACAACGGCCGAAACGTTGTAATAAATATGGCGACAAAGATGAGGACAATAGTCCGAATAATATAAATAGTGTACATAATACCTCATCTAAGGAATATAGACAGATTCTGACTATGTGTTAAATAACCTCACCAACCCGCAAATAGCCAAGCATGGTGAGTACCTCTACGCCTCTGCAGACAATCAATCAAAGGAAGGGGTTTCTTGAAATGGATTTGGATATCTACCATATTTATTCATCCGGGAAATTTCACACACTGCAGTTGGTTATTAATAAGTGTATTTTGAAAACTGACCTCCATAATAAAATCCGCCGTAGATCAGACAAGCGGAAGTTGTTCGTGTTTGTCACCAAAAAGGAAAACAGTGAAATGATATTGTGAATTTTCGGATGAGCAATTTCCTTCTGTCGTTTTATTTCTGTATCAAAGAAGGCGTTTCATAATGAATCCAGAATAATCGCCATCAAGCTGTTAAAGGCGGGAAAATATTTGCAATATCCACCTTTCTGTCAGTAGCGTCGTGTTATATAATATGTCATGGCTATTTATGTTTGCGAAGAGGATTTATAAATGTATTGGGTTAGAACGAACGTTCTCAATGTTTTTCAATAGATTTTTTTAATCATCTCACCCCATGAAAGGCAATAAAATCACTAAGACACAAGAGGTTAATGGATGTGAAAGAATAAGAAAAAGAAAAACGTTATTAACGGGCGATAATAATAATAGAAAAGGAATCAAGAAGACAGAAGATAATTATTGATATTGCATTTAAATTTTTGAAGATAAAAGTTGGCTAGAAAGCATTGTCCGCAAAAGAGAAGGGCGAAAAAAGAAACTAAAGATTGTAAACTTGATTTCGTTTCACACGTGACTTAAATTTATTAAATATATCGCATATTCTTAAAAGTGTAATTTCAATTCGCCTTTCTAGTTTGCATTGTAAATTTTAACTGTTTTCGTGTTAAAAGGGTAAGTCGAATAAAATTTGATGCTCTTTTCTTTCTGGAAAGTAAAAATGGTGTACAAAAAGAAAAAAACAGATATGTGCCATTTATGGGGATGGTGCCATAGCTAAGAATACTGTTTATAAGGAGTTTGCTAAATCCCGAAGTGAAAATTTTGATCTGGAAAACTGACGACATCCCACCAAAACTGCAGTCATTGATTATGTACAAATGGAGACAATGATTAAAATAATCCGTGTCACAAAACACAGTAAAGTAAAATAAATGCATCTCTGAACAAACAGCAAAAAAGATATGTGCCGTTTTTGGTGGTAGCACCATAAATGAAAATACTTTCGCTGAGTCCCTAGATTCAGGAGAGGGAATTTTGATCTGGAAGACCGAGAAAGTTTCTGGCGACATTTAGCTATTGATATAGACGGAATCTTAACGCTGATTAAAAATAATCCAGGTCACACGACACGGGTGATCGCAAAAATACTCCACTCATATCATACTAGCATTTAAGGCATTTGAAAGAAATTGTATAGGAGAATCACTACGATGTTTGAGTGTCTAACAGGAAAAAATTAATGAACCAAATTTCCATCTACTATTCTCAGCTCAAATCTATCAACAGGATCCATTTTTTAAAAGAAAGGTTACAAACGATGAAAGGTAATTTGTTTGGAACAATGTGGAGCGGAAATGGTCACGAGATAAATGAAATGAGCTGCTCTTAAATATCCCAAAATACGGTCTGCATCCGAAACAGATGATGCTATGCATCTGTTGGAATTGGACAAGCGTTGTTCATTAAAGGTTCCTTCTGTAAAATCAGCTCAATGAATTTATACTGCTCCTCACTGGATTCATTAAAAGTATCTGGAACTGGGCAACCAAAAGAGTGCGTCTTCCATCAGGACAACACCAAACTTTGAAGACCCGGCAGAAATTGGTACAGTTTTGGCCAAGATGTTCCACTACACCCACCATACTCACCCGACTTTTCACCTTCGGATTATCACTTATTTCGATCCTTCAAAATTCCCTCGATTCCTGTAAAAATCACATTGACTAGTTTAGGGGTCGGCAGCCTTTTGCAAACCATGTGCCGACTTAGTGTTTTAAAATAATTCAGTGTGCCAACAGCATACATATTTTTATACAAGTCAAGGTCAATATACCTGTTCTACAATATATTTTATATAGTAATATATAGTATATATACTTTAGTATATATTAAAATTGAAACCACTAAATATCTTCTTTGCATTGTTGTTGATATTGGTTCGGACTTCGTGATGTCATTTGCGACTGCGTGCCATTGGAAATTGCTTGGCGGGACACGCGTGTCGTAAGTTGCCGACCCCTGGACTAGACTATTGTTCCAAGGGGCGGCTCATCAATTTAGGACAACAAAGGGTGTGATCTACTAATTGGAGGCAGCGGGATCAAGGTAATGATAGTAACAGAAGTTAGAAAATAAGGGAGAATTCGAAGGCATATTTTATACGCACCGTGTCCATTCAGAACGTTGGCGATCATGTCTCTCCAAAATTTCCTCATCTTTGTAAATTTTATCTTTTTTTTTATTTCTCCTAAACACTATTCTGCCAATCCACAATCCCGTTAGGTAGGCAATTCGTTGCTTTCTTCTGTTCCTCTTGCCTCCAGTATGTCCTACGAGTGTCAAATTTTCCAAGCCGTTTTTCCTCATTATATGCCCTAGAGCAGGGGTCGACAACCTTTTGATAACTATATGCCGAATTAGTGTTTTAAAATCATTAAGTGTGCCAACAGCATACGCATTTTTATACAAGGTCAATATACCTGTTTTACAATATATTATATATAGTAATATATAGTCTATATACTATAGTATATATTAAAATTGAAACAGATAAATATCTTCTATGCTTTGTTGTAGTTATTAGTTCGGACTTTGTGATGGCATTTGCGGCTGCGTGCCATTGGAAATTGCTTGGCGTGCCGCGTGTGGTACGCGTGCCGTATATTGTCGAGCCCTGGACTAGTTCATGACCCAGAATGATGCCATGCTCTAGGTGAATGGTATCATAATTCTGGCTCAAAGATAGGAAAAGGTAGTGAAACAAAATTATATATATATATATATATATATATATATATATATATATATATATATATATATATATATATATATACAACTAAAGAAAACCAATTATGTTGGTGTGACAAACAGACAACATGCCAGAGCACCTAACACCTTAACCCGGAAAAACAACCAACAAGAAAACAAACAAACAAAAAAAAAAGAAAGACAAAAACGCAAACACCTACCTACTCAGTAAAGTGTTAAACACCCATATTATCTTCACAGCATCAAGTCCTAACAAAGAACAGCCCGAGATGTTATCTGAGTTTCACGCTCTCACGTTCCTCAGACGACTAGAAATCTAATATATATATATATATATATATATATATATATATATATATATCAAATAATAAATAAATATGAACAACAGGAAAGCAACCAACAAACCGCCCGCACAAATCAAACCCAGTTTGAAGAAAAAGAACGAATGTCCCTTTAAACAGTAATTGCTTGCAGTACAATATAATATACCAAGTCACAGTAAAATTGGTAGATAATGAGGTAAAAATAGACATAGGATTAACTACGCACACAAAACATCCTTTACAAATAGTGAATATGCAAGCAGCACAATTTTTTCTTAACATATCTGGGAGATATCCAGGTGTACCCTCCACTGAAATCAGGGGCCGCTCACAAATAATGCAAAGATCGTTAGTGTGTGGTTGAGACCGCATAAGTCTATAGACACTGCCTATAATTGTACAAGCTACTGGTGGCAATATAATTGTTTGGTGTGCATTCAAAGACTATTAGTGAATGTGGAGTCCGTCGTGACGGTGTGATATACACATATATTGTTGCAAATAATTTGATGACATTATTCTAACTATATTTCTTTGGGGCCATTTTTTTAGGAAGATAACGCAACCCTTCATTATGCGCACATAACTCAAAACTGGCTCCACTTAGTTGATTACCAGGTACACTATTTCTCTGTCAGCTCACCAGATATAAATTCCATTAAGCACAATTATGATATGTCGCGGACTACAGCAAATTATCTGAATGTAGTTATGTTGACGTAACTGGATGGATACACCCACGTAATTATGTCGGCTGCACATAGATCCCATCGCGTAGCCACCTGTACTTTAATAAAGTAGCGGTCTCATTTAGAACTTTAGTTTATATATGAAGGTAAGCTCTGATATAGTTTCGAAGTTATAAGGATTTTCAAATAGGTGTTAGTTCCCGAGAAAAACTTTGTTGCCATACAATGTAATGACCATTAGTACTTCTTCCCAACCTCAAAAAGTAAGGGAAGAAAAACGTAATGGTTCTTATCACTTAAAAGGTGGCGATATCCTTTAAACTGGCGCCATTCACAGTCTTGAAGTCATCTAATCTCACCGGAGGCTAATTTGGTTTGGCATGAAACGACTAAAATAAAATATTATATAAAAGACAAGAATGGGCGCGTTTTTATCTCAGTTCTAACAAAGTTAATCAGGTGTTTCTCTGGTTAAACGAACGACATAGAAAAAAGTCAATAGGCTAATCTTCAAAGAATATGATTGGCCAGGCTGGTTATTGTGATAATTTTCTGTGTAGAATCAACCAAGCTTCAACACAGTAGTACTATTATAATATAATGTTTTGCGAGAGAAAACACACATACATACATATATATATATACATATATATATATACATATATATATATATATATATATATATATATACATATATATATATATATATTGTGTATTTAGACAGTATTAC
This sequence comes from Acanthosepion lycidas, assembly GCA_963932145.1. Classification (NCBI taxonomy): domain Eukaryota; kingdom Metazoa; phylum Mollusca; class Cephalopoda; order Sepiida; family Sepiidae; genus Acanthosepion; species Acanthosepion lycidas. The sequence goes on along the minus strand of OZ010583.1, from coordinate 22,099,054 downwards.
TTTTGTGATGTCAACGAACACTAGTTGCCACTTTTGTAATGTTAACTAATACTGGTTGTCACTTTCGCAATGCTCGTTGTAGTAGAGACTTTGTTATCGCAGATACAACTATAGTAACTCCGTTGAACAATGCTGGTGTCAGACGCCTTTGAATAGCACTCGCACTGATAGTACTTGCTCGATAATAATCGCTCGAAAAGTAACCACCGAATAGTGATCCGTATAGTGATTCGAATAGTAATCCTTTTAGTAAGATATTCACTAACCGCCCCACATGGTCGGATGTGGCACAAAACCGAGTTTATTGTGGAGTATCCGAGCCGGAAGGCTGGGTCAAAACTTCCCCCGTAGACCGTAAAAAATAGCTGTCTCCCGAGACGAGACTCTGCCCTTCGATATAGCCCCTACCAGCACACTTCCGAAGTAATCCGGATAGAGATATATTCACCTAACGCCCCACGCGGCCGAGTGCGCTCAAGGCCAAGCTTATAGTGGGGTATCCGAGCCCGAAGTCTCGGTCAAAAATTCCCCGTAGACCCCGGAGTCGGGTAGCAGTCTACCACTCCAGACGAGTCTCTGACCTTCGGCACAGCTGGGTCTGGGTTCCTCTTTGCCTGGAGGCAGAGAGTTTGACAAGCACACTTTCGAAGTAACCACGAGAGTGATCCCCACGCTGATTCCAATATATACATTCCGTTTACCATCATGTGATCTACTTATTCAAAATAGGATATACTGTGGTTTCTCTCCGGTGATCTGTGTTCAAACTCCAATGTCGGCAGTAACACTTTATACTTATATAACAATTACTTCTTTTATACAATTTTTGTTAAAGATAACCGCCAACGTACTGCGATTAAACTTTTTATCTAATTTTTTCTTGTGTCCATATAAGTATATTTTTTTCTGGAAATAAAGCGTGTAAAAATATCCAAATGTTCTTTATACACTTTATGCCTAGAAACAAAAACATTGGCCGTTGTAAAATTTAAATATTTATATTTAAACCGTACTGTTTATACATCCAAATTTATATAGATATACATAGGTACGTACAAATATTTTATTACAATTTATATTTACATATTAATATGTCCACAACTTATATTTGCATATTAACATGTACAACCTATAAAAATGCAAATACACACAAACACATATAAACATGCATTCATGCGTATCTATGCATAATATATATATATATATATATATATATATATATATATATATAACAATAAATAAAAAATATACGTATTGTTATATACCGTACCTATGAAAACTAATGGGTATGTTCTAATCCTCTTAAATACGTTGGACATAATTGTAAGTGGGTTTAATATGCTCTCTACGTATCCACCACTAGCAGTGGTTTACCTACTTCACGCCGCTGGCGAGTGATGTATTTTGTTGATGTTATAATGATTACCATTTCATATCCAACCTCCGTTTTGGTAATTTCTCATTCAGTAAGCCTTTCTAGGTTACAACACACACACACACATACACACACACACACACACACACACACACACACACACATATATATATATATATATATATAAACGTACAAATATATACATATATACACACGCACACACGTAAATATATTTACATATATACACAGACACACACACACACACACACATATATATATATATATATATATATATATATATATATAAAGTGGAAAACGTTTTCTTGTGACGTGTTTCGTTCTTTAGTACTTCATCGGACTAAATTTGTTATGTTAGTGCAACTACATATGTGTACGAACGAGGCCTGGTGAGAATTTTGATTTTTCTTAAATGCTTCTCTAATCAAAGGAGAAAACAATTCACTACGGCGAAAATGTCTAGAGAATCTTTTGATCGCAAAGTCATCCTCAGTAAATATATAGTAAAATATTTTTTTCTGTAGATTATCTAGAATTAATATTTGACAAAATTTCCTGAAACTTATAAACAAGCATTTTCTGAATAACAACCCTCTAGTTAAGGTCTTTAATAGAAAAGCCATTAAAATAAGTTATTCATGTACTTATAACATGTTTAGGGTAATTGACTCCCACAAGTATCTCCTTAACAAATTCAACAAGAATTCTAATACCCTCCACACGCACATTGTAGAAATAGCAACCGTTGCCCAGTCGAGGGAAAATGTAGTGCATTTAATGATCAAGCCACCATTTACCCAAAAGAAAATAAATAAAACCACTAAATTTATATTGGGATTTCTGCAGAGGAATGGAAAAAATGAATTTATAACCACAGACACTCTTTTCCCAACCCAAGTCTAAAACACCAAAATACTCTCTCCCAAAAATTTTGGGAATTGAGGGAGAAAGATCTGAACCTTCAAATTGACTGGGAATTTATAGATTTTGCTCAGACTCCAAATAACTTTAAGGGTAGATGTAATTTATGTTTGGAGGAAAAAATAAAATTATTAAATTTAAGTATCGAGATATTCTATTAAAGAAAAGGAAAGAATTGGCACCCAAGTGTCGCCATAGGAAAAAATTCCAACTGACATTATTTCAACGATACACTCCAAGTGTCGCCACAGGAAAAACTTCAACTAACATGGTATCAGCCGAACTTCGTTCTCCTCTCTATCATTTATATTCCCCATTTTATATCATTTGAATTTTTATATGTGAATGTTTTTCTAATATGGCATTTTTCTATATGTGAAAATGATTTCGAGATGTAGAATTTCCTTCTATATTCAAATGTTTCCCTCCCTGTCACATGGTTTCTATATGTAGGATTTTCTTTTATATTTGTTTTTAAAATACTAAATTGTTTTATATATTGAATTTAAACTTAATACTTTTACAGAATTTTAAAATAATTAGTATAAATGCGTTATAATTTAAATTATAAACTTAGTATTTGTAAATTTATTACTATTATATTGATATAATGAGATTAGTTATATTTAAATGAAATTAAT
>OZ010583.1:21988599-22091099 GCA_963932145.1 Acanthosepion lycidas | reverse complement strand
AATTATTTTTAAACATCCTCATTTTAAATTTTATCATGCTCCTGATTATTATTGTTTTTATCATTAACATCATAATTATTCCAATTAGAATTTCTGCTATCAGAATAATTAATAACAAATATTATTATTAAAATTTATAATTTACTTCACCGTTTTCAATCTTTCCAGCCTTATTTATTTTACAGTATAACATTTCCGGCGGTAGTATGAATCTTACTCGAGTTTTCGATTCCTGCCTTGTGCATGGCGTTTGGGATTCCCATTGGGTAAGTCATCAATTTCCTGTCTTTATACCTCGAAGCTGTTTAGGGATATGTAGTTCGGGACAAGATGATCATAATCATATTAACGAGTTATCTAGCTTATTATGTAACAGACACATTGACCATATTGTGTTTATTTTTGGTTTGTAACTCCTGCAGCTTGTTATGCTGCCAGATATCTCTCTTGTATTGGTGACATATATTTATTATGACAATGATGTACTTATTATGACAATGATGTACTTATTATGACAATGATGTACTTATTATAACTATGGTGTAGTCTTCGAATAACTGCAACAAAGAAAAGATAATCATTGTGAAATATAAAAATAGTGATCGAATGATATCGGTATAGCCATCTACAAATCTAATTTAATTGAAAATATTTCTGAGGCTTCACAGATGAATAATAACAGTAAAGCCTTATTAACATATAAAGTATTAAGTTGGTGCAAAAATAATGACGTAATAATGTCGTTTTTTGACGTTAAAAATACGTCAAAAAACGATATTATTACGTCATTATTATTGCACCAACCTAATAATTTGTTTAAGTTTTTTACTCGATTAGAGTGTAACTATTGTTCTTCCCCTCACTGCCGTATTCTTCCTCCTGATTTCCAGTCAGCTTTGAACTTCAAAAATTTAAATGCAATGAAAATCGTTATCCTCTGTCTTCTTAATTCCTGTTCTTTTATTGTCCTCTCTCCTTAAGGGTGTTTATTTCTCTATCAGTTAGTATTCCCCCCATTGCATCTTAGTGGCTTTGTTTCCTTGCTTCGGGTGAAATGATTAAATAATAATGAAAAAGTAATTGAAAACTCAAATTTGAGCATTTACTACATCGTTTTCGATCTTTACCGCCTTATTTTTTCCCAGCTTAACATTTCCGGCGGAAGTATGAATCTTGCTCGAATTTTCGATCCCTGATTTTTGCATGGCGTTTGGGATTCCCATTGGGTAAGTGACCAGTTTCCTATCTTTATTCCTCGAAGCTGTTTAGGGATATGTAGTTAATGGCAAGATGATCGTAATCATATTAACGAGTTATCTAGCTTATTATGTAACAGACACATTAACCATATTGTGTTTATTTTTGGTTTGTAATGCCTGCTGCTTGTTATGCTGCCAGATATCTATCTTGTATTGGAGACATATATTTATTATGACAATGATTTAATTATTATGACAATGGTGTATTTATCACGGGTGAAAAATAATAGTAAGTCCTTAATAAAATATGGAGTAATTTGTATATTTTTTATTCAGTCGACTCGACAAGATCAGAGCCTCCCTCTCCAGCTTGCGATTAGATTGTAAAACCTGTCCTTCTCCTCACTACTGGAGCTCTATCTTTGGGAATTTCATGGAAAAAGCTTTGAGGGAATGCGCTGTCCCTGGGATTCGAACCTTTCCGGAGGTTTATATTTTATAAGTATACTCTGAAGTATTGAAAAATCACCAATTGGCTAATATCAATTTTACTGCTGAATGACAAGATGTAACAGTAAGTTTAACGATAACAGTTTCTTCTCTCGAACTTTTCGCTTGTGGAAATCTTTTCCGGCTTCTTGCTTTCTAGTTGACTTTGTTCTCCAAAAATTTAAATAAAATGGCAATCGGTATCCTGTCTTCTTAATTCCTGTTCTTTTATTGTTCTCTCTCTTTAATGGTGTTTTTTTCCCTCTCTAGCAATTAGTAGCTTCTTGCGTCTTAGTGGCTTTGTTTCCTTGCTTCGGGTGAAATGATTAAATAATAATAAAAAAATAATTGAAAATTTTTTAATCCGTTATTCATTTGTTCAGTTTTTTTCTTTCTGTATTCTTATTTTTAAATTTTTAATTATTGTTGTCTTTTGTATTTTGCTAACTGTCATGACAAGTCTTGAAAAATCTTTTCTTCTTAATATAATTATTTTTAAACATCCTCAATTTAAATTTTATCATGTTCCTGATTATTATTGTTTTTATCACTGACGTCATAATTATCCCAATTAGCATTTCTGCTATCAGAATAATTAGTAACTAAAGTATTATTAAAATTTTTATTTTTTTACATCTGGATTCTACACTGATGGCAAAACAAGCGATTCTTCTTTCAATTTGTTCAACCCTTCATTAATTCAAAATGCGTAAATAGTCACTATCTTGTTATAGTTCAACTAGTATTACTAATACTACGAGTACTAACATAATGAATATACTACTACTGATCTTAATAATAGTTACGTTATTATTACTACTGATAATATAATTATGTAATAATACTAATACTATTAATGATAATCTTCGTCTGTGAGCTATGTCCCTTCAGTGATCATTATGCTCCACAACTTCCTATTTCTGGTAGCTTTTAGTAATATTTGTCCCTTTGCCAAACATCCAACCTCCGTTCTGACAACTATTCGCACAAGTTCGTCAGGTAGGTGGCCTTTCCCTAAAATTAGTAATACTAGTAATAGTAGGTAGTATTACCCGTGAAAATGTCACGGCTCTTCTGTTTTAATTACCTTCTTTCTTTCTTTCTTTCTTTCTTTCTTTCTTTCTTTCTTTCTTTCATCATAACAATGAGATTTCCTTCCTTTCTCTCTTTTTTCTTCCAACATAGCAATGACCTTTCTTTCTTTCTTTCTTTCTTTCTTTCTTTCTTCCATCATAACAATGAGCTTTCTTTCTTTCTTTCTTTCTTTCTTTCTTTCTTTCTTTCTTTCTTTCTTTCTTTCTTTCTTTCTTTCTTTCATCATAACAATGAGCTTTCCTTCTTTCTTTCTTTCTTTCTTTCTTTCATTCTTTTCTTTCTTTTTTCTTCCATCATAACAATGAGCTTTCTTTCTTTCTTTCTTTCTTTCTTTCTTTCTTTCTTCATAACAACGACTTTATTCCCTTCTTTCTTTCTTCATAATAGCGACTTTCTTTCTTTCTTCCATCATAACAATGACTTTTCCTTCTTTCTTTTCCTTTCTGGTTGTTTGTTTGTTTGTTTGTTTGTTTCTTTCTTTCTTTCTTTGTTTCTTTCTTTCTTTCTTTCTTATATGCCTGTCTAGTCTTTCCTCTAATAATAGAATATTCCATTTTATTAACGGAGTAGTACATTATTTATGAGGTACTGTCAGAACATTTCTTCCTACCTTCTTTCTTTCTTTCTTTCTTTCTTTCTTTTTTCTCACTTAAATCAAGTGGCGTCTCTACCTACTATTATTAGTATTACTATATCTTTTCTGTCTTTCTACTCAAGACAAACGGAATAGTCCATTATTTTATTATGTATTGTCAGGACGTAGCATACGCGCTAACTAAGAAATGAATCGGCACGCAGTATTATAAGATACTACTAATACTTGTACTACTATTACTACTACTAATATTAATAAAAATATTAATAATTTATACTACTAATGAAAATAATCCCTAAACAAGAAAAGAAGTGAACATAGCAGTTTATTTCACGGTAGCCTCATACGAAAGTTAAAATCTGAACTTAGACAGATATTTTGTCTTTTCTGAGAAAAGCGGAAGTTGACAGTCATTCAAACCGTTATCTTTGTCTTTATATATATATATATATATATATATATATATATATATATATATATATATATGAGGAACATTTATGGGTTAAAATTTTCAATATCAAGGATAGAACGTATGCAAATAAAACTATAAAAGTGAGCACTGGGGTCAACAACCAGCGGCGAATCAAGCTTCAGGCTATATCTGCGTTTAAGGATGAAACACCCTGTTACCGCTAGGTGATGATCTCAATTTTCACTTTAATAAGATTATCCTCGATAGAGTCAGCAAGCTGATTAGAAAGTACCTTGGATTGGTACAATGGACAGATGTCATCAATTGGATTAATAATATTAACGATAAAACTAATTGTTCATTGATCCAGTTTGATATTGTGGATTATTACACATCCATTTCCAGGTATCTCTTTACTTTGGCTTTGGAATTCACCATCGAGTACTCTGAACTTTCCAACGAGGAACTAGACATTATTATGAACTCAAAATCTGTCCTTATCCATAAAAAAATACAGTGGATTAAGAACTATTCGGTTGACAAATTTGATATTATCATGGGAACATTAGACTCTGCTTAGTTTTCGGACCTTGTTGGTTTATTCATTTTTATATAATCTTAGAGCCCACTAAGATATTAACATTGACGACATAGGGTTATATAAAGATGACGGTCATATGGTGGTGAAAAATTCTACAAATATTAATGCTGAAAAAATCAGGAAATTAATACACAGGGAATTCAAAAGTTTCAACCTTAAAGTTAAGATCAACACAAATTTAAAAACAGTAGATTTTCTTGAAGTTACACTGGACCTAGTTAATAATACATACAAACCCTGCATGAACTGTAAATCCACTATATATCCACCCAAATTCTAATCATCCTCCATCCATAATGAAACACATACACTCCTACATAGAATACAGAATTAGAAATAACTCTTCCAGTGAAGATTTTATTTACAAACATAGTAAATTTTATAACACTGCCTTAAAAATAGTGGCTATAAGTTACCTGACATAAAATATATTAAACATAACAGCCATAGTAAGAATAATAATAGAAACAGAAAAATCATTTGATAACACCCACATTTAACCAAATGGTTAGTGCTAAGTTAAGGCAAAAGTTTCTTAATAGAGAAACACTTCTTCAAAAATAATCTACTAAGTAAGATTTTCAATAGAAATACACTTAAATTATGTTATAGCTATACAGATAATCTCGAAAAAATATTAAAAAACGTAATAATAAAATTTTAAATCGATACAAAAACGTAAGTAACAATTGCCATTCCAAAGCAACAAACGCTAATGATACCAATATGTCCAATTGTAGAAATCCTAACGAGTGTCCATTGCAAAATAGGTGTCAAAATGATTCCCTTTTTTAGCTAAGTACTATTTTTTCAACGCAAGGTGGTATCAACATATATTATCTTTCAACAACAATGCGTACGATGTCCCTTTCTAAATATTTTGGTACTTAAAAGAAGAAAGAAAACCACTACGGTAAAATGGAAAATAGAACTTGTAAATCTTTTCACTTAAAAACACTTCCGGTACAGATGTACTGTACGCGGGCAGGAAAAAAATAATGATTAGGTATAAAAATGCTAAATAATTATTGAATCAAAGAAACAAACTTATGTTCAAGTTGAGGCACAGGAACAGATTTAAAAGTCCCTAAAATCTTTAAATTTGGAGAATTTACACTTGAAAATATTGATTCTGTTTTGCGTAGTACTAATATGTATACGTATATGTATTCACATTTTAGTATATGATCATTTATGTGACTTTCTTGTCTACAGCAGTTATAATCGTAAATCTTAAATTATTAAATAATTTACATTAATTTTTAATAATATTATATTTATTATATATATATATATGTGTGTGTGTGTGCGTGTGTGTGTGTGTGTGTGAGAGAGAGAGAGAGAGAGAGAGAGAGAGAGACGCCGGTATGCATGTGAATAGATTGAGGCAATAGATTCAATCAGGCAAAAGCATAGTCGTAGAATTTTCAGAGTTTGTGTAAAGAATCAAATTCGCTTCAGATTGTAAAAAGAAACCCCTTATTCTCCTAAAATTTTCCATGCCAGTTATATAAATTATGCAAATCCATATAAGTATCTATTATGCTGCTGTTGCTGCGCGTGCACACATACCCACTCACACGAAGAAAAACACACACATATATATATATATGTGTGTGTGTGTGTGTGTGTGTGTGTGTGTGTGTGTGTGTGTGTGCGTGTCCACTGAGAGGGAGGGGGTAGGAGGGAGTGAGAGAGAGAGAGTGGAAAAGAATACAGAAAAAAGTATACATAGGGATATCCGCTTGGAATTGGAAACAGAGGCTTTAAAATCACGGTCATTCCTTTTCCAGTGCTTCTTTAAGATATTAAACTGCTCTATCCAAACATAATTGGAATCTTAAAGATGGAGGCTTCACCTCACAAAGGGAAGATCATCTGTCAATCTCAGACTCTCCAAAACTTCCGGGACAGATGAAATCTATGCATATAGGAAAAAATCATAATGACTAGGTATAACAAAGAATTATTGAATCAAAGAAATGAAACTTATCTTCAAGTGAAGGCACAAGAACAGATTTAAAATTTCCTAAAATCTTTGATTTTGGAGAATTTACACTTGAAAATATTGATTCTGTCTTAGATATGTACTAATATGTATACGTACATGTATTCACATTTTTGTATATGATCATTTATGTGACGTTTCTTGTCAATAATAATCTTAAATTATTAATTAATTTACATTAATTTTTGATAATATTATACTTATTATACATATATATGTGTGTGTGTGTGTGTGTGTGTGTGTGTGTGTGTGAGTCAATGGTATGCACATGAATAGATTGACTAAGCATCCAAATGTTCTATAGTTCCGAGCGCTTTCGGCTATACCATTAGCCATTATCAAGGATGATTCAATTTTTCAGCTTAAGTGAGTGTGTCTATTATGTGTATGTTTTAGTGTGTTGTAGGGATGTTTTAATTTCCGAATACGGTTAGCACATTGTGGCCTTGTTCGTAGTTAGTATTGTTAAGAGTTGGCTTTTTTATTATTAAAGCTTCCATTATTTTTAATCTTATTTTATTTGGACCGTTTTTACACACTCTTTATATATATATATATACACTGTGTGTCTATAAAGTTCGTGTGCACTTGAACAATTTATAACTTTATTTCTATTTGCGATAGAAATAATCTGTAAAAAATGTGATAATACAGTGTTTCAACAAGATGGAGCTCCTTGTCACTCTGCTCTGCGTGTTAGATGGTTTCTAAATCAGGAATTTCCTAACAGATGGATCGGATGGTGTGGACCATTTTATTGGCCTCCACGTTCGCCAGATTTGACTCCATTAAATTTTTTTATGGGGGATATGTGAAAACAATTGTGTATGCAACCAAACCTAGTTCATTAGAAGATTTGAAGGCTAAAATAACTAATGTGATTTCAGGCATTACTGTAAATCAGTTGGCAAATGTTTTCCGTGAACTGCAAAATCGTATTACCCTTTGTATTGCTAATGATGGAGGGTATGTGGGATCTTAAATAAAATTTCAATAAAAGCTTAAAATAAATATATAGATTTACTACTTTCTAATCCTTTTTACAAATTATTTTTTATCGCAAATACAAATAACGTTATACATTTTTTAAGTGCCCACGAACTTTATGGACGCCCTGTATATATATATATATATATATATATATATATATATGTGTGTGTGCGCGCGCGTGCGTGTATGTCCACTGAGAGAGAGGGAGTAGGAGGGGGAGAGAGAGAGAGAGTGGAAGAGAATCCAGAAACAAACGAACAATGCAAAAAAATGACATGCAGGTCACATGCTATCTTTTCGATTTGTCCGAAGGCAAATGAAAGTGCACGACGTCATGCTCTGTTTCCGGAAAAGCCTCCAAGGAGATTGGGTTTTCTTATTCTCTTCACAACTTTGACATCTTTTGTAGCACCTTCAATCTTCTTTTTGTCTGCCTGGCATATTTAAACGGATGAAAATCTTGCAAGCATTTTTTTAAAAATTGAAAGAATTTAAAAAGTAAAAAAAAAAACAAAACAGAAATGAATTGTCGGAGAAAAGAACAAAATATTAAAAAAAACAAAAAACAAAACAAATGGAATTAAAAAAGTGAGAATGCACACACACACGCCCTCACACACACGCACTCACACACACATAGGGAGAGTGTGAGAGAAAGAGAAAGTGAACGTGTGAGAGAGAGAATAAGTGAGAATATATATATATATATATATATATATATATATATATATATATATATATAATATGTATGGATTAATCAAACAGATGTATCAGGAGCAGATACGGTTATATGTAAAAATAAAAAACGCAAGTTTGAAAACCGGAAACGAATGTTTAAAAACGGAAACACACAGATGAAAATGAAAAGAAAGTACAGGTTATCTAAAAAATATAGCAACAAATTCAAATGGAACCGCGTGTAGCAGAAATGGATAGATTAAATAAAGAATAGATTTAAATACATGTGTTATCTAAAGAAATATGCGATAGTTTTTATTATCTTGGCCAACAGAAGCTTATAGCATTTTAATATGGGTTTCACCTGCTTAAAAATACAGAAACCGACATAAATGGTGGCAGCTATTTTTATGACAAACTAGTTCCTGGTCAGACCCGTACAGCTCTCAATACATGAAAGGAAGAACTCTAGTTAAACACCGGCGAAAACTCATAGAAAATGGGTAGTGATTATTAAATCGGAAAATATTGGTTTGTAAATGAAAACTTGCTCAATCCGAAGGTGTTATTGCGCTCCCTGTACCTGATTTCGTTTTAGTTCTTAGTGCAAATTAATTTAAAAAAATAATTTCACACCAAACAAGACAGGGATGCCACTAGAACTCAGGGATTTACAAAGAATGGAAGAGAGAGAAAAGACTGGGTATAGTTGGAATTGATTAAAGGATGAAAGATGGACGTATTCAAGAAGATAAAATATGGCAATTGACGTTACATTTACATTTTTGAAGACTGTAGTTATTAGGTAAGCAAGGAAACGAAAGGAAGTTCCACAGGCGAGAAGTGTGAGAAAAGAAATTGTTGTAGTAGAAGTTGCGGTTACACTTAACTATTTCAACAGTAAAAGGGCGGGTCCTAGTTGCCAATCTATTAGCACGCTTAAATTTATATAGTCGGGGTACCAAGAAAAAAAGCTCGTCAGAGAAGTTACCATGAAAATATTTGTATAAAAACAGAAACATGTATGTGAGAATGTAATTGAAGTCGGGATCATATATTTCGAAAGATTAACCTGGATATTTGAAAAGTAATTGATATCTCTTAAGCAGATTCGAATTTTTCTCTCTCTCTCTCTTTCTCCCACTCATACATCGATCCCGGCTTGAAGCAATCGGACGTCTAGCCACACTGAAGAGCTGTAATACAGCGAAACAGTCTGTCTTTGGATGACACTATATATGTTCACAGGAAATCCCACTGAACTCTCGAGAGAAAGGAAACTTTAAAAAACAGGGCTACTGCTGCTATTAATGCATTAATCTCCAAGTACAAATTGAGTTCTCCGTGCAGCTGACATATTTCGTATAGAAAAATGTTAAATTTTCCTTCTCTGCGGTGCGATGATGGCCTAGGATATCTGACTAATGTCAAATCGGTCGGTTTTCGATCCCAGCTTGAAGCAATCGGACGTCTAGAAAAAGAGAGAAACTGCAATCGTTTTTTGGTTATAATGCGGATTTTTTCTAGTGTATATATTATATTTTATTCTTCTTATTTTTGCTACACGGGTTTCCAGTCTCGTGGCCTTTTTCAGGCAAGTTAAAGGAATCAGTTTTTAAAGGAATACAATTTCCTTATGTTCTTTTAATGTTTCATTGTTCATTTTCTGTATTTGTAGTAAGCCTTGATCTCATTTTTAGACATGAAAAAATTAATCTATAAGACAAGGAAAAATAAAAACAAATAAAAATATACTGAGCCTAGCGAAATTGCAGGCCCAAATTGAAATACAAGAAGACAAAACAATTCTCTTCACGAAAAAATACGCTGAAATTGAGAATAAATTATTGACAGAAATCAAGGAATTATGTCCCATAGAAACCCCCTAATTCCTGTCAGAATTATGGGAGTTAAAATGCAAAGAAGAGAAGGAAAAATTCTGGAATATCTTGGAAAGAAAGATAACCTGACTGAAAACATTACCAGGAAACGAATAATGAGAGAGAACAAAAACATGATCCAAAATCAAAACAAAACACAATATTCAACACGAAACAACTACATGCGACATCTGCAAATACAGAGAAAACCACACAACAGAGGTAAGAACCCTAATGCATACTACCACATACAAACACATCCACAAAATTAGAACCCTAATACATATTACCACATACGAACACTCCCACACAACAAATATTATTACGAAAATATATTTAACAGCGAACAAAAAAACTTTACAACATAACATTACATCATAACACAAACATAGGTCAGAATAGATGCACATTGACAAAACCAACAGTTACTGATACCACCTAGCACAACAAACTCAACCTAACAACCACTACTCATATCAATGAACACAATGAAAGTTCCCCGAAAATCTCCACATACGACCCATACAGAAATAAAAAATCCAAAAACACAATACTCAACACAAAACAACCATCAGCAAATACAGAGAAAACCACTCAACAGAATGAAAAACCCGAATACCTAATACCACAAACAAACCCACAAAATAAGCACCCTAACACATTCTGCTATACGCAAACACATCCACAAACAAACCCACAAAACAAGCACCCTAACACATTCTGCTATACGCAAACACATCCACAAACAAACCCACAAAATAAGCACCCTAACACATTCTGCTATACGCAAACACATCCACAAACAAACCCACAAAATAAGCATCCTAACACATTCTGCTATACGCAAACACATCCTCAAACAAACCCACAAAATAAGCACCCTAACACATTCTGCTATACGCAAACACATCCACAAACAAACTCACAAAATAAGCACCCTAACACATTCTACCATACGGAAACACATCCACAAGGTAGGAACCCTAATACATGTTACTACACACAAACACACCCACATAACAAATACAATTATGAACATACAATGAACAGCGCAAAAACAAACCTGCACAGACCAACACACCATAACACAAAGATCAGAATACACACACATTCACAAAGCCAACACTTACAGATACCACATAGCACAACTAACCAAACCTAAAAACTATTTCCCATATCCAGGAGTACATCTAGAATTCTCTGAAAATTTCTACACGCCATCCACATACAATCCATACAAAAACAACAAATCTAGAAACATCTGGAACACGTCCCCTAACAAAAACAAACACATCTATATAGAGCCATCGAGAAACAACCCCAAATTTTACCAATAGAACATCTCATTGGCTAGAAAACCCAAAGCGTGTAGAGAGAGAGAGAGGTCATCTCTTGGGTGAACCCGAAATATGCTGAAAGAAACAATCATTATTTTTTAGAAGCCCTAGTCGAAACAAGAAGACCAGTTAGATGACACAAAACCCCAAATATTAAACCTACGTCTACACGACGAAATCAACCTATTAAAATTAGGCCTAAAATTCTGCCCTGTCCCGAAAACCAATTTAAGAGACCTAAGAAAAAGACCTTAGAGAATTTGAACGCAAACTTATACTAAAAGAAACATTTAATAATAACGAAACATTACAGATGAACGATTAGTAAAAAAAATAAATAAAAATAAATACAATTTCTTCCCAAACAAAAATAATAATATAAATGAGCTAAACATATTTATTGAAAAACTCTGGAACATCGACCTACAAAGAAAATCTAAACCATTCAACAACTTTACATACAAAAACAAGCCTTAGAGAGCATCCGTAAAAATAACAAGATCATTATAAAGAAAGCAGATAAAAGCAGCGCTATAGTGATCATGGACAAAATACACTATAAAACAAAAATTCTAGAACACTAGTGGATAAGAATATTTTATATAAAAAATTACAAAACTCTGCACGACACATAACAAAATATTAACAAAAAAGAAAAGAATTTCCTAATAAATATTTCAGTAAAAACAAGTAATTTCTACGGAGTATCAAAAATTCACAAATCGAGTGAAATAAAAACCGCTATTCAGACACAAAAATCTGAATAGATTAACATCCCAATCCCCAGTGACCTTACATTCAGACTCATAGTAGCAGGACCAGCTTGTCAAACTAGCAGACTCAGTAACTTAATAGACACAATACTACAACTATTTACTAAGCATACATCAGAGACGATATCCACGTCCTTAGTTCCATACCTTAAAAAGGTGATTCGGGAACACTTATGACTGCTTTTGTCATCATTAACCTATATAGCAACATACCTCATGAATTAAGTAAACAGGCAATCTCATTCTGGATTGAAAAACATCCAGAACACTACATCCCAGATTTTCTAAGGAATTCATTATCGATAGTTTAGACCTGATTCTAAACAATAGCACTTTTGAATTTGACAACAAAAACTAGGTCCAAACCCTGGGTACTGCAATGGGAACGAAAATGACACCAATATATGCCACCCTAACATTAGCTTACCTAGAAGAAAACTTATATGAGCAGACAGAAAATATAAAAACTCACTTCACTAAATCGTGGAAACGATACTTAGATGATTGCTTCATTTGCTGGAAATCCTCATGTGGCGATATTAACCAATTCCACACTCTACTTCAAAACTTACACCCAAAAATCAAATTCACGCAAGAATATAATTTTAACGAATTACCATTTTTCGGTATACTCATTAGAAATAGAAACAACCAAATAATCACAGATATCTACCACAAACCTACAGACACCCAACATTATCTTCATTTCAAGAGTCATCACCCAAAAAGCTGTCTGGAATCCATCCCCTATTCCCTAACACGTAGTGTTTGCACTACAGTAACCGATAAACACCTCAGAAAAAAAACCGCCTAGAAGAACTATATAGAACTCTAAAAAATGAGGCTACCCAACAACACTAATAAACAAAGGTTTTGAACTAGTAGAGAAAACACCTCTGAATCAACTACGAAAAAAAAAAAAAACGTAACGTCGAACAAACCCTAGCATACAATAAGAAAAATCCAAAACGATTTACTTAACATACAATAAGAAAAATCCAAAACGATTTACGGAAATTACAAGAAATCTAGACCTACTGAACAAGAATGACAGAATGAAAAATATACTAAAAACAACCAAAATAATTAAAAGGAACCGCCAATCTAAAAACTTGAAACATATTAACCTCATCCAAATTTAACCAACAATATACAGAGAGTCACAAAATGCAATCAAGGCAAATTAAAAATCACTATGTGAACTTATCTAAATAAGAATCTACTAGGAAGATGGATCAGTGATAATGACAATGTGTCGTTTAAATGGCCACTACATTCACCTGATAAGTCACCTAATGATTTTTTTCCAATGGTGCTATGTGAAAGGACAGATCTTTATACCCCTCTTCCTACAATCCTAGAGGAAATTAAGTAGAGAATCACCGAGGCTGGAGAATGTTATGCAAGTCGTGCTACAACGTGTTTAGCAGGAGCTGGACGACCAATTTGACATGTGTGATGTCACAGGTGGTACGCGTATTGAATCAGTTATAAAATGTACATGCTTTTGAATATCTTGTTTGAATTTTGATCGATAAACATTTTATTGCTTAAGATGAAGCCTATTTAATTTCGTTTGCCTAGGATATGTAGTTACACAGATATTCACATTTTAAATGATGTCATTTTTTTTAGTGGTGATGGGGACACCAATTATTATTATGAGAAATCAAAAAAATGAAATTAAAAAAAAAACCGTGTCCCAAGATTTGATTGATAGATTTGTTTTCTATTGTTTATCAACATTTTTTAGGTCTTTTAGATTGTAAATTTTCTTTTAGATAATAACGTTTTCGTGATACAAGTCTTACTTATTAACCCATATCTGGGGGAGAAGATGTGGATTCATACCTTTTCCGAGAGTATTTCCGAACATAACGGGAATTGGAACTCCGCTTTACAATTCTGAACCGTTATCCATTATGTCACTTGCACATCAAAGCTTACAGCACCTGATATGCCCAAGTGGTCAACCCATCTAGATACTGGCTAAACTCGACGTTGCTTAATTTCGGTAATCGTACGGGAACCGCTATTTCAAAGTGATGTGGCCGTAATCCCACCATTAGCATTAATAATTTCTCGTTACCATAAAAATTACCACCCCTGCTACTGAAAATGTCTAAAGTATTACCCTAAAGCTCTCTATACAAATAACACTAGAATCATTTTTTCACACACTTAGTTCTCAAAGGAAAAAAGAATTAAGGACAACATTATTTTTCTTTTAAAAATCACAAAATATTCATTGGCCATGACATTTAACGAAAAATACATAAAAGAAAGATTACTGCCAATGTATACGAGATCTGTTTGAAAAGTAACGGGACTGATCACTTTCTTTGATGTGAAAGGCATTGTCCACAGTGAGTTCTTGCCACAGAGTTAGACAATCAATCAGCAAGTCTACAAAGAGATCCTCCAGCGTTTGCTTCGCTCAGTGAGCGAGAAGAGACGAGAGTTGTGTCTGGAAAAATCTTGGCTGCTTCACCACGACAATGAACCTGCTCACAACGCCCTATGCATCCGGCAGTACCTGGCCGAGAAGAATATCGCCGACCCGGAGCAACCTCATTATTTACCAGAGCTTGCTCCGTGTGACTTTTTTTATTTTCCTCAACAACAATAATAACAATAATAATAACAGCATCAATAATAATAATAACAACAACAACAATAATAATAATAATAATAATAACAACAATAATAACAACATCAATCATAATAATAATAACAACAACAATAATAATAATAACAATAATAACAACAACAATAATAATAATAACAACAACAATAATAATAATAATAACAACAACAACAACAATAATAATAAAAATAAAAATAATAACAACAACAATAATAATAACAACAACAACAATAATAATAACAACAACATCAATCATAATAATAATAACAACAATAATAATAATAACAATAACAATTTTATGGGATTTTCCTGAGGAAACATTCACATTAAACAGACCAGAAATAATTCTTAAAGATCATCAGAATAGTGTTTATCTGCTGATTGGCCGTTAGGTCCCTATATTTCTTTCAGATTATTCAGACCTGCAAACAAAAATTGAAAATATGTGGCTTCTTAGAGCAACTACAGTCCCAGTGATAATAGGAATACTTGGAATGATTAAGAACGAAACTGACAAATTTCTAAACATGATACCTGGAAAACCTATGCATGATGTCCAAAAATAGTATTGATTGTCTCTGCCCGTGCATTACGGAAAGTTTTGTCTACATAGATTCTGGCAAGATGTGGCTAAGGATTTTTTACTTATTCAGTTTTGTTTGCCGAACGTTTGACGGACGAACGAAACCATTACCCATTTCTGGCCGCAGGTACCCGGTTGGTACTCGGCAATTAATGAACTAAAACAAATAAAAATTAACGATACAGTCAGGGGATCAGAAAAGGTTATTTGAAGTACGAAACTGAGGGGTTATTAGGGACATCTCAGGACCACGAGTTAAAGACGAACTGGGTAAAAGCGAATGTTGATAAAGTCAGCATGCAATATGCAATATGTTAGGTCCTGACCTGACATCTCGACATCAGTAAATTTCTCACTGACGTGACGTGGTTTCCCTCTATCATTTCTACAAATATTTTTATGACAACTTCTCTGACGATCAATTTTCAGTGGTGTCCCAACTGCAAGAATTTAAGCGTGCTACTAGGTTGACATCTAGGTCCCACCCTTTCACTGTCGAAACAGTTAAATGTAACCACCTCTTCTACTCCAACAGCTTGCCCTGCCGCACTTCGTGTCAGCGGAACTCCCTTCCTCTTACTTTCTTCTCTGATAACGGAAATCTTCAAAAATTTAAATGTAATGTCAATCTTCATTTTCTAAACGCCTTGATTTTGATCCCCGTCCTTCTGTTTACCTTTTCCTCAAATACCTCTCTTTTCTCTTTCTTTTTTGACTCAGCGAACACTCGCTGTCACTCTTGTAATGTCAACGAATACTCGTTGTCACTTTCGTAATGTTCGTTGTAGTAGAGACTTTGTAATCGTCGATACAACTGTAGTAACGCCGTTGAACAATACTAGTGTCAGAGGCCTTCGAATAGCACTCGCACTAATAGTACTTGCTCGATAATACTCGCTCGAATAGTATTCCGTATTGATCTGAATAGAAAAATAATATAGTGAATAGAGTAGAGAATATCTTTTTTGGACGTTCCAAATTTGAAAATAAATAAATAATTGTTATAATTCTTTTTCTATCCTTTGCAAATGATTCAAATTTTAGTATGTTATTATGGATGATAACGACTACCAGTTGTCAAAATTTCAGCTTTTCACAGTTGTTATTTCTAACAAATATGAGGTTTTAAAATTTTGTCCCTTAGTTTTGGACGCTACTATAAATATATATATATATATATATATATATATATATATATATATATATATATATATATATATATATATATATATATATATATATATATATATATATAAGGACATTTTTATGTTTATACATTCTTTTTTAGAGATACAAATATTTAAGTTAATTCTCTGTTCATAATAAACAGTATTTACCGGCTATATGACGGTTCGGTATAGGATACAGGTTCGATTCCTGTCGGAGGACACATATTTTCTATGACAATTTCTAGGATATTCATTATAAAAGAATGTATAAAAATTTCTTAAAACAATTCTCGAACTTTGTCCATTTCATAATATATATATATATATATATATATATATATGTGGGTGTGTAATATGATGGCTGCAAACTCGTATTCGAACTGCTTGAATATCCGTAAAAGATCTCATCGGTGAGCTGCTCTTATGCGGCTTTTTAGTCCAGCTATCTTATTACTATTGATGCCAATACCATTAGAGACTTTCATTTAACGTGTTTGACTTTTTGGGGCTACGTCCTGTCTCTGTGTCAAGACAAAGTAAGGTTCTGATATCTCCAAGCAATGCCTGTGAGTGAAGATTTATTTTAAGTGAGAAAAGGCTTTGCACGAAACCAATCCCACTCTCTGAGCGACTGCTACCTTGACCCCAAAAGAAGAACAAGTCTACATCATTGGAGGCATCAGGCACTGCAGGTGCTATATCAGAGTTTTCCTTCTCTTAGATGTCTGCCTTGACGTAGGTTGAGGTGGACAACTCTCCCGGTGTTGTTTTACGGCGCCCTCAGACATCAAACGTTCTACACCCCGGCGCATATATATATATATATATATATATATATATATATATATATATGTAAAAGTGAACATTGAAGTCAACACTCAGAGGCGACAGTCTGTTTCATGCTAGATGCAATCGTCAAGCCACCCATTTAGCATGAAACAGCCTGTCACCTCTGTGTGTTGACTTCAATGTTCCTGTTTATATATATATATATATATATATATATATATATATATATATATATATATATATATATATATATATATATACCCTTGTGCATACTAATTGAAACAACCGCTTTAGTTTCCTTTCTTTCAACATACAGTCAGTTTTAGACCCAGAGAATTGGCAGGGTGTAGTCAATTTTTATTTTTTTATCTGATTAGGTCATTTGTGTAGTAATATGAAACTATATTCGGGGTCTATGATGACATTTCCTTGGCCTTGAAAAATATTGCGTCATCCGTGATTGCATCAGATTTTCATCACGCTCAGATACCAATATCTCCGCTGTCAATTAGTTGTGCTCCTGCCTTTGTTACTCCAGAGAAACGTACAAATATTGGAACTCAGTACAAACGTACTGGTAAAGCTTATCAGTGAGCAAATCAAAGTATTATAGACTGGCCCGGATACTCTCTTGATTTAAATCCAATCGAGAATCTCTGGTCAATCTGCAAGGAATGACTTCATGGAATAGACATACAAAGTATTTACGTGTCCACTGGGTCTTTTTTCATTGGAAAAATACTAAAAAAAAAAAAAGTAAATAATAATGGAATTATTCGTTTTGTTTCAATTAATTTGCACAAGGGTGTAAGCATCTCTGTCCATTCAAATCTCTTCTTCACGTTTGAGAAGTTTTTCTAGCCTATAAGCCGAATAGGAGAGTAGATATTTTATTTGTTTCCAACGATATTTTCCCGTGTCTTATATCCCGGAGGGAACCATCGACTAGCGTTTATCGTTCTCAAAGAAATAAGGTATAAAATCGAGAGATAACCAGTATAGCGTTAATATTGTTAAAAGTCCGAAATTAGAATTAAACTAATCTAGTGCTATGTAAAATGAATTTACAGTTCAAAGTTGTTTTTAAGATGAGCGCACGTTGATCGAAATAAAATTTAACTTATAATAGGTTTCCATCTTTTGATGTATAATAGTTCAAACATTTGTAATTTTTTTTTTGTGACTTGGTTCTGATTGATGTACTTATATATATAGTAGTAGTACCCGTGAACATGTTACAGCATGCAAATTTTCTTTCCTTCTTTCTTTCTTTCTTTCTTTCTTTCTTCCTTTCTTTCTTTCTTTCACTGAAATCAAACCGCATCTCAGGTATGGCATTTTTACGTCATTCCTCGCGATCAAAACAGAACAGTCAGTTATTTATTAGGTACTAGCAGTAGAGCCCGGCGTTGCCCGGGGATGTAACAATAAGAGATAGATAAAGTATTGACCATAATAAAGGCTGAAAAATAAAATTGACAAAGATTATTGTTTAAGGTTGACGGACACGCATGTCTTAATTAGTTTTTTTTTTTCGTTTTTTTTTTTTCGTTTTTTTTTTTAACGAATTGGTCAAACCCAAACTCAAACAAAAACATTGTTTTCAATCGTTATGAGTCTATCGATTGAATAGAATTTTATTATAAACAATTGTCTTGTAAATGGAATTTTTAAAGCATCCTGAATGTAAAAATAAAGAAAAAAGTGTGCAAGACAATAAGAAACACTACCTGCCAAAAAAAAAAATGAAGTTTTGTTGAAAACTGTTGAAAAATGTAGGAAATCCGATCCCATATATAAACGAACACACAGACACACACACACACAAACAACCTGGGTTTTATAATAAGTATAACTCGATATGAGTTGTCCCCCTTTCATTCTGGCGACAAAATCGTGTTTTATCGCTGTTTTCAAATTGATTTCGTGTAAAAACAATTGTGCTTTTCCAATTTTTGGCGCTGTCAGAACCACTGCAAGGTAATTTTACGCAGTCCTGTGAAGTTTTGTTGAAATCGGTTGAAAAATGTAGGAAATCCGATCCAATATATCCACGTACATACACACACACACACACACACACACACACACACACACACACAATCTGCGTTTTATAATAAGTAAGATTGGCAGGGCGAGTCTTTCTATCTTTCTTTTCTTTTTCTCACTCAAACCAAGTGTCGTTTCTGAAATGTTTTTTTTTTTCGGCTTTCCACGCAATCGAAACGGAATTATTTATGAGGCTTTGGCAGGGCATATCGCACGGTCGTGCTAAGCAACTGAGGAAAAAATAATATATATATATATATATATATGTGTGTGTGTGTGTAAAAAAATTCAGATTAATAAAATGTATATGCAAGACTATTTTTTTAACCGACGCGTTTCCTGAGGGACTTTATCAATGTAAATGTAAGTATTTTATTTTGCAGTATGTATTTATAAACAGAAGTAAAAAATATCCTGAATTTTTCAAAAGTTTCAAATATAAAAATGCTATTAATGTAAAGATAAACTCTGGAGGAAGCTAAGTTATGTAATTAATGCCTAATAAACGAACGTTATTAAATATTGTTAATTAACGATATCGTTTATCAACCTATGAATATATGTGATTAAGCACAGAAAAAAGAAGAAAATCCGTTCGAAATTTAACATATTTCGATATGTATTTAGCTTTATCAAAATTCTTTGGGAATAGAGTTGTTTTGATTTTTAAATTCTTTGTGTTTTTGCTTCCATTGCCTGTGTAGATGTCACGTATTCATGCTATAGCGTTAGTATGTATGTATATATCAATTTCATTGTGTGTGAGTTACGTGTTTCTCTCATGGTGTATGTGCGTGTTCAAGTGAAAATTAAGTGTGTATTAAAATTTGCGTACATTAGTGTATTTTCTATCAAATTTAATTTAGGAGATAATGAAATTGGACACAGGATATGTTGCGCTAGGGTTGGTTTTCTTCGATGCAGCAAGATGCTACTAAACCAAAATAGTAATTCTTAAAGTCATTCTTAAATAATCACTTGAGCTCGAGACTTTCACATGGATGTCACGCATAGCATCCAACTCGTTCAGTCATTTAAGCAAATGAATCCTTTAGGCTTTACTCAGTACTATTCTATAAACTGGCCCTCCAAATTCATAAATAAAGATCTTTATAATAAATAAAATAATTATATCCACATCACTTGAAGACATACAATAACAACTGAAAAGGGTAGCAAATGTAACTAGAAGTAAAAATAATGATATAATCAATATGTGGGTTTTTCTTATTAACTTAAACAAAAAGAAACTCCCATCATTACTAGAAAAAGTGATAAGTTGTTGGATTGGAGAAATCTAATTTCCTGAAGAACTGTTTTAAGAAAACATTTTATAAATTTCAACCGACATTAATACAAACTGTTTGGTCAAGGCATGTTGAATGTGGCCTGTTTTCTTTCTGTGTGTTACACGCCATAATTTCAATTTAATAAATGCCACCCTAATACGTAAGGAACATAAATTATTTCGCAGAAAATACTTAGAAGGAATTCTGATAAATATTTTCCCTTCAATAATCACATGCCAAACACGTTTTAATTTATAAGGAATTTTTATAGAATTCATATTTAAAGAATCGAAAACCAACCTGCTCGCAGCCACAACCGGTGTAACCTAAATTCTTTCACTCTTACACAAAACATCCCAAATCAGCATACATAAAGTCCACTAGCCGCAAACACGAACACATTATCAACTAAATCTGGCAAAGGCCAACTAGAATTATCAGGCACAAACCTAAAAGAATTATACACACGAACGCAACCAGACAAGTCAGTTACAACCTGAGTTCTGCTTAACAACTGAAACACACACACACACACACACAAACTAACACAAACTAACACACACTAACACTAACACACACACACACAAACATATCAGAATTTTCTTTCTTCCGCCATATTACATTTCTGATGAAGCTTAAAAGCGAACTGTTAAATATATAAACGTTTTCTATTGGTTGCTTATCCTATCATTCTGTCGGATTGTAATCCATATGTGACAGCAATTGATGCACACACACACACACGCACACGTACACACACACACACACACACACACACACATATATATATATATATATATATATATATATATATGTGTGTGTGTGTGGGGGGGATTTCAATCCATTTCTGATCCCGATCTATCTATCTATCTATCTATCTATCTATCTATCTATCTATCTATCTATCTATCTATCTATCTATCTATTTACATTTCTATATATATATATATATATATGAATTGGCAAACCAATTCATATATCTGACGATCAAAGTGAAACCCAGGGTCACAAAATCACATCAGCCCAACTAAATATGTTAGCTCTATCACTGACATTGAGCGCTTTCCACTAAGTACCGCGCAGATATAATATATATAAAAATTATATATATATATATATATATATATATATATATATATATATATATATATATATATATATATATGTATGTATTACATATTACACATACATGTATTTTTAATCTATATATTATATACATACATATATATATATATATATATATATATATATATATATATATATATATATATATATTACATACATACACATTTTACATCATATTTATATTTATATACATACACATTTTGCATATATATTTATGTCTGTGTGTGTGTGACTTGGGATCAACTATGGATTACAGTCCAATTGAATAACTCATCTGGCACAAATTATTACATTTGATTTAAATATATATATATATATATATATATATATATATATATATATATATATATATATATATATATATATATATATATATATACTAGGTTTCATGGGAGTAACGCTTAATTTATCAGCAGAATCAAAGCTGAAATTTAATATAAATTTAATATAATATTAGGGTGTAAATACAGATTGCTGGCTATTGTAAACAAAAGAAAAGAAAAAAGAAAAACAAAGGTATGCTTGAATTTTAAAAGAGAAACACCGGTAACTCGTTAAGACCTTAAAATGTTTAAAAGGGGATAATCAGTATGTAAAATGAAATATAGGAAGGGCATATTTGGATAATGTATTTATCCAGAATTAAAATATTTTAAGAGAGATTTCTTTCTGTAATTACAAGTTAACATTAGTTCATTTCGTTTATTAAGTAGATTTCGGTTATTAATAATACTGAGGATGAATCTTTTTTTCCCCAGCAGACACAGGTTTCATCGGTCACCGTGGCCGGAAAAGGATGTAGTAGTTTTGGCGACGAAATTCCAATTTACTACCGAAATTGTAATTTCGTCACAAAACCGATGTAACCTGTGCTTGCTGGAAAAAAGATTCATCCTCAATAATATTAATGACCGAAATCTATTTTTATCATATATATATATATATATATATATATATATATATATATATATATATATATAGTATGGACAGAGAAATCCATACAACATGGTGACTTGCATATTTGTATTGAATGTTATTTGTCCAGTTATAGCTGCAACTGGTCTATCCCTCATATTTATTGCTGTTTTTGAAAATAAGCGATACATATACAGGGTGTATCAAAAATATTTTAAAAACTTTAGGAGCGGATTCCTCACACCAAAACAAGGACACAAATCCATATAAACATATGTTCGCAAATCCTTTTTTTTTTAGTAATTAAATTTAAAGAAATTTTACAGTAGATGGCGCTGTGTGACCATGTAGACTAGTCTACATTTCACATTCGTGTATATTTGTTTCTAGTCTTCAAAATTTAACGTGTGTAGTAGTGAGTTAGCTGAGAAGTGTTCCGTTTAACAATGGTACTACAATCATATTGTGAACAGGCACATCTGATTTTATATACGGTCGCGCGAATGGTAATGGACGCGAGGCTGTGTCAGATTGCGTTCCAAGACAAAAGGAATTCACGTCATCCAAGCTTTGCTGCTTGTTATCGTCGCGTTGCGGAGGCTGGATCAACACAAACTATCGATCGAGGAAGACCGAGATTCGCTCGTACGCTTGACCACGAAGAACACATTCTACAGGCTGTCAGAGACGATCCAGTTATCAGAACACGTCAAGTGGCCTTAGCATGTTGTACATCGCATTTCTACAGGGACTTTATTTCGAACTCACTGCTAGATCTGCTAGAGGACGAATGTCGTCCATGTATGATGGGGCGCCAGCACATTTTAGCCACATTGTTCGCTATCAACTCTCTGACATCTACCATGAAAGATGAATGAGTAGGGGAGGACCGGTTCCGTGGGCTGCACTTTTTTTTTATGAGGAGGGTGACGAGACATTCAGTATGATTAAAAACACTCCTGCCAAAGGGTGGGTGAATACGCTCATGGGATCATTGATTGGTTCTTTTTATTGTTGTTTTTTTTTCATTGGTTCTTTTTATTGTTACATACTTTTATTGCCCAGAGACTGGAACTGATCCTGTGCAACGCCTTTCCATGGTTTCAAACTTCCATGCACATACATTGTTTGATATTGTAAATCGCAATTGAACGTTGCTCTGGCATACGGCAAGAATCATACTCTACAACATGGTGGAAGCTATCATATATATATATATATATATATATATATATATATATATATATATATATATGTATATATATAATTATTTATTTAAAAATATGATTCCAACACGCTACATAAGAGTTCTCATGTTTCAAAACAAGAGCCGAAAACTTCATTATAATTATTTGAATTAAATTGAATTAAAGTACTAAGCTCTGTTCCATCTTCAAGCGAAATTTTTTGGAATAACTTATTTCTGAGGTTTACGCGTTTTATAAGCATATTCGTTATTGAAATCAAAATTTCTATGGTAACAGCTAGAGCGATTGTTTAAAGAAAAAGCGGCGTAAGGTGTTAATAATTTGTATCAATATCTCAGTTACATTCACAGATGTCAAGTCAGGGTAGGGTTGGGGTGTCTAAATTTAAAGCGGAAGATGACATCGTCTAGTCTGGTTAAGTGTCTATGGAGATTTATTTATTTTTTTATTTTATTTTTTTCTGAAAGGGTTTTGTGTATATAAAAACTGTCGTAAATCGCTAACATTTGTTTTTGACGACTTCATAAAGGGTTATCTTTTTTTTGTAAGGCATTTAAACTATTTATTAGGACTATGGAATTTAAAAATTATTTTATTTTTTGTTTATGCTAATTATTCAATGCAAAAATCCTCCTTTGGCCGAGACTGTCAAATCCGTGGCGCCTGTAGTGGGCCTAACTACGAAGCGGACCGGTGGGGAAAATCCCTCGGTTGGGTCTTGACCCACATTACCCCCAAAACCAACACCTGCCACAAGTGTGGATAAATAGAAGGAAGAGGGGGTATGGCGTCTCTTAGTTAGGGGCAAAGGGAAGATCCGGACAGCGGGGCCTCTGTCCCATCATGACCCCGGGGATAAAAACACCTACAACCCCATTCCTTCTACCAGCTCTGAGGGCGACGCCTCGGCGTCGTATGAAGAAAATGCCACAAACACCCAAAAATTGAACGAGCCTAGCTGGCAAAAAATTTTAGACCTCAAAAAGCTCAAGGAGAAACTGGAAGCAAAGCGGGCTAAAAATCAGAAATCGCTGGGGGCACCGGGCCCCTTATCCTCTGCCCCGTCTTCCCCTTCATCAACCAAAAAAACATTCACAAAACCCCCTCCGCCCAAATCATTGACAAACTCACCGACTAAATCTTATCTATCAAGAAAACCTTCTCCTGTTAGGACACTTTCTGACGTGACACCCTCTACCACGCCCATAGACACACCTATTGCAACACCTTCTCAATCTCCACAAAAGAAAAGAAACAGCCCAAATTTACAGGCAGCAATAGATAAGAAAAAACAAAATATTAAGCCACCATGTCTCCCAGGGGAAGACGTCTGCCGCGTATCCCTGGCACAAGCTGAGAGAGTTTTCGGGCAAACGCGAAACCGACAACTTCCCATCAGCAAAAAGGGCACTGCCCGTCATAAGAACTGGCCCGGGTACGCGGGAGATTTGGGGCATGATAACGGAGGCCCAGTTTCTCTAAAATTGGTGCACCCAGTTGCCTACCTACTTGACCCAGAAATGGACGAAACAAACCAAGAGTTCAAAGGGAGGGCCCCCGTTTTTGTTCACCCATTCCTTTATAGGGCTCTTAAATTAACGTATCCTTCGGACATCGGCGCCTTGTCTCATGATGATACCGTTGAAATAGAGATGGCTTCCGGTTCTATGGGACGAGCTGTCGGTGTCCTCACCCCAGCCATGTTCTATCCTGAAGGACAACCCTAATCGATTTGACAATGTCTCTCTGGTTGGCTAGTGTGAATGCCCGAGGCCTGAGGTCCGAGTCTCGAAGGGTGAGGCTCGCTCGTGACCTTCAGCGCTTAGGGGTGAATATATGCTGTGTGCAAGAGACCCGTTTTTCTTCTCGCGATTATGAAGGCATTCTGTCTAAGGGGTTTACTCAGCATGTTTTGATGGACGCTCGAGGGGTGTCTCTTGGCTGGTGAGCAAGTCTTTGAAGACTGCGTGTGTTCTTGTCGTCGCAGATCCGGCGGGAAGACTTTGCGTGCTGGATGTTACCGTAAAGGATAAGGCTTTGCGTCTCATTGGGGTTTATGGGCCCAATATCCAGATTGAGCGGCCTGCTTTGTTTCGGCAGATCGGGACGTTTATGACGACATCACGTCGGGTAGTTTTAGCGGGCGATTGGAATGCCATCCTTGACCCCGACATAGATCGTATAGGGTCAAATTCATATTCGGGTACTAACATGTGGGGCGTGAAACCATTTCGCGACTTTGTCGACGGGTTCGATTTCGTCTACAAATACCGGAATGAGCACCCTCAGCGGGTAGTTTGGACTTGGACTAATAGTGGCAGCTCGGCTGTAGGTGTGCGTGCTAGCTACCTTGACCGAGTTTTAGTTAGGAGAGTCGATGTACGGCTCTTAGGGTGTCCAAGTTTCCATTATATAGTTTATTCGGATCATAGGCTTGTCCGGGTCCGTGTAAACTTAGATCAGCCTAGGGTTAGGATGGCTGGTTACTGGAAATTCAACTGCTCGTTATTTGGCGAGCAGGAATTCCGGGACCACTTGCTACTAATGTTACAAAGGGAACTGACGGGGACTATGGTGGGAAATGCCTGGTGGGAGAAATTAAAATCTAAAATTCGAACGTTTGCTGCCGATTTTAGCCGTCGACTCAATCTAGATAGATTAGCGGCGCAAACGGCTTTAGAGCAAAGAGTGGATCGGGCAGTTAAATCCCGTGATAGTGGGGAAGTAGCCAGAGGCAGAGTTGGCCTCCTTGCTTATCAAGAAGGATCAAGCTCTGGTAGTTAGGGTTAGGTTAAAAAGAATGTCCTCTGAGGCGACGATCATGGCCGCAGAATTGCGTGCAGAGGAGAGTAGGAATGTATCACGGCGGCATATCGCGTGCGTCACATTGCCGGATAAGCGGACCGTGACTACAAACGCCGGGATTAGATGGTCTTCCCTACGAAGTCTACTTGAGGCAGTCGCCCGTTTTTGTTCCTTTGCTGGAACTGATTTTCAGCAACTGGATGAAGCAGGGGTCTATACCTCAACGCTTCACCAGGGGTGTGATCAAGTTGCTGCGTAAGGACAAAAACGGTGGGGATGGGATAGGTAATTTTCGCCCTTTAACTATATTAAATACAGAGTTAAAGATTTTGGCAAAGATCTTAGCTAACCGTTTGCAGCTTGTCATGTGTCGTCTGATTGGCTCCGGCCAGACTTGTGCTGTGAAGGGCAGAACTATTCAGGACAACCTTCATATGGTCCGCTTGATCATCGAGACAGTCGAAAGTGAAGTCGTGCCGATCAATTTGGATCAGTCCAAGGCCTTTGATAGGGTTGACCATCGATTTCTGCAGGCTGTTCTTTCGGCTGCCGGTTTCGGGCCGTACTTTCGCTCCTGGATCCGTCTTCTGTATGCGACTCCCGGTGCGCTGGTGGAAGTGAACGGGGTAAGATCGGAACCTTTCGTATTGTCTCGATCTATTCGTCAGGGTTGTCCGCTTTCGCCTATGCTTTACGTTCTTGGGTTGGAACCTTTCCTTCGCAAGTTAAAGGCGAATCCGGTCCTACGCGGTATTTCCCTACCTGGTGCTACCACCTCTGCCAGGTATTCTGCCTATGCTGACGACGTTTCGGTTCTTGTGTCGAGCAGAGCCGAGATTAACGAAGTCAGCAAAGAAATCAGTGGTTATGAGATGGTGACAGGGGCCAAGATCAACGGCGATAAGTCTGTTGGCTTGCGGTTGGGTGCGTGGAAGGGAGTTTCTCTTCCCGGACCTTTCCACTGAACAGATGGGCCGGTCAAGATACTCGGCGTCTGGTTCGGTCCAGATATCCAGTTGGGAATGAATTGGTCGGAGGCACAAGGGAAGGCCGAGATCGCAATTAATTTGTGGTCTCGGAGGAATGTTTCCTTAAAGGGGAGGGCGGAGGTACGTGTTTCACATATCTACCCGATTCTCCTTTACCGACTCTCTTTACTCCCACTTCCGTCTGACACTTTGCTGGCGTTAGTGAAGCTCTTGTTCTCCTTCTTGTGGGGAGGCAAGGCTGCCAGAGTCTCTCGGGAGATCTGTTGCCTTCATCCATCTGAAGGCGGTCTTGGTATGCCTAGCATCGAGATCAGTCTCTATATGCTTAGCATCGGGTTCCTAGATCGTTTGTGTCGCAGACAGGATGAGGGCGCCTTCTGGAAGGAAGACGCCCGTCGAAATTTCCCATCCTTGAGAAGTGTGCACTCGTGCGAGGAGGGGGCCCGCCGTTTACCCCGAGCCGAGTAATCCTTCTACCGTGATTGTCGTCTTGCTCTGAAACGCCTCTTACGGGCGTCGGATGGCCTCTCCAACGTCCAGGCGTTGCCTCGTATATATCAATTGTTAGTTAGGGGGGCCTTGGGCTCCCGGGTTGAAATGTCTCAATAACGATGAGGCATCCCTCACCTGGCTGGTGATGCGTGGGGCCCTCTGGGTCGCCACAAAGCTTTGCGCAGCGGGCTTGGATAAATATCCAAACTGCCGACGTTGTTGTGGGGAAGTCGAGACCCATGGTCACGTCTTCTTTCATTGCGAGTTGGTAGCTCCGTTGTGTAAGTCTGTTGAAGGCCTCATGGTTCGTATGTTGCACGGAAAGTTCTTTGACCTTGAGGCCTCTTCTGTTTGTAGCAATGTGGCACCGCCGTTGACGAAGGCTGAACTTTATGTGTTCCACTGCTTGCTTGGAGTTATGAGAGTCGTGATTTGGTCGACACGTTTTTTGTTATTGTGTCTAAATGAGTGCGTGTTTGTGGGCGTGCTTGTGGGCGCGTTTGTTTTCATGATATTATAATCCCGCAATTATTTCGTCCAGTTAACTGATGTTTCTGCCATATTTAGGGATTGTGGGGGGGTTTATTACTAACCCTATTTTGTTTTGTTTTATGTAAATAGTGTTAAATCATATTGTAAATAATCATTGGGGTTTTTTAAATTGTTGTTTTATCCCCTCCCCCACAGACTTTGAAATGTACATATGGGGACTAGTTAGGATTTCATAGAGAATTTGAGGTATTATGGTGGACGCAGTAAGAAAGGTAGGAGTGAATGTGTTTTGGTGATAGGACTCTCGTTGATATGTTTGGGTCCGTGTCTGTGACTAGTTAAGTTTAGAATTAAGACAGAAAAAGACCGTCCGTGTGAGTTCAATACCCGGCTAAGGCAGTGTAGAACATTCAGAGGGAAATTAACAGACGATAACTGATAACTGACATCCATTAAGCATGGCACGTGGAACTAGAACAGTCTATCCCAGTGAGCGAAATAAAGGGTTCAGTGCAACATTCCAGCCACCAGAAGAAGGCCGGAGCGTTGTAATAAGTAAGGTGTATATGTGTATGTATGGGTATATACATATAGTTTTTGTGTGGATGTCTGGGTATGTGTGTATATGAATTTATAGGTATATAGGGATATGTATGTATGTGGATATAGATAGGTGTTCGGATATGTGTAGAGGTGTGTATCTGTATGCATATATAGTATATTATAAAAGAAGGACCTAATTTTCTGTTAGTAATGTTTTATCCAAATTTCTCCTCTAATATTCTCCAATTGGTAGGGAGTTCAAATAATACGGAGGTAAATTTTAAATTGATAATTTAATTTAAATTGAAATATATTACCCTTTAATAATCATTATTGATGATAAAATTATTTAAATTGGAATAACCTTTGATAAGCGTGTAGGTATCTAAAAACAGTCACGAGTTTAATTTATGAACAAAACTCAAACGAATAGATGTCAACATAATAATCAACAAGAAAAAAGTTTAGGAAACTAAAATGTAAAATGAATTATTCTTTTAATGTACTTTCTATGATTTTTTTTTCAATCAACCATTTCATAGAAAATACCCAAACTCCAACAAACACCAAATTAAATTCTTCATAGATTTTTTTAGACATTTAGATTTATACCAAACTTTAACCTCCAAATATTCCCTTTAAAGCGATGCAAAATAACAGAGTCTAAGAATTTGAATGAAACCTTCTCGCAAATGAGTCTAAATAATTCGGAGGTAAATTCTAAACTGATAATTTAGTTTAAATTGAAATATATTACCCTTTAAGAATCATCATTGATGATAAAATTATTTAAATTGGAATAACCTCTGATAATTATGCAGGTACCTAAAAACAGTCCCAAGTTTAATTTATGAACATAACTCAAACGAATAGATGTCAACTTAATAATCAACAAGAAAAAAGTTTAGGAAACTAAAAAAGATTACTAGATGTAAAATGAATTATTCTTCCAATGTATTTTCTATAAAGTTTTTCCAGTCGACTATTTCATAGAAAATATCCAAAACTCCAACAAACATCAAATTAAATTCTTTGTAGATTTTGTAGTTATTTAGATTTCTATCAAACTTTAACCCCCAAATATACCCTTTAAAGTAATGCGAAATAACAGCGTCCAAGAAATTAAGTGAAACCTTCTCTCATCAGTTTTATTGTATCTTCTTCCTTTTATGTCGGCTTTCCTCTTCACCACTTACCCACCCATATCTAAAGATAACATAAGTTAAGTGAAACGTTTGTCTGGCCCACACCAAGTGGAGTTAGGGATAAAGAATTGAAATGGTACATCTAACTCACCCATGTCTTCTCTTCCTTCTCACTTCCTCTTCTCTCACCCTCACTTCGTTAATTTACATATGCTTAATACGGCCCGTCAAAAATGTGTAAATTTCTTTTCATTTTTCATTTCAATCTTTGGAAGTAAAGTCTGATGATCCAGAGCCCTTTAAAAAGGCTGTGGGGAAATAATTTATTACATGGAACCTTAAAGTGGTCTGCTTTTTATTCAAACATATTTGCTCTGAATTTACATTGAGCTCTCCGGACATCATACTCCTTGGGTCTACCCATACGGATTACCTAATTTTGCATAAACTATATATACAGTGTAACCTGGATATAAGAGAGTTGTCGGGACCGGAGAAGAAGTCTCTTATATCCGAGTTTCTCTTATATCCGGGTTTGGTCTATTTTGTTTAGGTAAGTATGGCTTTAATTTAGAACCAGAGAAAATCTCTCTTATATCCGGATTTCTCTTATATCAGGGTCTCTTATATCCGGGTTACACTGTATATACATATATATATATATATTAAATGAAAATTGGAAAAAAAACGTTCATAAAAGCATAATGTTTCAGAAAAATATCTGATAATGTATTTCGGTCATTTTGGCCTTCATCAAATCAATAATACGAAAAAGTGAACTGTGTGTGTATATATTTGTGTGTTTATTTGAAATAATGAGATCATATATTTTCCCAAGATGGCGTTGCTCATGACGAAAAATAGAAAGAAAATGAGTGATTTATTTAAAAGAAGTAGTTTACCATTTTATGTTCTCTTAAGTATCCGAGTTTAAAAATAGAAATACATCAGAATGGGTAGAAAATAAATGAAAGAATTGTTTTTTTTTATTCATAGGTTCTCCATGTCGACAATAGGCTAAGTAAATTTGAATTTTTTGTCTTCGATTTGATGAATATATAAACAAAACTATAATTATGTCCGATTTTATTTTATTGATGTTAAGTGAGTTAAAATATATGAAGTCATCTTCATTTGTTGATGAGTGTTTCTATTTGTGCGTGTGTGTTAATCATCGCATTTTAACAATGAAAAACATAGACATAGGTTGATATTTTAGACCGGTGTTTTCTGTTCAAATATATTTATTTGTGGCAACAAAATTTCCTTGTATATAAAACCCAACTCATTTTAATTCTACTGCACACAATTTGACGACAAAATTAACATAACTCACTTGATTTTAAATAGATTTTTCGGTATTTTCAATTTTTAAAATTTCCTGGTATTTTCTTTGCTTCCCTAAAATGTTAATAGGAAAAAAAAAACAAAAAAAACAGTGAATTAAAAAAAAAAACGCAAAAAAGTTACATCTCCGTAAAAGACAATGATGAACAAATTCTGTAATCGAAATTGATTTTGATTTTTTTTTTTAGCTGCAGTTAAGTCATTTGTAAAGATGGAACATTGAGTTATTTTGAGGGATGTTTCACATCTCGAAGATTTATAGAATGGCTTCGTAAATGCTCGTCGACAGAAATAATTTCGGTAAAATTTGTAATCTTTAAACTAGCGAATACGTCTATAGAAGTGTTATTCTTAGAGCACCTAAACTAAGTTACTTTCAGACAGACAGCGTGAGTGGATATAGAGGAAGGGGATGGAAACATGATATATATAGACATAAATGACAGGTTCCTGTCTAGGTTGGCATCAGACGTCACAGGTATTACTGCCATCAACACCCTTCCTAGTTGATGTGTTATTTGCCCAAATGATCACACATTAAATCTCTTTCCCAAAGGTTATCATTTTATCTGATTTTGGGAGAAAAGGGAGAGAGATTTTGTGTGAGAGAGAGAGAGAGAGAGAAAGGAGATGTGAATTTAGGCCTTATACAACGAAATTAAGATTTTTAAAAATCACTTATTGCTCATATATATATTTATATATATATATATATATATATATATATATATATATTACAACAAAGTCATGTTGAATCGCTATAGTCCTCATCTTTGTCGCCATATTTATTACAACGTTTCAGCCGTTGTACGCTCCGGCCTTCTTCAGCTGGTTGGAATGTCGAACTGAACCGTTTCGCTCACTTGTCTAGACTGTTCTAGTTCCACGTGCCATGCTTTAATGGATGTCAGTTATCAGTTATCTCTTGTTAATTCCCTCTCTTAATCGGGTATTAAACTCACACCCTTTTGTGTTCTGTCACTGCATCTAACGCCTTTATCCACTGTACCATGTGTCCTTGAGGACATCTGTGTATGAATATCTGGGAATTATAAACCTAATGTCTTCAGCGACCAGTGCTCATATTGCAATTTTTTCTGTTATCATTTCATGTTTTTACCAGAGTTTATTTTGCATTTTTTTTATTTTTATTGCTTTTCTCTCGCACACCTTATTACTGGTTCCCATATTGTATTCATTTTATGTTTGATCGGCTCAGGATATTTTGTGGCCTATGTGCTGGTTCCTTAAGTTTACGAATTTTCCAATGGTGTTCTTTGTCTATGATCTCAACCTGATCGCACAGAGGTCGGTGATCTGTATTTTCTCTCCATATGAGGTCAGCCACGCCTGATTTTTCCACTTCCCCTCGTGTTACAGCTTTCTGGTGTTCTTGAAGCCTTACCTTAAGAGGGCGACCTGTCTCCCCTTCATATTTTATATAATGTAAATAGTGTACATAATACCTCATCTCAGAAATATAGACAGATAATGTAAGAATCGATACACAATTGCAGTCGTGTTTTAACGCATAACCATGCGTCTCCTCAGGTGCTTCTAAATTACTGGCGAATGAACGATTAATTTGATTTCCAAATCAAAATACCTCCTCATTTTTTGAAAAAAAAAGAAAGGTTTCAGAGCTTTACCCTAATCAACCAATCGTATATGACATACGTTAAGTTCGAACTGAGCGAAAACAAACAAGCAAAAATAAAATAGAAATTATTAACTTGTGCGTCATGGCCAAGATTTGACATCTAACAGCACCAGACATTAACTTAAAAACTAATACAAATGGTTACAATAAATGCATACACGTCAGGCAGTCAACTTTCATAAGACATAAAAGTGGATGGGTAGAGAGGTAATTTCACGGAATGTCCAGCTAGTTATACGCTTTGTAGATTTCCTACATAAATTGTTCTGGTAGTTGATAAATAAGAGTCCTCTTTAAGAAACTAGTAAATAATCTAAACATATAGAATTATTTGGTAAATAAAATGCAACCGTTAAATAAATATCATCGATATAAGATGTTAATAATATCAACCAATTAATCTAAAATGTCAAAAAACTAAATACCAATACATCCGTATAAGATGTTAATAATACTACCAGAAGATCAATACAAAACTAAATTAAACCCAGATTAGTCATACAAATAGAAAGATAAGCCATATATGGTGCAACACAGTTCAATTAAAATCTAAAAAAAACCTTGTCAAATTCCAAAATTTAGCAGAATTCTAAGGTAAAAAGGTAGACTGTTTTCAATTTACCCTTAATTGGGATCTTTTATTTAATAAATAATTCCTATCAAAGAACCTAATAATTTCTAATTTTTCATGTAAGCCCAGAAAACAGGGTTAATCTACATGTCCTTGCCATTTTAAAATTTTTCCATTTCACCTTAGGAGTTTTATTACCATCTTTTAAACTCCAAAAATATTTAGAAAGGGGTGTATTATTTCTATAAGTATTATTGGTGAATGACAAGGTATGATGATGCCACCTATTCTTAAAAGAATTCTTAGTACTACCAATATAGAATTTTTCAACCGTTGGATTCTCTATTGTAGAGATAGTATTTAGGTAAACAAGAGATTTAGATAAACATTTGTTTAGCAATAAGCATTGGTCTGAATTCCTAGAATTACATATCATTAATAATATTTATCTTGGAGCGTGCATTATGATCCTGATTATTAAATTGGTTTAAAATTTTATTATTGTGTAACTTTATAATCTTCTCAAGATTATTGGTAAAACTATAACTTAGTTTTAATGTGTTTCTGTTAAATATTTTACCAAAAGCGTTA
Source organism: Acanthosepion lycidas (assembly GCA_963932145.1). NCBI lineage: Eukaryota > Metazoa > Mollusca > Cephalopoda > Sepiida > Sepiidae > Acanthosepion > Acanthosepion lycidas. Next base: position 22,056,633 of record OZ010583.1, on the reverse strand, counting down.
CTTGTCGGGAAATGTTTATCAATTAAATGAAGGAACTTCTGGCCTAACGTCGTACTGACCAATTGATTAAATGGGTGCTTGTACCAAATGATCTTCCTATTTCTATTTCTTTCCTTTAGACCACTGATCATATTTTCTATACTTGATTTCGGCGTACTTGCAACGATTATTCTTTAAAACAGTTTTATAAACACCGCTACATCTATCAAACCCATCTTTGTCAGATAAGTGGTGGCTAATCCTGCGTTCTACAAACGAAGGTATATGATTGAATACAGATGAAGGGTGGTTAGAATTGGGGTGAATATAATTATAAACCAATTAAACATGCGCTAATCACGTCTTTCTACCACCATATATATATATATATATATATATATATATATATATATATATATAGAGAGAGAGAGAGAGAGAGAGAGAGGTTCCCAAGTAAGGATTTATGCGGACGGAACTACTATTTACTCCTGCCTCAAAAACAAATCTAGTGTCGCCGACAAAACTAACCTGTCCGTTTGTCTCGAAAATGACCTCCAATCGGTTGTGGACTGGGGCAGAAATTGGCTGGATAACTTTAATGCCTCAGAAACGAAACTGCTCTCTATTAAACACCACAGAGAACCATCCCTGCCTCCCATTAGAATGTCTGACGCTCAACTCCACGAGAGCATCTCTTTGTGACTGCTCGGTCTCACATTGTCTGCTGACCTGACATGGAACAAATACATTGAGTCAATAGCTTCGTCCACCGCAAGGAAAGTTGGCTCCCTGTGCCGCGCGAGGAGATTTTTCTCGCCGGAGTCGATCCTTCAAATTTACAAATCAACCATTCGCCCTTACATGGAGTATTGCTGCCATGTATAGTCTGTAGCCCCTTCTAATTGTCTCAAGGTCCTTGATAAAATCCAAAGACGGATATGCAATGTAATTGGCCCTGATCTGGCATCTCGTCTGCAGCCGCTCTCTCACAGACGTGCCGTTGCCTCCCTCTGTCTTTTTACAAATACTTTCACGGTAACTGCTCCGATGAACTGCTTTCGCTGGTTCCCAGACTTCATGAATTTAAGCGCTCAACTAGGTTGGCATCTCGCTCTCACCCTTTCACTGTCGAAACTGTTAAATGTAGCCGTTTCTTCTACTCCAATAGCTTCATGTCTCTCACTTCTCGCCTGTGGAACTCCCTCCCTTTTCTTGTTTCCGTGATAGCTATAATCTCCAACTATTCAAATGTAACGTCAATCGACGTCTCCAGATACCCTGATCTATCCCCTAACCGTCTGTTCATCCTTTCCTCTATCACTCCTCTTTGTTCTAGCTCCAACTCTGCAACCCCTTGCGTGCTAGTGGCTTCCTGCCTTGCTTGGGGTCGAATGCTTAATATATATATATATATATATATATATATATATATATATATAGTGTATTAGGGCAGCAGATCATTATTCAAATATATAATGTTAAATATAACAGACAACGAATGCCTATTATGTTTGGTCATAAGCTTCATATAATGGCTTTAGTTTCGGGAGAAAATAAAGACACAAACTGCCCAACATTTGGTTATTTTTTATGATGCTGTTCATCGACCTAACCTTTTGGATCGCATGAGTCATCGTCAAAGAGGTTATATGGGCATTACAACAGAGATGCTAACCATCAAAGGTGACATCCTGTTATATTTACCTAGAAATTTTCTATGTAACGATAACGGTCGCGAAATAGCAGACGCAGGTCATAGATTCAAAATGCGGTTCTATGATGCCGTACATGATCACCTAAGGGAAAGAAATGTTATCAACAGAACCTTGTGTTTAAATGCATTGTATTATGTTGTTACTGGTTTGAAATTTAATTTTGTTGTGTGTGGGTTGCTTTGTTTTAATGTAGATAGCCTCCAATATCTGAAGGTTCTTTTTATTGTGAGTATTGTTGTGTTATCAACTAATATCTATCTAATATTATTACATGGCTATGTTTTTCTAAGAAATGTTGTTTAATAGAACTAAGATCAGAAAGATGACAGGTAAGTCTACAGGAGAACGTGGTTGTAGTAAAACCAATATATGTAGTAGGTTTATTATTAGTATCAGATACAATTTCTGAATGGATATATAAATTGATACACTACATTGGTTTTTTTTTGTAGAGGATTTAGTTGTGTGGTTGTAGCGTTATTAGAGACTATGCAGTCCATTTTTTAAATATTTTTATAATATATGATGAGCTTAACTTGTTTATTATTATTAATGGGTTTAAAATTTCTACCAATTATGTTTTCGAGTGTTGCTCTATCATGTTTGTAATTATTATGCATTTGGTTACAATATTATAAATTAATAGTATTAGATTTATTTTGACGTACACTATTATTATTAATATTATCAATTTATTAGAGGTATTATTAAGTTTATTGAGACAGATTTTAATTTGTTGATGAATGACGAAATTGAGGAATCCATAAGTAAGAAGTATTTCTGTAATGTTATGTAATATTTATAGAATAGGGTTTTGGAAGAAGATATCACTTGTGTGCGTTGGATTAAGTTTTTTTTTTATATAACGGTTAACTTGTATCGTGGGGGGTTCATTATTATAATTAAGACGATACGAGTTAATGCTAGAGGGTTTTCTTTATAGAGAAGTAGTAAATTTATGTCTACTGGAATCAATAAATACGTCAAGAAATGGAATTTTATTATTAATATTAAATTCTAATCTAAATTTTTAGACAGTGTGACTTTCAAATTCGTTTCTAAGTTGTGTAATTTGATCAATATTTTAGCCTAGAATTAAAGCAACCATACGAAGTTTACAACGGTTCATGATCAAACATAATAGACATTCATTGTCTCTTATATTTAACAATATAATAATGATCTGCTTCCCAATATATATATATATATATATATATATATATATATATATATATATATATATATATACGTAATATGAGATACATAAAAGGTTAATGGTCAAAGTTGATTCAGACCAGAAAACAGCAGCATTAAAAAGTGCTCAATACACGTGTGGAAAAAAATAAAAATAATATGTAGAACTTTTAACTTTAAAAATCAGGAGGTCAATTGAATCCGCTACCTTGGTTTCAACCTTACGGTACCTTCAGGCTATTTTATCAATTGACCTACCAACGCTTTATTAAAAAAACAAAAAATACAAACTAATGAACGCCTTATTATTTAAAAAAAAAGGTAAACGCATGACATTTGGGGTGGAAGAAGAAGAAGAAGAAGAAGAAGAAGGAGAAGAAGAAAAAGAATAAGAAGAAGAAGAAGAAGAAGAAGAAGAAGAAGAAGAAGAAGAAGAAGAATAGGAAGAAGAAGAATAGGAAGAAGAAGAAGAAAAAGAAGAAGAAGAAGAGCAAGGGTATTATAAATGTATCGGTGGCATGCTAATTGAAACGTATATTTTTTTAATTAAGCAGAATTTAACAGAGTTTTCATTGAATATCTTATTTAATTCTGAATCTTTGGGAAGTTAAAGGACTTCTTTTCGTCTAATAAATCCAACTAAAAGTGAATTGGGTAAAATATGCCATAGAAATATTTAAAAAATATACGGCTCATTAACGATTGCCACACAAGCCAATCTATGGAAGGACACATATAAATGCATTTCTTGGTTACACAAAATCACAAATAAAAACAAATATGTATTTATAAAATACATTCAGAACTTTTATCCATTTATATCTGAAAAACATTGGCTGGAGGCTTTGTGCTATTCATCAAAGGTTTTGTAAATATAACACCTGATCAAATGGAGATAATTTCCTCAAATCACTTTTATTCCACAATGAAATAACCTGGGTCAATAAATAAAAAAAGACGGCTTCGATGCACCGCGAGGTTCATTTGATGGCTCTGATGTTTCGGAGTTAATTGTCCTACATATCTTATAATACTTTTATTTTATTATTTGTAAAAAATGTTAAAGATTCATATATAATCGCCTAAGTTCTTTTTTATATACACGTTTTAAGAAAAGTTTATTCTTTGGATGGGCCAGACGATTCTGTCAAATTTTGTGCATTTTTATGGCCTTTTAGGCTCAAGTGGAGAATCGCAAACATTGTTTGAAGTATTTTGGATTTGTTTTTTAATACTTAGAGAGGGTTATATATATATATATATATATATATATATATATATATATATATATATATATATATTGGCCGATGAGAAGCAAGTTTGCTGGCCAATGTCATATTTTGGCTGGAGCCTATATCACGGTCACTTTTTCAATGACGGCCGTTTGTCTTGAAAAGGACCTCCAATCAGCGATACAAGCAGAGGAGAGGATAAGAGAACAGACAGAGGGCAGAGGGCAGAGGCAAATAAGGGGTGAGAGGAGGAGACAAGGGTCTGCCATTGATGGGAACAGACAGAACATAGCAACCCACCCCCCGCACTTCAAAGGAAAGTCTAGCCGGAGGTCATAAATCTGACCTGACAGATACAAGGCAGATTCTTATGACTGAAGATTGTATACTCAAGAACAAACGAGTGATACAAATAAATCCCTTTGATCTGAGGCGTCTTGTTTCTGTATACTGTTAAGAAGAGATGTGGGTGCTATTTGAAATATTTCTGCCTTGTGCCATATTGTTAAATTCTTTCTCCAAGATTTTTCCCAATTTTTCTCTATTTTTGAAGGAAGTAATTTTTGTGCATGAATCTGTTTCTTAAACTAATTTTGAAATATTCTTTTTCATGTTTCTGTGGCTAATCTTTTTTTTGCTACCCCATGAAAGTGTTATCATGCCCAAAGAGGCGCACTAAAAGGAATTTTTTTGCGCAACCCATTGTTTTGTACTTTTCAAATTTGTAGTTGTAAATAAATGTGTTATTATTTTGAAATTTTCTCAGTGATCGTTTTGTTTCTTAAGTTGCGCCTATTTTCGAAAGTTGCTGTTTTTACCAACTAAGTTTTGTGTCTAGCACAAGAACTTGGAGCTGATACGAAAGCAAACTTTTTATCTTATATGAAATTAACAATATTTTACATATAAACAACCATGGCCTGTATAGAGATGATGGCCTGATGATAGCGCCAGACAACAGAAGAACAAATGACAATATAAGAAAAGCTTTTTACAAACTATTCAAAAGCCTGAGCTTTGAAATAGAAGACGAAATGAATAAGAAAAAGTTGTCAACTATCTGGGCGCAGAATTAAATCTGCAAGCTGGTAGTGTCTCCCCCAAATCCGTGAATATTGGATCTAACCACTCTATGAACATAATAAAGTACATCATTAAAGGAATGGCGCCTACGTTATCCAGAAACTCTTCTAGTCCAATAATTTTTGAGGATAAAAACAAAGAATATGAGAAAAACTTAAAGGTAGAGAGTCACAAAACCAAACTAGAATTTAAACCTCATCTTAAACAACATATAAAGAACAAATCGAGAAAAAGAAAAAAAATATAATTTGGTTTAACCTCACTTTTAACCTAGGGGTAAAATGTAAAATAAGGAAATTATTAGTTTGGTGCAAAAGCAAAGTCGGTTTTTGACGTTCAACTTTATGCGAGAAAACGACATTATTTTTGCACCAACCTAATACTTCCTAAACACTTCCAAAAATTCAAAATTACATATGATATTCAATGAAAATACAGTTAAATTAAGCTACAGCTGCACTAGTAATTTAGAAACAATAATAAATAGACAAAACGCCAGAAATATTAAAACTAAGGCGGCAAAATATAGTCAACATTAGTAATTTATGCAACTGTAGGAATAAGAACAGGTGAACATTAAACGGGGCTTGTAAAGCCGAAGCAATAATCTATAAAGCAGAAGTAACATATATTAATGTCCAGAATAAAACGTACATAGGATGTACTGATGGTACTTTCAAACGTAGATGGTACAATGATAGGTCGTCGATCAAGCTAGTAAGCCTTGGATGCTCTACCAAAGTAGCTGATCATGTGTGGAATTAAAAAAAAAGTAGCAGGGATATGATTGTAAGATGGAAAAATTTTTTAAAGGCGAAAGCTTTTAGCAATCACAACAATATTTGCAACCTGTGCCAGGAGGAAAAATGAACAATAATTACATTTCCGGATCCAATGAAGCTTTTGAATCAGAAATCCGGTCATGAATCCTTGAATACAGACTAAAAAAAATCCTCTTAAGCACATATAAGGCTAGATAAAAATAATGTATATTTCAATTCGAACCTCCCACGGATAGATTCATAATACACTTGCTTTTCCTTTCACCCTCATTCTTCTTCTTCTTCTTCTTCTTCTTCTTCACCTTTTCCTTCTCCCTTTCTATCATACCCAACATCATGCGGTTGTTTATTTATTTTTTAAAATAGTATAGCGTTCATTAGTTTTTTTGTTTTTTTTAATAAAGCGTTGGGAGGTCAATTGATAAAAATCGTCTGAGGAAAATGTAAAGTTGAAACCAAGGTAGCGGATTCCACTGATCTCCTGATTTTTAAATATATATATATATATATATATATATATATATATATATATATATATATATATATATTGATACATGTTTCATTAAATAATATAGACAAGTGTTGTCTATTTTATTTTCAAGCAACGACAAACTCGTGCGGATAGAATCCAGGTAGAACTCAATGTCCAGAACAGAGTAAGGATATAATAAAAAGGCTTAAACGCTAATATATCATGGTCATAATTTATTCCATTGGAATCGTAAATACGATCCAATTCATCCGACCTTTTTGAATTTGTAGGTCTGATGAATTGGATCGTATTTACGATTCAAATGGAATAAATTATGACCATGGAATATTAGTGTTTAATCCTTTTTATTATATATATATATATATATATATATATATATATATATATATATATATATATATATATATATATATATATATATAGTGAGATAGATAGATAGATAGATATTTCAATTAAACATTACATTTATTTCCCTTGCCATTAAACAGCTAGGCCCTTGCCATTATATTCCATTTAAATGAAGGGCGTTTACCGGAATCATTCAATTGCCAAAAATAATTAGAGAGAGTGATGCGATTTCTGTATTTAATGTTTGCCAGGGTCATATGGTCGTAGTAGAAGGGAAGTATCCAAATATTTTCAGTGGAATCAAAATATAATTTAACATTGCTACCGGAACGAATGGATGATCGATATACAACACCATCGGTCATACATTGACCGTTTAATGGACATATCATATATATATATATATATATATATATATATATATATATATATATAATTCAAGCGTCCTACGAGGCTGACATCCTGGTCTCACCTTTCCACTGTTGAAACTGTTAAATGTAGCGTATTTTCTACTCCAATAGCTTCATATCTCGCATCTCTCGTCTGTGGAACTCCCTTCCCTTTCCTGTTTCACTGATAGCTATAATGTCCAACTATTCGAATGTAATGTCAATCAACATCTTCAGTTGCCTTGATCTATCCACTATCCTTCTCCTCATCCTTTCCTCTATCACTCCTATATGATCTGGCTCCAAATACTCTGTAACCCCTTGCGTGCTAGTGGCTTCCCGCCTTTCTTGCTGTGAAATGCTTAAAGAGAGAGAGAAACGCAAATCGTATATATATATATATATATATGTGTGTGTGTGTGTGTGTGTGTGTGTGTGTGTGTGTGTGTGTGTATATATATATATATACTAGCAGGTTTCGTCCGCTCACAAAGTAAGATATATTCACTAATTGAAATCTTTGAAGTGAACATTTTAAATGAACATTTCATTCATAAATTGGCTTGTTAAAGTTAAGGAAATTTGTACAAATAGATGCCAACTTGTTGAAGGCCAAGTAAAATGTAAATTTAAAGCACTTTTCTGCACTATATAAGACGATATCCCTAAACAGAAATATTTTTGATATGAACTCAAAAAAATCCTCGAATAAAAGAACAGTAATGACGGTCAGTTAATTAATGAAATATTTTCTACAATCAATATGAAAATAAGTTAAACCTGAAGAGTGATATTGCCTAGATGTAGATAATATATAATACAGATATTGAGCTATTATCATGTAAATCACTAAGTAATTTATACACATTATTTATCAATTCTCAGTTGCGTCTCTGTCCTTGGACAGATTGCGCTCAGAGGCCTCTCTGTCAAAGGACAGAGAGGCAACTGAGAAAATTATACTGAAGTGGTTCCCAGCCCTGGGGAACAGTTGCCCGAGGCCGCGCCCTCCCATTGCACAAGGCCAGAGCAACCGACGGTTACGGGGGTTGTGGGCAATTTTTGTCCCTTGCCCGGGTGTTACATTACGCGCTCGGTTTCCCACTTTAAAAAAAACCTTGTGTCGAATCTCGTCCTCGTGGGGGAACGAGAAAACACCGTGTAATTAGAGTCTGTTTATATTTCTGAGATGAGGTATTATGTACAATATTTACATTATTCGGACTATTGTCCTCATCTTTTTTCGCCATATCTATCATAACGTTTCGGCCGTTGTACGCTCCGGCCTTCTCAGGTGGTTGGAATTTCGAACCGAACCATTTATGCCTTATGTCAAGGGGTTATCAGACAAAATACAAAGGATCTACGGTCCATATAACATCAGAACAAACTTCAAAAGCTTGACGACACTTCGCAGATATCTCTCCCGAGTAAGCCCCCACCCCCCATAGAGGAGAACATGACTAAAGACTGCGTGTACGCTATCCCATGCAGCTGCGGAAAGGAATATAAAGGAGAGACAGGCCGCCCCCCTCAAGGTAAGGCTTCAAGAACACCAGAAAGTTGTAACACTAGGGTAAGTAGAAAAATCAGGCGTGGCTGACCTCAAATAGAGAGAGAAGGGAGATCACCGCCCTCTGTGGGATCATGTTGAAGAAGGCCGGAGCGTATAACGGCCAAAACGGTGTGATAGATATGGCGAAAAAGATATGGCGAAAAAGATGAGGACAATAATCCGAATAATGTAAATAATGTACCGTGTAATTACTATAAAGCAGAGCTTGGGCATTTTAATCCCAGAATTCTTGGGAGAATTAAGCTCCAATTTCGCATTTATTCATATAGATTCTATAATGTAGATTTTATTTAAATAAATATTATGTTTTTCCAACGTTTCAAATGTTGAATGTATAACTAATTATAATTTGTATTTTCCCATCTTTACACTATATTAATTTTATCTTATAAACTGTCCCCTTTTCTGTCACCCATGAAATAAAAATAATTGTTTATACGGAAAATAAGAATCTACGTATATAAAATCATCTTTAAATTAAGTGGCAGCAGAAGAATTATTGTTGAACTTTTAAAAGATAAGTTTAAATATTAATTCAATACTTAAATGCAGTGATCAATTTTGAGTTCTTCTATAGTTTATTGATGTCTATCGCATCTACTCCACCCTAGCTATTGTGATGATGGCCATACCAAGAATCCTCCACAGGATCTAAACTAAATGCCGCCCGATAGAGCGGCCTTGAAGCTAATTTAAAATTTTAAGCTAACTCCAATTTTATACATGAAAGCAACGGTAGTATAATATATTAATTTTTAACCTCACATAATCTAGCAACCCTGAATCTGGGCTCGACGAAAATCATTTCCCGTGCCTAACATTTCTAGGACATTCGAATGAGCTATGAATCATTAAAACCGGACCAGTGGGAGCGGAGTAGTTGAATGGACACACACAAGCACAAAAACACACATACATAGTACTATATATATATATATATATATATATATATATATATATATATCTATATATATATATATATATATACAGAGAGAGGGGGAGAGGGAGAGGGAAGGGACTGAGAGAGCGGGAGCTAGAAGGGAAAAGACATTAACTTCACGTTACTTCGTTTGCAGTGAGTGGAGAAAAGAATGTGCCTCAGTTGTGCCATATCAAATTTCATCAAATATTAATGTAACTAGTTCAAGAGGCGCCGAAAGTTTCTGCCCCTCCCAAAGTGAATGTAAGTCTCCGGTGGGACGTAATAGCGACAGCCGTGTTGCCCATATTTGAGGATAAATTAAACGATGGGCTTACTCGAAATCGAGTCGCGGCTATCTATCTATCTATCTATCTATCTATCTATCTCCGCCAATATTCGATACCTTGATTTAAAATCATTTTTTTTATAAATGAAAAAGCTTTTTTTCAAGCTTTTATTTTAACTCTAATTGAAAGCTAATGGATTAAAATTAATATTTCCAATGAGCAAAATACTCTGGCGGATTTCAAACAGAAATTATATTGATTGGAATGGATTTTTTGATTTTTTCTAAAATAGCTGATTAGCGCCATTTTTTTTAGTCGTCTTTCATTTCCTTGTAATTCTCTGTATTATAAAAATCTTCCAAAACTAAAATATACTTTTCTTACACTGTATTTTAGGAATATTTGCTGATTCAAAGTATAATTAATCTGATTCGAAAAAATATTATTTAGTTTAATTTTGAAATAACGAATAAATGGATTTTTAAAACAAACATTACCGGTAATTACTCAACAAGTGCTGATAAAGGTGTTGACTATTTTATTGTTATTCTACGGAGATTTTATCTATTGAAACATAATGTAAGAAAATGAAACGTGAGCCCACTTTCTGTAGAATTTTTAAGTACCCAGTAAACTTAAAATTAATGGAAAATATTCTTCATTATCTAATTTTAAGAATGTTGGCTTTAAATCTACGATAGTCACCACTCTTATTTTCTGATAATGTCGTGTATGGTCGATCATACTTTCAAGAATGGGGGCGTTATATAATATTTGATATATATATATAAAATTTTTAAAAATATTTAAAAAATCTTTGTGCAAAATGATTTGCATTAAGCTTTTCAATTTTTTATTAATAAATATATTTTTCACTTAATAAGAATTATCACCTAACCAGATGAAAGTACTATTAATTATAATTAAAATAAAAAAAATGAAAACAATTTTTGTAAAAAATTTTTATTCATCGATTTTTTTTCTTAAGACAATAGTGTCTTTAATAAATCTTATTTATAAAAGTAGTTTAAAGCTTTTCTAATTAAAAAAATGTCATAGTTTTATTGGAGTTTTTATTTCAGGATTCGGAGCAGATTTTCGCGAAATGAGTAGTAGTTTGAAAAAAAAAATGAGGATTTACATTATCCAAGCAGTCCTAGTTGTAAAGAATAAAAAAAAAAAAATTCGGATGAAAATCATAAAAATTTTCTTCCCTACATATTTAAATTCTTGTGCCAAACACAAAAACTTAGTAGAAATTGCAAGACATGATAATACGCACAAAATTACAAAACAAAACCTGCGTAAAATCTTAAATAAAAAGCACATTCATTTTATAATTACGAAAAAAAGGTACAAAATAAAATTTGCACAATTTTTTCCTTTTGTGCGCCTCTTAAAGCAGGATAACAATTTCAGATAAAAGGATTACCAACAAAAAAAAAAAAAAAAATGGAAAAAAAATACAGTTTGGGAAAAGACAAGGATTTTGAAAATGACAAAAAGTGAAAACAATACAAAAAAAAACAGTAAAAAACAAAGATACAACTACCTATGAGAAAAAAGACTTACTTTTACTTACCCCACAAGTGTCTCTGGGACATATAGTAATGTTAAAAAAAGTCCCTTTTAAATTCACAATTCATACTTGGGAAAACTTCTTTAAAATTTTCTTCATTCTATGTTTTGCAACCACAGGAGAATTTTCACTTGAACTTCAAAATTCTTTAGTCTCTTTGCATCTGGCTGGTAACGTTTTGACTTCCTGATGCTCATTTCTTGTTCTTCTCCATCCACTAACCTGCTGAGATCTAATTTCTCAAAAATTTAGGCTCACAGAAGACTCCATCCAAGTTTTCCATGAGGATAATAGACAATTTTCAATGAAAAAAAGCGAAAACAACTCAAGAAGGCAGGAAAAAAATAAAGGTGCAACCACCTTTCAGAAAAAACTGAAAAAAAAAAATAACTTTTAGGTCTCAGGGACATATAAGAATTTTATTCCCTACCACATTTTATTTGCTACCAAATTCCATGCCAAACACAAAAAACTTAGCAAGAAAAGCAAATCATAATAGGTAGAAAATTACAAGACTCAAGCAATGCATACAATTTTAAAAGGAAAGCACATTTATTACCCAATCACAAAAAAGGAAAGCACATTTATTACCCAATCATAAAAAAGGTACAAATTCAAAGTTTACACAAAAATTTCCGATAAAAAGAATTACCATTGAAAAATGGAAGAAAATTACAGTTTGGGAAAAGACAAGGATTTTGAAAATGAAAAAAAGGGAAAACAATACAAGAAGGCAGTAAAAAAAACAAAGGTTCAAACACCTTTGAGAAAAAAAATAAAACTACTTTATTTGCCCCACGAGTGCCTCTGGGACATATAGTATTTTTTCTGCTTTTTTTTTTTTTTTAGAAAAGTCTCTTTTAACATCACACAGTTCGTGATTGGAAAAATTTCTTAGAAATCTTTTCCTTCTTGGCTGTTCAACCTCAGGAGAATTTTCACTTGAATTTTTGGTCTCTCCGTGGCTAGCTGGCTGGTAAATAACGCCTTCTTTGATATTCTCTTTTTGATGTCAAAAGTCTTTTTTGATGTTGACGATCTGCCTTCTCCCCTTTCTGTCAAAAAGTCTTCTCTTCGTATCTACTGACCTAAGCTCGATTTATTATAAAAATTCGGTTAAACTGCCCCACTAGTCGACACTTAGAGGCGACAGGCTGTTTCATGCTAGACGCAATCGTGGCGTGACGATTGTGTTGACTTCAATATTCACACGCTCTATCTCTGATATTGACCACTTTATCCCATAAATATAGCAAATCTCAAGAGTATATTTCTTTGCCCGCGCGCACACACACACACACACACACACACACACACACACACACATATATATATATATATATATATATATATATATATATATATTTTGAACAATAAAAAAAATTAAAAAATTAAAATCTTCAGACACACTGGGTTGTAGATTAATATTCTTTCGTTTTTTTTTATTATTATTCCATTTAGATTCCTCGACTAGTTTCGGCCGAAATGGCCATCATCGGGAAGAAAAATATTTCTGCTTGCTGCTAGCACTAAACTACAGAAAAAAAATATATATATATATATATATATATATATATATATATATATATATATACACACACACAGCAAAATTGTCCAAATCGTTTAACAGCATGGAATAATTGTTCATTCCACAACATGTTAAAAATCCACTAAACTAATTGAGTTTATTTTTTACAGGTTTTCACATAAGAGTTTTAGCCATCTTGACACAATTTATCTTAGAAACACAGACAAATACATTGAGTTATTCACGTCAGCATTTATTATATCTTGAGATATATTCTTTTAATGATATTAAAACATTGAATCATTTTGACATGCATAAAGGAGTTAATCCTATAGGCAAAACTTTTTTTTTACTCAGTTAAGCCGTTACGAGTTAAGTAGGCGATTGATTTGTTTTTTTTTTACGACTTATCAACCGTTTGCAGGTTATTTAAAGCCAGAATATACATTTAGTTTGTAAGAATTTTTTAAAATTAATATTTTAACCCGAAAGTTGGGGGACAAGAGATGGATTCAGAATCGTCACAAGTGCATTGCCGCAAGTGAATGGAACGAAAGCAAAAAGAACGGAAAATCGGCTCACCAATCAACAATTCTAAGCCTTTAGACCGGCCTTTCCTCCAAACTTACAGATCCTGGTATTCTCAAGCGTTCGCCCAACTAGGCATCTACCAGACTCATCTTACTTATTATAAAACGCAGATTGTGTGTGTGTGTCCGTCTGTACGTTTATATATTGGATCGGATTTCCTACATTTTTCAACCGATTTCAACAAAACTTCACAGGACTTGTGTTGGTTCTGACAGCGCCAAAAATTGGAAAAAATACAATTGTTTTTGCACGAAATCAATTTAAAAACACAATTAAGAGGCATCACGAGAGTGAAAGGGGGACAACTCATATCGAGTTATACTTATTATAAAACCCAGGTTGTTTGTGTGTGTGTGTGTCTGTGTGTTCGTTTATATATGGGATCGGATTTCCTACATTTTTCAACGGATTTCAACAAAACTTCACATTTTTTTTTGGCAGGTAGTGTTTCTTATTGTCTTGCACACTTTTTTCTTTATTTTTACATTCAGAATGCTTTAAAAATTCCATTTACAAGACAATTGTTTATAATAAAATTCTATTCAATCGGTAGACTCATAACGATTGAAAACCATGTTTTTGTTTGAGTTTGGGTTTGACCAATTCGTAAAAAAACAAAAAAAGGAAAGAAAAGAAAACTAATTTAGACATGCGTATCCGTCAACCTTAAACAATAATCTTTGTCAATTTTATTTTTCAGTCTTTATGATGGTCGATACTTGATCTATCTCTTACTGTTACATCCCCGGGCAACGCCGGGACCTACTGCTAGTTTATATATATATATATATATATATATATATATATATATATATATATATATATATATATATATATATATAATACTCTCGACAGTGTTGAATGCTGTAGCATGATTTTAGGGATACAAGGAGAATGAGAAGACTTTAGCGAGGAGAGGTGAGGAAAATGACAACAAAGAAACAATAAATTTTCAGCGCCCAAGCGTATTTTCAATATGTCACTCGGTTTTCTCTCCTTATCAGTTCATCGCATCCGAAAAGCAACGCATGTAGAGAAGAGCACAAACAGTACACGAGTTTCTAATGTACACATGGGTCATTGCCATCGGCAAACGCAACGCGGATTTGTCTTCTTGATGACAATTGAAAGAAACAAAGCAAAGGAATCCCGCTGAATGAAATACTTTCTCGGCAAACAAAGGCAAAAAGAAGAAATCCATTGCAACCTATATGCGCTGTCATCAAACTGTCTTCATTTTGAGGTTTCATTTTCGATTGAAATGTGCTTTGCTTTTGGGTATCCGTCTTAGTCATTGAGTAGATGCAGACAGACAGACGGGTAGATAGATAGATAGATAGATAGATAGATAGATAGATAGATCAGACTGAGCTAGATACATAATGAACAAACAGAGATAGATAGATAGATAGATAGATAGATATGATCAAGCTGAGACAGATACATAATGAACAAACTGAGATAGATAGATAGATAGATAGATAGATAGATAACAACAGACTGTGTTTGATAGGTAAGAACAGACTGAGATAGATAGATAGATAGATAGATAGATAGCAACAGACTGAGCTTGATAGATAAGAACAGACTGAGATAGATAGATAGATAGATAGATAGATAGATAGATAGATAGATATGATCAGACTGAGCTAGATACATAATGAACAAACTGAGACAGATAGATAGATAGATAGATAGATAGATAGATAGATATGATCAAACTGAGACAGATACATAATGAACAAACTGAGATAGATATGGACAGATTTGATCAGACTGAGATAGATACACAATGCACAAACTGATATAGATAAATATGAACAGAGATAGATAGATATATAAATATGAACAAACTGAAATACATTGACATGATCAAACTGAAATATATAGATACCTATACTATACAACTGCTATCCATTCATCTCTTCCGTCTCCCTTTTCCTTTCTTTATCCTGTCTCTATTTCACTTTTTAAAAAGAATTGATCGTCTATCACTTTCCTTCTTCCTCTTCTTCTCTTCTCTCTTCCTTTGAGAAAATTCTCAGTCGGAGGAAATTGTCTCCATTTACTAAAAAAATTGGATCTGAAGAGATAAACATATAGAAATATTCAAGAAATAAATTATAAATCTTTATAAAAATGAATCTTTAAGGTTTCCTTCTTGATTATATATATACCCATCAGTTTGTTCATTATCTATCTATCTATCTATCTATCTATCTATCTATCTATCTATCTATCTATCTATCTATACAGACAGAGAGAGAGAGAGAGAGATATGAACTGAAATGGATAAGGAACAAACTGATAGGCAAATTGTCGCCATTTTATATCTTTAATTTCATGCATGCGAGGTGGGTGTTTTTGATTTTGCCGACTCCACAGTATAGTGGGGTCAGTTGGGCACCGTCTGTGAGAAACAGATCACCATGACACAATTCACTACGCCCAAAATCTGGAAACGGCATACTGTACTTCTTGGCATTCTCGCTGAAAGTTCCAATACGAACATTTCAGAGTGTTTGGATGCCAGTCTGAGGACAGTTCAGAGGATTCGAAAAGAGTTGGATGAGCCTAATAGTATGTATAAATGTGTTTGGATTGATCACTAGTGATGGCAACGTTATATCTCCATCCATCTTCCACCAGAGCCGAAGACCTAACAAAGAGATTTACATTAAGTGCCATGAAGAGGTAGCGCCTCTCTATGCCAATATGGTGGCTGCTAGAAAACCCTATATCTGTCAATAGGACTTTGCACCATGTCACACGAGTCATGGCTGTCAGACAAATTTCTGCGACCCTTTACATCTGGCTACCTAACTCCCCAGATTTCAAGTTTCTTGATTATTACGCGTGGGGCGCAGTTGAACGAGAGAATAACAAATCTCCTTGTAACACCAAATATGAACTGAAGGCAAGGATTATGGCAGCATTCACTAACTTAAACAAGGAGACCCCCCAGAAGAGTTGCAGGTGATTTCGAAGTCGTTTGGAAGCCGCGGTTGAAGTCAATGGCGATTTTATGGAATAAATTTATTCTTTAGTATTTCAAAAGACTGGTGTAATTTTGGTAAATAAATCTGTTAAAATGTGATGTTAAAATGTGTTATTTTCATTTTTGCGTAATTTAGACGACAGTTTATTCATCTCTCTGTGTGTGTGTATATATATATATATATATATATATATATATATATATATATATTGTGTCTCTCGACGTCAATTATTATTGATGAAATAATTTATCAAATTTAACATAAGAATGGTAAATATCGGACTGTTGCCTTAGATATCTCAAAGTTGAAAAGATTATTATATTTCTCACGAAATGTTTCTTATCAAATCGTGATGTGAAAGTTGTCACTCATCTAGATTTTTTTGCATTAATGTCAGGCCGCTATCCTTGGACTTAACTTTTTCTTCATTTTCATGTACGACCTTCCTAATATATAGAACATTCAGACAGATTTTACACACTTTATGTCCAGAAAAGCCATCAATTTTACGAACACAATAAAAATTGATTAAAATCCTAATCACTGTACCTTCTGAGTCTATCTTTAATCAATATATATATATATATATATATATATATATATATATATATATATATATATAGTACAGTTGGTATGACGCTTGCTGCCGGGTTCAATTCTCGCTAGTGGATGCGCACTGCTGATGAGTCCCAATATAGGACGAAACGGCCGTCCAGTGCTTTCTAAATTCTGTTCAGGATTCTTCTAGACTCGATGAATTACTTAATTATGATTATTTCAAATCCTCCTAGTAATTTATAACACATGTATATCTTTTCTTGAACCAGCTTCTAATTCTCTGGATGGGGCGATTTGGGAATAGAAGTCGTGGCTCCTGGGGGCACAGTCCTATGGGTAAGGGAAACTCGGATGAGTTACACCATATAATTTGTGAAGAATGGTGCTATGTCGAGTCTAATTTGTCACCTCATTGTCAGCGAGACCCATTGGTACAGTTGACATGACGCATGCGTCGGATTCAATTCTGGATAGTGGATGCGCATTGTTAATGAGTCCGAATATACGGCAAACGCATTCTGTTGTGGTTTCTTCTAGACTCGATGAATTAATTAATTATAATATTTTTATTATAAGACTTTATAGTAAAAACATTTTAAATCGCTACATAAAAGCTTTCTTGTTTCAATGCTATGATTGTACTTCCTCAGACGATGGTCGGTAGCTGGTGATAAAAATTACTTTTTAGGCAAATTTAAAAACAAATCGTTACCTCTTTTCCGAAAGTTAAAGGTAGGGGGGATAAGTCCAGAATTAAAAATATACTTGTGGGTATGTCTTGATTGACCAATTGAAAGTCAGATCCACGCTAAATAGAAAAATAAAGACAGAGTTTTGAGGTGGGTGTGTTATTCTTTCATGTCACCATGAACCGGCGTTTAGACATGTCATCTTTGACGATTGTGAAGAATATGGCAGCGACAAATGTATCATGGATGTAGCCAAATATGATGTTAAGAAATTTTTTTTTCACTACTCAACCAATACTGTTATCCACTGAGCTTGTGGATAAAATAGTTGTGAGTTCAATACCTGGTAACAGCAGAGTGAACAAAAACTCGGAGAGTTTAGTAACTAAGGGTATCTAAATAAAACTGAGATATCCAAAGGCTTGGGGTCTGTAATTAGAACAATCTACCACCGTATACTAAATAAAGTGTTTGGTTCGAAAATCTGACGTATATCAGCTGAAGAAGGCCGGAGTTTACGATGGCCGAAACTTCGTGAATATGGTAACAAAGATGAGAACAACCGTCCGAGCTATATAAATAGTGTAAATATATATCTCTATCTATTTTCTGAATAGAATTGGTTATGGTTCAGGCATTGATCGGCCTAAGAGGAAATATAACATCAATAACCTCCTCCCCCATACTTCAAAAAAATAAAAATAGAACTTCTGTCATCGGAAGAAAACTGGAAACCATATTGCTAATTTCTGTCGTCTTGTTTGCGTCTTTTTCGATCGATAATTCTATCGGAAATATTTCAAAAATCATTTTCGATTTCTAAAAAAAAATCATTCTCACAAATTTTGTCATTATTTAAAAGTGGTTTATTGATTTTTTTTTAAATATTGTTATCTTATCTTTTATTTCAACGGACTGACGCCTCTAAATTCTGTTATGTATTCACAAATCTTTCAGGAGAGATTCAGAAAACCTATAACTACTTATGACAGATTGGTGGCTGTATTAGTCATGTATATTTCACTGTGCTCGGCTCTAACTAAAATTCAAAATCTTTAGATTTCAAAGAAAACAGACCCTCACAAGTTGTTTGATTGACACAGTGCAATCTTACGACCAGTGTTACGGTATTTAGATTTTTTTTATATGTGTGTGTTGGTACGTGTGTGTGGCGTCATTGATATGTGTGTGCGTGTGTGTAACTCATATAGGTGGAGGGTAAAGGATGAAAAACAAAAAAAAGTGGAAAGAAGGAAAAGAAAATTTTTTTTTTCTCTCTCTTTTTCTTTTCCTTCGGCGTATGATTAATATGGATGAAAATGGGGGTAAGTGTAAGCAGAATATGATGTTTGAGCACGTTTCTCCGTGTATGTGTGTGCGTGTATATGTCTCGTGGGTGGGGGAATCAAATCCGTACTTACCACTTTAAGCCAAGCATGCCGCTATCTTCCTGATAATATAGAAATTGTGGCTGCGTTTGTTTCCTTTTTCTATGGAAGAGCGCACATTGCTGGTGAACCGGAAGTCATCCGGGATTGGATAATAAATGCCCAGGATTTGCATGGTGTATAGTGAGGAGGATGGAAAAAATTGTAGCTAACGGAAGTTACACAACTCGATACCCGATCAGTATCAGCTGTGTCACCATGGAGATGGGGTATGATGTTGAAAGACCCGAAACCCTGTCTATATTTCTGAAATGAGGTATTATGTACACTATTTACATTATTGGAACTATTGTCCTCATCTTTGTCGCCATGTTTATCATTAGACATGGCACGTGGAACTCGAACAGTCTACTCCAGTGAGCGAAATAAAGGGTTCACTTCGACATTCCAACCACCTGAAGAAGGCCGGAGCGAACAACGGTCGAAACGTTGTGATAAACATGGCGACAAAGATGAGGACAATAGTCGGAATAATGTAAATAGTGACCCGAAACCCCTAATGAAATTCGACTAGAAACAACACTGATGATGTGTACTAAATCATCCAGTAGATGTATTTTACGAATTACTACAAGAAATACTGACAAATGGAAATAGGCAAAGTTCAAATATTATAGAAATAATGTTGGGATTTCACGTATGACTCTTTGGGGAAAGGGGAGATAGAAAAACTATAATGTGTACTATTAGTTTTAAAGCGAAGCTCAACGAAGAAAGAAATGATAATGAATTCTTACTTGTAACTGGTGTAATCTCGCGTTGGCAATCGTTCGTGTCAAGTTGCAACAAAAACACTATATGTTGCCTACAAGTAATTCTCCTTGTAGAAGTAACGATAGAAAAGAAAAAGTTAGGATTCTTATCAACTGTTTCGGTAACACGTCCACTCAACTTCGAAAGAAGGAACACGGTCTTAGCGAAGGAAGAAAAAATACTGCTACCGCCTTTGGCAAACTATTTTAGTATATATATATATATATATATATATATATATATATATATATATATATAAAAGAGACTGTTTGACCAACACAATGACTGAACAAAATTCTTGTTAAAATAATAAAAAAATTAAAAAACAAACAAATGAAAACTACAGACAAAAGTTTATTTTCTCCATTAAGACATTTTTTTCTTTAGTTCACTGCCACCAGCAAGCAGAATTTTTTTCTGCTGACGATGGGCATGTTGGCCGAAACTAGTCGAGGAATCTAGATAAAATAATAATGAAAACGAAAGAATATTAATATACAACCCACTGTGTCTGACGATTTTAATTTTTTAATATTTTTTTATTGTTCAATATACATACATATATATATATATATATATATATATATATATATATATATATATATATATATATATATATATAATCTTCGAATACATATGCAACTTTTGACTCCCCTTCAATCAGATGAAGTCGACAGGAACTCATTTCTATAAATATTCTCTGAAGACGAAATAATATCTTTCATCATATTTTCGAACAAGATTGAATTTCCTCATTTCTCCCATTACACTCAGTTTCGCTAAGGTAAATGTACAAAGATTTTACAATAAAAAGTAAGCGGGAAGCTGTAGAGATCCTTGATCGCTCAATTCCCGCAAGGTCATTGAACATCAAAGAAGAATGTAATTGAAAATGTTCTTTCTTTGTTAATTTTTTCCTCTTCTGGGGGCCAAATGTCTCCTCACTGAGAACCCAAGAATTAGATTTCAAAAATGATAACGATAATTGTGAGATTAATAGTTTCCATAAAGGAGACTTTCGGCATCTGTTGACTGAACAATCATCGTTACTATCGGCTGAAATTTATAAAATATTTTTATGAAACCAGTTTTTCATGAAATTAGATGCCTCAAGTTCACTAAATCTTAGAGCTTGTTCTCGTACTGTTAGAGGTTTTCTTCTTAATCTTTTGCTTAACGTAGTGTGGAAGGTCAATATTTTGATTATATTAACATTTTTTTTCTCTTCTAGTTCCATGTGCTACTTATTTTGTTATGACTGTTGTTGGAAGTCTTCAAGTGATGTGCTTTCTGTTACATGGTAAAGTTCGTTGTTTGTGATTCTGTAGAGCCAATCTATAGAGTCTGTCGGTTGTCTTCTTTGGGAACCTCAAGGATTCAATTTACTTGAAGCAATTTTAATCCTTGGATCTAAGAAAACGTTCTTGTATTGTTAATATAATGATTTCCTTTTACAGTTACACGTGTCGCCCATTTTTGTTGCTGATGCAGCTGCTGCAATCTTCAAGTGATGCAGTTTTTGATAGTGATTTTTAACGCCAGTTGATGAAATATTATCTTCTTCAAGACGTAATAAGTTTGAATTTGGTTATTTAATGCTGAAAGTGAAGAACTTGGGGAGGGGAATTAACAGGAGAAAACTGATAACTGACATCCATTAAATATGTCACGTGGAACTAGAACAGTTTACCCCAGTGAGCGAAATAAATGGTTCAATTCGACATTCCAACCACCTGAAGAAGGCCGGAACGTACAATGGCCGAAACGTTGTGATAAACATGGCGACAAAGATGAGGACAATAGTCAGAATAATGTAAGTAGTGTAAAGAAAATATTAATCGAGTGTAGACGTTTAGTACTTGACTAGCAGTTCAGTTGACAGGTGATACCGGGAACAACCTGATTCAAAGTTCAGAAAATTGTTTTCATCGCGTTTTCATATTTGAGAATGAAGCGAAACTAGAACTAGAAACTATTAGTTATTTTATTAATTATTTTGTTTCAATTTTCTGCAAGTAATTCTCTCAATGTATTATATGCTTGGCCAGTAGAAAAAAGAAACATTATTCATTCATTGAAAAAGAAGCGTGAATCCGGCTTTCTTCGCCAAACAAATGATCGGGAAGAGAGAAAAATGTCGAAATCGCTGCTGGAGCGAATGTGTACTTCGGTTCGGTTTGGTTTGGTTTGTTTTACGGTATATCAACCTCATTGAGTTATTTAATGCCGACAAGATTTTTATCGCTACTAATAATTTTTTTTTCAAAAATGTATAGCTGGTAATTTTTAAAAAAATATATTGTTGGTAATAATTTTTCTTCAAAAATTTATTGCTAGTAATAATTATTTACAAATTATTTCTGGTATGAAAACCTATATTTACATTTTCATATTATTTTGACCCCAGTTTGATGGGGTTACCTATTTACCTGGGACCATAACAGGTGCTACCACCCCTGGTCAGGGTGTACATGGGAA
Organism: Acanthosepion lycidas; assembly: GCA_963932145.1. Classification (NCBI taxonomy): domain Eukaryota; kingdom Metazoa; phylum Mollusca; class Cephalopoda; order Sepiida; family Sepiidae; genus Acanthosepion; species Acanthosepion lycidas. Next base: position 22,034,010 of record OZ010583.1, on the reverse strand, counting down.
CACTAGCAATTAAGAAGTCGTTCTACGCTCCTCAAAACCTCCTGATAAGAGACCTTACTGTCTGACGTAGTTTATCGTGTTACCCAGGACACGGATGTAGTTTATCGTCTTACCCAGGAGGCAGATATAGTTTATCGTCATATCCAGGATGTTGAGTATTTCGGTTGACACCGGCTACTGTGTAATCGCGATGTCTGCTACAGTCAGCCATTCTGAAAAGAATTCTTCATTTTTTTTCTTCAGTTGTTCATTTCCAGTTCAACAGATATTTTTAATGCAGTATTTATCAGTTCTAATCGGATTGTTATAAAACCCTTTTACAAATTTATTTAGTATCTACCCTGTTTATATATATATATATATATGTATATTTTAGAAATTCGTCAACATTACCAGCGACTACAGCATATAACTGGACTACAATAGTCATATGCATTTTTAACAAACACTTTTACATTCCCCCGCCTGATCTCATCACGTTTGTGTCAGTGATTGGCGTCATCAAAAAGGAAACTTATTTACACGGTCTTTTGAGCGAAGGTATTCTCCAGTCTGCAGCCTCTTTTCCCACAGACGCAATGCTGCAAAATTTAACCCTACTTTATCGCTACTTTTATGGCTAAAGTTCAGCTGAGCGCTTCATTCATTAGTTCCAGCAGTTCTGACTTTTGCACGCTAATTCGAGACAGTTGAATCACCCTCATTTCTCCTGTGCTCGAAATCTAAAAAGAAAGTTACAACCAGACAGTTTTCTTTTCAAGAAGTGCTAACTTGTATAACAGACTCTCGTGTGGGTGATTCTCTGTACAATACAATGTCAAGGACAAATCGATACCTATACTCTTTATCTTTAGAATTTTCTATTCCTACCGCCTATTTTTCCATTTATATCAAAGACTTCATTCATTGTAACCATTTTGATAATAACCCTGTGCACTACAATCTTAACCTCTTTAAATGCAAGAAGAGGAGGAGCAACCGTTATCTGTCCTCTTTAGCCTTATAATCTTCACTTTCTAACACCTACTCTTTCATTCATATAGCACATCTTGTTCACCATAAACATTTCAACAGTAACACTCTACCTTGAGTAGCTCTCAAGCCTTGTATTGGATTAATTTTATTATTGTCTCTATGGATCGATATTTCCGAAATTTACTATAGATCGCTCATCATTAGATCGCTATAAGTGTTGGTAGCACGAAGTCTACCCGGGATTTATTTTGTCAGACACTTTTTTCTTTATCACACTCTCTCTCTCTCTCTCTCTCGCTCTCTCTCTATCTATCTATCTATCTATCTCTCTCTCTCTCTCTCTGTATATATATATATATATATATATATATATATATATATATATATATATATATATATATATTCTGTATCTTTAAAAGCTATGTCTCTTCATGAATTTGGTGGACCTGCATCTGCAGAGAAAATGTTTCTTTATTATCTGTGAATTGACATAAATTTCTGATACTGGAATGGTTTTTTTCAGTGCCTTTCCACATTTTTTTAAATCCTTCTATTAGATTGTCTGACAGCCACGACTAGAAAGACCAATCTGTTCTGCCATTTGACCCATATGAAATTTTATCTACCTCAAGGGCATTTATGCGAAAATAAAAATAACAGACTCGGTCTGCACTATTTACATTATTCGGACTATTGTCGTCATCTTTGTCGCCATATTCATTACACCGTTTCGGCCGTTGTACGCTTCGGCCTTCTTCAGGTGGTTGGAATGTCGAACTGAACCCCTTATTTCGCTCATTGGGGTAGACTGTTCTAGTTCCACGTGCCATATTTAATGGATGTCAGTTGTCAGTTATCTCCTGTTAATTCCACTTTGAATGTTTTTCACTGTCTTAACACACTCTTTGGTTCCTGTCATTGGATCTAACTAACGCCTTTATCCATTGTGACATGTGTCCTTGTGGACACATGTCACGTGGAACTAGAACAGTCTACCACAATGAACGAAATAAAGTTCGACATTCCAACCACCTGAAGAAGGCCGGAGCATACAACGGCCGAAACGTTGTAATAAATATGGTGACAAAGATGAGGACAATAGTCCGAATAATGTAAATAATCCACATAATACCTCATCTCAGAAATATAGACAGATACTGAATTGCCGAAACGTTGTAATAAATATGCCGACAAAGATGAGGACAATAGTCTGAATAATGTATCTGATTCCAGTTCTCGCGTCTTTAACCGTTTGGCTATCCTTTTTATTACTACTAATATTTTTTAATATGAATTTTTTTTTCCAATGAAGCAATATCGGCCATTATTATTTTAAAAACAACAATAATCGAAAAATGAGTAGAAACATTTCATGAAACGTCGAAATGCTCATTTTCAGAACTTCATATTTATCCGAATTGTTTCTCTCCAGTTTTACCGAAATTCGTAGAAATTCCTTTTTTATTCCCTCTAAATTACTTCCGTTTTCTGTTCGTTATTTAAAGCGCATTTATTTTATTATTTATTTTCTTTTTTTTCTTTATTATTTATTCTCGCTGAATTGCTTCCGCGCGTTTGGCACCTTTTCTCTGCATATACAGGAAGAACTGTTTTTTTTTCTGCACACACCGCCCAGCCATTTAAGTAAGCTGAGTAGCTCGCTGGTTTCTTGCTTCGTTAATTGTCTCCCTTCCGCATTCCCATCCGCATTTAGGCGCCATCTTGCCAAAGATGGCCGCCGGGACTGCAACGTTTTAATCAATTTTTAGAAGTGAATATGGAAAAATAAACGTAAGAATTTGACACTAAATAAATAGATATACAGATTCTACAGGCGCATTTCATTGTAACCTAATAAATAAGTAATAATTCCTAATTTAATTACAGAAATTAGATGACAGAATATGCGTTATTTGTTAAATTTTGGGGACTTTATATTATCTCTATACCTTTTTCAGAAATGGATATTTATTCACATTTGTATCTCAAGATATGCGTGTTTAGTTTCCCGTTAAGCTCAGTCATAGTTAATTTCCCATTTAGTGAACCAATTGTAATGACGACAGTATCATCCTAAATAACTGTTCATTAAATATACCATAACAGGTGATGAAAAGTGGGTTAAATACAACAATGTTAATTGAAAAAGGCAGTATTGAAAATTTCCACAACCGACCCCAAAAGCTGAACTCCATGGAAGAAAGGTAATGTTGTCTTCTGTGGTGAGATTGTAAGGGAGTTATTCATTTAAGAGTCCTTAAAGCGCAATGGATCATCTATACGTCCAGCAGCTACAATGGATCCGCAGACGTTTAGTCGAAAAGCTTAGGCAATAAGAATAATATCACTCTTCTCCAAAATAAAGCAAATTTGCATATAACAAGAAAAACATTTTGGAACGAGTATGGTCATTTTTTACCCAACCCGTCATATTATGCTGACCTTGACCCAAACGATTATTAACTTTTTCGGTCTCTGCAAAACATTTTCATAAGTTAAACATTATTTCATGAAAACTAGATGAAATTATTTGTTGAAAACTTTTTCAGAACAAAACCTGCGAAATTTTACTCAAAATACATCGAACAGCTTCCCTGATAGTTGACACGTCATTGCAAACGACAAGGAATATATGATGTAATTCCTAATCAAAATGAAATTTACCTTTTTTTTCTATTTTTTGGTTCGTTTCTACAGTTTATTAACCATTTTTCAGTTTATTTAAAGCCAAAAGAATATTTTTAGATTGCAACAATTTTTTTTGGTAGGGTTAGGGACATATTAATGTTTTAGTGATGATAATTCCTAATCAAAATGAAATTTATCTTTTTTTTTATTTTTTAGTTCGTTCCCACGGATTATTAACAAATTTTCAGTTTATTTAAAACCAAAAAAATATTTTTAGATTGCAACAATTTTTTTTGGTAGGGTTAGGGACATAATAATGTTTTAGTGATGATAATTCCTAATCAAAATGAAATTTATCTTTTTTTTATTTTTTTTTGTTCCTTTCCACAGATTATTAACAAATTTTCAGTTTATTTAAAACCTAAAAAATATTTTTAGATTGTAACAATTTTAGGTGTAGGGTGGGGGACATAATAATAGTTTAGTGATGATAAAAATCTTACCGAGATACCCGGCGTTGCGCGAGTGTACATGGCTGCAATTGTCCCCACCATATATACACGTACCCCTCAGTCTAGATATGTCTGTCTGCGTCCGCTCTTGCATGCATTATCCGTTGGTATACTAAGCTACTACCCGCTTATCTTTCTTACGGTATGTCCTTCGCAAGTGTTTGATTGTTCTTAATAAATTAATTACATAATAAAAACTTCTTGTGTGGTCGTTTCTCGGGGATAAATTGTTTCAATGTTTTAGATATTCAGTAAACATCCTATGGCCATAATAACTTTCAAATAGTATGGCAATGTTCACACATGTAATAATCAAACAGGAACAGGGATGAAGCGTCAGATAATCCTTCTCAAATAATCTTTGCATCAAAAGTTTTTCGAATACCAATTTAGGATAGAATCATGTGAAAAAACTATTGGTTGAATTGCAAAAACCGAATTTGGAGCTAGTTGGTAGCAGATTTCATCCACTTAACAAAAATGATCTAAACCAAACATTCACGCAACAATACATTTTGTGTTTTAAGTGTAATTTACATGACAAATGTGGAAAGCATTGAATGAAAAACAGGGAGTTATGGCCGATAAACTGGGTTTTGAACAGTTTTTCGTGAATTTTCCTTATATGCGGGGAAGCGAGCAGGAGAAAAACAATACTATCTTATTTCTTGCAGGATGGCAAATTTTTTGCGATATGTTTGAAGAAAATCGGATAAAAAATGAGGAAGTTGTATTTTAAGTATTACGAAAAACACGATTTCTTTCAAAGTTTTTTTCAATTTTTTGTGTGAAGCCAGTGTCGCAGGAAAACTGTCAAGCCATCTACATAAACCTTGTAACATGAGTTATGTTTTGTATTAAGTGTAAAGAACATCTAGCAAAAATTTTGCTCGCGTGTAACTTTGCCTCGGATTTTGCAAAAAGTCGCATACACCTTCAGTTTTATCGATTTCTCAGTCAAACCCGAGGTGGGGGGGGGCTGAAGACTGAAACTTTGGCCTTGACCTAACTCGGTAAATTTACAACATGTGTGTACAATTTCATCGAAATCTGCCGAGAAATGTGGACGAACATAAATAGCACACACACACTAATACATACACACAGCCATCTTCTAGATATAGAAGATTAAGAAAAGAGAAAGGGAGAAGAGGAGGATTCATACTTTTCTCAGGGGTATTTGTGCTTAAGTGAATATAACGAACCCAACTGGAACTGGAACACGGCTCACCGATTAACAATTTGGAGCCAATATCCATTACACCACTCGCACATATAAGCTGACAGCCCTGGTTTTCTCAAGCTGGCACCCATCCAGATACTGATCAGGCTGTACGTTAGTTAACTTCTGTGATCGTACAGGAACCGCTGTTTCAACGTGATCTGGCCGTAAGCCTGGAAGTTTCTCTAAAAATATCTTTTGAGCATAAAAGTCAGTCGGATTTTTCATTTAGGTATGAAATTATCAATATTATATGCTTTGTTATTCAGAACCGCATACTCACTGGGATTGTTATACTCACGACATTTCTGTCGTTGTGTCCTTCAGCAACATTATGACGATTTGATCAAGCATGTCAAGCGAAAAAAGTGTTTGGCGATGATTATCGTTGTTTTGTCGGGAACCGTGTCGATTGTGTCGCTACGTTAGCCTTCACGGCCCTCCTCACTCTTTTACTGAAAATCAAATCAATCGTCTTTTCACCAGATATTTTAATTTTAGTATTAAATAGCACAACGCATATGATCTTTATTGGCTACTTTTATTGTCCGCAGTAGTTACTTTACCGACTACTTATCAGTGATTGAGAAGAATGAGTGAGAATTCCCGATTCAAACAGTAGAAAATCTGAATGTTCATTATAAGGTTAAAAATCTCACTGAAACATTGGTGGAGTCATTTTTACCAGGAAATATCGCATTCGTGCTAATTATTGATTCATTCATTTACGGGCAAATGAAGTTAATTAAGCTAACCTAGTGGCTTAAAGCGATGATTCGTGAGTTTGGTAACAAAGTAATCGTGAGTTCAATCTTTGAACCGAGTAGTGGAAACATAGATTCATAAAATCAGAGTAGGCAATAGCCGGACATGGTCGGTGGGATGAGGACAATCTCCCACCGTAGATAAAATAAGATATTCAGTTCGAAATTCTCTGAAGATTATCTCGATTGATAAGAAACTAAAGCAAATCGGTTGATAAAATGCCCGAAAAATTATAACAACAACAAAGATGAGGACAATAGTCTTAGACCATCCATGCTATTTATTTTTTCGATTTATGACTAAACAGAGGAATTCTTGCAGTAGTCTGCCGTTAATTTTTGCAGTAGACTGATTGTCAACCAAGTCTATAGGATCCAGTCTGTCTTGCTATTTAACCCATAGACGGAGGGAGATGACATGAATTCATACCTTTTCCAAGGGTATTTGCGTGTAAGTGAATGTAACAAACTCGGCTCTCCGATTTCTAATTCCGAACCGTTATTCGTCACATCACATACATCCAAGCTTACAGCACCTGCTATTAACTTCGGTGATCTTGACGACAACCTGTGTTTCCACGTGATATTGTCGTAAAGCAAGTCTCCGAGTAAAAAAGTAAATAGGACAAAATTTTCATTAGCTATTAGGTTGGTGCAAAAATAATGACGTAATAATGTCATTTTTTGACGTATTTTTAACGTCAAAAAACGATATTATTACGTCATTATTTTGCACCAACCTAATATTTACTAAATGACTTCCGCAATTTTTTTCGAATTGCTTGTGATTTATTTGCTGGGCTTCGCTGCCTTCACTTTGCTTATTATCGATTTTGCTTATATTCTATTTTCTGTGTGTGTGGGGGGGGAGCGATTTTCGCTATTTCTACCTGGTTTCCTTTTATTTATCTGTCATTTCTACTTCAATTCAAATTTGCTTCTTTTCGTTTGCATTTGGTTTGTTTTACGGCATTTTACCTCAGTCGGTTATTTAATATCGACAAGATTTTCATTGTTGGTAATTTTTTTTTTTTCAAAATGTATAGCTGTTAATATTTTTTTTCAAAAATGTATTGCTTGTAATACTTTTTTCAAAAATGTATTGGTAATATTTTCCCCTCAAAAATGTATTCCTGATAATATTTTTTTTTCTTCAAAAATTTATTGTTGGTAATATTTTTTTTTAAATTTATTGCTGGTAATATTTTTTTTTAAATTTATTGTTGGTAATATTTTTTAAAACGTAGTGCTGGTAATATTTTTTTTCTCAAAAATAAATTCCTGGTAACATTTTTTCTGAAATATGTATTGCTAGTAATATTTTTCCCTCAAAAATGTATTACTGGTAATTGTTTTTCTTCAAATATGTATTGCTGGTAATAATTTTTCCTTCAGAATGTTATTGCTGGTATTAAAATCTAATTTTACATTTTCATAGTGTATAGTTAACCCCCAGTTTGGAGGTTAACTATTTGCCCATAGTTGGGACCCATAACAGGTGCTACAACTGCGAGGCAGTGTGGACCTGGGAACACCAGCAATTAAGAGGTGGTTCCACGCTCCTCAAAACCTCCTGATCAGAGGCTTTGCTGTTAGATGTAGTTTATCGTCTTAACCAGGACGCGGATGTACTTTATCGCCTTATCTAAGACGCGAAGCCGTTTGGAGTCAGTTTCCAGTCTAAGGAATAAAGGCGTCACGGCAAGTCACCGAAGCATTACTTGTATCATAAGTGCTTTATAACAGTCATTTTGTTATTTCCCCTAAATCCTGTCCCTCCATCCATTTATTCAAGTCGACTAAGTATTTTATGCGCTGTTTTCCTCTGCCCCTCTTGCTTTCAATTTCTCCTGTGAATATCAAATTTTCCAAGCCCTCTTTCTTCATTATGGGCCGTAGAAATTTCAACTGTCTCTTGCCGATGTTAAGCATAATTTTTCTTTTTGCTTACATTTTCTCTATAATTTCGTCGTTGCCATATATATTCAGCCCATGGTATCCTCAGCATCCTTCTGTAGAACCACATTCCTGTTGCTTCAAGTCGTTTCTCATTTGTGGGGAGATTTCACTGCCATATAGGAGAACAGATATCACGTAATATTTCCGTACTCTTTTCATTATTTCTAATGTAACTTTTCTGTTCCTTAATACTCTGCTTAGCTTTTGGAAGGCTTCTTTCGATATTCCAATGCATCTTCGGATTTCAGTCTCGCACCTTCCTTCTTCTGTTAAAACACTTCCAAGATACTGAAATTGTTGTACTTGTTTGATTTTGGTAAATCCAATGTGTAATTTGCATTTTGGTCTCATTCTTTTGATAACAACCATGCATTCTGACTTCTTGCAACTGATGTTTAATCCTTTCTTTTCACTTTGCTTCACTGCTTTCTGTAGGAGATTTTGCAGTTTTCTTTAAGTGTCATCTGCATATCTAATTTGTCAGTAAAAGTTTGGTCGATAATTTCCTGCGTTCGTCAATTAAAAAAAAAATCTTGTTTTACTCTATGAATTGCTTTGCTTTATTTTAATTTGTATATTTACTTCTTTGCTTATCAAATTTCTTTGCTTATTAAACTTCTTTGCTTATTAATCTTCTTTGCTTATTAAATTTCTTTGCTTATTAAACTTTGCTTATCTTTCTTTATTAAACTTCTTTGCTTATCAAATTTCTTTGCTTATTAAACTTCTTTGCTTATTAAACTTCTTTGCTTATTAAATTTATTTGCTTATTAAACTTTGCTTATCTTACTTTATTAAACTTCTTTGCTTATCAAATTTCTTTGCTTTATTAAACTTCTTTGCTTATTAAACTTCTTTGCTTATTAAATTTCTTTGCTTATTAAACTTTGATTATGAAACTTCTTTGCTTATCAAATTTATTTGCTTATGAAAATTTATTTGCTTTTTAAACTTTGCTTATGAAACTTCTTATTAATCTTATTTGCTTATCAAATTTCTTTTCTTATTAGACTTCTTTGCTTTTTAAATTTCTTTGCTTATTAAATTTCTTTGCTTATTATATTTCTTTGTTTATTAAACTTCTTTGCTTATTAAACGTCTTTGCATATTAAACTTTGCTTTTCGAAATTGCTTGCTATTTACTTCTACTATTTCTCCTTTATTCCTTTCATTGCTTCTCTTACTTGCAATTTCTAATTTATTCAAATATGATTCCTATTTATTATTTCATTGATGTTCAACATAGAACGTATAACACATAAATTTCAATAACCGATCCTAAAATCTGAGCTCCATGGAAGAAATTGTCGGAGTAATACACATTTAGACTTTCTAAAATGCAATAACACACTAAATGCACAATTATATGTCCAGCAGCTACAAATTGTCCATAAATGATTGGTTGAAAAGCGACTTGAACTTGTTAACAAGGAAAAAATATTTCTTTTCTCCATGACGACGATTTGCTTATTCTAATATTCATGATATTTACTTGTTTGCTTATTTAAATTTGCTTTTATAAATTGCTTGCTTTTTAATTCTATTATTACTACTTTGGTTCTTCTAATTTACTTTTAAATTCGAGTTTCTTCAAATTTACTTTGCTTGTTTAAATTCATATGGAACTTAGATCTTTGCTTGCTTAAATTTACTTCTTCAACTTTAGTTGCTATTTACTGTTTTTCTTTTGTTTTGCTGGTAAGACTTTACTTATCATTTTACCTGTTGTCAATCGCTTGTTAGCACTTTTTAGTTTTTCCCTTGCCTTTTTATTTTTACTTTTCTTTCTAATTCATTACTTTATTTCTGTTCTCGATATTGTTTTCTGATTTGTTTAATCTTCTTTGCTTGATCGACTTTTTTCGAAACTCGATTCTTTTTTTCTTACCTTATTTCTTTGCTTGATCTACTTTGTTCTAAACTCGATTCTTTTATTCTTACCTTATGTCTTTGCTTGATCAATTCTTTTTCATGGCTCGGCCACTCAGCCTATTATCGTCATCGGAGTCCTTACCAACTTTGCTTTGTTAATACTTGTTTTTTATTATCTCGATGTCCGGCGCCATATTTTTTTCTTTTTTTTCCCGATAACAAAAGAAAGTAATTTATAGTCGCATTCGTATGGAACTCATTCAGAAAGAAGTCGCATTTTGCTTAATTAAGACTGAATCTGAGATTTTCCAACACCTAACTCCATACCTCAGTCCACATGCGCTAATTGAAACTGCTACAAACAAGATTCGTTACGTAGAAGTATTTTTTTTAACTTTTTTTTCTCTCACAATCTCTTCTCGGCTAGATTTGTAGTCAATTATCTTTTTAGTTATACACCTTGCGAGTTCTTCACGATAATATCATTTAGACTCTATCTTATTGTGAACGAATGCAAAGATGGGAGAATATTGGAGGAATAACATAACACTGTAATCTGAAGGCACAATGGAATATCAAAAGATGGCAGCCTGAAACCAAACAAAATATAACGAAAAGAAACAGAAACATTACGTTAGAAATAAAGAATTGCTATGTAATAACAACCGTTCTATATGGCAGTGAATGCTGAAGGTACACTGAAGTAATGGATAGCGGCTGGGACTGAGTAATTCCGATCAAGTTACATTCACCTACGCGCTAATATCCTTTGGAAATTTAAGAACCCATCTGTTTCCCTCTCACAATTATGTGGAAATAGCAGAACAGAACGGGTGGTAACCAGTCTAGCAGAAGAACGACACTGAATTCAAAACTTCTAACCTTTACCAACCCGCAATTAGCCAAGCATGGTAAGTACAACTATATTCATGAAGATATGGTTAGTTAGGTGTGTTGGGTGGGTCTTCAGACACAAATCAGAAGGTCTTGGATTTGGATTTGAATTGGAGTGGAAAATTTCTTCTTAGATGAAGACGATGAAACAGCGAAGTGATGCTACAGAAGGATGATGAGAATGCCATGATGTTACTTTCACAGACCTGATGTTATCACAGACGATGTCCAATACTCACTGCCGATGTTGCGCATATTTTCCATAATTACGGAGATTAGAACGCTCAGAAATATCGGGAACTTTTCTCTCCAAAATTGCTATACACTTTCCCGGCTCTCTAATACGCCAGAATATATATTCTTATCTCTGAAAAGAATCACAGTTTTGGGAGATGCTTTTTGGAAGCAAGGATCCGACAAGTTGTGAGTATTACGCTCCGACTTTATAGTGCCATGGTCAGGACAAGGATAGTCAGATTCTTTTTAGTATTTTCTAGCTCTCTCATTCATCATAAAAATATATTCTTATCTCTGATAAGTATCAAGGCTTTGGAAGCCGGATTTGAAAGCAGGGGAAAAATTTGGGGCAAAGACCACAAAAGAGGCTAGAACGTGAACTTGTAAAACATTATAGAAGTGGTTATCAAATTAAATTTTAATAAATACATTAGTCTGAATATGTGCGCAACGAGGAAGTTTTAATTGAAAATCGGAAACAAAATGGACACTTTTATTATCGACAGTTGAAATACCTGGCACGCGTATCGAGGAAAGAAGGCTCGTAGAATTTGAGACTCAAGGAACGCATTGACTGCACATAGAAACATCGAATAAGCTACCTAATGAATAAACAGCAAGAGATGTAGTTGGAGGGACAGTAAGGGGTTAAAAATTACTTAGAGCTATAAAGGATAGAAAGCTGTAGAGGGCTATAATCATCTACGCCCTGAAGAGACATGACACTTGAATGTACTGTCATCACCCTCAAAACTGCTTAGATTTGAGCTCATGAATTAACATGTTCTCTCATCTTCAGTGACATTGTACACTGATTCGATAATATTTTGCCAGCCTTCTCTGTCTTCTGTGAGTTTGCAGATTTGTTGCATATCTTCTTTGATTGTAACATTCTCCAAAAGGAAAAGTGGCATCTTTCTGCCTTGTTCTTTGAATGTCTCGGTTCCGCGTTGTGACTATGGTGGTTCTTGGATGAGCTTTTTGAAGACAGTCTTTTCCAAGTCAAACTCCATGGCTTTGTTAGCTAGGCATTCTGGATCCATTCTATATGTTGGCATTTCTGTATTTTTCTTGAACAGTGAGCTGTATTACAGACACACGGTCTGATACTTTCCAACATCGATGTACATTGTTCCTCGATTTACTGTTGACAACACATCTGTTTCCATAATGTTTGCATTCTGTCTTTAAATATATCAGCCGGTGATTGTTTTAGCCGATGTTTCTGTTCAGACCAGGTTCAATTTCTCATTTTCAGAATATTGTCTTTCTCACAATGCAATGTCTTAAATAAGTAGTTACTGCTACGCAGTAACTAGAGCAGCCATTACCTACTCCACCATTTATTATACCTATGCTAAAAAAAGATGGTGTATTTTGTTTTCACATACATGTCTTTAAATATATGTTCCTATTATTCCATTTTTATGTCTTAGATCTTGGGAACTAGTTTGCTATTTAATAAATATTAAAAGCTATCCCACATTTTATATTCAGTAGAAGATTATATAAATACGCGTAAAAATGAAGACTTATTTTTATTAAATTCTTGTTATTGCTAAATGATTTGTATATGGGGTTCATTTAATAGTTCTTTATATTTGGCTCATTATATATATATATATATATATATATATATATATATATATATATATATATATATATATATATAATATGTAGTAATTAACTCTCACAGCACATACTATGGTGAAGATAAAAAGCAAATAACTTACATGACAAGCTTATGTAAATGCATGGCAGAGTGTCTTAGAAGTATTTTAACAGAGAACGGAAAATGCCACAGTGAAATCAAAGGCACATTTGGATAGCGGAAGATGAATTCCAAAAGGTAAGCAAAGCATCAAGAAATGGAAAAAAAAAATAGGTAGAAAAAAAAGGACTAATGGACTGTTATATAATACCAGCCTTCCTATATGGCACTAAATGCCGGAAAACCACCTCACAGATGATTAAAACACTTGAAGCAACAGAAATGTGGATTCTTAGAATACGATGAACTGAATTTGTGAGCCGCGAAGATTTAGAGAAAATAGAAACAAAAATGGCACTTATACTTAATATTAAGAAGAGGCAGTTGACATTTCTAGGGCACATAATGAGGAAAGCTGACTTGGAAACTCTGATACTCACAGGATAGGCTGAAAGCAAGAGTGACAGGAAAACAAAGCATAACCTGGCAGAGGAAATTGTGAAGAGCCGTGATCACCAACGACCTGAAGAAGAATTAGTTTAGGGTTATTTTTTAACTCCTTACTATTGTTATATGATTTTGATATATGCGTCATCAAATATATTTTTCCAGATTATTATCTGAATATTTAAAAATTCATACTCACCGGTTATACTAAAGGCAAGAGTGGAAGAGACAAAAAGCAAATGTCCTGCCTGATGAGTTTATGTCAATTTACAGCAGAATAAGAACTGGGAGGAATAGTAAGAGGAGAAACCTGTTCTAAAGTTGTCAAAGATAAGAAGCTGTAGAGGGCCATAGTCACATATGTCCTGAAGGGGGATTAATTTCCTACTCAATAGCAGTAGAAAGCTGATTTTGCATTTAGTGTCTAACAAGATCATATATTAATACATGTTGGTTACCTCAACGTGGTCTAAGGGTTAGCCAGCTTGTCTCGCCAGAAGAATTACGACTGAGTAGTGAGTTTGATCCTCACTGTGTACCCCATACTTTCGGCCTTGTGCCACATCTAAGCTACGCTTAGAAAATCATTTTGGGCACCCTGACGTGGTGTAATGGTTAGCAAGCTTGTCTCGTTAGAACAATTAATAAGTTGGAAGGCACGTTGGAGTAATGGATAGCGGCAAAGATTGAGGAATCGGAGAGCCGAATTCAAATTCCAGATACATTCACTTACGTGCTAATATCCTTGGGAAACGTATGAATCCTCTTCCCCCAGCTATGGGTAAATAGCAGGACAGACCTTGGATGGCAACTGGTCTACAGCAGAAAGAAATGGTAATCTACCGCGGGAAAAAAATCTGCCTCGTCAGTCATGTATCGAAAGATACATCTTCGTCTAAGCGTGCATCACGCATTGCACATAACTGACTGCAGTTCGATATTCAGTAGGTGCTCCATACTGTCGGCCTTGTGCCACATCTATACTAATATCACCACATATTAATACATTCTTTAGTCCATGTCGTCCTAAAATAACAACATATTTTGTTAAGGCTTTACTAATATTAGAAGGTTTTCAGACGTGTGTCTTTAAATATTTTTCAAATATATTAAAGATACATTCACTTACGTGCTAATATCCTTGGGAAACGTATGAATCCTCTTCCCCCAGCTATGGGTAAATAGCAGGACAGACCTTGTTATATATTAAATATACTGGCCTCTCAAGTGATACTTGAGAGGCCAGTATATTATAAATAACCACAGAAAATCGATCCTTTATTTTATGTCCAGTAGAGACCTCTAGTAAAACCATTTTTTCCCATGTTGTCGAAAATAACAGCATATGTTTTAAACTCCTTTCTAAGATTTTCACGCGTTGATTTTTAAATATATTTTTTTTCGAATTATTATATCAATATGTAATAATTCTGGGTGATCAGTTTCTTATTTAATGAAAATTGAAAAAATGACCCCTACATTATGTCATTAAAATATTATATTAATACTAATTTATTAATACGTTAAGAATATGATGGTATCTTTTTTATTAAGTCTTCATATTACTAGGCATTGACATGGTTTCAATATTTATTTTTCCAGTTATTTTATCAATAAGTAGTAATTCAAACTCGCATATACTGCATCCCAAACGAGTCTACCAATAGAATGCAACGATTCTCTTTTCCCTCCTGAAATCAATGAACTGATGATGAGTGGGACTATGCTGAGGATATAGGTATTCATTAGTTGGAATAAGAATGATCTTGAACAGAAAATCAAACCTCTCTACCCGATTAATCCAAGAAATAGAAGTCAAGATAAACCTGTTATCTTTCAGGATGTAAGAGGCCATGGCTCTCCACAGATTTCTGTCTTTTGTTTCACTAAGTAACTTGTAACCTTGTTTTCACTAAGTAACTTGTAACCATGTTATCTTCGTACGTGCTGATGATATAGGTAATCATAGTTGGCATAAGAATGATCTTGAATAGAAAAGCAACCCTCTTTACCCAATTAATCCAAGAAATAACAGTCAAGATAAACCTTTCCAAAACAGAAACTATCATCTGAACTTTGAATGAAGGCAGTGATAGTACCCACCCGGAATCTATCATACAGGACGTGGGATTAGTTAATACTATGCACTTCAGATACCTCGACGTAGGGATCATTTATAAAAGATTAAATATAGGTTTTGTTTTTGTTTTATGGTATATCAACCACAATGGGTTATTTAATTCCGACAAAATTTTTATTGCTGGTAATATGTTATTCGTCAAAAATCTCTTTCTGTGAATATTTTTCCTTGAAGAAATCTATAGCAGGTCATAGTTTTTTCAAAGAATGTATAACTGTTTGCATTGCTGGTACTTTTGTTTAAAGTATTGCTGATAATAATTTTTCCTTTAAAATTATTGCTGGTAATATTTTTTTTTATTACAAAGTATTCCTGGTAATGATACCTATTTTTACACAAGTTTGCGTGTTAAATATTTTCCCATAGCTGGGGCTCTAACAGGTGCTACCACCCCGGGTCAGGGTGGACCTGGGAACATTATCAATTAAGAGGTGGTTCGACGCTCCTCAAAACTTCCTGATCAGAGTCCTTGCTGTTGTATGTAGTTTATCGTCATACCCAGGACGAAGAGTAAGTATAGGAGAAAAAGTTTGAACACAGAATAGGCTGTGTCAGAGATAGTTTCGCCCAATACCACAAATTGCTACAAAACCAAAACAACAACCTAAAAACTCGAGTTATGTTCTTAAATAGCCCCATCAGGTCAAACATTTCCTATGGATGCCATGCATAGTGCCAAGCACGTTCAGAAATAACTAAATTGTCAGCTGTATACAGCAGCTTCCTAAGATCAATGGCGGAAAAAGGCTTTGAGCGACTGAAGACTGAGAGTCTTGGAAAAGATCATCTTTCCCTGTATATTGTGGACTGGCGCAAAAGAATACCTCTGGAAGTCGGAGTAGCAATACACTTCCTCTACAAAATAATAGTCTGCTAATTATTTACCACATTCACCATGAACATATCCATAGAAAATACACAGGCAAGCTACTATGGCGGCAAGGTGACTGAGATGCAAGTTCACGATCCAATAACGTTGCAGAGTTTTTTGGATTTTATCAATACTCTCTAAATTTATAGCAGAAACACCAGAAATATGGTAGCAATATACAAATCATGGAAAGATTGTTTAGCTCGTCTCAGTGAACATACATTCCTAGCAACAGATCTAGCAATTGATTTAATATAATATTTCCACTTCAAATCAGCGGAAAAAGTTAACTTGAGAAGGCACAAAGTCACATTATTGGAGGTTAGAATCATCCATGATCATGGAAGGCAAAAAAGTTCTTTAAGCCGATTAAAAGAGATCAGCTTCGTTTTTCATATATACCCGATGTGATGAGAACAAAAGTAATATATAGATTCCAACATTCACAGCATTAATCCAAAGAGGGCTCGATACCAATAGTTGTGCAATAATTATTTATTTATTATAATTTTATCATATAGATAAACCATTCTACTCACTAAAAACATGCAACTTCGTTTCAGTGCATTTCAACTGCACTTCACTCGTCGAACTGCAGTTGAAATACACTGAAACGAAGTTGCATCTTTTTAGTGAGTAAAATGGTTTTGTCTATATGATAAAATTATAATAAATAAATAAATAATAATAATAATAATATATATATATATATATGTATATAATTATAATAAATAAATAATAATAATAATAATAATTATATATATATATATATATATATATATATATATATATATATATGCGTAATCTAATAAAGTCATGTGTTCATATGACCGGTCATAACTACCATTTTCTAACGCAATCTTGGACGTAGTCATTAGACACACACACACACACACACATATATATATATATATGGATAAGGTATATCAGGCAGTATGTATTCCTCCAATCTTGTGCGATTAAAAAGAACTGACAAGGTCTGTCCAATTTTTTATTGCATTTTTCCAGTTTTCGAATAAGCTGTTGATTATTGTGGATGAACTGTACGAAGATCGTGTATTATTGATTCTTCACTACGGACGACTAGCCCAATCATTTTCAAGATCCAATTTGATAGGCAGAATTCATTTATCTATAATTTCAAAACTTTTAAAATAATCTGAGGTAACGTCATGCGTAACGGTTATTGAGAACGAGGATGCAGTAAAAAATGTAATTTTTTACACACACACACACACGCACACACACACACACACACACACACACACACACACACACACACACATATATATATATATATATATATGAATATAGACAAAAGAAAAACTTATCTTAGACGATGCGTTTTGTTTAATAAAATATATTAAAACAATTTGTCCATTTCGTAGTATATTAACTAGAACTACTCGTGAAAATTTTCTTATTTGAAGCAACTCCTTGAACCTTTTTAAAAACAGATTGTAGATCATCTTTGTGATGGCAGGCACAAAAGTTTATCTGTGGGGATTAAATTTAAGCAGTTTTGCTTTCGAGGCGTTAAAATTTACAAGCCATTTCTTGCCCCAGTTAACCACTGATTGGAGGTCCTTTTCGAAGGCAGTTGCCAGGTTCACTTTCTTGAGTCTTTCAGACTTGCTACTAAGACAGGGGTAAATGGTTGTGTCAGCAGTTCGAAACTGATGACATCGGAAAAGGTCGTTGATAAACACCAGAAACAGTATAGATCAAGGACAGAGCTCTGAGGGACCCCTGCATTAATATGAAATGAACGAGAAACGCGTCCATTCAACACAACCTTCATCACACGGTTTGTTAGGAACGATTTGATTGAGCCAAATATTCGTCCAGATACCGTATCAGCGGAGGTTTTTGAGAAATGCAGCATGACAAACCCTTTTGAACACCGTTGCGATATCTAGAGCCACTGCTCGAGACTCGACGTTTTTATTGAATGCTTGATAGACAAATTTAGTGATGGCCCTTAACACATTAGCACTAGATGTGGAGAAATGGAAGCCATCTTGTTTATATGAAAGAAGTAGGTTTGAAATAAGATGATTCGGCGTGGATTAGAGCATCTAGTACAATGCCAAAAAGTGATGAGAGATTAATAGGGGGATAATTTGAGGGATTAGATGCGGCCCCCGCCCTAGAGTTCTTAAAACCAGAAACTACAGGGCAGAACTTCCAAAAAGCTGAAAAAATTAGCGATGTATTAATTGTAGGGTTGGAAGATAACTATTGGGATTAAATCTTTGAGAAGCCTCTTGGATTGATAATTTTAATCTGTCTGTTGATAATTTCGCCAGTGAGATTTCTTCTTGGGTCAAAGACGGCATAGATACTTTTATTGCTTCTCGGAAATATCCAGTGAAAGCTCAAACTTCTCTTTGATTTGCACCAGAATGTTCTGCGGCTATAGTCCACATGAATTACTATATTCGGCTATATCAACGGGACAGTTCGGATCACAAATGCCTATTTAGCAGCACGTACTAAATGTAAACGTGTCCTCGAAGGTTGAGAGAATGAGGTACCGTATTGCATCTAACAAGTTTGGCTCGCGTGAGTACTCTCGGCTCTGTAGTAGGGTATTAAATAAGTATAAGTTCTCTACCCCTCCTCTCTTCAATGAATTTGAGGTGTTGACATCTGCTGATAAACCTGAATGTTTCGCCAGTAAATTCTCCTCAATCTCTATTTTAGACTCAACTGGAATATCCCTGACTATCTTCACACCTAAAACTAACTCTGTTGAGTGACATGCATATTAACCCTTTTATGATTTCTGTTATCATCTCTAATCAGTATCTCCACAAAGTATGTGGACCTTATGGTATCCCTGTAATAGTCCTTAAGAAATGCGCTCCTGAACTGGCTCCTGTTCTCTCTAAACTGTAGAATAAATGCCTCACTTTCTCTTGTTTCCCTGCCTGTTGGAAATCATCATCTGTTGTTCCAGTTTTTAAGAACTCAGGTGAACAGTCCAATCCTTCCAACTATTGACCTATTAGCCTTCTATTTTTTTAGGGGTGTGGGGACTACTAGAGGTCTTAATCAATGTTGAATTGGTTAAGCATCTCACATCACAGGGCCTTTTTTCAGTCAAGCAATGCGTCTTTCGTCCTCCAACTCAAATTCTGATGTATGTACTGATGATAATTGCAGTAAAATTTAACTACTGAAAATGATAAGCACCAAACAATGTTTACTTGATGATTCACACCTGCATGCTCAACTGCTATAGCACGCAGGAACCAATATTTCCAGTTATACCAGCGTGACATCTCCCATCAAAACATATGCCTTGTTCATGGTTGCACGTAGTAAATTGAAACGTGTCTTCGAAGAAGCTAAGTCTCATTTGCCGAAAGAATGAGGCACCGTATTGTATCTAACAACTTTGGCTCTCCTGATTACTGGCGGCTGTGTAATACAGGGTCTCCATAAAGTTCGCGTGCACTTTAAAATTTAAAAATTTTATTTGTATTTGCGATGGAAATAATCTGTAAAAAATTTTATAAAGTTTAATGTACAGTGTAACCCGGATATAAGAGAGTTGTCGGGACTGGAGAAAAAGTATCTTATATCCGGGTTTCTCTTATATCAGGGTTTGGTCTAATTTATATACATTAACACAGGCTCTAATTTGGGACCAGATAAAATCTCTCTTATATCCGGGTTTCTCTTATATACGAGTCTTTTATATCCGGGTTAAACTGTACCTAGTTTTAAGTAAAGCTAAAATAACTAATGTGATTTCAGGCATTACTGTAAATCAGTTGGCAAATGTTTTCCGTGAACTGCAAAATCGTATTACCCTTTGTATTGCTAATGATGGAGGACATGTGGAAACTTAACTAAAATTTCAATAAAACCTTAAAAAAATATAGATTTATTTCTTTCTAATCCTTTTTATAAATTATTTCTATTACAAATAAAAATAAAGTTATAAATTTTTTTAACTGCACACGACCTTTATGGACACCCTGTAGCGTATTAAATAAGAGTAAGTTTCTGTTCAACTAATTTGAGGGATTAACATTTTCTGCTGATAAAGCTGAATGCTTTGCCTGCAAATTCTCTTTAATCTCTACTCTTGACTCATCTAGATAATCCTTACTCAACTTTCCACTTATAACTCTGTTGAGTGATATCCATATAATTACTTCTATGGTTTCTGCTGTAATATCAAACCTAGATCTCCACAAAGCTTGTGGACCTGATGGCGTCCCTGTAATAATCCTTAAGAAGCGTTCTCCTGAACTGGCTCATGTTCTCTCTAAACTGTACAATAAATGCTTCAACGCCTCTTGCTTTCCTGCTTGTTTGAAAACTTTATCTGTTATTCCAGTCTTTACGAACTTAGTGTACGGGCCGACCTTTCCAACTATCAACCTATTAGCTTTCTACTTCTTTTTGGGATACCACTAGAGGCCCTAATCAATGCTGAATTAGTTAAGAATCTCTCATCGCAACACCTTTTCTCAAGTAATAAGGCTTTCGTTTTTCTAGGTCAACTGCTGATGATTGCGGAAATAATATATCAAGAATGAAGCTCAGTTTGTGGTTTTGGACATCTTGAAAGTGTTCGACGGGGTTTGGCATGCAAGTCATCTTCAAAAGTTGAAAAGTTATGGACACATTTTTGAATTCAGTCTCTCTTATCGAATCGTAAAGTGAAAGTTATACTGTACGGTAACTCTTCTAGATCATTTTGTACTATGCAGGTGTACCCCAGGGCTCTATCCTGGCTCCTTTGTTTCTAATTTTCATTAAGGACCATGTTTATGGTATTAGCTTTCAGCTTGGTATCAACGCTGAAGACACGCCCATTTCCTTCTGTCTCGATAGTAAGTCTAATCATTTCAATGGGGTTAAATTCGCGGCTGATGTTAAAAACGAACTTCAGTCTGTTGTTAACTGGACAAGGATAGCTTGTTAATTTTAACACCTTCAAAAAAACTTCTCTATTAACCCTCTCAGAGACCACTTTTTGTCTTCCATCAGCATGGCTGATACTAACTTCCACGAGGATGACATGTGGCGCCCTGAGCTAAGATTCTCTGTTGACATGAAGTGGAAAGATTATATTGATCCATTGCCCAGTCATCTGCTAAGAAAGTCGGTTGACTATGTCGTGCTAGACAATTTTTCTCTCCAGAATCTATCTTATATATCTAATTCGCACATATTTATAATATTGCCACCAGATATGGTCAAGCACTTCTGCTATATATCTCGAGATCGTTGATAAAACCTAAAGAATAATCTACAATATTATTTGTCTTGACCTGGCGTCTAGGCTTCAGTTACATTTCCACTGTCGTAAAATTGCTAAACTGTGTCATTTTAACGAATATTTGCTACGCTCTGTTATTTTTATGAATATTTAGTACACTGTCTTTTCCATGAATATTTGATACTCTGTGCCATTTCTATGAATATTTGCTACCCTGTGTTTTTTTCTATGAATATTTGCTACCCTGTGTTTTTTTCAATGAACATTTGGTATTCTGTGATTTTTTATGAATATATGCTATCCTGTGTCAATTCTATGAATATTTGCTCCCTGTGTCTTTTCAATGAATATTTGCCACCCTGTGTTTTTTTCTATGAATATTTGCCACCCTGTGTTTTTTTCTATGAATATTTGCTATCCTGTGATTTTTTATGAATATTTTCTATCCTGTGTCATTTCTATGAATATTTGCTTCCCAGTGTCTTTTCTATGAATATTTGCTACCCTGTGTTTTTTTCTATGAATATTTGCTATTCTGTGATTTTTTATGAATATTCGCTATCCTGTATCATTTCTATGAATATTTGCTTCTCTGTGTCATTTCTATGAATATTTGTTTCCCTGTGTTTTTTTCAATGAATATTTGCTACCCTGTGTTTTTTTCTATGAATATTTGCTATTCTGTGATTTTTTATGAATATTCGCTATCCTGTATCATTTCTATGAATATTTGCTTCTCTGTGTCATTTCTATGAATATTTGTTTCCCTGTGTTTTTTTCAATGAATATTTGCTACCCTGTGTTTTTTTCTATGAATATTTGCTATTCTGTGATTTTTTATGAATATTCGCTATCCTGTATCATTTCTATGAATATTTGCTTCTCTGTGTCATTTCTATGAATATTTGTTTCCCTGTGTTTTTTTCAATGAATATTTGCTACCCTGTGTTTTTTTCTATGAATATTTGCTATTCTGTGATTTTTTATGAATATTCGCTATCCTGTATCATTTCTATGAATATTTGCTTCTCTGTGTCATTTCTATGAATATTTGTTTCCCTGTGTTTTTTTCAATGAATATTTGCTACCCTGTGTTTTTTTCTATGAATATTTGCTATTCTGTGATTTTTTATGAATATTCGCTATCCTGTATCATTTCTATGAATATTTGCTTCTCTGTGTCATTTCTATGAATATTTGTTTCCCTGTATTTTTTTCTATGAATATTTTCCTTGCTATGGTGTCTAGTCTTTATGAATTTAAGTACATTACTGGACTGGCCACAGCGTGTCTTCATTTTCCAGTTGAATTGGCTGCTAGATGTAACTGTAAATTCTATCTTAGTTTTTTTCTCCCACTTTTCATTTCTGGATTTCTCTTCCGGCATTATCATTTCCAGTCAACTTTGATCTTCAATAATTTAAATGCAGTGTCAATCAATATCTACCTACTGTCATCCTGATTACTCTTCTATTTTTCTTTCCCTTTAATAATGTTTCTGTTTTCTGATTCTTCTAAACACCAAATTGTGTCAAATTGCCTTGCACCGTGTGAACTTGTTTAAAAGCAAAAATCAACAGGAGCCAGATCAAGTGCACCTTTCTTTAGGACAATTGCAGGCATACCGTCAAATCCACAGGCCCTGTGGGGATCGAGTTTAGAAATGATAGAAGAATTAGTTCAAAGAGACTTGCGCCAATTCCCAGTTTTTAAACTCAGAATAACCTGAATGTCCTCACTAATATACATTTATTTATTTTTGGGAATGTCTTGCTATTTTTAAGTTTATTTCACATAAAGTTAAATATAAAATAGTATACTTATTATGATCAGTGATATATTTTAAAATTGCATATACAGTGGAATCCTGCATATCCGAAATTTCTCATATCCGGAATCACTCATATCCGGAATGCTTCTCAAATCTGGAATCCCGCATATCCGGACATGATTTTAATGTGTATATTTGAATTATTTAGATGATATGTAACTGATCTGAAATTTCTGTTTTTCAGGAAATTTATTTGGATAATTGCTTCTGCTTATTTCATCCTATATGGATGGCATTGGCGCAAAAGATGATGGGAATAAGAGGAAAAGAACAACTTTGGAATTATCGCAAAAAGTGGAAATTTTAAACAGACTTGACGCTGGTGAAAGTTCATTGTAACTAATGGCTGAGTTCAACATAGGAAAGTCAACATTCTATGATATAAAATCTTCCAAAAATCTATTCTCCAGCGTCCACATTGTCACAATGAACAAAAAAAAAAACATGATTGTGGCGAAACCGGGACTGAAATTGAAAAAGATATTGGAAAAGTTGTCAGTTTTATGGAAAGAAAGCCAGCATTCAGCTATGGCGATTGCAATAACACACACAGAATTAAAAAGTGTCTTTCGTTTAAAAAATTTCAAGAACAAAAGCAAAACGAAATGCGGAAAAAGTTGAGAATGACATTAGAAGAGAAAGAATCATCATGCAACAGCGATTAAAAAATCCTCGTTACATTATTTGTTTTGCATACGTGGCATAATTAATTTATTGAATTTTTATTAACATTTCATAATTTATTTCTTTTTCTTTAAAATCAATTCTGTTATATTTTATTGACTATTAGTTTATTATTTTTTTTATTTTGTTTATTATAAAACATTAAAAATAAATGTTAAACCTGATTTCAGTTCTTTTATTTTAATCTAAATATAATCCCTCATATCCGGACTTTCTAAACAATTCCTCATCAGGGATCAGCTTGTTCGTTTTAGTGTCCCTCATATCCGGAATTCCTCATATCCGGAATCCCTCATTTCAAATCTTTGTAACCAATTACCCATATCCGAAAGGCTTTCTTAGTCCGGTTGTCAGGGATTCTACTTGTAAAATTATTAAATAAGATAAAAAAAAAACAGTAAATATAAATTGAAAATGTTTTCAAGATTAATAAAAGAAATTAGTTTTAAGCATATCAGAAAAAGCAATTTGAAGGAATTTGAATTAAAAATTGGATAGACCAGAAAGAAAATAAATGAAGACGGCGTCATTAAGAAAGTAAACACAGAGAAAAGAGGAGGAAGTTCAACTCTGCTCCCAAACAACCGCTGTTTAACATAGCTTGCCTCTGACTTTTCTATAAATATTTTCTATAGATATTTTCATGGTAATTCTTCTGATGAGCTTTGCTATTTGATACCCAAAACTAAGCGTAGAACTAGATTGGAGGCAAGCTCTCATCAGACTCGAAATGTCTAGATGCAGCCGAAAGTTCTATGCTAACAGTTTCTTCTCTCGCACTGCTCTTGCTTCTAGTCAAATTTGATCCTCAAACATTTAAATATAATATCAATCGTTACCTTCTGTCTGCTTAATTCCTTTCCTTTTATTGTTCCCTTTCCTTAATAATGTTTTCTTTTGCTCGTATTCTTTAATACTCATTAATCCCTTGCGTCTTAGTGGCTTTATTGCCTTACTTGGTGTGAAATGATTTCAAAAGATCCCCCATGCACACAACAATCATAATCTATTTTAAGTCCAGAGCCAATCGTTATCTATTGTTCTTATTCTCATAATGTTCACTTCCTATGTCTTCTTCTTACATCCATACCACATACGTCATTCAGTAGCCCTCCCACTCCCACCCCTATCTTGGGTGGCTCTTAGGACTTGTTTATTTTTTTCAGTGGTACAGGTTGCAAACAAGAAGCCTGAATTTAAAGAATACATTCATGTGAGAAAATGCTTCTTTATCTTTCTGTAAAACCGATTTCTGTTCGTCGCATGCACCAGATAATTTGCATACCTGCAACGGATCCTGATGGTCTGTGTCCGAGCTCAGGATCTACAGTGATGATTATCAAAGGAAGGTAGGCAAGAGAACTTCTAAATGAAAAACGGGTGACAGGCCGATCTACGGAGGAATTTGTTTCCTATTTATAACTTAAACACTTGGCAATTTTGACTACCAGAGGTCAATTATGAAATCTGATCTCGAAACGCCAACTTAGGTAATAAAAATCATAGATTTATGGCTTCAACTGAAGTTTTAACATTGTTTTCACACTAAAAGGATCGCTGTTAATAAGTGGGCAAGAATGAGATAACTTGGAGTCCACACGAGATAACACGGAATCGGCACGGGATAACACGGAATCGGCACGGGATAACTCGGAGTCGGCCCAAGAAAACAGGGAGTCGGCACGAGATAAGTCAGAGTCGGCACGGTATAACTTGGAGTCGGCACGGGATAACTCGGAGTCGGCCCAAGAAAACAGGGAGTCGGCACGAGATAAGTCAGAGTCGGCACGGTATAACTTGGAGTCGGCACGGGATAACTCGGAGTCGGCCCAAGAAAACAGGGAGTCGGCACGAGATAAGTCAGAGTCGGCACGGTATAACTTGGAGTCGACACGGGATAACTCGGAGTCGGCCCAAGAAAACAGGGAGTCGGCACGAGATAAGTCAGAGTCGGCACGGTATAACTTGGAGTCGGCACGGGATAACTCGGAGTCGGCCCAAGAAAACAGGGAGTCGGCACGAGATAAGTCAGAGTCGGCACGGTATAACTTGGAGTCGACACGGGATAACTCGGAGTCGGCCCAAGAAAACAGGGAGTCGGCACGAGATAACACGGAATCGGCACGGGATAACACGGAATCGGCACGGGATAACTCGGAGTCGGCCCAAGAAAACAGGGAGTCGGCACGAGATAAGTCAGAGTCGGCACGGTATAACTTGGAGTCGGCACGGGATAACTCGGAGTCGGCCCAAGAAAACAGGGAGTCGGCACGAGATAAGTCAGAGTCGGCACGGTATAACTTGGAGTCGGCACGGGATAACTCGGAGTCGGCCCAAGAAAACAGGGAGTCGGCACGAGATAAGTCAGAGTCGGCACGGTATAACTTGGAGTCGACACGGGATAACTCGGAGTCGGCCCAAGAAAACAGGGAGTCGGCACGAGATAAGTCAGAGTCGGCACGGTATAACTTGGAGTCGGCACGGGATAACTCGGAGTCGGCCCAAGAAAACAGGGAGTCGGCACGAGATAAGTCAGAGTCGGCACGGTATAACTTGAAGTCGGCACGGGATAACTCGGAGTCGGCCCAAGATGAGACGAAGTCACGTCGTATAACTCGAACTTGTAACGGGATAACATGGAGTCGGCACAAAGGAGCATGAAGTCGGCACGAGATAAGTCGAAGTCGGCTAGCTATAACTCGGAGTTGTCATGGGATAACACGGAGTCGGCACAAGACAGCACGAAGTCGGCACGAGATAACTCGGTGTCGGCACAAGATAATTCGTCGTCGGCACGAGAATACTCGTACTTGACGTCGGAAAAGTACGATTTATCTCGTGCTTGGCACTCAGTGTGTTAATTTCCGCATAAAGTGCTTTCACATCGATGTCAATTCACTTCAAATTCATAGAATTTACATTAAATATTTTGAGAATGCTAATTATGGAGAAAACGTATTAGCAACGTGGAAGATTTGCGGAAAAATGGAAACAAAAAGCACACTTCGAACAAGACAGAGGTTAGAGAGAAATATGGGAAAGACATAATGAAGGCTTGGTGAATTTGATACTCACAGCATATAGTGATGGCAAGAGGGACAGAAGATAACGGCGAATAACTTACCTAAAGTACATATATAAATAGATGATAAAGCAGGAACTGAAAAAAAATTGCCTACAAAAATAGGAAGTTGTGGAGAGCCATCATTCTTATATTCTGAAGAAACATGACATAAAATTATTACACCTAAGATTTATTATTATTAAAATATAGTCGCTAGTATGCTCGTATGCTTTGCAGATGCGACATAGATTATTTTCTGATTATTAGTTTTATTTTCGTATTAAGTAAAATGAAGAGAAGTTTGTAATTAACAGTTAATAGACCTCATATTATCTCCCTTGGAAAGATAATAGTGTCAATTACAAGTTTACATGGAAATGGCTCGCCAGACAGGACTGGAAAATTACTTACTTCTCTCATCTCGAGACTGCGCAATATAATCTTTCTAACCTCATTTTCAATTATCAATAATTGCAGTAGACTAAGTCTATAGTTAACAAAATGGCCGTCAATGCACCTTAAATAGCTGATTACTTCTCGATGTCAAAAGGCCGGTGTTTGAGCCGAGGTCAGATGGCAAGATTTCGAATAACCTGTAGATATCCAGACAGGCCTTTTGGAGCAATATAATCTCTTCACCTGTTTTCTGTATTTCAACGATCTACGTAAATATAAAAGAGATATACTTAACATCGGGAAGAAGCAAACAAAATTTCTACGGCGAATGAGGAAAGAGGGCTTGGAAAATTTGATACTCACAGGATAGACTGAAGACAAGAGGGATAGAGGAAAACAACACAAACTTTTTCTAGTGGGAAACCTCGATGTTTTGAAATGTTTAGCAAGCTTGTCTCGTTAGAACAATTACGACTGAGTAGTGAGTTCAATCCTCATTAGGTGCCCTATACTTTTTGTTTTGTGTCACATCTAAGCTATGCTTTGAAAATCCCCATAACCTATTTTGTGAGGCTAGTGGATAGCGGGGCAAGGTTTAGGGGTGATGATAAAAAGACAAACATTCATTGAGAGGTAAAAAGGACAGGACATTTTGGAGAATTCAATTGGGAGAAGACGTGTAGCGTTATGTTTATCGGTGCTGAAAAAGGTAATCGTTGAGGCGAGTTCAAATTACGGCTTCGCTTTTCGCGTTCACTTTTGAACAACTGCCTTTGGGAAAGGCATGAATTTGACTCTCCATTAGCTATGAGTTAAACAGCAAGATTAGTACAGTCACCAAAGTATTTGTCGAATAAACGAGACCAGCCTTTAAGCCAAGGATACTGCGATCAAGTTTGCACGCACTAAAATTCACAACACTTTTACTGGTACAAATGGTTTTTTAGGAGAGCAGGTACTCCAAGGCCGCTCTTTGGCGATGAGCCTGAGTAATGGAGGCTGGATTTTAACCTTCGTTGGTAGCTAATCAGATTGATTTGGTTGAATTCGGTTAATGGCATATAAACACTTCTATGGGGTATTTAATGTCTAAATCTAAATATTTTAAAAACCATTTTATGACTTCAACTAAATATATTTTCAACGCAATTGTATGCCTTCAACTCCCGATAACATGTATTGCATGTCATTTTACCAGAAATATATATCGTTGATCATTTTTTTTATATAAAAATGTATTGCTGGTATTTGTACTATAAAAAAGTAGTTTTATACTTTCATAGTGTGTTGTTTGGTGATTCCATAGTTAGGACCCTAGCTACCACCTCGTTTTAGGGTGGACCACCTGGGAACAACAGCAGTTAAGAAATGGTTCATCGCTCCTCAAAACCTCTAATGTTCCAATGAGAAGCCTTGCTGCAGGGTGTAGTTTGTCTTCACACCATGGACTAAGTTAATCTTGGAGAATGACTAATCTGAATCAACGAAAAAGTCATTTA
Organism: Acanthosepion lycidas; assembly: GCA_963932145.1. Lineage (NCBI taxonomy): Eukaryota > Metazoa > Mollusca > Cephalopoda > Sepiida > Sepiidae > Acanthosepion > Acanthosepion lycidas. Next base: position 22,005,062 of record OZ010583.1, on the reverse strand, counting down.
GCCTAAAAAGTTATGGGAAGCTGTGGCGAGGCCGGATTGCCTACATCCTGAAGGTATATGGCATTAAAAAACAAACTATCTATCAGTAAAATAGATTTCTATAAATATTTTGTTTAATTAATATAAAACTCATACTAGGATCAAATTGCCAAAATACGGATAGAAAACGAATTGAATAAGTACACAAAAACGGCATAAGACAAGGATGGGTCTTCTCGCCGGATTTGTTCACTCTCTAAAGCGTTGCTAGCCTACGGAAGTTGGAGACCTAAGCATTTTTTTTATTATCGGCCGGCGTAATATTAACAATATAAGGTACGCAGTGGGCTGATGGCATACACAGAAAGAAAAATACAGGACTTCCTAGACGGGGAAGAGAAGGAAAGCGAAAATAAGGGTCTAGCCATCAACTCTAAGAAACGAGAAATTATGCTTTGTCACCCAAAATGCGGACTACAAGTTGAAGATGTCAACATCTAACACGTACAGTAGCTTAAATATCTCGATAATGTTTTAACAAAGGTTTGGAAATGTGACAATTCGCATTGGATTAGCGAAAGTTTCCGTCGAAAATCTAAACAAAGAATAAAGATATAGAAAAAATTCGTTAGAAACAAAGAAAAGTTTGCTGAACTATTATGTAATATCAGTCTTCTTGTGAATGCTGGACAATCTCCCCATAATTGAAGAGAAAACTAGAGATAACAAAAATATGGTTCTACAGAAGGATGCTCAGCATTCCCTGGTCGGAGCGTGGTGAGGTCTTAACAAAATGGAAATACAAAGGACACTTCTATTCAGAATCCGAAGGAGACAGGGGAAATTTATTTCATATATAATGTGGAAAGAAGGCTTGGAAAATTTGATACTCATAAGGCATATCGAAAGGAAGCGAGACAGGGGAAGGCAAGACAAAGAGATTATTTGAATGGATGGAGGAATAGGGGGAGGAGGACAAACATTGCTAAAGGCTAAATGGATAGGATGTTGTGGAGAGCCCTGATCACCTACGTCTTGAAAGGACACGGCACACAGAAAGAGAATATAACAAATGCAGTGCGCTGATTAATGCCACGCGCTGGCCTGTGTTTCCACAAAGAGTACAATGCTCCAGAATCACTCGCATTAAAGGATTATGGAATAAAAGCTAAGAAGCACTGTTCATTAGTGATATATGTGGGAGTAACGTTTAACTCTAGGTTTTAATAGGTTAAGATTTGAATACATTTGGGAGTCGGTTCTTCGAAGTAGAGGTTCGAATGAGATGTGAAAAAGCTGGGACTTGCTTCTCACGAATTGCATCGGGCACGCGGGAATTTCGTAACCCTTTAGGGACGGAGGATCACCGTATGTACGGCAGCAGTAAAAGTGCTGCTTCCCGGGCAAGACAGCCCGAAGGAACCCAACACACACCAGGTCGGTTTTGAATTCAGTATTTCTTTCTCCTAGACAGGTTACCACTCAAGGCTATAGAACACAGTATATCCTGCTATTTACCCATAGCTAGGGAGAGAAGAGGAGGATTCATACCCTTCCCACGTAAGTAAATGTAATCGATCCGACTGGAATTCGAACTCGATTCGAGCCGCTGTCCATTACTCCAACGTGCCTCCTCACGAATGGCAGACGAAAGAAATAAGGGTGGTTCGCTTCAATGTTCGTGGTATGGTGGGCTTTAGGTGTTAAAATTAGAATTGTTGGAACTAATGAACATTGTTCGTCTGAACACTCTACATGGAAATAGAGACGAAAAAGACGTATCACACTGATTCCGGAAGAAAAATGGAATGAATCTTAGATTTGTTTATTGAGTTTAGTACAATTATTCGAGCTGGGGGACCTCATTCAGATGTTCAAAGAAAGGTCTGTTGCCACTTTTTCAATTTCTAAATCTAGATGCTTATGGAGACGTAAGGATTTCTCTGATAATTACTAGCAGCGGCCTTCCTCATCTCAAAACATCAGCTCTCTTGTCGATTCGCCTCCGGTAGAATTAACTCGATTTATTCTTGCTGAACAATTTCGCCGAATATATAATGACCTTCCCCAAAACTTTGGTGTCCTTGATCAATGATTGACTTATTATTTCGAACCACTAACTACCCGATACAAGCTATTTGGCTAACTTTAACAATTCCCCAATTTGGTCCTTCTTCGGATGGACTTCATACTTTTCTTGAATTCTAATTCAGGAAGTAAATATTATATCACTAATAATTTAATTCGAAATACTAGACCTCATAAAAATCCAAACACACGACTTCTGGTCACTGCTAATAATATTTTTTCTTTAACCATCACGTGATCTAATTATTTCAAGATGAGGTCGACTGTGCTTGCTCTCTGGCGATCCATGTTCAAACCCAAGTGTCGGCAGTGACACTTTTATTCCTATTTGGAAGTTGACTAATTTTGTATTGTGTTGTTTCTAAATTTTTTAAATTTCCTGTTTTCAATTTAACGCCCATCCCTAACTCCCACAATCCATTTTAGGCCTTCGACAAGTTTTTCAGTTATTTTCATTTTCGTATCTGTCTATATTTATGAGGTATTATGTACACTATTTATATTATTCGGACTATTGTCCTAATCTTTGCCATATTTATTAAAACGTTCGGCATCGCCTCCATTTACAAATCCCTGGCGGTGACAACCCTCAAAATGACCCCCTTAACTAGGGACCCCAGCTCCTCTAAGAAAACAAGTTCCGCTTTCGGCTCATCTATCCCCTTCAAAATAGTACATACCTATTTCAGGCAAAAGGCAGAGAAACCCGTTGGTGGAAACCAAGAAAATTGTAGAAAAAGAGAATTGCACTTCCTTACAACACGGAAGAAGACGCCAGCCGTGTATCACCGGAGCAAAGGAAAAAATTCAAAGAAAACGATGAAGGATATTAAGTCCGTCGCAAGAGTCTCTATAAAAGTACTTTGATATGCAAAAATTGGGCGTCCTCTCCCAGTTGTCGACGAATGAAAATAAATGCTCGGCGGATAAAATCAGCTAATGTTCTCGAATCGGAGAGGAAAAATTCGGGGATTTTGGCTACCGCGTTTGTCGGAGAGTGAGTTCTTTTTCTGACTGGTTGCGTGCATTGTGAGGTAGTACCTGCGAATTGAGCTTTCGGCATTTCTTTCTGTCCCCGATGTTCGAGTCTGAAATTAGTCATTTATTCTCTTCGTTGTGGAAGTAAGCTGTGACAAATATTTCCTTTGCAATCCTAGATCGCGTACACAGTTCAGTACTCTTTTCTTTATTTCTTGCTCCGCTTTGCTTTTGGGAATCATATTTGTTAACATCACCACGGTTTAAGATATAAATAAGTTATCTATACTGAAAAAGAACTGAATCACCTTTCAACTGGATTGATTCAATCGCTGATGCTAATTTGGGAAGCGATTGTTAATCGTAACCAAGGACCTCCTGCGTAGTAATTATGCGTTGAGTCCCCACTTGAGAAGTACTCGATATTCACCTGACCAAACATGTTTCAACAGTCAATCTCAATAAAGAAAGATTAATAACGCTTTCATTCCCAGCAAGTGGTGATTTGTTTTATATCTACTGTAAACACCAATGATTTTTCTCTTTTCTGTTTCAGCTGCTAACCTCTTCAATGGTAATGTCTGTCAAATTCGTGTTTATTTGTTACAGGTGTTCGAAGATAGTCCAATCAGTACAAATGAGATGCCACTGCTTATCTACTTTCCTATGTTGTTTCTCATTGTTTGAAACTAAAGAATGAAAAAAAAAAAGAAAAAGAAAAAAAAGGTAAGTTAATATAAATTATAATACGGTTTATTCCCGAAAGGTTGTTTTCGAGAAAGTCTGGTTTTTTGTGAGTAATTTTACTTTTATCAAAACAATGTTTTGCGTCTGAGTAGGTACTCTAAGTAGAAACTATGATAAAAATGAATTGTATAGTGACAGTGTATCACTTAAAATTATTTTGATAACTGAATTTCGTTGACAGAATACAAAAACAAATTAAAAAATATCCATGTATAAAACGCAATAAGTGTCCATATATATTAGGTTGGTGCAAAAATAATGACGTAATAATGTCGTTTTTTGACGTATTTTTTAACGTCAAAAAACGACATTATTACGTCATTATTTTTGCACCAACCTAATATTTCTTATTGCTATGGACGTTATTTTAGTAGATACAGGTGTTTGAAAACACTTTTATTTTTAACTAGTGAAAGTAATGTCAACCGGACTTGAGGAAATCCTACTACGAAAAAAATGTTCTTCTCGATAACAATAGGAATAATATCGGATTAGAATTCCATTAAGTGATTAGCAATTACTTTATGTTTAAGGTACGAAAATGAAGATATAGACTTGGAAATGTCCCAACGAATGATGAGCATTTCTTATGTAAATAAGTGAAACCTCGTTTTATGATGATATTTTTCCGTAGCCTAATTGTTAGGGACACACTTAGAATAAGGTAGCGGTTTCCCTGATGACAAAAGGAATAAAGTCTCGATATCTGGAAGGAAGTATATTTTGTCCTTCGCATGATTTTACTATTTTGGTCAGATTTGAAATACAGTGGTATACAGTCCTTCCATTAATGTCTTTGATTTTCGTTTTGTTTATTGATTAAACTACTGAAGAAATTAAAAAACTGCAAAAATATGTTTGTTTGTTTTATTAATTGCCAGAGAAAAGAAGAATTTAGGATTACTGGCACCCTTGAAACAGTCACAAAGTATTTTTTCGAAATTTGTGGAAGAGTCGAAGACATTCAGAAGACAGCAATACTAAAATTATCTCGAATATTGTTGTACGTGCAAGAGTATTCTGAAAGACATACTGTCACTTAATATTCAGTGAAAACCAGCAGTTAATGGCCCAGAATATAGTTTGAGCGTAATAATAAAACTAATATTTTTAAAGGACTCATGGTAGCCCATGCCTTAAAAAAATACAAAAAATTTGTACTTACAAATACAGCTCATACAGGAACTTTATCTATGTTAAATATGCGTGATCTTATTTTTTTTTTACAAAAAAATTGCTGAATTTAGGTCTCTAGTAAGGAAAATAAATGTGTATACGATACAAATCAAAGGAAGAAATAATAATAATAATAACAACAGCAATAATAATAATTGTTGTGGATTCTGGGATGAAATCTGGTCTCAAATGAATGACAAACGCAGGAATGAAAGATAGCAAATAAATGTATTGACGTAATAATACAATTGGTAATACGGTTAGTAGATTCAGAAATGCGGTTAGTAGCAATAATAATATATATACAGTCTGGGAAATTCAGTATCGAAATAGGACTTCCTTCTGAGTCTACGTGCTCGCAACTGTGACTCCTACCAAGCGGTTAACTCACACTCACACTCTCTCACCCTCTTACTCCCGAGTATTCACTGGCAGCAGTACAAGTACACACTGGGCGAGTCCACTTGCATAAAAAGGGGTGGACCCCTTAACAATAATAATAATAATAATAATAATAATAATAATAAGAAGAAGAAGAAGAAGAAGAAGAAGAAGAAGAAGAAGAAGTTAAGGATCTTGAAGTGGAAGTCTCTAAAATGTGGCACATAACGGCATCAATAATTTCAGTTGTAGATGGAACCCTCGGATTGTTTGGAAAGAGTCATTGAATGGATTCCTGGAAGCCCATAGATTAAAGAAATACAAAAAATTGTACTCACAATTACTGCTCATACATTACAAAGAGCTTTATCTATGTAAAATGTGTGTGATCTTGGTTTTTTTTTTTGGTTTTTTACAAGAAAAATCAGTGGAAAATGTTGGATCCCGGTAGGAAATATATATATATATATATATATATATATATATATATATATATATATATATATATATATATATATATATATACAACAGAAAACCAAAGAAATAATAATAATAATAATAATAATAATAATAATAATAATAATAACATATTTAACACTTTGAAAATTTTTTACAACTTGAATATTGCTTCTTTGGATTTTGTAGAAAGTAGGTTTGAAGTTTCTAATTCTGCAGTTTTAAATTTGTACCAAAAATAAAGCATTCTCTGGCAAGTTCTCAGAATCATCCATCCGAATATTCGGAAATATTAGCAAATCCATTCTCCAAGATGACGGTTTGTCTTTATATGCGTTCGTAGGCAGCACATCTGGGTTATTCCCTCAACCCCGTAGGCAGTACATCCGGGTTATTCCCTCAACCCCGTAGGCAGCACATCTCGGTTATTCCCTCAACCCCGTAGGCAGTACATCCGGTTCATTCCCTCAACCGCGTAGGCAGTACATCCGGGTTATTCCCTCAACCCCGTAGGCAGCACATCTGGGTTATTCCCTCAACCCCGTAGGCAGTACATCCGGGTTATTCCCTCAACCCCGTAGGCAGTACATCCGGGTTATTCCCTCAACCCCGTAGGCAGCACATCTGGGTCATTCCCTCAACCGCGTTGGCAGTACATCCGGGTTATTCCCTCAACCCCGTAGGCAGCACATCTGGGTTATTCCCTCAACCCCATAGGCAGTACATCCGGGTTATTCCCTCAACCCCGTAGGCAGTACATCTGGGTTATTCCCTCAACCCCGTAGGCAGTACATCCATGTTATTCCCTCAACTCCGTAGGCAGCACATCTGGGTTATTCCCTCAACCCCGTAGGCAGTACATCCGGGTTATTCCCTCAACCCCGTAGGCAGTACATCCGGGTTATTCCCTCAACCCCGTAGGCAGCACATCCGGGTTATTCCCTCAACCCCGTAGGCAGCACATCTGGGTTATTCCCTCAACGGCGTAGGCAGTACATCCGGGTTATTCCCTCAACCCGCGTTGGCAGTACATCCGGGTTATTCCCTCAACCCCGTAGGCAGCACATCTCGGTTATTCCCTCAACCCCGTAGGCAGCACATCTGGGTTATTCCCTCAACCGCGTAGGCAGTACATCCGGGTTATTCCCTCAACCCCGTAGGCAGTACATCCGGGTTATTCCCTCAACCCCGTAGGCAGCACATCTGGGTTATTCCCTCAACCCCGTAGGCAGTACATCCGGGTTATTCCCTCAACCCCGTAGGCAGCACATCTGGGTTATTTCCTCAACCCCGTAGGCAGTTCATCCGGGTTATTCCCTCAACCCCGTAGGTAGCACATCTGGGTTATTCCCTCAACCCCGTAGGCAGCACATCTGGGTTATTCCCTCAACCCCGTAGGCAGTACATCCGGGTTATTCCCTCAACCCCGTAGGCAGTACATCCGGGTTATTCCCTCAACCCCGTAGGCAGCACATCTGGGTTATTCCCTCAACGGCGTAGGCAGTACATCCGGGTTATTCCCTCAACCCCGTAGGCAGTACATCTGGGTTATTCCATTAACTGTTTTTTTTTCTGTTATAAGTGAAGGAATGAGTCTGTAACGGTTGTGCTTTGTAGCAGAGCCAAATGCATCGGCAGGCGCACACCGTCTGCCTTTTTGAAACTAATTGGATTTCTTCTACACAGAATTCAGAATTGTTCTCTTAGATTTGGTACCAACCAAAACTAACGATTCCTGACTGCTGTGAAATGAAATCTTAGCTGGTGGGCAACTACGGCTTCTATTAATATTGCTGATAAATACCAGATGTGTTTGACTCTGTCAGGCATTATTTTTACAAGAGAGTAGATTAGACAAAAAATGAAATATTACAATTATATCTGCACAATCTTCCATTTTCAGCTTTGATACAATTTAAAATCATTTACGTTATCTTGTACGAGATAACCGATTTCCCACTCTGCAACCTCTTTCCCCAGACTAAAGGTTGGAGACCAATGTCTATTATATTGCTTTCTTTTAGAAATATCAGAAAATATTATATAATGTTGATGCTAAAGTTACCTAATACATCCAAGAGCCACTCAAAGTAGAGCGTTACTGTTAAAATGGTTATAAAGAATGATTTGCGTGATATGAATGAAGGAGAAGTAGTTGAAAATGAAGATTATGAGGATAGACAGCGATCGACTCTTGACTCAAAGAGGTTAAGATTGTAGAGTTCTGGAACTCATCAACGCGTTTAATCTACAAAGTATATATATATATATATATATATATATATATATATATATATATATATAAATATATATATATATAGTTAAATTTCCAGATCAATTCTGTGGACAAGACAGATTGGTATGAAACGACAATTGGAAAAAAGATCTTAGATTTTGCCGACGCGTTTCGTCTTCCGACTTTTTTTTTTTTTTTGCCTTGAAAAAGTCGGAAGACGAAACGCGTCGGCAAAATCTAAGATCTTTTTTCCAATTGTCGCTTTATATATATATATATATATATATATATATATATATATATATATGAAGAAAATGAATGAATAAAAGGAGAATGACTCACCTGGCGTCCCAGCCGTAAAGGTCTGGCAGAATTGAAGAATGGAGATTTTTTTGAAAATTTGCCATGGAAAGTTAGTAATGGCTGTCATTTAGAATCGTGCAAAAGTCTATAATTTATCCATAGCAGAAACAAAAATTTCTTTCGGAAATAGAAACTAATAAACCTAATATTAAATATAAGTTTGTAGGTGAAACAGATCAGCCTGTCCAAATCAGGTGATTAGTTCAGATTTCACTAATGTCACTCTAATTTAAAAAGAACATAATTCTTTAATGACTGAAAATTTAATAATAACATTATTACCAACTATAAACACACGCCTAAAACAGTACATTCGATCGCCATCTTTATTTGAATCCATTGTAAAGCAATCTAACTGATATCTAATACTAACAATACATGCTTAAAGAGGTCAGCCATAAATTAGAACGTCGTGACATCCATCTGCCCGCACAAAGGTGAATACATCAGAACACCCGTTAGATTGACACACATACACAATTATGTATACACATTACCATCCGATACTCACTTAGATATAAAAGAATCTTCACAAACCTACATACACATAGAATTATCTACGGTTTTAAGGCACGTGGCACGTATCTGACCAATGAGAACTGACCGAAACATAATTGAAAATATCAGTTTCGCTCTCTTTGTCAGTTTTCTCTCAATCTCTGACGAAGTTTTAATAAAAAGGGAAACATGTTAGATTGATATACGTTCCCTGTTTCTTCTTCATTTTATCTTATATACATACATATATATATATATATGGAACCAAAAAAAATTTCGCTTGAATATGGAACATAGCCTACTTTAACTCAAGTTAATTCAAATATTATTTTGAAGTTTTCGGCTCTTGTTTTGAAACACGAGACCTCTTATGTAGCGAGTTGGAATCATATTTTTAAATAAATAATTATATTTATGCTCTACTTTCGTATCGAGCACTATTTTTAAAAAATAATAACAAAAATACTAAGGAACTTTGGATTATTTACCAAACCAGTTTCTTTCCTATTTTCTATAATATTTTCATATATATATATATATATATATATATATATATATATATATATATATATATATATGTTTGTGTGTGTGTGTGTGTGTGTGTTTATGTATGTGTGTGTGTTCATTAAAGCGACTGATAAGGCACTGCGGTTAATATGTTTTATATAATTTTTAAATAAAAAAATAACCGCTGTACCTTGTCAGTTATTTTTAAACACACACATACACGCACTTTATATATATATATATATATATATATATATATATATATATATATATATATATGCGTAAGGATCCTCTTCCTCCCCATCATGTTTCTTCCGTGATTTATTCTTTTAAATGTGGTTGCGGTAGCAACTACATAAGAAGGACTTCCCAACGTTTAGATTGTAGGATCAGGCAGCATGTCCTATTGCGAGTTCTTAATCCGGATGCCCGTAAGAGCCAGTTGGTTAATACTTCCAGGTCAGCGATCACAGAACATTTGATAAATTGCAGGGATTGTGCGAAGGATTTCAGTCCGAATTGGTTTACTGTACTGTCCAGTTCGCACTCTCCATTTCATTTGCGAGCACTTGAATCTCTGTATATTCGGTCCAGGGAGCCGTCTCTTTGTAAGCAAAGAGACTGTCTCCTTGGGCTTCACGTTATTAGACTCTAGTGTGTATCATACATTCCCCTCACACTACCCCACCAAATAATTTTTTTTTATTTGCTGTGCATATTCGCGCGGTTTGAATTTTTTTTGTCCCCCCTTATACCATTAATCATTTAATTTTTTAATGCTTTAATTGTATGAAGGGTGTTTGTGTGAGTCAATATTGATTGCAATAATTGTTCCCAGTCGACCCTGATGAGCTTGGGAACGAAACCGGTTGGTCTGTTCTGTAAGTGTTTTTGATCTCTTACTTTTTATTTTTCATAATGCCTTTAAGAAATAATTTGTATCTATTCCTTGCAATATTACGGTTCTGTACCTCCAACAATTTATTTATATATATATATATATATATATATATATATATATATATATATATATATATATATATATATATATATATATATATATATATTGGGGCAAGAGATCATTATTCAAATATATTGTTAAATATAACAGACAACGAATGTCTATTATGTTTGATCATAATGCGTTTTAAACTCCGTGTATTTGTTTCAATTTCGGGAGAAAATAAAGACAAACATTTTCCAACATTTGGATATTTTTATTACGCTGTTATTTGATGTAAGCTTTCATCTCACATGAGCCATCTTCAGAGTAGTTATATGGACATTTTAACAAAGATATTCACCATGAAAGATGTTATCATCCCATAGCAATCTTCCATGTCAACATAACAGAATATCATCTTCCCTGATCTCTACAATCTTAACCTGTTCATTCGAATGTAACACTATTTTGCATTCAGCCCTAAAAAAGACGTTTTGTTACTTTCCAACGTCCCATGCTTGACGTTCTTTTGAGTGACGGAACTAATTTCAACTCGGAACTCATTTAAACTCGGAACTAATTTCAATTTGGAACTAATATCAACTTGGAATTAATTTCAACTCAATTTAAAATTAAAGTTATCAATTTCCTGAATTCCTAAACAAAATGCAATGAGTTGGTGTTAATTTTTAATTTAGCAATAAAAATTCTTAGTAGATAAGATAATTCAGAATTCATCTTTTCTGCAACTTTCATTCATTTTTGTTGCAAATAGATAAAGTGGAACTTTTTCTTTATTTTATTCATTTATATCTGATCCAATAAAAATGTAATGTTCTGTGTAGCTAGAACAGTAGATTGCTTAGCTGTTTTTATTTTGTTTAATAAATTCTCGTTCAAAAGAAGCCGTTACCGGTACTTGAATTTGAAGTTGACAGAATTGAAATTGGTTAGCATAGAAAATTTCAGGTGAGAATGAGAAAATGTCAGGAGACAGAGTAAAATGGGTTCCGCGGTCGCTGCCAGAAATTAGTTCCGAGTTGAAATTAATTCCCAGTTGAAATTAATTCCCAGTTGAAATTAGTTCCGAGTTTGTCGACACGGTTAAATGTAGCCGTCTCTTCTACTCCAGTCGCTTCATATCTCGCACTTCCCGGCTGTGGAACTCCCTTCCTCTTACTTGCTTCCCTGATAGCTACAATCTCCAACTATTCAAATGCAATGTCAATCGACATTTCCTTAATTCCCTGTCCTTCTCTTCATCCTTTTCTCTTCCATGTCTCTTTACTCTTGCTCCTATTCTCTGTAACCCCTTGCGTGCTAGTGGCACTCCCGCCTTGCTTAGGGGTGGAAAGATTTTAAAAAAATGCACCCCGTTCTTTTGCCCACTTCAATATTCTATTCCGTTGTTTTGGGCTGAAATCATTTTTTCTGTTGTTGTTATACGCCCGTTGAACTTGTTTTTTTGTTTTTTTTTTCGTAATACTCTGCGTACTGCATGAATAAAAAATTGTTAATACTGCATTTACTTCTCACTTGTCTGGCTTTTAATTTTGGATTTCATACTGAGATTACAATGTTTTTTTTTTATCTCTCTTGTCTAACTTTTGTGTTCATTAGCTTTTCGTTGCACTTAAAATTCTTTCAGTATTACCAGACTTCTTGCGGATCGTTTGCATACTGCTTCTCGAAAGAATCATAGATCGATCTGAAAAAGAAAAAAAATATAGATAACGAGATAGATAGATTGAAAAATTATATATATATATTAAAGACATTTTTCATGTTTAACGTTCCTTTTATAGATACAAGTATTTCAGTAAATGCTCTGTTTATAATAAACAGTATTAAATAACATTTACCGGCCTGAATGTCCGAAAAATTTTCATAGAAAATATTCGACCTTTGACAGGATTCGAACCTGCATCCTATACGGAACCGCCATTTATCCAGTCGTGCCTAACCGATTCGGCCAAAAAGGAGCGTTCGGTTGGCAAGGTCGAATTTACTGCTTATAAACTTCAATCTTCCATGAATCTCGTACATTCATAACTGCTCATTTATTATTTAATACTGTTTATTATAAACAGACCATTTACTTAAAATACTTGTATCTATAAAAAGAACGTTAAACATAAAAAATGTCTTTAATAAATAAATTGTCAGACTTTGTCCATTTCTTATATATATATATATATATATATATATATATATATATATATATATATATATATATATATATGATGTTGGCGTTGGAAAATAACCCGGGAACTGTACTGTACTTGATACATAATTGGTTTGTTTTCGAATGTTCTGATTTTCTGGTGTCATCTCTCGATCAATGTTGTTGATTCCAGCATTTTTCCGAGCAAAATATTTTTGTATTTGAAATTCCTAACGAACGGGAGCAGAACGTTAAGAATGATAAAAAATGCACGCGTCTCATGCATCTTTTGATCCTAGCACGATTGGCTCAAATACCCAGCGCCTTGCCTCGCGTCCAAAAAGCGACTCACCTCCCACCCAACAGCCATACACTCATCCATAAATCAATCTACTTCTCGACTACTGTATCTCTCAGGGGACAAACAATAAATAACGCTTCATTAGACTAAACTGTGTTATGCGGATTTACTCAAATGTTTTGCAGTTGTGAAGGGGAAAAAAAAAGATAAAAAAAATTTTAACCTATTTCACAAAGAATGAATGTCTGTGAAAACAAGAAAACTTAGTTTAGATGAGTGAAGAATCATGAAATAGACTATTTCAGTTTAATGATATTTCTAAAATTTACTTATACATCTGTTATATCAGTAATATTAGCTTCAGGATCGAACCTGATTTTCGAACCGAATCCTTTATTTCGTCTACCGGGGGTAGATTATTCTAGTTCTACGTACCATGCCTTAAATATCTGTCTATATCTCTGAGATCTGTTATTATGATTATTTACATTATTTACATTATTCGGGCTGTTCTCCGCATCTTCATTGCCATATTCACAACATTTTGGTCATTGTAAGCCGCGGCCTTAATCAGGCGATTGGAATTTTGGCACGAACCATTTATTTTGTTCACTCCACCAGGATAGATTGTTCTAGTTCCAAATAGTCAATAGATAAACATTAGTCATGTTTATACTTGAGTCTATATGCAAACATTGTTCGTTTTAATTCTTGAGGCTATCGGTAAACTTTGGTCACTGAGTCTACAGGTAAACAAGAATCATAATTAAATATAGGTTGAATTTATACCTGATTGCATTAATAAACATTACCTGGTTTTATATTTGAGGCTATAGTAAAAGTTAGTCCCGTTTATACTTTAGTCTCTGGGTAAACATCAGTAGTGATTATATTTGATTCTACAGGGAAATATTAGTTCTGATTATATGCGTGTCTCAACCTAAAAATAGTCGTCTTTATACATTCCTCTATAGGTAAACATTACCTGAGTTTATACTCGTGTCTAGTGGTGTATATTGGCGGAATTTATACTTGAGGCGTATTAGCATAAGTTCTGTTTATACTTGTGTCTTTAAGTAAACATTAATCGCATTTATATTTGAGTTTTGGTTCACCACTTTTTGTGGCCTGGTATTGAACTCACAACTGTTTGGGTCTAGTCACTGGATCTAACCAACGTCTTTACCAGGTCACAGCAGTGGTGAACCAAATCATGGAGGGTTGAGTTAAAGGGAAATAACTGAGACATCTGGAAGAGACATAACACATGGAACTGGAACTGGAATAATTTACCCCGGTTGGCGAAAAAAAGTGTTCTGTTCGAAATTCCAATCCCTTGAAGAAGGTGAGGATTGCTCATCATATGCCTCGGCCTGTTCGTAGGCATATACCAATAATATCAGCCGGGCATTCACAGATACACGAGTCTGTCTTTGGTGAACATGTTTTAAGTACAAATGTTTGTAGGAATAATTCAGAAGAGCTTTTCTCTGTTCTGCAGAGAGGCCCAGACAGAACAACAAATGAATATCCTAGAAGCTGTTGTGATTAACGCATAGCGCCCGATTCTGTGTTGACGGAAGGAGCTCAAACACAAATTAGAATTGTTTGGGGAGTCATTGGATCCACATGGAAGGCAATAACATTTCCCCACCCATATTTTCTTCTCTCCAGTTTTAAGATCCTATCGAAAAATACAAAAAACAAAACAAAAAAAACACCCATTTAGTAGTATTTTAATACCGACGATTGACTTCTGACGAAGTGTCTGTCGAAAAGTTATATTTTATTTTATTCGATTTTAATCGTTAAATATTTAATTATGATCCCTATCTTGTTATGCGGATACATACACACCCACCCGCCCAAACGCACACACGCGTGCGCACACACACATATATATTCGGTTGGTGCAAAAATAATATCGTTTTTTGACGTATTTTTATCGTCAAAAAACGATATTATTTTTGCACCAATCTAATATATATATATATATATATATATATATATATATATATATATATATATATATATATGTAAGAAAATTGTTAGTACAAAAACTTGTTGTATAGACTAAAATGAGAATTGGAAAAAAGACACCTAATATCTAATAAAGTGATATTTATAATATATGATTTTTTTACAGAGAAGAATTAAAATTAAAACTTTGTTACTTGCAATTGGATTTTCAGTGTTTTTCTTAGATAAATAATTTGTTGTTCACTCTACTTTTTTTTGGCTTAACTTTTCAAAAAGTTTTAACTGTTTGTATCTCCACGTGTTGATACTTATGTTCTAAAGAAATTAAAAAAATGAAAATCAAGAGGCGTTACTGGCCATATATGTCGCTTATAGTAAGGAAAATTTAGTAGAAATGCAATGAATTAAGTATTGGTTTGAACTTATTGATTACAAATGTTTCCTTTTTAATCCACCTTTGTTCAGTGATTCTGTAGTCACTCTGGTAGAATGAGGAGACACTAAAATTTGGTATATTTTGTCCTCCGCATCAATCTATATGTTGGCTAAGGGGCATTTGTTTGGTTTGGGAGTCCCTAATTTGTTGGAGATGAACTGTCATCCTTTGCCGGAGTAAGTGGCCGGTTTGGCCAATGTAATGCTGTGCCAACTTTTGCATGTAATTATGTATATTAAATTCTCTGAGTTGCACGGGAAATCATTTTTAATTTTTAATTTTGATCCTTCTTTGAAATGTAATTCATGGACCTCTAACTGAATACCCCTCTAATTGGTCGCTTGCATTTTTCCACCTGAGGGTCTTTAATTGTGGTTTGCAGTTTTGCACTTACTTTTTATGGTTGAATATTTTTGTAATATGCTTTTCGGTTTTTTGTAATTTAGTAGGATTGGTAGATTTAGTTGTATGTGTGTGTAGATTACTGTTTTCTCTGGGTTGAAAGTTGAGATATAAGGGATGAACTTTTTTTTTTTACTTTTGTTTCTCAGAGTGTGTGGATGTTAATTTGTTTTACTTTTCAATACTATTGTCGATCAAAATTTGTGGGTATTTTCTCGTGATGAATACTTTTTTCATCTCTTCTAGTCTGTGGTCGTTTGTCCTTGTGTTTGAGACTGTTGTATATATCCACTTGGCTAGTTTGAATTGGATGTTGGTATGAGTATGTTTCGGGTAAGAAGATGTAAAAAGGAGATATTGTCGAGAGTCAGTCGGTTTAAAGTAAATGTCAGTTTCTAGTTTAGTATTTGATTTTTGTTATTAATGTGTCTAAAAAGGGAAGTTTTTTGTTGCTGTACTCCATAGTGAAATGGATGCTAGGATTTATATCATTAATGGATGTTCGGAATATCGTTAGTTTATCCAGACTTTCATTCCATAGAATGAAACAGTCATCTTGATATATTTTCCAGTTTTCTTTTATATTACAACTGAAGTTATTCCTATAGATTTCTGAGGTTCTATCATAGATTTTTAGTTCAAAGTATCCCATGACTAGGTTGATATTTTTCGGCGTATCCTTTTTCTCCATGCCTGTTCCTGATTTTTGTCGGTAAGGTGTTTCGTTGAACATGAAATAATTTTTAAAAGATAAATTCAAGGCTTTCTATGATAAAATTTCTTTTGATAGGATTCGTCAGCCCACGAGGAAAAGTTTCTAGCCAGTAT
>OZ010583.1:21911099-21983599 GCA_963932145.1 Acanthosepion lycidas | reverse complement strand
CAGAAGTAAACAGTAGTGTCGTCTTCGTAAATGCTAGCTTGAGAACTGCTGATATCAGGATTGTATTATCAATATGTGTATTAAAATCTTTATATTATATTAATATTAATCATATATCTACCATTAACCTTTCTATATTATCACAAAAACTGAATTGTCATCATTATCAGGAGCATTATTATCATCTACCTACCAACACCATTATTGACACTGTTGACCAAATCTGTTTTAAGATCACAACTGCTTAATCCAATAATTAGTCCTTATTGATATTTATTGATTGACTCATAAACGACGATCATCATCAATTGATGTTTCATTGGAGATTAAATGATATTTTAAACTTTTTTTTCAGACGATACTGACGTCAATGATTCGAATCAAAAGGACTAATTGGTAATTCTAGGTTTATATACGATAGAGAATTAATTCAGTAAATATAGAAACGGCGTAAGACAAGGATGTATCTTCTTACTGGACTTAGTCAACCTCTACAGTAAGGCCCTTCTATGAAAATCAAAATTCTTATTAGGATTCACTAATGGTGACCACAAGCTTAACATAAAATATTCAAACGACACAGTGTTAACAGCCAATATGAAAAGGAAATTACAAGCACTAAATATTAAGAAACAGGAAAACTTCGTTAGAAACAAAGAAAAGACTATTTAACTCTTATGTAATAATAGGCCTCCGCCATGGCAATGAAGGCTGGTAGATGAAGAAGATACTTAAAGCAATAGAAATGATGTTCTACAGAAGGCTGCTGAGAATATCTTGAACTGAACATGTGAGTAACAGCGAAGTTTTAGTGCAAATATAAACAAAAAAGACACTCATTCTTAAGATCAGAAGGGGAAAGTTATTGTGCACATCATTTAGAAAAAGGGCTTAGGAAATTTGGCGCACACAAGACATACTGAAAGCGAGAGAAAAAAACAGCGAGATTGTTTTCTGAGAGATAGGAAAAAGACAACAGTTTCTAAGAGCTTAGAATAGGAAAGTGTGGAAAGCCCTGATCGCCAACGACCTGAAGGAATATGGCACATAGATGAAGAAGGAGTCTTCAGATTGCTAATTTTGAAGGTCATGAAGTTTGGTCATCTGGAGTATTTGAAGATAAAGCTGTAATAACAAGCTGAGTGTAATACCACCTGTGTACATATCTGTTGAAGAGAAAAGCGCCGTTGTTAGTGACAACGGATGCAAAGAGAGCACAATTCCATTGTGTATAGAATCATTCATACCATTATTTGGACATTTTGTCCTCATCTTTGTTGCCATATTTATCACAACGTTTCGGCCGTTCTACGCTCCGTGGTTGGAATATCGAACCCTTATTTCTCTCGCTGGGGTAGACTGTTCTAGTTTCACGTGCTATGTTTAATGGATGTCAGTTATCTCTTATTAATTCTCCTCTCCACTGCCTTCATCAGGTATTGAACTCACAGTCTTTTCAGTCCTGTCACTAACCAACGTCTTTATCCACTGTGCCATGTGTACTTTAGGACATCTGTGTATGAATTTCTGGGAATTATAAACATACAATGATAACAGCAAAAATTGCAATATGAGCATGGGTAAAAAACGGTTACTGAAGACATTGAGTTTTTATGTCCCAGCGATTCATACACAGATGTCCTTAAGGACACATGACACAGTGGATAAAGGCATTGGTCAGATCCAGTGACAAAGAGTTGCGAGTTCAATACCTGGTTAAGGCAGTAGAGAACTTGGAGAGGTGAATTAACAGAAGATAACTGATAACTGACATCCATTAAACATGGAACTAGAACAGTCTCCCTCAACGAGCGTAATGAAGGGCTCAGTCCGACATTCCAACGGCCGAAACATTGTGATAAATATGGCGACAAAGATGAGGACAATAGTCCGAATAATCTAAATAGTGTACATAATACCTCATCTCAGAAATATAGATAGATACTGAATATCATACAAAATCTTAAATCTTTATGGGCACGTGGCCGAGTGGTTGCAACATTCGCATTTTGACCAAGAGAACCGGGTTTGAATCTCACCATGGTTGATTTGTCAGGAAGGAGGTCGTCGATCCCAGCGACACCGTTGGAAAGTGCATGAAAATCATACCCAAGCCTTGTGAGTGAAAATGGATGGACGGAACCCTTAGGGGGTGTCGATAGCTGTTCTAGCACGAAAACACAAGTCATCATGGCCGAGGGCTTGAGCGTGCTGGCCATGCCCAAATTGTTGATCACGCTAGATAACACGCTCTTTCCCAGATTATGTAAGTAAGGTCTGCTCTGTATTGTTGCAGTATAAACCATGGTTCTGTGGGTGTTGAATAAATACAAATGCGCCTGAGAAAGCGTCTGAAATAGGGATTGTCTAGCCGCCCTAGTAAACAAGTATCCTTGAATACAAGTGGCCAGCTATACAAAATCTTAAATTTGCTGCGTCCTGGATATGGCGATAAACTACATCCGCGTCCTGGGCAAGACAATTAACTACGTCAAGCAGCAAGGCCTCTGATCAGGAGGTTTTGAGGAGCGTGGATCCACCTCTTAATTGACACGGGGTGGTAGCACCAGTTAGGGGTCCTAGCTATGGGTAAAGAGTTAACTCGCAAAAATAGGGTTAAAACACTATGAAAGTGTAAAAATAGCTTTTAATGCCAGCAATAGTTTTTTTCATAAAAAAATATTACTAGAAATAGATTTTTTGAAGGAAAAAATATTATCAGCAATCCATTTTTGAAAAAAAATATTACCAGCAATAAAAATCTTGGCATTGAATAACCCAATGAGTTTGAGATGCCGTAAAACAAACAAAAGAACCAAACTTAAATTTGCTAACAGCAGGATATGCCTAGAATCATTAAGTTATAAAGTGAAAAATAAATCATCCCCTACAAGATCGCTAAACGATTTCGATCTCTGTCTACACAAATTTGTTTTGCAAACGGTTACGTGCAAACACATTTTTGACTAGATGCATCATTAATCAAGTCACACGCTGAAGTTGGCTTAGGCAAAAAAATATATCCCGTACGTCGATAATTAGATAACTCTTCTTACAAATTATTTTTCGTGAGCTTAGGTCTAAATCGACATTCAAGTGATAAGGATGATTGTTTAATAAATGTCACTCAGTGTTCCAGCAGGCTCAGTTTTTGAAAATATATTGCATGGAAAAAAAAACTGTATGAGAACATAATGAATATATTACATTCTGGTATCGTCACCGTCTGAAAAAGTTGAGATATACAGGTACAGTGTTTATCTCTTTCGTACGCAGACTCAAGCAGGAGTCGACACTTCTTTAAACTCTTCATATTATGTCTGAGATTTGTTTTTCTCAAGGGAAAATAATAACATTCGAAGAAAACGTACAGTAATTTAAATATACCGAACTTAGACTTTATGCTGTATGCATAAAATGATGAGATGCAAAAAGTCAATTTAGCAAATTTTTTTCACCTAGGAAAATAATGTAGCGCAGATCTCGACCGGAAGTGACGTAACGTCTATAGGTACGCAAGATACGTTCGAATTTTGACTAAGACAAATTCTGTCCACATTATCTGTATTCTCTTGAGAGGGTATGACGTCATTCTCTTACGGCGCTTTATCGTCTTGCTAGGTATTTTAATAAAAAGAAAATTTCTCGTCACTGACATGTCAGGATTTTAACAATGAAATGAATCGTTTATTGACCAGTCAGCCATATTTCTTTACCTCATCAATTTCCGCTGTAAAATGTGGTATTAATCATGAAAATAAAACTAAAAATCGATTATTAGTTCTAATTTTTTTTTAAATCAGTTATTGTTATCAAAATTTTCCACTTTATTTATTTGTTAACCTAATAGACTAAAATATGTTTTTCATGTTGGAATACATTACGTAGTAGAATTATTCGGTATAAATATTCGCTATTGGCTACAGTTTCGTCAGATTGACTCCTAAGTCAATGCGAACAAAACATTGTCAAGCGTTAAGCGATTTATCAAATTAAGACTATTCAGAAGATTATAATCCTGTAAAACATATTCAATTTGTCAAGATGATTACCATCATCATTATCGGACGTATTATCGCCATGTCATGGGTTCGGCATCATCATCATCAGCTTCATTAATATCGCCATGTCATGGATTAGGCATCATCGTCATCATCGACATCAAGAACATTGGCATCATTAGTATCGCTATATCATGGGTTAGGCATCATCATCACCATTATCATCATAATCATGATCATTAAGAGTATTAGCATCATTAGTATCGCCATGTGATAAGTTAGGCATAATCATCATCAAAAGCATTATTAGGGTTAGGCATCATGATCATTAAGAGCATTAGCATTATTAGTATGGTCATGTCAAATGTTAAAGGTTGTAACCACTACCACCATCATCATCATCATCATTTATCAATGATAACAGTTGTATTAATTAACCAATAACTAGTGGTGCTAAGAGTTGTATTCATACCTTTCCCAGGTGTATTTGTGCGTAAGTGACATTGTTACTTTGCTGCTAACACTCGTGTAGTTTTTTGTGCCTCACCTGTCCTTCCATCCACGCGGAAAGACGACTTTCTTCCTCCACATCATAATAGTTCTTTGATTTATCCATTTAAATGTAGTTGTGGTTCACACTACGTAGGTGGACTGACTGGATGTAAGAATAACAGAACATGTACCAACAAATATCCGAAATCTTAAGTAGTCTCCGTCAGAGATTCAGATCAAAATATTCGGATCATCTAATAAATAGCCATAATTGTGCCGCTGATTTCAGTGTGAACTCATTTACCATTTTTAGCCCCACTCGAATTGGGGGCCATTCTCTTCATATCTATCTATCTATCTATCTATCTATCTATCTATCTATCTATCTATCTATCTGTTTCTATTTATTATGTTGGTGCAAAAATTTAGTTTTCTAACATATGTTACTATGTGAGAAAACGATATTATTTTTGCACCAACCTAATATCTAAGTCTGTTTCTTTCTTTCTATCTATCTATCTATCTATCTATCTATCTATCTATCTGTTTCTATTTATCTGTTTCTTTCAGTCAATCAATCAATCTATCTATCTATCTATCTATCTATATTTCTATTTATGTAAGTCTGCTCCTCTCTATCTTTCTATCTATCTATCTATTTCTATTTCTATTTATCTAAGTCTGTTCCTTTCTATCTATCTATCTATCTATCTATCTATCTATCTATCTATCTATCTATCTATCTATCTGTTTCTATTTATCTAAGTCTGTTTCTATCTATCTATCTGAATCTTTTCATTATCTATCTATCTATCTACACGCACACACATATACACAGACACACACGAATGAATGAATAGAATATGAATAGACAAAATTTGTATTAATTATTACCACTCATGATAATAATTAAAAGGTAAAACTGAAAAACGATTTATTCATTTAAATGTAAGGTTGGTGCAAAAATAATATCGTTTTTTGACGTAGTTTTTAACGACAAAAAACGATATTATTTTTGCACCAACCTAATAGTTGTGGTCCACACTACAAGGGGAGAACGACTCAAACACTGTGCCGCTAATTTTACTGCGGACATCGTTTTCCGTGAGTAGTAAGTGCAACTCAAGTTACCACTTGAAAATATTGGAGGACATATTTATTTCTTCTTTGAAAACTTCATCATGAAAACAGAAGTATTTTGTACTTAAATTTCCATTTCAGATTAGAAAAACACTAGAGGGTTGCTGCCATGTCTGGGGCTACCCAGTCCTCACTCCCCAGCCTTGATAGAGTCCGAAGTCTTTTCAGTTGTCTTCTTGACTCATTTTCCCCTCTGAAACATCGTTTCCACAGGCTCACCGACGCAAGCCGATCGCTAATGCCGTGCTTATGCAAATGTTAACTCCACCAGCTGAGACATTTCCAACTATTCCAACACGATTCTAAACCAACGTTTTCCGAATGCACAGGAGAAAATTTCACTCAGCCTTTTTCCTTCAAAGAATTTTTTTTTTAAATTCTTGCTCGATGCATCCCTGAAAACAAGAAACTGAACCTTACAAGACAAGAGCCAATTGTTATATATCCTACTTATCCTCATAATCATCACTTGTTTCTGTCTAACCTTTCATTCATATCACGCAACTCATTCAAGAACTTGTGTTGATAAGAACAACATAACCATTCAGATACATCTTATATATGATTATTAATGGGCGTCTGGACGAGTGGTTTCTTTCTGACCATGAGACCCAGGTTCGAATCTCACCATGTTCAGTTTGTCTGGAAGGCGACTTCCTGATATTATCGGACTGGATTTAGGCCGATCCCAAAGTGCGGCACTATTGAAAGTTGACCCAAGCCTTGTGAGTGAAATTGGGTAGACGGAACTCTTGTGGGCCATCGATAGCTGTGGTAGTCGAAGCCACACGCCTTCGTGGCTGAGGGCTCGAGCCTACTGGCCTTGTTCAAATTGTTGATCACGCTAGATAGCACGATCTCTTCCAGAAAGGTCTGCTCAGCACAGTTGCAGTATAAATCACAGGTCGGCTCTGTCGGTGTCGAGCAAACAAAAATGTGCCTGAGCGAGCGTCTTCGATGGGGATTGGTTAGCCGCCCTAGTAAATGGGTCTTTGAAAACTACGTTATATTATGTGTGCGTAGCGTAAAAAAATAGCAGCAGTCAGTTGAGTATCAGCGCAAGTACAGCTTTAACAACTAAATTTTGTTTATTTGTTGCTTGGGTATTTTCGTAATATTAACTTTATTCATGATAAACTGATATTTTAGAAAGATTTTTCACTTGAAAAATATTTATCCACTGTGCCATGTGTCCTCAAGCACAGTGGATAAAGGCGTTGGTTAGATCCAGTAACAGGACCCAAAGAGTGTGAGTTCAATACCCGGTTAAGGCAGTGGAGAACTTTCAGAGGGAAAATTAGCAGGAGATAACTGATAACTGACATCCATCAAACATGACACGTGGAACTAGAACAGTCTACCCCAGTGATCGAAATAAAGGGTTCAGTTCGAAATTCCAACCAACCAGGCCGGAGCGTACAACGGCTGAAACATTGTAATAAATATGGCGACAAAGATGAGGACAATAGTCCGAATAATGTAAATAATGTACATAATACATCGTCTCAGAAATGTAGACAGACTCTGAAAAATATTTTCATCCGAAAAATAAATGAAATGTGTGTTGTATAGGGTGAAATGTATGTGCGAGATGGTCACGGGAAAAGCCGAAAACTACTTTAAATTATGTGAGATTAGCGTAAAAATAACAATAAGCAGTCAGTTGAATATCAGCGCAAGTACAGCTTTGATAGCTAAGCCTTGTTTATTTGCCGCTTCGTTATTTTCATAATATAAACTTTATTCTTGATAAAATTATATTTTATTGAAATTTATCATTTGAATATGCTTATAGAAAAATATTTCCGCTAATTATTTCCGGAAATCTTTTAAATAACTAAATAAATCAATCGAGGCAACAAATACGGAAATTACATTGATTATCAATAATTAGATTTTCATAATTTTTAAAAATTTACACATATATGAAGCATTCAAACAATATTTCCTATCTTGAAATTTATTAAGATTTGAAAAGAAAACATTAAAACACAACTATTCTGTTTCAGTATATCAGATGAAAATAATGCTTGCAGCAGAATATTGTCAAAATATATTTCGTTCAAATATAGTTAATGATAATGCAATTAACTTTTACAAAGGATTTAAAAGGATTCTGCTCCACTAATTGAAGTCCGTAGAAATACTTTATGCATTCACATCATCTGTCCCTTTTGATTGATATATATAGATAGAAAATATTAGTGGTCAATATATATATATATATATATATATATATATATATATATATATATATATATATATATATATATATATATATATATATATATATATATATATGTATATTTCTAAGAGGATAGAATCCAGGTAGAACTCAATGTCCATGAGAGAGTAATAATAATAATAATAATAAAATATACATACATACATATATATATATATATATATATATATGTATGTATGTATGTATGTATGTATATATATATATATATATATATATATATATATATATATATATATATCATATCATTTATATATATATATATATATATATATATATATATATATATATATATATAAAATATATATATATATATATAAATGATATGATCTGACATTAAGATATATTATTTTATATATCAAGAAAAGAATATTGACAAAATAATATGAGAAATTGTAAAAAAAAAATTGCGATTTGTTTCATCCGTAATTAAATCCTAACGGATGAAATGCGTATCAAAACATTTGTACAATTTGTGATACTATTTTCTCACCATACACACACACACAGACACACACATATATATATATATATATATATATATATATATATATATATATATATATATGATAGAATAAAGAACATAGGAAACGTTCATAGATCACTCATGTGTGACGTCGTCCCCTCGTCTCAGCGCCAACCGTGACGTTCTATCCTAGTCTACCACGGCACCAACTGTGACGTCCCTAAACAGCACCAATTGTGACGTCCTCGCCGCGGCGCCAGCCGTTCGCTCCTCGCTGCTCCGTTCGGGTGTCGCTGCTCGAAATGTGACGTTCTAACCTTTTGGTGATTCGGGTGGGAATCTGGTTAGATTTGATATCAGCCTCGTAGTTCCCAACTCGCTTCCAACGCCTGGTTACCAAGGTAACTGCACTGATCCCCCAGTCCGCCTACCCACGTTGTGAATTGATCTTAGGCAGACGAGATCAAACAGTGGTTGGGGCCGTACTGCAAACCGAGTTCAACGGGGGTGATACCACACAAATATGCATAAAAGACAATAAAATGAAAACTCAAAAGTTCAAAGTATCAAAGAAAAAGGTAACAAACTTTATGTCTAGTTGTTCGATACATAGGACTGCATCTATCTCCCGACCTGTTCTATGGATTGTGACACGTCGTTTTCCGCTAGGCAAGTTTTAACACTTCAAGTTGTCTGCTCTCTAAGAAATTGGTGTTTCGGTGGGTCTTTGGACGAAAGTTAAAAAAAAAACTTATTTCGGTGATCTGGATCTAAGTCGCTCTTCAAAATAATTGTTCTTGGGTTGAAGAGAGGTCCGGAATGTGCGTGAATCTTGGTCAGCTATCTGCGAGGCCTGCTTCAACTGAAGACTGACTCTGGGAACTGCTGGGACTCAACTCAACTCTGCTCGTTGTGGCTTCTTTTATATGGGTGCCGACCAAAACCGCGGCGAGTTTGTCGGCACCGGGGGGTTCCTCGATACTTCTAAATACATATCCACCTCTCTGGTTAGGAATTTCCACCTTTTTCCATTTTTGGGAAGCTTTCCTCACTCCCACCTTCTCATCATACTTCAGAGGGGCGTGAACTGCCCTCCCCACATCTTCGTAGCAACCTCTCTTACCCATCCTCCAGATGGGCTGCAACAGCCTCCCTCGTGCGTCACGTGATCACCACTCGACCAATGATGTCTTAGTCGGGCGTGGACGAATCCGCGGCTTTGTTTCAGGAAGAAAAAAATATCTTGCTTAACTAAAAAAAAATTATCTCTTCTCTTTCCCTTTTCTTCCTCTTAATCGCCGTTATCATTTCTCTGGTCGCGAACGGGACAATATGACAATGGCGGTCATAACTCTTGTTCTACACGTGGTTTACGTCAGGTATTTTGTCGCTAATTATCAGAATGTGTGGTCTTCCTAACACGGTCTCAAAAAGAAACATCTCCAAAGTTTCAGTCAGTCTGTCGCCTCGAAGAAAGAAAACAAAAAAACACTTCTAGGTTCCCATTCATTTTCCTTCGGTACATATTTCTGATAACATAATTTTATATCTGTCCAAAGTCCCTTTAGTTGCCTGTTTTTCGTCACTTATCGAAATAACATTTTCATTTGAATTTTTTTTTCTTTGGCCAGCCGGTCTGTAGTTGATAATAAGATGTCTTCCCGTACCAATAGTTTGTTTTCATATCCTTAGATAACACAGCCGATGCCAAAACATATCTGATTCTTTCCTTCTTTCCCTTTCTTTTTACTCAGAATTTCCCTGTCATTCTAATGACACTCTTTCGCCATTTGTTACTTATCAAAATATCCTTTTATCCATTGTCTCTTAGCCGTGTGTGTGTTCTTGCTTATCACTCACGATTCGGTCCTTAACCTCTCCTTTTCTTCTTTTCTTTCTTTTCCCTTTCTGCCTCGTTAAATGGTGCCACACATGTTTCTTATATAGTAATGATTCGTCATAGAATGACATATGGAAAAACTTGATATTTATAATGTTATGTCGTTAGATTTTCATTGGTTAAATAGACTTCACTTGTATTTGACTTGTCAAGCAGCGTCTGTGCGTATCATTTATGCGTGTCAGTATATCATACTCCTTATTCTGTCTACATTGCATTTGGATGATATTGTACATATGTATGTGTTTATATGTGTGTGTTTTTGTGTAGGTTTGTGTGTGTCTCGTAGGTATTAGTTATGTTTGGAAGGTGGTCGTATATTGATTTAGGGACGTTTTTACAACAACTCTCGTTATGGGAGATAAATAGAGGTTAACTTCTTTGAGAATGGATTTAATAAAGGTTGGTGATGTAATTTGGATGTAGTTTTTGACGTACATTTAAAGTTGATAATTGTTTATCTGAACTCCCTCGAATAATTTTCAACGTAAAGAATTATGTTCTTTTTTAATTATTAGGTTGGTGCAAAAATAATGTCGTAATAATGTCGTTTTTTGACGTATTTTTAACGTCAAAAAACGACATTATTACGACATTATTTTTGCACCAACCTAATAGAATGATATTTATAAAATCAAGGTCATTGTCAGTCTTGTTCGATTGTATTTCAAGTGAGTTTAAGTTGATTTCCCAAAATAGGTCTCTTTTATGTTGACAGATCCGGGCTTTTAGATTCCGATGACGTCTCGCCAATATAAGTATATTTACATTGCAAACTCTTTATTTGATAAATCCAGGCATCTTATGTGGTGTGGGATCGATCTTTTTTTCTAATTAGATCTCCGATTGTCTTTTGTTTTTCACTTTAGGGAAAATATGATACTTAAATGAGTTTAAATTAGGTGAATAGGGAAAGTCATCAACCATTTCAAAGACAATGTCATGGAGAGCAGCCAAGGACTTGTGTGCTGGTGGAACATGACTCCGCTCGGGTTTGGTCTTGATAACCTTTCGTAACTGCCTCCGCAAGTGAGCATAGTACATGGTGTGGCCCGTTTGAAGATAGCCAATAAACAATACATTTGCATCCGAAAAAAATGAGGTCATGATCTTCCCTGTAGACGAAACAGCCTTATAAACAACACACAGCCTTATTTGGAGCAGACGAAGAGGAATGTTTTCACTGCATAGATTGTCTCAGGACCAAAGTGATGAACCTAACACTCAAGCTGGGTTAAGGAACGTCTAAGGAAACCAGCTGGATCCGCTTCGAACAATGTCAGATTTTCCAATGATGGGTTCAACCTGATGTGCTTTTGATCAGATGTCAGAAGACTTGAAACCCATCGAGTAGTAACCTTTGTCATGCTTAGTTCATCGTGCGGAATACTCGCAAGTCGCTCACGGGCAACACCAGTAGATATGACGTCATTATTACTGCGATACTGGCTCTCAGCCAATTGTTTCTTTATATTTGAGAACAGATGATAATCAAACAGGACCACATCAGGAGAATAGTGAGGGTGATTAACCAGTTCAAAGCCAAAGTCACGCAAAGCAAGTATTGAAACCAAAGACGTGTGCTGATGTCCTGATGAAACAAAACTCTTCGTCAGTTTTCGTAGGCGTTTGATCTTGATAGCTTTTCGTAACTGTCTCAGCAAGTTTGCATAGTACACTCCATGGGTGGTGTGGCCCCTGTGAATATAGTCAATAAACACAATGCCTTTTGCATCTCACAAAGCTAAGCCCATCACCTTGAGTGCAGCTGAAACGGCCTTGGACTTATTTGGATCAGACAAGGAGGAGTGTTTCCACTACGTGGATTGCCTCTGGCTCAAAGTGATGAACCCGGCACTCATCCTAGGTTAAGAAACGCTCAAGGAACTGCCTCAAGCAATATCAGATTTTCTCGTGATGTGATCAGACTGATACGCTTTTGATTGAACGCTAGAAACCTTCACATGATGTGGCTTCCCTCTGTCTTTTCTACAAATATTTTCATGGCAACTGCTCTGACGAACTACATTCACTGGTTCCCAAATGTGTGGATGTGTTACTAATTGGCATCTCACCTTCTCACAGTCGAAAGAGTTAAATGTAACCGCCTTTTCTACTCCACCAGCTCCTTCTCTCGCACTTCCCGACAGTGAAACTCTCTTCCTTTTACTTGCTTCCCTCATAACTATAATATTCAAATGTAATGCCAATCGGCATCTTCTGATGCCTTAATCCTCATCCTTGTCTTTTTCTATAATACTTACCTCAAATACCCCTCTTTATTTTTGCTCTCACAGTCTATAAACCCTTGCGTACCATTGGGACTTCCACCTTGCTTGGGGTGAAATGCTTAAAATAAATTCTCGATTGTGAAACTCTCTTCATGGTACATGCTTTCCAGCCAATTTTGATCTTCAAAATTTTAAGGGCAATGCCAATCGTTATCTACCATCTTCTTGAGTACTCTTTTGTTTGATCAAGCGAAAACTATGTAACTGCAACACTGCATCTTTCATGTTTTTGCAGCCGTTTTCCAACACCGAAATAGCGACAACGGCTATATCCATTAATACCACCATCGCAAAAAGATAGCAATGATGTTTTTTTTTCTAAAGTTATCTAAATTCAGTATAAGATGATTTTGTCTTCTGCTTATCATGCTGGGTTTGTATCGCTTTTGAAAACAAAAAAGAATATCTTTTGAGTTCATGAATTGCTAATATATTCTGATTTATTCAAACTGTCAATATGAAATATAATAAGGGATAACACTATAAAAGTAGACTTTTTTTTTTAAATATTTTACTAAAGATCACCCAATAGCCATTGAATAAGCGATGTTAAAAGAACAAAACTTACTAAGATCTACAAAGGATAGAAAAGGTTTCAATCGTCCAAATCCTGAAGAGATACATACATTAAGAAAATCGAGGAGAATAGAAATAACAAAATATGTCCTTCAGAAAAGAAAGAAATTATTAAAAGAAAAGAAAAAATTCTTAGAAGCTAAAAAAGAAAAAATATATATATACTAGACTGCTATGTAATATTTAATCTCCTATATAACAGTGAATTCTGGACAATTTCATAGCAAATGAAGAAGAGACTTCAAGCGACAGAGATATGATACTAAGATAAATGCAGGGAATACCATGGACAAGACAATGGAGCAACGAGGAATTTTTAAAGACAATAATATGTCCAATGAAAAGTATACAATGAAAAGTATACTTACAATCAGAAAGAGACATTTTAAATTTCTGCGACACATAATGAGAAAAATGGGAGCATTTCACACTCACAGGATATCGTGAAAGCAAAAGGAGCAAGGGAAGGCAGTGAGTCATCTACTTAACGATTTTGAGTGAATGGATGCCAAATCAAAAAAAAAATATATATATATTTATAGTAACAAAAGACAAGGGGTTGAGTGAGCTATGAGAATGTGCCTCCTAGAAAGACATGGTCCATAAACAAATAACAAATACCCCCCCACCATTGTCTTTAATTAATGAGAAGAGAATTTAAATAATTTTATTTTTTGAAACCGACATTTCTAATGGTCTTTTAACTTATGATAGAAATATAAAAGGAAGTAGAATTAAAGGAAACAAGAATTGAATTGAATATTGTAGTGCTCAGGGAAGCATCCACACAGGAGTCTGTTCCACAAAGAAGTTGTTCTTGAGAGAAAAAATACTATCTAGGCAGAGATGCCCCCTGATGAATAGAATACGGAGGAAATGTGGAGGATTCGAATCTGTGGACGCAGCATACATTTCTGAACTTGTGGATTTAAAGAATTGAGCACATTTAAAGATTTGCCATGGACATTTCAATAGAGGAGCGATGGGCTCAGAAGATTGGAGGCTAAATAATGGCCCAGAAAACCGCGTAAAAGATTTTGAACGCAAAGCTGAAAAGTGAGAATCGAATAGCTCCTACGTCGTGCTAAAAAAATGTTCTCTCCAAAATCTATCTTACATATCTATAAGTCTACCACTCTTCCATGACTTGAATATTGCTGCCAGATATGATCTGGTGCCCCTGCTATGTATTTAGAGATTCTTGATAAAATTCAATGAATAATCTGCAATTTTATTGGTCCTAACCTGGAATCTCGGCTCAAGCCACTTTCCCAACGCCGTTGTGTAGCTTCCCTGTGCCTTTTCTATAAATATTTCCTTGACCTTCTAATCTAAATGAATAAAAGTTTAAATTAGTGTATACAAGATTTCACACCTATAGCATCACCCTTCGTAGTCAGCCTATGAACGTTTCAACCCTCATATATCGTTGGCCGTTATTGGTCATCCTCAGGTGTCTACGCCATAGGATGATAGCGATACCATGAATAAATTGATTATTGTCTTATTGTTATCATAGAGTTCCTTCTTCATTCCTAAGATTCTTCATCTGAAGATTAATCTCCATGATCTGGTGCTCCTGCTATGTATTTAGAGATTCTTAATAAAATTTAAAGAATACTCTGCAATGTTATTAGTCCTAATATGACATTACGGTTTCGCCATTATATAAATTCCTTGTATCTTTTCTATAAATACTTTCATGGTAAGTATTCCACTATGCTACCTAGGCTAGATTTAAGCACAGTACTAGATTGGCAACAAGGTCTCATCAATTCACAGTTGAATTGGCTAGATGTAGCCGCATGTTCTATGCTAACATTTTCTTCTCTCGTACTTCTTGTTTGTGTAACTTTCTCCCGAGTTTCCAACTAACTTTGATATTCAAAAATTTAAATTCATTGTCAATAGTTATCTACTGTCGTTTTGATTCCTCTTCATTTATTGTTCTCGTTCTTTAATAATATTTCTCTATTTTTTTATTCTGCTACACTCAGTAACCCGTTGTGTTTTAGTGGCTTTCGTACCTTGCTTGGGGTGAAAGGATTCAAAATATCTGACTGGCCTAGTTGCATGGTAAAATGGGGCAGATATTTTCTGGAGTGGTATAATAAAGCGATTATTTTCGCAGCAAATGTATAAATGAATCCTATTTATGAGTTACGCTTGAGGTCTGGAGTAAACTACTGCAACTAAATGCACTAAAACTATAAAAGAGACATAGTAGCCAGGAAAAGCATTAGATGCCAATATAATAATTATCCTGTCTACTAAGGAACATAACAAGTATCAAATTCGTACATAGAACACAAAATCACTACTCTATCTCATATGTTAACCTGCTATCTCGCGGATCACATTTCACTCCGCGTTCACATCGATATTTCATAAGATGCGTCATTTGCTATAAGATTATCACCAGCCGAAGACCCATAAACAATATACTATATAATACTAAATTAAGCCTTTGAGCCCTGCGTTCCTGAATAATTTTTGAGCTCCTGAGTCAAAGTTCGCAAATAATTGATATGTAATTTTTCACGGTAGATATAAAAATAGTTTCAAGTCTTTCAACCGGTAGCTTGGCATTAAAACATTTTTCTCTACCACTGTTGAACTGGTAGCTTGATATTACGTCATTTTTCTCTACTACCGGTAAAGCTGTGGTCAGAGCTCAAAGGGATATGTCCCGGAAATGCGTATATTTGATCGACCTAGCTAAGTGGTTTAGGCTACTGTAACCGAGTAGAAAAATCAAGAAGGTAGCAGTAATGGAACTGGTATTCGTCGTCGTGAGTCAATAGGTGTAGGGAATAGGCGTAGACAAATAGGATAGCCAATAGTGTAGTCCAATGGGCGTCGTCAATAGGCGTCCTGTACCTCTACATCAGCCTGTATTTATGGCTGACACCAGGCAATCATATTCCTGTGAGGGGGAACATAGGTGTATCCATATTCATTGCATTAATCAGTCCTGAAAATAATAATAAAAAAGATATACAAAACTAAATCTGAGAACTATGGTTTTAAATGAAGTCTCATTTAGCCAAAAAGGAATCTCGTTTCCCAATCACATGACCGTGATGTCAGTATAAAGTACGATACGTATTTGAATATAGGAAACGCCACACATCTGCGAATTCCTTGATTTAAAACTGATTAGAAACATAATTTCCAATCAAATATCATTATTTTCCCATCTTGAGTGTGAAGTGGCCTCAACGTGGTACCGCTGTTTTAACTTACAAAACTCTTGAAAATAGAATATAAACAGAATTAAGTAAAATAAAAGGAAATAATGAAATGGAATTTTTAATAAACTTATTTTGAGAAGAAAATAACAATTTCGAAGCTTTGTAATATCGTATTGGGCGTTCTTTTTTTTTTGTCACAATTTCGTCAAAGATCTTTTCTGCTGCAGCAATTCCAAAAGAAATTGTCTTTGAATTCCCAAGAAAATAACTTCTACCTGGTCTTGGATAATTAATTTAGCTTTTTGTTTTTGACTTTACTTATTTCTTTCTGATTTATTTTGTTTCGTTGAAGTTATAGAATTTTTTTGGGGGGGGGCATGTTGCAAAATGACAACATTTCGAAAATCAACCAATAGAGCAGCGTCGACAGATTTTCCGAAGAAATAGTGGAAGTCAGTTCACCGAAAGACCATTTTTTTTCTTTTTTTTTTGTTCTTGGATTCGCGACACTCTCTTAATTATGACGCGAGTGAACTGAATGCAACTGAATTCGAAATGAGTTTCCATATCGTAAGGTGATTACTTGCAAGTGTTTTGTTAATTTTCACTCTTGTTTTTTCCTCACCTTCTCTAAATGGCGTTACGGCTCTGGTTGAACATAATTTGGAAGAGTGGAAAAGAAGCGTTATCCCCAAATTGGTTACTCGTCGTTTATCACAGTACTGAATCAACTGATATTGTATACGCGCATTGCCAGTGCTGTCAAAAATTGATAAAAATGTGATCTGCGTATGATGTTCAAACGAGTATAGATATATTTTAAAATTTGCTATATTTTAGAGAAGGAATGCACAGTATTGGAGTGTGTATCGATAAAGACAGTATGGACATGGGAATCAACACTAGATGGCGATTATCAGTTTCTTCCTGCATTCATGGTATGAAGATAGCGTGAAACTTGAAAGTGACAGTCATCATGCAGCGTTGATTCCAAGCACTGCAATATATATATATATATATATATATATATATATATATATATATATATATATATATATATATATATATATATATATATATGGTTCAAACACTAATATTCCATGGTTACAATTTATTACATTGGAATCGTAATCACGATCCAATTCATCAGACTTACAAATTCAAAAACTTTTGAATTTGTAGATCTGATGAGTTGCATCGTGATTACGATTCGAATGTAATAAATTATAACCATGGAATATTAGTGTTTGAGCCTTTTTTTTATTATATTCTTACTCTGTTCCGGATATTGAGTTCTCCCTGGATTCTATCCTCTTTGGAATATATATATATATATATATATATATATATATATATATATATATATATATATACCATTAATATTATCAATATATAAATATATATATATATATATATATATATATATATATATATATATATATACATATATATATATATATATATATATATATATATATATATATATATATACCACTAATATTATCAATATATATATATATATATATATACATATATATATATATATATATATATATATATATATACCACTAATATTATCAATATATATATATATATATATATATATATATATATATATATATATATATATATATATAATAAAGATTTTCCCGGTCAAAGTTATAAAACGGTTATATAAAAGAGGGCTCAAACACGATGTAAAAACGAAGAAACCATGGTAGCATAAGTGGTTAGTATTCATTCACTTTATATATATATATATATATATATATATATATATATATATATATATATATATATATATATATATATATATATATATATATATATATATATATATATATATCCATAGGCTTTATGTTTTGTGGATATACGTGTCGTGAGTAAATATTTTTCTTTAAAACAGTGTAACTGATGTCGATGATTCTGGGTCGTCAATAATCTTTCCTCCTCCTCATCATCATCCTTCTGCCTCCCTATGGTTAGTCAGAACTCCATTGACAATTCATTTCGATACTGTTCAGTCTTGTATTGCTGTCCTTAGATCCGCAGATCTGAGCTAAGGTGACTGGGAAAATCAATTTTCGTGAGAAGACACTTCTAGAAGGATGTCATAGTAGTAAGGATGAGACGATTTCGAAAGATTTGGATTTTTAAGAAGTATGGAAGGTTCGACCGCCAAATCTTGTGAATTTTGTTACACGCATCCCATGAAAAATCTTTACAGAAACACACATACACACACACACATACACACACGCGCGCATACATATATTGAGCGCTTTATTATTTATTGACTTTATTTTTGAAGATTTTATGTTATGCACACACATACACATACCCCTCATATATATATATATATATATATATATATATATATATATATATATATATATATATATATATATATTTAAAGATATTTTTTTATTTTTATACATTCTGTTTATAGATACAGATATTTAAGTAAATGCTCTGTTTATAATAAACAGTATTAAAAACATTTACTTAATTTACTAATGAGCATTTACTTAAATATTTGTATCTATAAAAAAGAATGTATAAACATGAAAATGTCTTAAAATAATTGTCGGACTTTGTACATGTCATAATATACATACATACATACTGATGAGCTGTGATACAGCGAAACATCTGTCTGTGGATGACATTATATATATATGTATATATATATGTGTGTGTGTGTGTCTGTGTGTTATAATTATAATACTTTTAAAAAAATATGATTCCTTCGCTACATAAGAGTTCTCATGTTTCAAAAACAAGGGCCATAAACTTCAACATAATTGTCAAAATTAAATTGAACTAAAGTATCAAGCTCTGTTTCATCTTCAAGCGAAAATTTAGTAATAACTAATCTTGAAGTTTACGCAGGTTTATAAGCATGTTCATTCGCAAAATTAATTACTATGCAAACGGATGAAGCTACCATTTCGATAAGGGGCGTAAGAGTTAACAATTTGTATGAACATATCAGTCATCTCCAGAAAAAAAGCCAAGCCAAGGCAGAGCCGGAGAGTCCATTTCAAAGCGAATGATGACATTCATATACGCACATCTTCTCCTCCGTGTCAGAGACAGAGAGTTCTTGGCACCGTCGTTAAGTCTCTGAAGAATTTTTTTTTCTCTAAAAGTTCTGTTCGTACATAAACGCGTCGAACTGAACTACAATTTGTTTTTTTTTTGACGACTTCATAAAGGTTTTTTTTTTATCTTATGATTGGGTTAAGCTTTTAAACCTTTTATTAGACTGTGAGATTTAATATTTAATGCTAAAATTTGTTGATATCGGCAAAAAAACTGTTAACTCCTGTCTATGGTTTAATAAATTTTCATTATTTAGAAACTTAATAATGTGTAGTTTTTCATGTAGGCATAAAGCGCATGGGTCATCCCATGTTTTACAAGTTCTTGTTCTGTTTATTATTTTCCATTTTACTTTTGGTGTTTTATTCATTTCTTTTAAATGCCAAAATATTTGGATAGAGATGTCTGATTTCTATTTCTAATATTATTGAAGGACTTGTCTCCATCTAATTTTAAATTCATTTTTCGTGGAACCTATATATATCCTTTTAGTGTTAGGATTCCCAATGGATGAGATAGTGCATTGGTAAACCACAGATTTTATGCGACATTTATTTTCCAACGGGCAGTCTTCAGGGTTTCTACAATCACATAATTTTTCATTATTTTTGTCTAATTTTAGTTTAGGTTTTTTATTAATACTATTTTGGCATGCGTGTTTTTCTAGGATTTTATTATTATGTGTTTTTTTGTGATTTTTTCTAGATTTTCAGTGCAACTGTAACTTAATTTTAAGGTATTTTTTTATTAAAGATCTTGCTAAGTCTGCTATTAGTAGGAAAGTGTTTTTCTATTACAGCTAGAAATTTATGTCCTAGATTAATACTAACCATTTGATTGAACGAAGGGATATACCAAATGATTTTTATTTTCCTGTTTTTAATTCCTGTTATTACTATTGTTTCTGTAATTGATGTTATATGGAGCACTGTTTTTTACAAATAAAAACAAAAATACTAAAGAACTCCGGATTACTTACCTAACGTGTTCGTTACTATTTTTCTATATATCTGCACACACACACACACACATATATATATATATATATATATATATACTATTCGTTGTCTTCTTACATCTAATAGTCCTTTCTGGTTTCTTTTTTTTTCTATTTTATCGAAGACTTATTTCAATCCCCCTTCTAAGACATCAATACAGTGTCATCTGCCTATCTTGTGCTGTTAAGATTATGTCAATATTACTTCTTTCTGGGTCTTCTTGTTCTCTGACATTCGTTTCGACGTAATGGTTAAACGAATCCATAAAAAAGACATAATTGTATATCGCTTTATTTTCTTTCTTTTATGAATATGAACTGAATTCGTTCTGTAACTATAAAATAGGTCCAGACGTGTTAAATCCTAATATATATATATATATATATATATATATTGAAAGAGAGAGAGAGTGATTAACTGATTGAAATAGATACAAGCAGACTGAAATATATATGTAGATAGATAGATATGAATATTTGAAACAGATACGAGCATGTTGAGATAGATAGATAGATAGATAGACAGATAGATATGAACAATGAAATAAATACGTGCACACTGAAATAGATAGACATATATATATATATATATAGTGGCCTTCTATACAAGCTCAAAGCCCATAGTGTATTTTGGTAGAATATTCGACTTAATCCATTACTACCTAACAAAACGTATAAAGGAGTTGGGGTTGAATGACCACACTTCTAGATCATTTTGAATTAATGCGGGATGCCCCGGGTCACTATTTTTGTATCTACGTGGTTTATTATTTTCACCAATAGTTTTCCTGATGTTAGCAGTTCCCAACTATGTGTTTATGCTGATTGCACACCTATTTACTCCCGTTTGAATAATAATTCCGACAGGTTCTACAGCTTGAGCTCAGATATGACAACAGCATATTTGGTATGATATGACTTTGAGCAGAGTCTCTCTGGAAGAAGTTGCTCTCTTCTTACTAATGGAATATGAAGGGAACGGGGATGATACAGACCAATGGCGGCTCTGAAATTTGAAGTTCTGAACCAGCGGAACTAATGGATGTAGCTAGTCAGAAAATTTACCATGGAAATAGCGATAGGCATGCGACGCTACGTATGCGCAAAAAAGAGGTTGTAGAATGGAAACTAATTTATCACTTTAAGTCTGCGTAAAGGCTTTTGAATTTTATCTAAATTGGAATGCGAGAAATCTACAGCTCAAGCCCAGATATGATAAAAGTACTTTGGGTATGATTTGACTTTTGTAAATACAGAAAATAACAGGCGGATTTAGGTACTTTCTGCAGCGTTACAAGGAATCGACAGTTTTCCAGCTTCTTTTACGATGGATGTATAATAATAATAATAATAATAATAATAATAATAATAATAATAATAATAATAAGAAGAAGAAGAAGAAGAAGAAGAAGAAAGTCAGGTTCTTGGATCTGAGATGCTTCAGAATACAGCACTGCTTGGCATGAGCTAGAATACTGCTAAAGATTTTGTCGATTTAGTGATGTGAAGAGGTTGTAACCTGGAAAAGGTTACTGAATTAGGAATAACCAAAACGGAGGTTGAAAATGAAAATGGTAATTTTTATAACATCAACAAAATAAATAGTAGCCAGCAGTGTGAAATAGATAAACAACTGCTAGTATTGGACTACTTAAACAGCATATTACGATATTTACCTACGTCCCTACGAGAGGAGCTGCTCTTGGCAATGACCTACAATCAGTTGTTAACTGGGGCAAGGGATAGCCTGTAAATTCTAACGCTTCCAAAATGAAAATGTTATCTTTTAATCAGCATAGAGAATCTTTTGCCTTCCATCATTATTCCTGATGCTACCTCCCCTCCCAGGTCACTGCGGCTACTTGCTCCCACTCTCCCCACTGATATGCTGAGGAGTGATCATATTGAATCGTTCTCACATGGAGATCTAATGACGTAATATAACGATCAACAACCGGCCATAACAAAAGACAATGAGTCCACTCATCTGTTATATAACGTACCTATGAACACTAATGGGTATGTCCCAAACCTCATAAATACGTTGGATACTATTGTAAGTGGGGGCAATATGCTGTCTATGCTGTCAGCTTGAGCTGTTGACATGGGAAGCTCTTGCCGTGTCGAACTCTCTGTTTTCGGTCAGAGAGGAACACGGACGAATCTATGCCGAGGGGCACAGTCTCGTCCGGGGAAGTAGGCAGATATGCGGGGTTTGCGGGCAATTTTTGCACGAGCCCACCGGCTCGGATTTCCCCACATTCCCTCCTACTCTTATGTTCATTCAACACACCTCACTCAGGAAGACTATACCTTGTGTGGATATTTGGTTTGGTACTGAGTGAATCAAATAGTGAAAAATAATAAATAATTAGTATAATATCTGCATTATAATTTATATGAAAATGCATCTACGTATTTGATTACAGAATTTCTAAATGATAACATGTCTATGGCTATCACTCGTTGATGTTATTCTGTTTTTAAAACGGGCTGGACGCTCTTCCCTTCAACGCCATTTGTCACCTTCAGAATTGAATCTGGACGAGCATTCCAGGTGAATATTATTATTATTTTTTTTTTTTTTTTTTGTATTACCGAAATTTTCTTTACAGCAGTTTTGCCCTTTTATCTTTTTAGCGAAATAACAATTATGTGGGGAACAGTTCGGTGGTAAATAAAGAACACAAATATATTTCAGACCGTGATTTGGTGATCAGACTTTTTCATCAGAAATGTTGATGGGTTTCTGACAGCTTATAACCCTCGTGTTAAATTAGGTTACATCTATTTGTACAGGACAAGAATGGATGGTTAAACTGATCTATCAATCAATCAATCTATCTATCTATCTATCTATCTATCTATCTATCTATCTATCTATCTATCTCCTTGAATCAGATCAGATCATGTCTATCTACTTCAATCATATATCATATCATTATCTATGTATCTATTTCAATCAAATCATATATCTCTCTACTTTAATCATTATCTATCTATCTATCTATCTATCTATCTATCTATATATATATATATCTATATATCTATATATCTATCTATCTATCTATCTCACTCTGTTCATATCTATCTATCTATCTATCTATCTCACTCTGTTCATATCTATCTATCTATCTATCTATCTATCTAATTCTGCTAGAAATCTATTTCAATCTGTTCATATCTATCTATCTATCTATCTATCTATCTATCTATCTCACTCTGTTTCTTTCTTTCTATCTATCTATCTATCTATCTATTTATCTATCTATCTATCTATTTCACTCTGTTTCTTTCTTTCTTTCTTTCTATCTATCTATCTATCTATCTATCTATCTATCTATCTATCTATTTCACTCCGTTCCTATCTATCTATCTATCTATCTATCTATCTATCTATCTATCTATCTCATTGTGTTCATATCTCTCTATTTCAGTCTGTTCGTATTAATATTTTCGTTTTTCTTTAATTCATAAGAAATATATTAGGATTTAACACGCCTGGACCTATTTTATAGTTACAGAACGAATTCAGTTCATATTCATAAAAGAAAGAAAATAAAGCGATATACAATTATGTCTTTTTTATGGATTCGTTTAACCATTACGTCGAAACGAATGTCAGAGAACAAGAAGACCCAGAAAGAAGTAATATTGACATAATCTTAACAGCACAAGATAGGCAGATGACACTGTATTGATGTCTTAGAAGGGGGATTGAAATAAGTCTTCGATAAAATAGAAAACAAAAGAAACCAGAAAGGGCTAATTACCTGTAAGAAGCCAACGAATGGTCACCAGCAAAAGGCATAGCCCCAACTGTGTGCTACGCATTGGGGATAACAGAATCAAGTGGACGTAGTAAATGTTACTATCAAACTTCTAAATGCGTTGGTCATGATCAGTAATTTCCCCACTTTCGTATTGTACATTTTCTTTCACTTTTCCACTTATTTTATCTTTTTTATTGTGTCGTAATATGAAACGTTTTCATCAATTATCTGAATATTTTTTCTTAATTTTCTTCAGGAGCCAGGTCTTCATTGGGTAATTTGTTTTACTTTTAGATTTTATTTTCGCTTTTTATTTATTCTTCATCATCTTCTCTTAGTATTTCACTTCATTTCAATGAGTCTCTTATAATGTTTTGCGATCAGAACCAGAGCCCCAAACAGAACTTGAATTATTCATGTAATGTTCAATTTCTTTTTAATATTTACTTCAAAATATTTTTACATGTTTCTTTCTTTCTTCCATTTTTTTTTTTTTTTCTTTTTTTTTTTTGAAAAACAACTCCGAAAGGTACATTAGAGTCTGCAGGAATTCCTATGTGAATACGAAAGCACATTCTGTTTTTGCGGTCTTTGATCAATATATCTGGACGGTTAGCTTTGTTTGTTTCTTCCGTATGTTTAAGTTCCATAAAATGCTCTACAGTTGGCGCTATGTCTGTAACTAAATCTAGGTGTGCCTCGTATCAATTTCTTGCAGTTTCCTTCCCATGAAAGTTGCAAATTTTCCAGTGCAGATATTGTCACACCCCTTCAGACCGAGTTTTATATTAGGTGGATAATAAGATTAAGATGATTATGATTATATATATATATATGATTATTATTATTATTATTATTATTATTATTATTATTATTATTATTATTATTATTATTATTATTATTCCTTCTCACCTGGAGATCTAATGACGCAATATAACGTTTAAAAACCGGTCATAACAAAAGATCATGAGTCCATTTATTTCTTCACACCGCTAAATCGACAAAACCTTTATCAGTATTCTTGCTGGCGCTAAGCAGTGCTATGTTCCGAAGCATCTGAGTTCCAGGCACTAACTTCTTCTTCTTCTTCTTCTTCTTCTTCTTCTTATTATTATTATTATTATTATTACTATTATTATTATCATTATTATTATTTGATATTCTCTCTGACACTTTTGGCCCGGTGATTCTCTTACCTGCGGCCTAGAGACACATCACTTTCCTATGACAATCGAGTGGTACGAACTTTTCCTCGTCACAGTTAATATGAAGGAAAAATAAATTCAGGATTCATAATTATTTATTATTTGATTTCATATCCTCACTGATTCTTGGGTGTTTTGACCCGTTGATGATAGTCATATCTCAGTTCATACCCGCAGCTTAAAAATACTACACTTTCCACATCACATAAGTTGTTCCAGCATTGATGTCACCCGCACGCTTCCAATGACTATCCTCAAGGCGTCCTGAGGGATAAAGATTCATCGTTGCGCCAATCACAAATAGAAAAAAAATATAGCTGCTGATTGGTTTATTTCTCTGATTTGCTTTGTTCTGTCTTTGTACCAGTGTATTTTTGTCTGCTCCGCTTTCTTCTACTCATTATCCTCAACGTCTCTCAGGATCTTCTTGTGCAGATGCGTGATATCAGGGCGATAGCTCTCCAAGCCCTTGTCAGTTAAAATGGTCGTATCTCACATGAGCTTTGCTTGCTCATTCTCGGCTATTGACGGTGGTGAATGCTCGTGCCATTCACTTCGCATTTGAGGCCATACTACCTGCATAGTCTCCAATGTATTCTGAGGACTATTTTGCCATGGCATCGTTTGTACTTTTTTTGTGCCAGCCGAGTTCTGTCACTGGTAATGTATTTCTCATTTTCAGTAGCTTTCGCACACAGTCTACACAACGATAATTAAGCTGTTCTATTAATAGAAGACTTGATGGAATTAGTTCTCGAATCCTTCTCTTACACTACACAGATCATCCCTTTCAGTTTCCTTCTCTAAGTATCCGGATCTGCCAAACCATGAACAGTGATAAACAGTGATAGCCTAAGGTACAACTTGTTTTTTTGTTTTTGTTTTTTTAAGCATTTCATCCCAAGCAAGGCAGGAGTGTCAGTAGCACGCAGGGGTTTACAAGGAGTGAAAGTGAGAAAAAAAGTCTGTGAATAGTGGGGATTGCGGAAAGGATAAAAGAATACCATGGATCTGGGCAACTGAAGATGGCGATTGATATTGCATTTAAATTTTTGAAGATTGTAGTTATCAGGGAAGCAAGTAAGAGGAAGGGATTTCCACTGTCAGGAAGTGCTAAAAAAAGAAGCTGTTGGAGTAGAAGTGATGGTTACATTTAACTATTTCAACAGTAAAAGGGTGGGACCTAGATGCCAATCTAGTAGCAAGCTTAAATTCATGTAACCGGTACATCATGAAAGATAGCTCGTCAGAACAGTTGCCATGAATATATTTGTAGAGAAGTCAGAGGGAAGCCACGCCATGTCTGTGAGAAAGTGACTGAAGTCGAGATGTCAGGTCAGGACTGGTTACATTGCAGATCCTTCTTTGGATTTTGTCGAGAACTTCGAGATGAATATCAGTGGCACCAGACCAAATATGGCAACAGTATTCCATGTATGGACGAATGGTTGATGAGACAACTATCAAGGAAATATGTAATATACTTGCAATATTGAGTGTAATTTATTCATTAAACCATCTTAATTAAGATAAGACGCCACGACAGTTATGCATGGTATCGCATCAAGGCATTTATTATTATTATTATTTGTTATCCTCTCTGAGTCTCACATATTTCGGCTGGGTGATGATAGTAATACGTCAGGTCCTAACCGTAGCTTATAGACACAACACGTTCTTCAGCACATGGACTGTTCCAAGGCGCGCTGTCACTTGCGCCCTCCCAGTCACGTCAGATATCTCCAAAGCGTCCTTCAAAACAGAATGACTCCTGAAAATAGTGCGCCAACCACAAAAGAACAAATTTAATTGCTGCTTGGTATATTTCTCCGATTTTACCCTGCCAGGTTTTGGTATCTCTATATTTTGGCCTTCCCCTTTACGATATTCGTATCACAAGTTTTCTTCTTTTACTTATTATTATTATTACAATTTTCTACTTGTGTGAACATTGAGTATGAAGAAGAACAGCAAAAGAAATACATGAGCTATTATTATTATTATTATTATTATTATTATTATTATTTTCTTTGCTTTCTGGCGTTTACACATTTCTTTTCGGGTCCCACCCAGGGACCTAAGGTTAGAAATGGCATCATGACACTTTTCACTGACAAAAAAAAAAAAAAAAATTACATAGATAGAGCCCTTCGTAAAGTGTGGGCTGTACTTGTCAGAACAATTTTTTGTATCTCCTTCAGGCATGGG
The DNA here is from genome assembly GCA_963932145.1 of Acanthosepion lycidas. NCBI lineage: Eukaryota > Metazoa > Mollusca > Cephalopoda > Sepiida > Sepiidae > Acanthosepion > Acanthosepion lycidas. Next base: position 21,956,009 of record OZ010583.1, on the reverse strand, counting down.
CTTCCAGGAATCCCTGCAATTAGTCTACTGCAATCTTTTCCAACCAGTCCTAGGGCTCCAACTACAACAGGGATTGTTGATGTTCCCATATGCCACATTTTCGAGACCTCTATTTCAAGGTCCTTGTATTTTGACAGCTTTTTGAATATCTTCAAAGATACATTGCAGTCAGCAGGAACTGCCATATCAATAAGGAGGCACCGTTTTTGTTTGTGTTCTTTAATAACAATATCTGGGCGGTTGGCCTTGATTGTTCTGTCAGTGTGAATTGGGTAGTCCCATAGAATTGTAACAGGTCCTATCTCCGTAACCGGGTCTGGGTGGTGTTGGTACCAGTTTCTTTCAGTTTCCTTCCCGTAGATATTGGCCCACTCTGTCATGTCGGGTTTTATATTCAGTGGGTGCCAACATCGTGCAACCTGATACAAGATGATCAATCGTTTCTGGATATTTATCACAGAATCTGCATTTTGGGCTGACACAATATTTTAGTATATGTGCTTGATAATTCCTAGTTAGCAAGCATTGGTCCTGCGCAGCAAGGATAAAAACCTTCAGTTTCCGCTTTCAACCCTGCACTGCGTAGCCACTGATGGGTACGGGTTTTGACTACATCGGCTTGTTTGATACGGGCAGAGTATTGGCCATGAAGCGGTTTATCTTGCCATCGCTTCTGTATCTGGTCGGTTGCATTCGTCTTTGCTGTCTTTTTCAAGTATTTTGCAGTTTCAGCCGGTGTATTGTGCTGTAGTTGCATCTCTACGCCCATTTGAAGCTCTAGTTTGAATTTGTTGGCTTCTTTCATTACGGAGTAAAGACGCTTACTACTTTCATGTTCCTTGACGCATACCATCATCCAGTCTTCTGTAGTTTCCAAGTATCTTTGGAGGCCAATTGTTGTAGTTTTGTAGGACAGTTCTAGTTGAACTAATCCTCTGCCTCCTTCGGATCTGGGCACACACAGACGATCAACATCAGCTTTGGGATGATGCATGCGATAGCAAGTGAGAAGCTTTCTCGTTTTGGCGCCCATTCGCTTAATTTCAGCTATGGTCCAGTTAAGGACATTAAAGCTGTAATGCACCACTGGGACAGCCAATGTGTTTATAGCTGATATTCTATTTTTTGAGTTCAGTATTTAGTATCAGACGTACACGCCTGTAGTACTCTTTTCTTATTTTTTCTTTCATTTGGGGGTGTTGTATGCCATCTCCTTCGCTAATTCCTAGGTACTTATAAGCTTCTTCATGCTCCAATTCCCTAATCTTTGTGACAAAATCTAAATCTATTGAGGGTGTTTCTGTAATTCTACCTTTCTTGAATGTTACTTTTGCACATTTATCTAATCCGAAGTCCATACCTATGTCGTCACTAAAGTATTTTACAATATTGAGGAGGCCTTTCAACTCATTGTCGTCTTTGGCAAAGAGTTTGAGATCATCCATGTATAGTAGGTGATTGAAAATTTTCTTATTTATTTTGTAACCATAGCTACTGTTGTTCAGTTCATGTGTAAGAGGGGTTAAGGATAAACAAAACAGAAGGGGTGACAGAGAGTCTCCTTGAAAAATTCCACGTCGGATATTCAGGCGGTTGGATATGGCAGTGCCCCCGGTGTGCCTAAGGTATAGTTTTGTGTTCCACATCCCCATGCTGTGCTTAAGAAAGTTTAATACCACAGGGGAGACTTTGTACATTTCCAAAGTCTTAAGGAGCCAAGAATGTAGAACACTATCAAAGGCTTTTATTATTATTATTATTATTATTATTATTATTATTATTATTATTCCTTCGTCTTTTTCTTCTTTCCACGAATATTCAAATAAGTGGGAATTTATAGCTTACAATAGAGAATAAGTAACAGCAAGTCTCTTCACTACATCAACACATTACTTAATACTTTAGCTACTTTAAGTAATGTTGTCGTTTAGAGAGTTCCGAGTCTTCCCTTGGTTTCCATCTCCAATGGCACTTGATTTTCGGCACTCTGGAAAATATTTTATGAGCCTTCTGATTACGACTGGTACTACTGTCACCTTTATCACTCTCCCTTAGATTCACTCTGCGATATGCGGTAGTAACTCGATATTATGTAATCTTTTGGTTTACGAGGTCAGTTCATCTGACTTGGATGGGATGATCCGTTTAAGGCTGAAAATCCCAGCTTAGGATAGAATCGGGTTTGTGTATAAATAAACCTGTTGTTCGTACTGTCAAAACTCACAGTTGCTCAACGAGATCATCTCCATGTTATTGTTTTTTTTTCTTGCTGTTCTTCTTGTTTTTTTTTCTTGTTCTCGTTGTTGTTGTTCTTCCTGTTCATCTTGTTGTTGTTTTTCTTCTTCTTCCGCTTCTTGTTCTTGTTCTTGATCTTGTTCATGTTGTTACTGTTTTTGTTGTTTTTGTTGTTGTTCTTGTTCTTGTTGTATTTGCTCTTGTTGTTGTTCTTGTTGTTGTTTTTCTTCTTGTTCTCGTTATTGTTGTTCTTCCTGTTCATCTTGTTGTTGTTGTTCTTCTTCTGCTTCTTGTTGTTCTTGTTCATGTTCATGTTGTTCTTGATTTTCTTGTTTTTGGTGTTGTTCTTGTTCTTGTTCTTCTTTTTCTTTCTCTTGTTGTTGTTGTTGTTGTTGTTGTTCTTCATGTTGTTCCTGTTTATCTTGGTGTTGTTGCTGTTGTTGTTGCTGTTGTTGTTGTTGTTCGTATTTTTCTTGTTGTTGTTGTTGATCGTCTTCTTTTTTCTTGTTGTTGTTGTTGTTGTTGTTTTTCTTCTTCTTCTTCGCAAATGACCTCATCATTAAAGCCAGTTGTACTTGAAAAATATATCAGTTGTTTTCATCGGTTACGCATAGAAGGCATCTCTCCTGTATACACATTGTCGAAATCTGTAGATTTATATTCATCAGGGCGGTTGGAGATCTCTTTACTGATGAACATTCTTCAGCGAAATCAATACGATTTGTGCAACATGACCACGGGAAGCAATATGCCCCAAAGCTAAACAAAAAAGGTAAAGTACAAGTACATAGTTAAATATGAATATGAAATGGATAAACTCTCTCCAGACAGTAAACGAATTGCCGACTCGTGACATTTCTAAAACTAAAAACGGCGGATTCAAGCCAATATCATTCGTTCTTTTTTCGATAGACCCGTTTTTTTTTGTTTTTTTTTTGTAATGCATTAAAATGTAGCTTCAGCAAATGGATGAAGAATCTACTACGAGAATGACAAGAGGTGTTAGGGAGGATCGCAAAAGGAATAAATAATTTTTGAGGCAGAAAAATATAGTTAGAAATAGTGCTGAGCTTCTATGTTATATTAATCTTCCTACAGGGTGCGATAGATAAGTTGTCTAAATGACGTAAATTTTTTAAAAATAACACTGACAACTCATTTTCACGGCTATACAAGGTGCGAGGGATAAACTGTCGTCTAAATGATGCAAAAATGAAAATAAAACTGACATCTCATGTTAACAGCTATACAGATTGCGATTGATAACTTGTCGTCTAAATGAGGTAAAAATTTAAAAAATAACACTGACATCTCATTTTCACGGCTATACAGGTTGCGATTGATAAATTGTCGTCTAAATGTCGCAGAAATGAAAATAACACTTACATCTCATTTTGGCAGCTATACAGGTTGCGATGGATAAATTGTCGTCTAAATGATGCAAAAATGAAAATAACACTGGCATCTCATTTTAATAGATATATTTACCAACATTACAGAATATTATCTCAAGATACAAAAGAGTAAATCTATTCAATAAAATCGTCATTGTCTGTAACCACGGCCCCCAGACGACTTCGGAATCTCCTGCATCTCATTTGGGCGGTCACCTTGTATAATTTGGTAAACGCTGCCATAATCCTTGTTTTCTTTGGCGTTACAATGGTCTCTCGCTCAACTGCACCACATACATAATCAAGGAGGTTGCAGTCTTTAGAGTTAGGTGGTCAGATGTAAGAAGTGATGCGGTCACAGAAACTGTTTGAGAGCCATAACTGGGTTCTCCTGCTTATGTGGCATGGTGCAGGATCCTGTTGTCAGATATAGGGTCTTTAAGCAGCCACCCTCTTGACCTAGGGTAGCATTACTTCCTCAAGGCATATGATTTAGATTTCCGTGTTGTGTCTGAGTACCTCACTAACAAATCCGGGATTTCTTTTTTTTTTTATCAAAACGATTAAAATGAGTTTTGCGAACTGCAGTACCTTCGTAATCACCATTAGACTCATCCAAATTTTTCCGAATCCTCTGCACTATCCTCGTATTGAAAACCAAACAACCTGAAATTTTTGAATTGAAGCTTCCGGTGCGAATGCCAAGCAGTACAGCATGCTGTTTCCAAATTTCTGGCGGATTGAATTGCGTCATGGTGCTCTTTTTTTCTCACAGGCGGTGCCCAAATAACCCTACAATACTGTGCAGTCAACAAAATCAAAACCAAACAAAGCGCATGTGCGAAAATAAAAATATGAAATGGTGACAATTTACCCATCGCAGCGTGTATATGGCTGCTAATGGAAAATTTCTTCACAGATGAAAAGGAGAACCTAGCAGTTGATTTAATATAATCGTAATACTTCATGTTAGGGAAAAACGTGAGATCATGAGTTGTTGTCATCTGCCATGCTAATGAAAGACAGAAATGGTTCTCTAAGAAAACCAAAAGAGAGCAGCTTCATTTTGGTGGGGGGGTGAAACCTTACAAAAAAAAAATTCTTGTCTCAGTTGTTTGAGTAGCCATTTTAAATTACATAAATATGTATTTCAGATAGTGACCTCAAAAGATGTTCAATTCAAGACGCCCAGTTCTACAACAGATCACTTAAGAGTGAGACTGCGTCGAAGAGTGAAATTCCTGAACATTGTTGTCTATTGAAACAGTGGCGTTGTTCTGACAGTGCTATGTAATTATCATTATTTCGTCGCAGAAAATGTCCATTATTTTTTAATAATTACATCCACAGACATTTATTACATCGTTACAAGCGCCGCTGAAAAGTTTTCGATCCAATCCCCGTTTTATAATCTGACAAAATGAGCAAAAAACAGAATTTTAAAAAATCCTTATTTGTCTGGCGAAGAACTTTTCAGCAGCTTCTGTATTTTCTTCTCTATGGTTTTATACGAAATTATTTCACTATTTAGTAAGATTGTGCATTTCATCGTAAATTAATTTTGCATTCACGGATATTTCGATATTGTAAAAATGTGTTCTGAGTGCTAGAAATGCAGAGTGATACATGTAGTGAAAGAAGGGATAATTGGAAGGTGACAGGTGTGTAAAATGGCTGGTCTCTTTCGCAGTTCGAGGATCTCTTTGTTCCGTTGCCATTGCAACAAGAGGTCAAGCGTTGGCATTGCGAAAAAAAATCATCGCTAGGTTTCTTTGGTCAGAATTTTCCTTCTAATGCTAACGAATTACCAATTTCTTCAGTTCTTGCGTTATCCACTAGAGACTTTTATCTCATCTTCTATGTACCGTTCCCTCTTCAAGATGTGGGTGATCAAGGCTCTACACAATTTCATGGCCTTTTGAGCCCTCAATAAAATATCTTTCGACATCTCTCTTAATCCCTGTTCTGCCAAACATTTACACAGGGTCGCTGCTCTCCTCTGTCCCTCTTGCTTCCAATGTCATTTTCTTATCATTTCCTCTAAAACTTCATACTTGCTCACATGTCCAGTCCATACTATTCTTAGCATCCTTCTGTAGAGCCACATTTCTATTGCCTCATGTTTCTTCTTCATATGTGAGGAGATTGTCCAGTATTGTCCATAACAGATATTACATAAAAGTTAAATAATATGTTCTCTGTCTAACGAAATCTGCCTGTTTGTTTATACATTGATAGGTTTCCAGATATTTAAATTTTTATGCCTGTATAATTTTGATATCTCCAGTTTGTAATTTTCGTCACTATTTACATTATTCGGACTATTTTCCTCATCTTTTTTGCCATATTTATCACAACGTTTCGGCCGTTATACTTTCCGGCCTTCTCCAGGTGGTTGGAATGTCGAACTGAACCCTTTATTTCGCTTGCTGGGGTAGACTGTTCTAGTTCCACATGCCATGTTTAATGGATGTCAGTTATCAGTTATCTCCTGTTAATTCCCCTCTCTAAGTTCTCCACTACCTTAACCGGGTATTGAACTCACAACTCTTTAGGTCCTGTCACTGGATCTAACCAATGCCTTTATCCACTGTGCCATGTGTCGTTAAGGACATCAGTGTATGAATTTCTGGGACTTATGAACTTAATGTCTTCAGCAACAATTTTTTTACAAGTGCTCATATTGCCATTTTTGCTGTTATCATTACATTTTTTTTACAAGAGCTCATATTACAATTTTCGTTGTTATTGCTTTTCCAACCACCTAAAGGGTTCAGTTCCATATTCCAATCACCTGGAGAAGGACGGAGCGTACAATGACCGAAACATTGTGATAAATATGGCAACAAAAATGAGGACAATAGTCCGAATAATATAAATAGTGTACATAATTATACATCTCAGAAATATAGACAGATAATGTAATTTTCATGTTGGACTTGTCTTTTTAATGGCAACCATGCATTCTCTTTTCCGTTGTAACTGTTGTCAAAGCTTAATTTATTTGGGAAGGGTATTTGAATAATCTAGAAATTACATACGTTATTCGTACTTTTTCATACACTTGCAAGCAGCCTCTTTTCTAAATTGTAGGTGCTCTTGTTAGTCAACTGAAATACAAAAATATATTATGTAGAGGTGATAAAACCTCCAGACCACCTTGTATTTAAAATACAATTGTGGTACCAGGCCGAAGGAGAAGTTGAAAATGTTGTCGTCATCGCTTATACTACACCTCGCTAATCTAATTCACGACAAATTGATTCTTACAGTTGACTCAATCACCACAAGAACTCAAAAACATTGAATCCAACATATACCACAAAGCCGCATATTAACAGGGATCCTATTAAAAGGCCATGGCGTAAAAAGTTGGTAACATACAACTTGTCTTTTTCTCCCCCAATTTTTTTTAAAAATGAATAAATAAAAATATATGATATAAAATGAAGGTGGGGGAGACAAAAGTAAGCTACAACAAAGCATTTGAATAAAAAAAAAATAGCACAGTAAAATAAGAGTGGCCATTGTAATTCTGTCGCTAAGCAGAATCAAGTTCATTCGCTAGAGGCGATGTGAGGGACAAAAATAAATTACAGAGTGGAAAGTCAAAGGCTGATCCAGATAGGATTAAAAAGAGGACAACAAACAAACTAGGATGGTTGCGAAGCTTGGATCATAACTAAAGTGGACGGGTTGGGAAACTTGGATCATAAATAAAGAGAATGGGTTGGGAATCTTGGATCAAAAACCAGAGAGAATAGGCGAGGAAATTTGGGTCATAACTAAAGAGAAGGGTTTGCGGATCTGGGTTCATAAAGAGAATGGGTTTGGAATCTTGATCTATGACTTAAAAGAAGTAGTTGGGAATCTTGGATCATAATTAAAGAGAACACGTTTTTGAATCTTGTATCATAACTAAAGAGAATGGGTTGGAAATCTTGAATAATAACTAAAGAGAATGGGTTGTGAATCTTGGATCATAATCAAAGAGAATGTGTTAAGAATCTTGGGTCATAATCAAAGAGAATGTGTTGAGAATCTTGGGTCATAACTAATGAGAATGTGTTGAGAATCTTGGGTCATAACTAAAGAGAATGTGTTGAGAATCTTGGGTCATAACTAAAGAGAATCTGTTGAGAATCTTGGGTCATAACTAAAGAGAATGTGTTGAGCATCTTGGGTCATAACTAAAGAGAATGTGTTGAGAATCTTGGGTCATAACTAAAGAGAATGTGTTGAGAATCTTGGGTCATAACTAAAGAGAATGTGTTGAGCATCTTGGGTCATAACTAAAGAGAATGTGTTGAGAATCTTGGGTCATAACTAAAGAGAATGTGTTGAGAATCTTGGGTCATAACTAAAGAGAATGTGTTGAGCATCTTGGGTCATAATCAAAGCGAATGTGTTGAACAACTTGGGTCATAACTAAAGAGAATGTGTTGAGAATCTTGGGTCATAACTAATGAGAATGTGTTGAGAATCTTGGGTCACAACTAAAGAGAATGTGTTGAGCATCTTGGGTCATAACTAAAGAGAATGTGTTGAGAATCTTGGGTCATAACTAAAGAGAATGTGTTGAGAATCTTGGGTCATAACTAAAGAGAATGTGTTGAGCATCTTGGGTCATAATCAAAGCGAATGTGTTGAACAACTTGGGTCATAACTAAAGAGAATGTGTTGAGAATCTTGGGTCATAACTAAAGAGAATGTGTTGAGAATCTTGGGTCATAATCAAAGAGAATGTGTTGAGCCTCTTGGGTCATAATCAAAGAGAATGTGTTGAGAATCTTGGGTCATAACTAAAGAGAGTGTGTTGAGAATCTTGGGTCATAACTAATGAGAATGTGTTGAGAATCTTGGGTCATACCTAAAGGAAATGTGTTAATAATCTTGGGTCATAACTAAAGAAAATATGTTGAGAATCTTGGGTCATAACTAAAGAGAATGTGTTGAGCATCTTGTGTCATAACTAAAGAGAATCGGTTGAGAATCTTGGGTCATAATCAAAGCGAATGTGTTGAGCAACTTGGGTCATAACTAAAGAGAATGTGTCGAGAATCTTGGGTCATAACTAAAGAGAATCTGTTGAGAATCTTGGGTCATAACTAAAGAGAATGGGATGGGAATCTTGATTCATAACTAAAGAGAATGGGTTGTGAATCTTGGATCAGGAATAAATTGAATGTGTTGAGAATCTTGGGTCATAACTAAAGAGAATCTGTTGAGAATCTTGGGTCATAACTAATGAGAATGTGTTGAGAATCTTGGGTCATAACTAAAGAGAATGGGATGGGAATCTTGAATCATAACTAAAGAGAATGGGTTGTGAATCTTGGATCATGAATAAATTGAATGTGTTGAGAATCTTGGGTCATAACTAAAGAGAATGTCGGCGCCAGGCCAGGAACAACAATTATTAATATTATGTAGGTTAACTTATTGTACAAACTATTATATTATTGCTGTCAATGCACGACACTTAATCTTTCATAATTAAAACTATATTTTATTTCTCCTTGGACTTTGCTAATTACCATCATCCCGTGTGTTCGTGTGCTTGTGTGTCGGTCCTCATCCGAATGTAGGACATATATTCTGGTGTACAATTTAAGAATCCATCTTCTTGTTGGGTTGTCTGTGTATATATCTCTATCTGTTGGGTGATACTTTCCCACGCTTGCACATAGCAGCCGCTGCTGGGCCTATCCCGAGAATCTACATTGCCCCTCTTGTGAACACCATATATAATGTCTTCTTACAGTTGATGGTTAGTCCTTTCTTCCCGCTTGTCTTTGCTATCTTGTCTAGGATTTGTTACTGTTGTTGTTTTCTCTGTGTCATTGGTCTATCTTATGTTGGTAAGACTATGTGTACACCAATAATAAATCCTGCTTAGACTAGTCGTTCTCTTAAAATTGCCTCGCATTAGAGGTTGAATAAATTCGATGAGGAGGCGCTTTGGCTCTTTTTAAATTTCTTCTTGTTAAATTCACTTTCTGTCTGTACGCAGGAAGTTAGTTTCCCGTCGACATTTCGGATTTTAACTTGTAATTGTCTACGAAGCTAACTTCTTCAACGCCATGTTCTTTAATATTTAGATACATTAGTATAACACGAGAGAACAAATGTGTTAACCCACTTCAACAGTAATGTCCTTCCAAACCAGTTGAACGTAGAATTCTTATTACAAATTATTTGTTTTGGCAAGTATCTTTTTTTCATCTTTTTGTTTCGTTTTATCATTGACAGTTAAAACATCTTTTTAATTGCTTGTTTATTTATTATTTACATAATCTGTGGGATTACTGCACTTTGTTTGCTAGTAAACTTTTCTTAACGCCCGATCGGTGGCGTTGTATAAGGCAGTATAATAGGAAACGAGACAAAAATTTCTCTCTTTATTTTTTCTGTCTTCAAATACAGGCTGCTGTAGGGACAAGACGTCAAACGTTTCCCATCTGGGAAACCTCTTAGTCCACAGGCATACGACGTCTCGCCTTGCATAGAGTGTCTTTAAATAAAATGTCCTTAAGAAAAGCCTCATGCGACCACAATATGTCCACAGTAACCTATAACATAAGTATACACACGACACGGTGTAACAGCAAAATTGTCAAAATGGTGTAACAGCATGGTATAATTGCCCATCCTCGAAAATGTTTAATATATATATATATATATATATATATATATATATATATATATATATATATATATATATATATAATAATAATAATAAAAAGAAAGAACAGTAAGATATATAATCCGGTGGGCTTATTAATATTTTTATTTTTACAAAACAGTGCTCAATGTAAATTTACAGAGCATAAATATTAAAAATTAACTGATATAAAATAGGGTTTTTTCGCTACACAGGAATTACCATGTTTAAAAACCGAAGCTAATAACTTCAAATTTAATTATATATATATATATATATATATATATATATATATATATATATATATATATAACTTAACTAGTATACTGAGTTGCTTTTTATACCCTTGAAGGAAGCTCATATCAGTGAATTACATATCTGTTCACTTTTAAAACTAACTCTACATTAAAAAACATGAGAAAAAATTTAACAAAAAGGAAAAGCATATCATATGACTAACAAATGTCAAATATAATCCTCAGTTCACAATCTGTTTCGAATCACACAATGAATCGAGTCAAATTATGTACGAATGTACAAATATGGCACAAGGCGAAAAGGAGGAAAGGGGAAAAGGATGGTCTTCTGTCTCATCATTACACTTAGCTAGCCTCAAACACTGACGTAAACATACAAACAATATTCCTTCACCAAAGCAACACATTCTTACTTACCATTCTTACCTCATCTAACATAATGCCTCAGAAACTCTATGAAGTCCTAACTAGTCCTCATATATAAAATTCATTGTCTGTAAGGAAAAGGGAATAAAATAAAAATTAAAAATCTAAAAACCTGATGTGGGTGCCAAAGTTGGGCCCACAGAAGGAAAACACGGAACACGGATTAGATGTAAGAAAGATATATTAACAACAGGTTACAGAGATAAAAAAGTTAGTGTCCAACATTGGTAGTCGTACGAGACTCTCACTGTCTCTCTCTATCATTCCCTATCACTCTCTATCACTCTCTCTAGAGTGCTATGTCGCCTACTTAATATAGGCCTGCAAGACTATTGTGTACGTAGTTTCCGGTCTCACAATACCCCCCTTCCAAAGAGGTTTTTTTTTTTTTGAAAAGGAGAGAAAAGAATAAAACTGTTAATACTTTTTCCTCTTGGGATTTATTGTTTCTCAGCTGGAAGTAGAGATTTTTATGCGTGAGCCACAGCTTTTCGCGAACCGTCTGGCAGTTTATGTAATATGCAAGCGCCTATGCCGTACGAGTTTGCATCACTTGCGACTATAATGTCGAGACTAGGGTCGAAATGTGTGAGGGAGAGGTCTGAAGTAAGAGTTTTCTTGATCTTCTCGAATGCGTCTTGGCATTCCGGGGTCCATGACCATGGTTTGTCCTTTTTTAAAAGTTGGTTTAGAGGCCCTCTCAAATTTTGCATGTTCTTAATGAACCCTTGGTAAAAGTTAGCTAGGCCGAGGAAACTTTGTAACGCTTGAACGTTATCTGGGGCCGGCATGTTTCTGATCGCGTTGGCTCTTTCTGGATCCGGCCGACGACCGTCTTTATTTATATGTCCTTAGTATTTAATCTCTGGTAAGAAAAAGTCACACTTTGCCTCCTTAACCTTAAATCCGTATTCTTGTATCTTTTTGAATACGTTTATTATATGGTTCCGGTGCTCTGCCGTAGTTTTACTAGTAACTAGTATATCATCCAAATAGGCTGTTGCGTAGTCAAGATCGCCCAGCATGGAGAGGTCGATTTTAGAAAAAAAAATTCCACCATTGAGTTTATTGAAAATTTCTTCAGGGCTTGGGAGAGGACAGTGGTGATCTTGCAAGGCATCGTTTAACCCTGTGGAAAAATCTGCGCATACTCGTATTTGATTGGACTTCTTTTTTACGTAGACCGTAGGTGCTGCCCACTCGCTGAAATCTGTTTTTGACAGAATACCTGCTTGTTCGAGTCTATCTAACTCTTTATTGATTTACTCTAGAGCAGCGAAAGGGACATTCCGTTTCTTTTTGAATACCGGTTGTGCACCGTGCTTCACCTTGAACTTAGCTTTCATTTTAGTACATTTCCCAAGTCCGCCAGAAAAAAAAACCTGGGGAAATTGTTGTTTCAGTTCCTTTTTTAGATTTACCAAATTGGACGTTGTACTTTGTATCTTGCGATAAAATGTACTCATTGGGCAATCCCAAAGATTGAATTTTTCTATCCAATCAGTTCCAAATAAGTTATCTGAAGTTTTTAATACGTAGGCTTTGAGCTTTTTGGTAACTCCATTTAGTGTTACTGCAAGTATTACCTCGCCTAAAATGTTAATCTTTTCGCGAGTTACGGATTTTGCTGTTTTATCCGTTTTTAATAAGGTCGGCTTGTTTAATTTTCGCCAAGTACGCCAGTTAATGGTTGAAATATCAGAACCCGAGTTCTGCTGGAATTTAATGGACTTATTGAAAATATCCACAGTTACATATTTTCTTAAATTCCTATCGACAATATTGTCAGATTGAGCTTGCCTAATTTCAATTTTGGTTTTTTTTCGTTCTGTTGGCGTACCAGTTAAAGTATGCCCACTTTTATTGCAATTTTTGCAATATTTTTTGTTCTTAACTGGACAGAATTTCATCCAATGCCATTTACCACAATGGTAACATGTTCCGGGCGGTTTATTTAACCTATTTGGGTTTTGGTTACTGCGGAATTTAGGACATGAGATTTGCCTTTTGTCTTTTTGAGGGGAATAGGAGGTAGACTTGCTTCTGATTTTATTAATCTGAGCCGCACCTGATTCCTAGATAGTGTTTGAGTCACGCTTTATAGATATTACTCTTTGACAGTCCTCTGCCAGTTTTTGGAGAGTCAATCCTTGTTCGTTCTCAAGCTTGGTCAGTACCCGTCGTCTGACTTCGGCGTCTTCTGCTGATACTAGACTTTGTGCGAAAATTAAGCACTTGAAATCATCGGCAGTCAGTTCGGCTAGTTTAAAATCATTAGATATCTTGTTTACCGATGCTGCAAACGTTAGAAAATCTTGCTGGTTGTATTTGACTGTGTTCAGACATTTCCAACGTTTGTGGAACAAGGTTGTGTCGAACCCGAATAGTTCCGATAGGAGCTTGATAGTCTCCGAAAAATCCAAGTCAGTCGTATTCTTGGGTAGTATGAAGTCTACGAACCTACTATGTTCTGTAGTTCCCAGTTTTCTCAATAGTAGATACTTTTTTTTACTGGGCCATTGTTCACAGTCTACGTTGAAAATATCTTCGTAGCGCCTGTAAAAAGCCTGGAACGTTTTATCTTCCTCTAGTACGTACTCAAAGGTTTCCATTGAATTGTAGATTGTACTCTGGGAGAATATTATATCTTTTTCAGAGTTTGAGCCTTTTAATGCATTTACGAGTAATTCTTTAAGTTGTTTCTGTTGCAGTTCAGCATTCTGAAGGGTAATTTTTTGGGATTCCCTTTGTTGTTTATGTAATTCCAAAAATAGTTGTTGTCTTTCTTCTGATTTTTGTTGCTGATCCAAATTTAGTTTTAACATTTGGGCAACTACTTTTTGAAAATCTTCCATATTTAAAAATGGCAGCGCTTTTTTTATTGCTTTGAAACACGTGTACTAAGAGGAGGTACACAAAAAAATCTTGATAGATTTTTGTTCCTTTTTTTTCTTTTACAGAAAAAAAATATGGGCAGACAATTAGTTAAACTAAACCAATTATATGTATTTAGCTTTTTTCCGTGGTTCCGTTAATTTTAACGTAATTGAATAATTTTTCACCACACTTATGTATTTTTTTTTTTAGAAAGGTACAAAAAAAGAAAACTCACCTCAGTGAATTTGAGGGGAGAATAATTTTATGTCCGAGTTCAACTCAGTTACATAAAAATTTTTCGATAGTTTTTTTTTCGAAAACTTGAGTACACTGGTAGTACTTGCTCTTGTATTGTCAGTTTGTTTTACGAACAACTGTTTTTTGTGTGTGGGGGGGTGTAGAAATCGTTCTCGTATTGGACAGACTTTAATATTCCGTAGATGTCGAATCGCTAGTTTGTCAATGGCGTTTGGTATTGGAATATATGTAGACGCTGGGTGTTTAGCTTTTAATCGCTAATTTATTAATACCAGCTTAATTTCACGTTCAACACTGCTGTGGAAACGCGTGGGGTTTGTGTATTTTTCGAGTACTCTCGCTATTGATATGGTGAGAACGAAATTCTCGAATCTTTTCTGTCGCCACTGTTGTGGGACTGGCAAGGTATTGCGGTTTTCGCCGTGAGTGCGTTTCTAGAATCCTCGTAGCCACTGATGTGGAATTGGTAAGGTATTTAGATTTCGCCGTGAGTGCGTTTCTCGAATCCTCGTCGCCACTGATGTGGGTGCCAAAGTTGGGACCACAGAAGGAAAACACGGAACACGGATTAGATGTAAGAAATATATATTAACAACAGGTTACAGAGATAGTGTAAGCAGAGCTTACTATATGTTAGTGTCCAATACTAGTAGTCGTACTAGACTCTCTGTGTCACTCTCTTTCGCTCTCTAGAGTGGTGTGTCGCCTACTTAATAGAGGCCTGGAAGAGTCTATTGTGTAGGTAGTTTCAGGTCTCACAATAAAACCCCAGTGAGTATTTACAAATGTGTACAAAACTACATACTAAACTAAACAAAATTTTGTTAATAATACCCCCCACAACCCTAACTGTCGCAGTAACATCAGTTAACTGGATGAAATCAATGCGGGACTTTAAAGAAAATATAAAACATCTTTACATCTCAAGCACTCACTCAAACACACATTCATTTAAACACAAAAACAGTTAAAATACAGTGGTGATTTTCATTGAGAAAAAAAAACAAAAAACAAAAAAACAAAAAACGAATGACTTTAGAAATACCAATTTGCAGGCGTCCAGTTTCTGTATTTGCATAATGTAAAAGAATACATTAAATGCTAATGAAGAATTTTAAGCAGACAAATTACATCTTCATTGATCATTGTCGTTGCATTTGATAATTCGGCTCACAAAGTTTATGTGATTGTTCAGCGCTTATGAATTAAAAATTTGCTTAAATGCTTGCATTAATTAATGAAGAAAAAACAACGTCAATGCGCCTGAAATTGTCTTTTATATAAATTAATCATTAACACATTTTGCGAGACATCGACCTTTATTAAATGGCTAAAACGAAGCGAAATCTCAAATGAATTTTTATAACTGTACACGATTTATTATATGTTTATTTAGTTTTTTAATCTTTCCGTCGTTTTTTTTTTTATCACATTTTAATCGATCTCGTCGTTATCGAAAAGAATGTCTTTTTAGATAAAAAGAGTACATCAAAGCTGTCCAAAACTGAATACAAGGCTCTCATTATATGATTGGCTGATTGTCATCTATACTATTACAACATAGAATGTCTACTGACTTGCAGGAAAAATTAACGAGACTCGAATTCGTATCAATTACTTGTTATTCAGAGAAGATGCCTTTCTGATTTTGTCGAATAAAACTTTTATGGTGAGACAGAATTCTCGAACATAATTTTGCTATAATTGTCATTTTTCTTTCACGCATTTAGTTTGTACTGTTAGTAGAGAGTATAATATTGTTTTTGAGATGTTAAAATGTCCAATTACACCTCATTGTCTGCCAGAGGAGTTCTCATAATGACGGTTCGTGACATTGTATAAAACTGTATGAAAGGAAAAAGCACGAAACCGCTCTCCCTTCTTTCGCACTTTAACTACAAATTACTGCAATGACAAGACTTTATCTAACGAACAACGTGCCATATACTATCACCAAACTATCTTCTACTCAAAAAAAATGCGACTACAATAATATGCCCACCTATAACATAACCTATAAAAATATCTCACTCAAGCACAAGAAAATCTCTTTCCACAACAACCGAGACTGCCGCTACAGCTAATAATTCAATAACAAAATGGGTTCCTAATACTGTTACAATACAATTGTAATACTGTTATTATTAACAAGAGAAGAACACAAAATTTTCTCTCTCTGTTTAAATAGAGGATGCTGTAATGACAAGACGTGTCTCATTTCCCGTTTGATGAATTTCTTGCCTCCCATACAACGTACATCATATCCTTAAAAAGATCGCGACCGTAATAATATCTTCACAGCAACCTATCACAGAAATATATATATATCACAAGAAAACATCCCTCTACAACAAACGAGAAAATGCTGCTACAAATGGATGCTTCCAGTAAAAAAAAAATAGATAGCTGATGCCATTACAACGTAGACACCTTATTGCAAATTATTTATTTTGGCAAGTATCTTTTTTTATCTATTTCTTGCGTTTTACAATTGAGACAACTATTTAATTACTTGTTCCTTTATTATTCACATAATCTGTGGGATTGCCCCACTTTGTTTGCCTTGGAAATTTACTTAACGCCTGCTGTAAGACATGAATTGCATTACAGATATTCTACTACTGTTTTAATAGCTTATCGCTTGCTGTTGTGGAAAGAGGACAGCGCCTCAATCCACATTTTATGCTAACCGATGCAGTGACTGGTGTAGTTAAAATAACTACAGAATGGGAGATAAATAGAAATAGGCTGAATTATGCACAGATAGATACGAAGAGAATGAGACGGTAAGATAGATAGATGTGAGCGCAGACAGACATAGAGATGTGAATAGACTATGATATATATATATATATATATATATATATATATATATATATATATATATATATATATATATATATATATACCACGAACCAGGCTAATAGCTTGGTAGTTCACTACCATGATATTCGCTATCTATCATAGTCTGTTCACATCTATCTACACCCCGATCCTGGCTAATAGCTTGGTCGGAAATGTAGGATTTCTCGGTTCCCTGTGAATTGGTTTTGATAAAACTTTCTCCAGCGGGTTTACACAATATGGCAACACCATAGTTATGTTTTCAATATTCTATGTAACGTCATTTATTTTTTTCATATTCGACAGTTTTGGGGTGAACCATATTAATAGCTTTTGAATAAAAATAGACATTATTTGGAAAAATGAAGGATGATGCCACATATTAAACATACCTTATGCATATATTTAACAGAAAACCATATTAATATTACATGATTTATTGACATAATGAATTAATTTTCCATATGAGAACCATTTCGAGGGATAACTCCTTATTAGTCATGAAATCTGTCAATATTTTTATCGTAGCAGGTTTGCCTGCCTCCGCTGCAACTTTTGTTTGCCATAAGATGTATTTCGACGTAAATGGCGGCCATCGGCAAAAACATGTTTAATGATGGACGAAAGATTTTCGTTAGGCTTGATATTCGGAGAGGCAGGCGGACACAACACCAACCTTTCACCATGTAAGCCTAGGAATGCTTGGGTGGCCCTGGTAGATTGGGAGAGAGCGTTGTCATACATGCACACTAGAGTCCTTAGAAGTGACAGAGGTATGTAATCTAGCCATGGATTCAAGACCTTCTTTATGAGATCGCAGTAGGCGGCTGCAATCACTTTAAAGGTCTTCTGTTACTTTAAGTAACCTGATTGTAACAATTGCCGGCAAGAAGCACCTGCTTTTTTCCAGTGGTCACCCATCTAATGAGTACTGAATTTGCTTGACTTTGGTGATTGGATGAGAACCGGTGTTTCAACGTGACATGGCCGTAAGCAAAGGATCGATTGATGGCTACAAAATAACTAGAGCAATAAAGTAGTGGAAAATCACTCTTTGGGAATGCTGAAATATTGTTGGTGTGCAAAAACAACCGGACCGACCATAGAAACTGACTCAGAAGCTAGTCGGCGGTAAAGTTAGTCGGGTACCGTATATCGTCAATGTTTTTATGTCAGTAAGAAAACTTACACTGACCATACTGATAAACGTAAACACATGTTGTTAGTTTGGTTTGGTTTGGTTTGGTTTGGTTTGGTTTGTTTTACGGCATATCAACCTCAATGGGTCATTTAATGCCGACAACTTCTTTTTTTCCTTGTAATATTTTTGTTTTGTCAAAAATCTATTTCTGTTAATATTTCTTTCCTCAAAAATATATAGCTGGTAATATTTTTTCAAAAACGTATAGCTGGTAATAGTTTTTTTTTCAAACACTTATTGCTGGTAATAGTTTTTTTTCTTCAAAAATTTATTTCTGATAATAATTTTTTACAAAGTATTTCTGGTATTAAAACCTATTTTTACACTTTTATAATGCTTTTTACCTCAGTTTCGCGGTTAACTATTTGCCTATAGCTGGGACCCTAACAGGTGCTACCAACCCTAGTCAGGGTGGACCTGGGAACACCAGCAATTAAGAGGAGTTTCCACGCTCCTCAAAACTTCCTGATCAGAGGCCTTGCTGCTGGACGTAGTTTATCGTCATATCCAGGACGACATGTTGTTAGAAAAAAAAAAGTACTGGATTGCTATGCACTATCCATCCTCTTATATGGCAGGGAATGTTGGACAATCTCCCCACGGATGAGGAGTAAACAATAGGCAGCAGGAACATGGTTTTACAGAAGAATAATGAAAATTTCATGGACGGGGCGAATAAGCAACATGATAGTCTTAAAGAAAAGGCAAAACAAAAAAAAATCACTTAAAAAGCTGAAATTCCTTGGACAGAAAATGAAGAAGGAGGGTTTTGAATATTTAACCTTCACGAGGTATAGCGATGGCAAGAGAGATAGGGAAAGACAGCGAGCAGCTTGTTTCTTTGGACGAGAGAGTTGTGGGGGGCCATTATCGCCTATGTCCTGAAGAGACGCAGCACATAGAATACGAACAACAAAAAGAACCACTGGAAAATTACGTAGGAAAACCACTACTGAACTAGAAACACTTAGAGACCTGTTGAAAATGTGCGCAGAAGAATAAGGACAAAACATGCACATGGATCAGTGCTTCCCTTCTAGGCTCTGTTATGTTGAAAGTCGGTACTGATCATTTTTATTTGATTCGGGAGACGCTGGACATACTCGGGTAGGGGGCATTTATCCATTCTTTTTCAAATTTTCAAAAATTAACTAATATCAGCTGCAAACATTTCCGAGAAGTATCTAAAGCTGGGTGAAGCCATCAAACTTCCTTGCTTTTCCAACTTCCTATATGCCTGAAGGTGGTTTCAACGCAGTTACACAGCTTCTTAACAAAAAAATCGTCTGCAAATTGCGAAATGAGAAGCTCTACGATTACTTCTAAGCAATATGGAACCTAAAGAGCCTATAATCACTAAAGTCAACCACTGCATTGAAAACATTGATAAGCTACCAAATAAAATATTTATTTTAGCATTTTAATCATTGGCATTTATAATAGAAATGAGAACAATATTACATATTATTTTTGCATTAATACCTAAGTGTTATCTTGCTATGAAAGATGAATTCAGTAGAATATTCTGCCGTCAACAATTACGTGAAAGAAAGCGAGTCAAAGTAGCTTGCATCTGGTGCAAAGGAAAATAAGCTCCTCAACTCAATACACGACACAGAGCAGCGGCATTTTATTCCTTGAAAAAGGCATGAATCTTCCCTCTTCGCATTGGATTATTCCAAATGTATATTCTGTAACGGTGACTTTTGTACAACTTAACGTAGTTCGGCCAATAACAAGTGTCGTGCTAATTGGTTGGACTGGAGGAGGACATTTGATTGGCTAACGGAGGGCAAAGCGAATAACGCTAATTGGTCAGTCGGCCGTGGTGTTGGTATGATAAGAGGGGCTGAAGCAGTGAGAAGGTGACGATTTTTATGTTGGTGACGTGTGCGGGAACTCAAGAACGGAGGATTGAAAAAAAAAGAAGTGTTTAGTGTTGTGCGATCAACGTTAGAGGAACACACGCTCATTTACGTTAAATATTCGAAGCTTAATTTGACAGTGGGGCGTTGACAAAAATGTTTGTGCTCAAACAGAAGGAGTTGGAGTTGGAGAAACATCCAGGAGTTGGAGAAACATCCAGGAGTTGTAGAAACAAAACATTTTTTCACTATTTTTCAATATACCCTCCCTTGACATAAAAACGTTTATTTCAACGATGCTTAAGCATTGCAATCTCATCGCAATAAAATGTTCAGCTAAGGCTCTTCTCTCTTTTTTGATCGATCCTCGTATGTAATGCGTTACAATAAAAGTCCGTGACGTTTTTTGAAGTAAATTTCAAAGATAATATTTAGATATTTGTACATAGATTTATTCAGTCGCATTTAGTTCCATTAACTTTCGCCATCTTTGAGGCAGTTTCATAATTTTATCCTATCAGAACATGGCATCTCTCTCGGTGTTGAACTGGTTTAAATGGTTTTCACAAACTTCGCAACAACAAACCAAAAAGATGATTTCACATTAAGATAATTTTGTATGGATCTGAATAAGCGATAGTCCGTATACAGCTGTGCGAATTTCATCCGGGTCTGCAAAGAGAAGTGACATCAGGCATTGTCCTGATGGAAAACGAAACACTTCCGGCTAAGCATTTCCGTTGTTGTATTAAATCGATCCAGATTTCAACAGCACTTGTCTGAATTTAACATGATTTGGCAGAAGGAACATTTTATACACAATACCTCTTCCAAACTCACCAAATACGCAGCATCAACTTTTCCTGTCAACATTGTTGTAAACAATCCATTTTTCATCGCCTGACATCATTCTGTTTGTGCAGAGGATCGGAGATTGAAATGAAGGTCATTCAATTTTTCCGTTTCATACTGAAGCACCAAAACGTCGTAATGAGTCACGTACCAAAGTATTTTCAATCACCTAAAATGCTCATATGATATATGCAGACTATTTCTACGATGTCTCGTGTCGTGCAGTGTCTAAGTATTAAATTTGAGCATAATCAATAATTGAAGTCCTGCCGGAACGTTCCATAACGTTCACGATAAGAATATTCACTTCTGAAAAACTTACTAAGAGTACTCTCAGCTAGAGGACTATATCAGTCAACGGCACATATATTTTTTCTGTTTCTTTTTAGAAAATAAATGAGTAAACAAATGATCAAAATATTGAAAATTCACAATCTATACACAAATCATACAGAAAGACCCGTTGAAATATCATCTTTACGAATATATATATATATATATATATATATATATATATATATATATATATATATATATTGATTATAAGATAAGCTGGGAGATTGTAAGATTATTTGGTTGAGCCTTCATAGTGGATTAGCCCTTCATAGTGGACTAAAAGATAACAAGTTTGGCCTTTGGCAAGGATTATAAGATTATCTGGTTGGTGTCTCAACATGGATTATAAGATGCTATGAATGACTCCTCCCTACGGGCTCGTAGTTAACGAGCTAATCCAGCAGACTACCACTGATATGTGTCCTCGGGTACCCAGACTTGTGACCGATTGCAAGACTAAACTAAGCAGAATGAATAACTACAAAGCCGTTTCGCCGTAGAGTAAGCTTTAGTAAGATAGTCTAGCCAAGGATTAATACTGTAAAGGGTTTCTTCCTCATTTAATAACCCACCCCTTTTCGCTCATATCAGGAGAGGGGGGTGTAGATACTATTTAAGATTCATTGTTTCCAGTATTTCCCCCAATGTTGTCAGCAGGTATATGAAGCGTTTGTTTGTTATTAAAATTCTTTTACTTCTTCCAATCGTTAGTTTGAGGAGCATAAAGCGCACCATTGCACTCCACTGCTTTGTCATCTCTAACCCTGACTGTGCATTCCGCCAATGCTCTCCCTATTCAGTCACTGATGTCATCGGTTCAGGGTCGCTACTGTCTTCGCCCAAGCTCTCTTGCCATCAATACGTACCTCCATGTTTCAGGTCTTCTCAGCCCTGATCACATAGCGAAAGTATTAGAGTTTTCTCCCTGTTCCACGGACAGACTCATTTTTTTTTTTTCATGCGGTCCGGCAAGGAAGCGAAAACTTCCTTGCCGGACCGCCTTCGCCGTGATACCTCACCCTACTACGTATGAGGATCACGCCACTCAGTTCCTAGGAATCGACAGCCTGGCAACCTACACATATGATTTGATTATAATAGCCGACGGGTTTCAGCTGACTTTCCCCGCCTCGACACGACTGAAGCAACTGGGTGTGAGGGTACAGAGTCTGAGATCTTGGAAACACTGACGCTGGTTGGTCGGGACAAACCCCTGGAACTAGATGGTCTCCTGTACGAGCTGCACTCGAGGCAGTCGTCTGTATTTGTCCCTTTGCTGGAGCTGATCTACAGTAATTAGATGAACGCTTCACAAGGGCTATAATCAAGTTACTACGCAATTTACTACGCTAGTCTGATTAACTCCGAGCAGACTTGTGCTGTAAAGGGCAGGTCTGTTCACGACAAAACTTTATTTGGTACGCTTGATTATCAAGCAAGTCGACAGTGAAGCCGAGCTGATCAGTTTAAATCAGTCCAAGGATTCCGTTAATGTTGACCATCGGTTTTTGGAGGATGTTCTTGCGGCAGCCGGTTTCGAGCCGTACACCGCACCTGAATCCGACTTTTCTTTGCCTCCCCCGTTGTGCTGGTAGAAATGAATGGAATAAGATCAGAGTCTTTCGTGTTATTTCGCTCCATTCGTCAAGGTTGTCTTCTTTCGCTTTTGCTTCACGTTCTTACGTTGGAGTCTTTCTTTCGCAAGTTAAAGGCGAATCCGGTCCTGCGCGGAATTTCCTTACCTGGCGCTACCACCTCGACAATGTATTCTGCTTATGCCGACGACGTTTTGGTCCTTGTGTCGCGCAAAGCCGAGATCGACGAAGTTTGCAAAGAGATCAGGTTGTAAGAGACAGTGACAGAGGCCAACATTAACCGCGGTAAGTTTGTTGGCTTGCGGTTTACCGTATGGAAGGAAGTTTCTCATCCCGGATTTTTTTTTCAGGACGACCAGGCCGGTCAAGTTACTCGGCGTCTAGTTACCCGATCTCCTCTTGAAAAGGAATTTGTCGGAGCTGCGGGAAATGGTTTAGAAGATGAAGGCGGAATTATGTGCATTGCGCATCTACCCGATTCTCCTTTATCAACTGTCCGTACTTTCAGTCCCGTGTGCCATAATAATGCAATTGGTTAGTGTATATCGGGGGATCTATTACCTCCGCCATATTCCTAGTGTTGAGATTCGTCAATATACGATTCGCATCGCTTTCTTAGACCGAATGCGTTCGCAACGGGATACGAACAGCGAATTCTGGAAGGAAGACGCCCGTAAGAACTTCCCATCCCTGAGAAGTGTGCACGCATGCGAAGAGGATGCCCCCCCTCCCCGTTTACTTCGATGCAACTGTTATTATCATAAATGTTGGATTGTCTTGAAATTCTTCTTACGGGTGACGGGTGGCCTCTCCGACGTCCAGGCGTTGTCCTATAAGGTATTATATCACGTGCTAGTTGGGGGTCCGTTCAAGATGATCTGATAGGCGAGCTCGGTCTAACAAAGCAGAAGACTCGCTCAATATGGCTTGGACGCCTAAGTTGAAATGCCGCACTAACGATGAGGCATAAATCACCTGCTGGTGTTGCGAAGGCCCATCTGGGTCAGTAAGAGACTTTGTTCGGTGGAGCTGGAAAATTGTCCAGACTGCGTTCGCTGCGGAGAGGTGATGAAGACCCTGGAGCACACCTTCTTCCACTGCAGAATTGTGCAATTTTATAGAAGAAATCATGGTTCGCATGCTGCGCGGAAAGATTTTTGCCCTCGAGGCCAGCTCTCTCTGAAGCAATGCGGTGCCGTCGTTGCCTAAGGCTGCACCTTATGTGTTCCCATGCTTGCTAGGTGTTATGCGTGTCGTGATATGGACGACGCGACAGAAGGAATTCTGTGGAGACAAGAAGTTTACCTCTTTCCGACTAATCTTGTTCTTTAAGGATCAACTTAAAGTAAAGATCAGGATGGAAAGGCGACGACTTCTTGCATCAGAATTTAGCAAAAAGGTGGGAGAGTCTTGAGCGTCTCTATTGAGTGAAAGAAGTTGGCTTGGAGTGGCATTTAGATGCCGGTTAGGCATTAGGATATTGTTCTTTCTGCATTGAACTTTGACAACCCCACCTGAAATAGTGTAGTTTAGGTTTGTTTTTCTCCTATGTCTTGCTTCGACAGAGTTAACTTAGCTAGGGGGATGTATTCTCATTGACCTCTTTTATTTTCGTCCCCTCTTTCTTTAGTTTAATACCCACTACATTCCCCAGTTAGGTGACAGAAGTAGAATTAGAATTTCCTCTCTGTATTTCGTATATGTTGTGTCTGGAGGAGTGTATGTTTGCGTGAGTGTTTGTTCGATTGATTATTTTTCAATAATTTTAGCCCTGCTTAATTTCGTCCGGTTAGCTGATGTTTCTGCCACAAAGTAGTATTGTGCCGAGAGGAGGGGTATTATAAACATGATTTTGTTCAGTTTTGTTACAGTTTTTTTGTGTGTATATATACGTAACTAGTGAGTTAGTCCAAATGCCTGGACTCACTTTATAGTCCACCAATAGAAGGTTAACCAATCAGAATACGTAGAACATTCAATTCGTCGTGTATAAAGGCGGCCATTTTTGTTTACCCTACCCGAATGACCAGGGCCAACTTGACCAGGCGAAGATGACAGAAGGAAGTACTACGCTCTGCTACTTTGCTGCGATATCCACTGCTAACCTGAACTACGCTTTCCTACTGTTTCCGAAATATTCACTGCTAATCTCTGGATTCTATACTCGAAGACGAAGTTTCTTGTATATAGATATCGTAAATTGTGAATACACTTTGGCGTCTACATTTTTAATTGTTTATTTATTCCCCAACCTCCACAGACAAATTGAACATATGGGGATTAGATAAGACTTCATAGAGACACTGAGGTATTATGGCGCCTATTGTAAGAATGGTAATTACAAATGTATTGTTTTGGTGTAAGGATTACTGTGGTATGTTTGGGCCAGTAATTGTGACTACCTAAGTTTAATTATAAGATAGATGAAGACCAGCCTTCCCTATCTTCCTTTTGGCCTTGTACCACATTTTTGTATATATATATAGCATTAATATTTATACTTGCTATATATATATATATATATATGAGAAGCCACATATACTTTCTTAATATGTATATATACAAAAAACAACTAAAAAGTTAAAAATTAAAAATATATATATATATATAGCAAAAATAAATATTAATACTCTCGGCGTGAACACACAGAAAATGTTTACCATGGGGACGACTTTTGTTAGCATGCAACGGTCGACCGTTGTGTACTTTGAGATGGTGACAGCGATTGGGGTATGGAGTCACCCCAAAGTTAGGACGGACTGTGAACCACAAATTTTGTTTGAAAAAAAATTGTTTGTCGGAAACTAAAAGGCAAATTCTTTAATAATCCTTTCAGTGGACTTGTAGATAACTTGGTGGCGCTCATCTCCTCTCCAATACCATCATGCAAGGCACCGTTGAAGCTGGACATAGGAGAGGTCACCAACGCAAAAAAAAAAAAAAAAAAAAAAACTGTTTGGACATTGTCAGACAATGAACAAGCATGACTACACCAGAATTGCTGATGGCTGCCGTTGATAGACCGTCGTGGAAGAGATTCAATGTTGCTTCTGCATTCGGATCCGTCCTACCATTACAAAAGTCATGTGGTTGTTACTGCTGCTGCTGCTGCTGCTGCTGATGATGATGAAAATGCAAATAAATCTATCGTTGTCTTACATCTCTCATGTTATTAACCCTTTGAGACCTGACCACCGCTTTACCGGTGGTAGAGAAAAATGACGTAATGCCCAGTCACCGGTTCAACAGTGGTAGGGAAAAATGACAGTGCCCAGCCACCGGTTGAACGGTGGGTAAACACTTAGAACTATTTTTTATATTAACCGTGAAACATTACATACAAATTATTTGCGAATTTTAACTCAGGGGCTCAGGCAAAAGGGTTAAAATTATTCAGGAACCCAGAATTCAAAGGGTTAAGAATTGATACAAACCATTTTAAGCATTCCTTTCAAAATGCCTGCTGTTTTCGTTGGATCGCATAAAATTGTGGCCTAGTGTCAAACTAGAATAAACTGAATCTTCTCCTTTTTCGATGTCCCGTCTCTCCTCAGGATCTGAGTGGCTATGTCCTTCCATAACTTCCTATACTTTGTAGCTGCTAGCAATATTAGTATATTTACTGTCTCTCTAACGTCTTTTTCTGCCACAAGCCAGATAGCTAAGTTACTCGTTACTTTCCTCGGTCTGTCCTGCTTTCAGTATATTCTGTGAAACCTTTTTCAAACCCTTTCCTTATTACGCGTTCTAAAAATTTCGACTATCCTTTTGTTGTGGGGCTCTCCCCTTTTTACATAAGATGGACTCGTTCAAAGTATATTTATACTGACAGAGAGAATACCTGCGGTTGAGATACGTTGAGATACGTGGATATACGTTGAGATACATTGAGACAGGTTACGAAATACGGAGACAGACACAGGGTGTTCTCGGTGAGTTATACAAGAGTCCAGAGAGAGAGAGAGAGAGAGAGAGAGAGAGAGAGATTACGGCTTTACTTACAGAGACCTGTACATATACTTTCTACTAACCCACATTCCTGGACTACTAACCTTCACTTCAAGTCTGTATTCTTACGTTTAATACACTTATTTTTCTATCTCAATTACTGGCGTTGTTTATTTATTTGTGCAGGATTCCATTCACGAAATCCACAACACCTTTGCTTTTTGATTCTGAGTAAAATGCGTCTGGTGTGGTGATAGCTATCGTAACTGTAATTTTAAAGGTAACAGTATCCATACAAGAAGACTTCGGCATTCATTGAATGTCTCACGGGCGGATAAATATTAAATCTATTTATTAAAACAGTTTTTCAGGAAATTAAATTTCCCAAGTCCAGTAAATATTGTTTAGAAGAGCTGTGATCAAATACCGGACTAGTCTTTCAGTCACTTTCGTACAGATAATTTGAGAAAGGTTTAAATCCGTTTCTTGCACAGTTTGGCCAGGTATTAAATAATGAGTTAGACTAGGTTCTCTTGGGCGTCCTGGGTAAGACGATAAACTACGTCCGCGTCCTGGGTAAAACTATAAACTACATCAGCGTCCTGGGTAAGACGATAAACTACGTCCGCGTCCTGGGTAAAACTATAAACGACATCCGCGTCCTGAGTAAGACGTTAAACTACGTCCGCGTCCTGGGTAAAACTATAAACTACATCCGCGTCCTTGGTAAGACGATAAACTACATCCGCGTCCTTGTAATTCTATAAACTACTTCCGCATCCTAGGTAAGACGATAAACTACGTCCGCGTCCTGGGTAAAACTATAAACTACATCCGCGTCCTGGGTAAGACGATAAACTACGTCCGCGCCCTGGGTAAAACTAAAACTACATCCGCGTCCTTGGTAAGACGATAAACTACGTCCGCGTCCTTGTAAGTCTATAAACTACATCCGCATCCTGGGTAAGACGATAAACTACATCGAACAATGCCACTGATCAGGAGGTTTTGAGGACTCCAAACTGGGGTCAAAATATTATGAAAGTGTAAAAAGAGGTTTTAATACTATCAATAATATTTTGAGGAAAAATTGTTACCAACAATATATTTTTGAAGAAAATAAATATTACCAGCAATACATTTTTGGAGAATAAAAATATTACCAACAATACAGTTAAAAAAAAAATTATCCACAAAACATTTTTGAAGAAAAAATATTACCATCAATGAAAATTTTGTCGGCATTAAATAACCCATTGAGACAATTTAAACAAACCAAACTCCGTCCTGAGTATGATGATAATCTACGTCCGCGTCCTGGGTAAGAAGATAAACTACATCCAACAGCAAGGCGTCTGATCAGGAGGTTTTGAGGTGCGTGGAGCCACCTCTTAATTGCTGGTGTTTTCCGGTTTTTCCTGCCCCGGGGTGGTAGCACCTGTTAGGGTCCCAGCCATAGGTAAATAGTTAACCCCCCAAACATGGGGTCAAAACACTATGAAAGTGTAAAAATAGGTTTTAATACGAGAAATACTTTGTAAAAAATTATTACCAGCAATAAATGTTTGAAGAAAAAATATTACCAGTAATACATTAATACCAGCAATACATTTTTGAAAAAAAACAAAACAAAACATTACCAGCAATACATTTAAAAAAATATTACCAATCTTGTCGGCATTAAATAACCCATTGGGGTTGGTATGCCGTAAAACAAAAGAAACCAAACCAGCAAACCAAGCCAAACCAATCTGCTCTCTTGAGTGGCAATCAGTCGAGAGGAAGAAAAAAATCTGAATTCGCAACCAACTTCAAGAGATCGGCTGCAGAATTATGTGGGGTCATACAGTCGGAATGGCTTGGGCACCTC
The DNA here is from genome assembly GCA_963932145.1 of Acanthosepion lycidas. Lineage (NCBI taxonomy): Eukaryota > Metazoa > Mollusca > Cephalopoda > Sepiida > Sepiidae > Acanthosepion > Acanthosepion lycidas. Next base: position 21,927,387 of record OZ010583.1, on the reverse strand, counting down.
GGCGTGGTGTAATGGTTCGCAAGCTTGTCTCGCTAAAACCGTTACGACTGAATAGAGAGTTCTATCCTCACCGGGTGCCCAATACCTCAGGCCTTGTACCATATCTAAGCAGCGCTTAGAAAATCACTACAGCCGGAATGGCTTACGGTTATGACATGAAGATTGTATTTTGCCACTGGGACAATTTTAGCGAAGCTCACAAAAGCAGAAAACAAAGGGCATTCCAAATAATTTGTATCTAGCAGTCTTAATAACATTACAGCAGGGAAAATAATTCTATTTTCATTTTATTTGTTGAGAAATACTTTTTTTTTTAACACATTGTTTCCACAAGTTATCCAACCGCAGTTCGAGTTCAAATGATTTCTACCCACAGGCAACACTCAGCAGCTCAATAATCGTCCCATTTCCAGGCTGGCACATAACTTCAAATGTGGAGCAAGTAGTAAGAAATGAATTCACTACCCTGCAAAAATGATATACTAGAATTTTTCCTTAAAATTCTCCTTATAGACGCACTCATTTTACTACTAGATTTCAGCTAGTACAAGGCTCTAGAGCCACTCAAGTAAGAGCGATACAATCTAAATGGTAAAGATAAATATTGTGTGCGTCCTGGGTAAGACGAACTATATCCTTCAACACGGACTCTGGTTAGGACGTTTTGAGGAGCGTGGAACCACTTCTTAATTGCTGGTGTCCCCCGATCCACACTGACACAGGGTGGTAGCACCTGTCAGCGTCACAGCTATGGGCAAATAGTTAGCTCCGAAACTGCCGTCAAAATACTATGAAAGTACAAAAATAGGTTTTATTACCAGTAATACATTTTTGAAGAAAAAATCTTACCAGGAATACATTTTTGAAAAAAACAAATTACCAGCAATAAAAATCATGTTGGCATTAAATAACCCATCGAGGTTGATATGCCGTAAAACAAATCAAACCAAACCAATATATACTGAGATAGATAGATAGATAGATAAATAGATAGATAGATAAAAAAAATATTAGCAGCAATAAAAATCTTGTCGGCTTTGAATAGCCCAATGAGGTTGATATGCCGTAAAGCAAACCAAATGTTTTATTGAATCGAAGCTAATACTAAATTTAACCGAACACAAGGCACTAGAGTCATTCAAGGTAGAGCGTTACAGTCAAAATAGTAATGCTGAATATTGTACTGAAGGGAAGGGAAGCTTGTAGGAAGTGAAGATTTCGAGGTCAAAGAGGATAGCATACGATTGACCTTTGATTGAAGAGCTTAGGTAAATATGTTCGAAAAAGTGGTATTTTGGGATGGGGGGGCTGTATGATTAAAACTTTCTCCTTAAATTTGGAATATAAAAAAAATGAGAGAGTTTCGATTCCATAAAAGTAACAACTCATGTCCTAAGCTTGTGGAACTAAAGTTTGGTACTTATCTGAGCATTTTTCATGAAAATACCGAATGTGAGTGAAAGTCTTGCAAGGATTTGTCTATGGGAAATGTGACAAAGTTGAATATAATTTATATCATCCAGAAAATCATACAAAAGATTTTGACTTCTACCAAGCCTGTAAAGTGAAGATTGTCCAGCACCAGTCCTGACTAAGGAACTGATTCTAGAAGAGAGACATTCCCGACCACTAGATTTAATGACTTCACGCCTATTAATTGCCCCTGAAAAAGAACCCATTTTTAATACTAATTTTAACCTAACACAAGGCATTAAAGTCATTCAAGGTAGAGCGTTACAGTCAAAATGGTGATGCTGAACATTGGGTTGAAGGGAAGATATTGAGGACAAAGAGGATAACTTACGATTGATCTTTGGTTTTTCTGGAAGTACGCTGGCTGAAAACAATATTTATATTACATATCATCGTAATAAACACCTCTTCTACTTTTTTCATCTTTTTAAGCCCTTATCTCATTCAGCATCTCTCTACGCTGAGTGGCTCTTGGGTAAATAATATTTTAAAAAAAAATGTGTGTGGCCCTCAATAATGGCCGAGCAAAATCTTTATGTGACAAGCTTACTAAGCTCTGAACTACACCTAAGCTTATTCAAACAAATCATGAGTGTAAAGGCCGCTCGCTAATATCGAACTCACTGATTCGTCATCTGAACTAACAGGCGGCAGAGAAGACATCCTTCAAAGCTGGAGAAGAATCAAAATGCTTGGAATCAGAAGTGGCACTCCATCTGCTGCCCTAAATACAAATGGATCAAGTGATGTCGACCTGAAAGAGCAGATTTGCGATGACTGATGGGGATTTGGCACATGTGCCTTTGCAAATATCGATTGGGGCAGAACACGAAGCAACCTAAAGCATTTTAAAATTCTCCCCTGTCAAGACACGATGCGCAAAGGAAGGTTTACCGCACGTAGATATTTAAAAATGTCTATGTCATGGAATTCAGAGAACCCATTAATGCTTGTTTTTTGACATACAAGAATTTTCTTTGTTTTTCTTCGAATAGATATTGCTTTATATTTTAAACGATATCTATTTATCTATCTATCTATCTATCTATCTATCTATCTATCTATCTATCTCTCTCGGTATATATCTAGGTATTGATCTCTGCCTATTCCTATCTATCTATCTATCTATCTATCTATCTATCTATCCTTGTTTATATCTATGTTTATTCATATCAATCTAATTGTGTATCAACCTTTGGTCATATGTACGTGGATTTTTTAAAGAAAGTAACGGACTTTTATTAAACCGGCATTTTTATCACTTTAAACATTATTTTTAGTGAATAATCGTATTTGAATAAAATCCCAGTTTATTTAATATACTGTTTATTAAATAAACATTTCTCAAACATATAGGCCTATATACTGTTTATTATAAACAGTATATAGGCCTCAATGTTCGAGGAATGTTATAAAAGAAAAAAATACTCTCTCTGGCAAGATACGAACCTGTGTTGCTGTGAGCAGAAGGAGTTGATAATCTGTCGGATTAATGAATATCCATTATTATCTTCAGAAAACAGGCTTTGTTTACATTTGAATAAAAAACTGAGGGACGCAGGTTTAAATCTTTAACAAGATTTCTCGAACATTCAGGACGTTAGACGAAAATAAATAAATTTACTATTCAATAAATAAACGTAGCATCAAATACATGCATCCACTAAAAATAACGTTTAAACTGTTAAAAAGTATATAATTGTGTATGTGAAATATTATTTTCGGATATAGTACAGATAATAAATCCGTTGGTATATAATCCAAAAGGATCCTAATAATATAAAATATTAAAAATGATCCACAAAAAAAGCTCAATGAATTTATTATAAAAAGAGCATATATATATATTGTTACATAACAGGGAAATCAAAATTGCCTCATGAGAATAGACTATTTCAACCAACGTCCATACACTAAGCTTTGATCAACTCTCTCTCTCTCTCTCTCTCTCTCTCTCTCTCTCTCTCTCTATATATATATATATATATATATATATATATATATATATATAAGTTATGAAGAACTTGGTAATCCGTATGTGTAATCCCAAGGTGGATGATTTAATTATATATATATATATATATATATATATATATATATATATATATATATAAAGAAATAATCGTACATAGAATCAATCAACAATATTAGTGCGATTAATGGCGAAATCACTTCGCTAGTAGAACATATATATATATATATATATATATATATATATATATATATATATATATATAAGCAAATATATGATACAGATCCGACAGTATGAAGAAAAATATACGGAAAAAACAAACAAAAATCCTTATATGCAATTATGCTGTTTTAATGTTAATATAATGTCAACGTCGGACGTTTCGGTCTAATAAACCATCTTCAGGACATATTCATAAAATATAATTAACATTATCAATTCAACATGACAAAGACGATGGACATAAGAACAAGACTGGTATTTATTCGTACAAAAAGTACAAATTGTGGCACGAGGCCAGTAAAGGGGAGGGGTAGAGGCTGGTCAACACTAACTATCATAAAAATTTTAATGATGATATATATATACAATTCTAATAATGATAAAATGAGAGGGGAGGGAAATGAACCCAATAATAGACTTAAAATAAACACAAATACAAACTAAACATAATTGATGTTAGTAGGGACCGTCCAACCCATAAAACAGAGAGGCCGCTGTATTCTGCCCAGGGGACAAAATCAAGAGACGCTCTCGCTAAGGGAGTGGGAAAAAGTATAAAATATTAGGCTGGAATGGGAAAATATAAAACTGACCCAGTCGAGATGAAAAGGGGAGGGGGGTCAAAACAAACTGGGGAGGATGGGAATCTCGACTTGGATCATAACTAAAGAACGGCCGGGATTCAGGCCAGGAACAACACTTACTCACATTAACTAGGTACACTGAAGCTTGTCTAACCTAACCAAGGGGAGGGTTCCACAGGAAGCCACCCCGATGTGCAATAGGTTGACCTAGAAGAGAAAATCAAGGCTAGCCTCGTTCACACGAAGCAAGCTCGCTTCTTTTACCCACCTTTCGCTAAAGACTGTCGAATGCAATCGTTTTCTATGCCATTCACCTTCATCTTGAGCTGATGCTCAAAGAATCGAATTAGATCCGAATGAGAAAGACGATTGCCTCACAAGACTTCCTCCTTTCGCGTCGTCCAAATCACCATTCGAGCCGTAGCCATCAGCGTCAGAAACACCATCCGTTTCATCCCGGAATACGGGGGCGACACATTGTCACACGCGTATGCGCGATCAATGTACACAAGCTGTTCGGGAGCGAGACGAGCCGTCAGCTCGCCGACATGGTCCCATAAGGGGCGGACCTGGGGGCAATGGTAGAAGGCGTGCGCAGCCGTTTCTTCTAAGCCAAGGCCACACCGTTCACAGTCTGGCAAATCCACCAAGCCCCATATGAAAGCCTTGTCGTTGAGAGGCAGCCGATTCCGAGCCAATCGCCAGCTAAGCGAAAACTCAGGGTTACTGAGGTAATCCGCCGCTGGCGCCCAAGACCAGTAGTGGCGATACTCCTCCTCCTCCAACAAGCCGAGCGTATCTCGTAGGGGATCCTTCGCGGGCCTCTCCACTAATTCACGATAGAAGACCTTCCTAGGCCGAGAAAGGTCACTGGACCGGGGAACGGCCCTCAAGGCGGACCGACACTCGCGAAGGAAAACGATTGATCCCGGGGTTTACGACCGCGCTAAACCCGCAAGATGGGGGGACTGATGGTAAGGCCAGGGAACGCGTCGCTAACAATCCCCTCCAGAATCGGATCTCCTCCAGTCAATGCACGGCGTAGGAAAGCCAACCTAGAGGCACGGATGTGACTCGGCAGGTGCGGCATTCCCAGCCCCCCATGACACGGACGTTTAGTGCAGACTCGTCTGTCAACCCGATTCCCGCGTCCCCTCCATAAAATGGAGGATAGCGATCGTTCGAGCGCCTTCTTGTGGGTCTTACAGAGAGGAAGTACGGACAATCGATAAAGAATCAGGGGAAAAAGTATGTAGCACACACCAAGTCTGACCGGCGGAATCGACCTTTGCCAGTACTTCAGACCAATTCTTCTCCAGCTGGAGGTCAGTCCCAAACAACACTCCAAGAATGCGGACAGGACCGTCTGTCCAACCGAAGCGGCCAGGAAGAGCGACCCCCTTCCAGGCATCTAACCGCAAGCCGGACGACTTGTCGCGGTTTATTTTGGCTCCTGTCACCTTCTCGTACCGATCAAGCGCCTTCTGTACCGCCTCAATGTCGTTGCGGGACGACACGAAAGCAGATACGTCATCGGCGTACGCGGAAACCCTGGCTCGAGACCCTCCAGGAACGGCAATTCCACGTAGGGCCGGACTGCCGGTCTCGTCCTTCAGCCGGCGAGGGAGAGGCTCCAACGCCAAAGCATAAAGGAGAGGCGACAGCGGACAACCCTGACAAACCGACCTAGACAGCACGAACGCGTCCGACAACCTTCCGTTCACCTGCACCACCGCACTGAGGGAGCGATACAGGAGGCTAATCCAGCGGCAGAAGTTGGGTGCGAATCCAGCGGCCTGCAGGACAGCAGCAAGGTAGCGATGGTCGACCCTATCAAATGCCTTGGACTGATCCAAATTGATCAGCGCGGCTTGTTCGTCGTCTTTTACACCCTCTATGATCGTGCGGATCAGATGCAGGTTGCTCTGAATTGTTCGGCCCCTCACAGAACAAGTCTGCTCAGGTCCCAACAGAGACTCGGCAACTGACTGCAAACGCTCCTGCAGGATCTTGGCCATAATCTTTAACTCTGTGTTTAGCAGAGTTATGGGACTGTAATTGTCTAGCTTCCCCCCACCACCTTTGCCCTTTTTCAACAGAGTGATCACACCCCTGGTGATCCGGTCGGGGATGGACTCCGACCGAAACCAGTTGTTGAACAGTGCAGTCAAAATTGGAACAAAGATGTGCGACAGCCTCAAGTACAATTCATAGGACAAACCATCCAGACCGGGCGACTTGCCTCTGCCGACCTTCTTCAAAACCGCGTAGACTTTGCCCTCCGTAATCTCTCCCTCGCAGCTAGCCGCTTCAGTCGGCGAAAGCCGAGGAAAGTCAGCCAAATAGCTACGAAACTCCTCCTCACGGAGACCAGGCTCCTTGGTAAACCGGTTATCGAAATGGCGCCGAAACGCTCCGCATATGTCGTCAGTGGCCCGAAGAGTACGCCCCTCCGGGGATTTGACTTCACGAATGTAACGATCGCCACCTCGACGGACCTCTTCCCTGCGCAGATCTGCGCCCAAGTTCACGGCTTTTTTAAAAGCCACAATTCTAGGACGTGAAAAGTTAAAAAAACAGCATGTCTCGCATCACAGCTGAGAGACTTCGATCCGAGGTGACCCAAATTAATCAAAAACACATCAGGAGTTTAAAACTAAAATTCCATACTTTATGTGATCGCAGCTGTTGGAAGAAAATGGGTAGAACGGATCTAGTCACCAATATCTCCAAAACCACACTTAGCACTATAGAGACTGAAGCCCTTAGCTTTGGTCTAAAGTTTGCAACTGGTTCAAAAGACCACAATATTAGCAAACTGATAAATCTAAACTACAAACACAGTGATTCTGACTTCCATAAAGGTTTTACCCAAGGCATTTTAGCTTCCTCTTTTGACTGCTAAAATATGGAATTTACTTTACCTAAGAGGTATATGAATGCCTTAAAATCCCTGTCTATGAATAATAATATTATTATATCTCCTTCGGATAAAGGAGGCGGTGTTGTTGTCATGGACACCATTGCTTACAACCAGAAAATGTTGGACTTGCTAAATGATAGAGACACTTATGAACAGATCTCCCCTATACAAGTTTCTAAGAATCTAAAAGAATTCAATAGGTCCTATAAGAAACTTATATGTAATGAAGATAAAATTTGGCTTTCCCTTATTAACTACCACTCCACCGTCCCTAAAATTTATGGTCTCCCCAAAACCCATAAGCCTAACATTCCATTAAGGCCCATCATCTCGGGTATAGGCTCAGCTCCTCATAATATCGCTAGGTTTTTAACTAAATTTCTAACTCCAATTCTGGGCACCATAAGTAACGCACATGTAAAGAATTCAGGCTCTCTTCTAAATAAGTTGAGTAATATTGATATAGGTAACAAATCCCTAGCTAGCTTAGACATTAAATCTTTATTTACTAATATACCTGTTGATAAATGTATTAAACGATTAGAGAACCACCTTAAAAAAATTGACTTTAAGCTACCTATCACTATCTCGAAATGCATCAAATTATGCATCCTATGCACTTCACATTGTTTCTTCCAGTATAATATTTATTATAAACAAAAATTTGGTTTACCAATGGGGAGTCCTCTCTCTGGATTCCTAGCATGCATATTTCTAGAATTTCTTGAATCTTGACCTTTTAAACATATCATTCCACGTGATACACATTACTTCTACATTTTATTTATCTACCCACATAAACATGATTTAAATGAGATTACTGATAGATTAAATAAAATAGAACCTACTATAGAATTTACCTCTGAACTTGAGTCTAATAATTCTTTACCTTTTTTAGACATACTACTCATTGAAAATAAAAATAAATTAGAATTCAAAGTATATCGTAAACCCACATGTAAAAATGACTATTTACATTTTTACTTTCACCATGATACTAACACTAAGAGGGGTATTATTATTGGATTCTACTTAAGGGCTCTTCGCATCTGTTCATCAAAATATTTAGATGATGAATTCACATATATTGAGGATACCTTTTCAAATCTTTCGTATCCGAGACAATTATTAGAGAGCTAAAAATAAAGCGTTGAAAATTCACTCATCAGCGCAAAATGATACCTCGGAGGCCACTACAACTACATCAGTGAAAGGTACACTTTCAGCTGCCCCTGATAATAATTCTTTTGGTCGCATCTTTCTACCAAATAACCATTTGACCGAACGTATCTCCAATAATTTAAATGCGTTAAAAATTAAAACTACAATATTACCTACTAGAACTATCCGTAGTTTATTAAATAGCACCAGAAAACAACATATTACATCCGATGCTTGCATCTACCAAATCTGATGCAAAAACTGTGACTTAAAATATGTGGGTGAAACATGTAGGTCCGTAAAATCTCGTGTTTTCGAACATAAACGAGATATTCGCCTCGGAAATTTAAACAATGCTTTAGTTGTACACACAACTAAAGCAGATCATAATTTCGATTTTGATTCCGTCAAGATTTTAAAATATTTTCATAATAAAAATCTTAGGAGGATTTATGAAGCAGGCATAATATCCATCTCACGCGTGGTGAATACTAGACCTGGCTTCTTTAGTATTTCCCCTTTTCTAGCGAGATTAATGTTCGACAAGCGTACATATAAATTTTAGATCAAAATAGAATTATTTTCATTTTTCAATTTTCATTTAAAATACTCAAAATTTTAGGAATACGTTTTCACAGCGTCGCCCACGTGACGACAACGTGACCATGTTTAAACGGAACGCTGATCATATAAAACTTTCAGTTATCTGTTTGGATAAGTCTTGCTCTTATGTCCATCGTCTTTGTCATGTTGAATTGATAATGTTAATTATATTTTATGAATATGTCCTGAAGATGGTTTATTAGACCGAAACGTCCGGCGTTGACATTATATTAACATTAAAACAGCATAATTGCATATAAGGATTTTTGTTTGTTTTTTCCGTATATTTTTCTTCATATATATATATATATATATATATATATATATATATATATATATATATATATAATTATATACATATATGCATGTCTGTGTCCGTGTGCGTGTTTATTTAGACAGCAGTCCTTTATTTATACATGTTTCATTAAAGACGCCAGACAATAGGCATCGATTAAGCTTCTTATTTAATTTTTCTTGTGTTCGAACAAGTGCTTTCTTTTCTGGACACAGTATGATTCATAAATAATTACATCGGTCGCACTACTACATGCCTATCTATACGGCTTGCGTTACACCTATTCGACCACAGTTCCATTAGAAACGATTTAAACACACGCAAAAAGTTACCAGATTCCATCAGAAAACATACTAGTGTAAAATACAAACATAATAACCTCATCAGCATGTAAGAAAAGATTAAAAATAATGTTAGCCTCAAGAATAAAAAGAAAAAGCCATCACTCAATAATATTAACTACAAAGACGGCTACAATATGCTGACTGTGTTCGGAAAATAAAATATCCATAGTCTAGAAACATATACACGACCAATACACCTAGTTAAAAAGCAAAAATACAATTATCCTTGATAATGGCTAAAAGGTCTCGGAATTAAAGAATATTTGCTTCTACAGAGTCCAGAAAAAAACTTAAGCTTAATGACAGTACCTTGTCTGTTGTCTTTGATGAAACATGCATAAATATATGTATATCTATATATACTGCATGAAATTATTTTCATATATATATATATATATATATATATATATATATATATATATATATATATATTAAATTAAATTAGTAACAAATCTTAATAAGCACTAATTATTACTGATGCAACTAACGACGCTATTTTATGCTGAATTCGGAGTAATCCCCAAGATACTTAGCGGCGTGTTTACGTAAATACGCTTCTTTTTTAAGTTTGTAAAATATATTTTTTAAATTTTTCGTCTTTCAAACTTAAGACTTTGAGCGATATAAATTATAAATAATCAATTTAAATATTATAGACGACAATAACAAAATGAACAAGTCTTAACACATAATTTGAATCGACACCACGAAAACGCGAATTTCATAACGCTTAATCGTCTATGAGTATTCTACACCTGAAGATTGCGTATCCGGATGAAACTTCGAGTCGGGTTATCGACGTGGGATATATATATATATATATATATATATATATATATATATATATATATATATATATATATATATGTGTGTGTGTGTGTGTGTATATATATATATATATATATATATATATATATATATATATATATATATATATAACAATAGGAAAACTGTAGTAGTTGCCGACGCGTTTCGTCCAATGTGGACTTTCTCAAGGCAAAAAACGAAATGAATTTATTTCAGTAAAGTATCTAATAATAACAAAAACAAAATGTCCTTAGCAACAGTATGAAAATAGCGTTCTCTAAATTCTTCCAGTTTCTAAGGGCATTTTGTTTTTGCTATTATTAGTTACTAGAATGTCGAAGATCGAGCTGTGGCTCTACATATCTAGAAGTTTGCTCGACAGGGTTTGGCATATTAGCCTTCTAGACAAGCACTAGGGCTACTGCGTCACAGGACGAATACTTGGTTTAATCCATTCGTTCCTGAGAAATCTTGAAATGAATGCCCTATATGGGTCCACTTTCAGGCCCGTTCTAAGACTCTATCCTGCCCTTACGCTGTTTCTGATCTTCATCAATAATCTCCCAGATGTCATCAATTTCCAACTCGGTATTTATGCAGATAATAAAACCATTTAATCCTGTATCAGTAGCAAATCCGACAGATTCAACAAAGTAAACTTGGCAACTGCTCTTAAAAAGGAACTTTAATCAGTGGTTAACCGGGGTAAGAAGTAGCACGTAAATTTGAATGCCTCCAAAACAAAACTACTTTTATTTATCCACTACAGAGAATCTTTTTTACTTGTCATTGCGAATAGACTCAGCTTTGCTCACAAGATAAAGTTTATTTATATTTTGATTTTTTTGTTTTTTATAAGTTTTCTCTCTTCGTTCTTAATAAAAGACTATATTTTTTCATACTTTATTAACATATAAAAACATAATAAAGTCATATAAGAAAAATAGTATGATAGATTAATAAACACAATAAAATTGCCGAGCATTTCTAGTTAGCACCTTACCTTTGAAAATATGTTGGTTAAAAAAGACATCAACAACAGATATGACATCCACATCTCTGCGATAGTGGTTTATGTTGGGGAACAGATGATAGAAAAATGGGACGAAATCAGGAAAATAGGGAGGTTCCTTAACCAGTTCCAAACCAAAGTCATACAGAGCAGCTATTGAAACCAAAGAATCGTGTGCATGAGCATTGTTCTGGTGAAACAAGGCCCTTTTTCTTAATTGTCCTTGACGTTTACTCTTGATAGCCTTTCGTCACTGCCTCAGAAAGTTAATATAGTACTCTCTCCATTGATGGTGCGTCTCTTTTGATGATAGTAAACACAATGCCCCCAAAACTGAGGTCATCACCTTCACTGCTGATGAAACGACTATGGCCCTCTTTAGAGTAGGTGAGCAGAGGTGTCTCCACTGCATGGATTATCTCTGGCTCAAAGTGATGAACCCAACACTCATCGTGGATTAGGAAACTTTCAAGGTAAACAACTAGATTTGCCTCGGACAATATCAGCTTGTTGTAATTTTGATCAAGTGTTAGAAGACATGGCACCCAGCGATCAGAAACCTTCGCCCTGCCAGGTTCATTGTGCAGAATATTCTCAACTCTCTCACAGGAGGGGTTTATAATATTGGAATTTTGATTTATAGTCAATCGTTTATCATCCAACAACATATGGCGAACATGATTATTTTTCCCCGTCGGTGGCATTTTCAGGACGTCCAGACCCCTTGGATCATGTTCATGCCACTCCTTTCACGCCCTAAATTCTACACTGTTGATAAAGTTGAAGTGTCATGAATATCCTTGGGGGCTAAATACTATTTTTCTGCAGGTAATTGATGACACCAGGATGCCAAAGTTTGTCCATTTTCAAGGTAAGTTACTACCGTAATTCTCCATGTATAATACACATTTTTAAGCAAAATTAGGGAGCGTATTATGCACAGCTACAAAAAAATCTTTAAAAAATCACCGTTTCATAGGTTGATTTCAGTTATGAAATGACTACTCATCATTTGACAGTAACATTCAGCGATTGCGACCGCATAAGGATGTCAAATACAATCATATGTACCTAAAACACTTACAAATTTAAAATAAGAATTATCGTAAAACTAAATCGAGCTAATAATATTCTATGTTTAAAACTCTTTTTAATAAGAATAGAAAACGCTGGCCAAAATGAAATTGGAGAGGTACAGTTTATAAGGTTTGATTACTAAACAATAGATGCGCATTATGCGTGAGTAGAAGCATTTTACAACACTTTCAGCACAATTTTAGGGTTGCGTATTATGGATGTAGGCGTATTATGCATGGGGAATTACGGTACTTACATTTAAAGTATTCTTTGAATAGTCAGATGTCAGTTTACAAGGAATGAAACAATGCAGTTATTAATAAGAAGAGTTGCAATTAACACATGCATGATTTCACAGCTCTAACATCACTCCTTCATAGTCAGCCTTTGAAATTTTCATCCAGTCCTCGTATAATTTTTTGGATTTAAATTAACAGATCGTAAAGAAATTTTTCTTGAATGGAATACATACGAGTGAGATCGATTCTGTTCTAGGTACGCAAGGTCTAATCTCTAGAAATAGTCTGTTCTAGGGAAACAGAGTCTATTCTATGGAAATGGAGTTTATTCGAGAGAAACAGATTTTATTGTATGGAAATCGTCTATTCTTGGGAAGCATGGCCTATTCTATAGAAGTAGGATGTATTCTATTGAAGCAGGATATGTTATATGGAAATTTGCTATAGGGTCTATTTTATATAAATTGGGTCTGTTTTATATAAATAGGATCTACTTTAAGGAAGTAGGGGCTATTTCATGTTAATAGGTTTTATTCTAAGAAAATAGAGTCTATTCTATGGAAATGGGGTCTATTCAATGTAAATTTGGTTTATTCTAGGGACGCAGGTCTATTCTATGGAAATAGTCTATTCTAGGAAAGCACGGTCTATTATATGGAATCAGGGTCTATTATAGGGAAGCAGCGTCTATTCTATGGAAATAGGATGTATTCTAGGGAAAAGCGGTCTATTTATGAAGATAGGGTCTATTCTAAGGAAGCAGAGACACTTGTATATTAATAGGGCTTATTCTAGGGAAGCAGGTTCTATTTTATGTTAATAGGGTCTATTCAAAGGAAACACAGTTATTTTATGGGAATAAGGTTTATTCTAGGAACTCAGTGTCTATTTTATGGAAATAGGGTTTATTCTAAGAAAACAGCGTCTGTTCTGTAAAAATATGGTATATTCTAGGGAAATATGCTCTATTTTATCAGTATCTGTCTATATTTCTGAGATGAGGTATTATATACACTATTACATTGTTCGGGCTATAGTCCTCATCGTTGTTTCGATAATCATCAAAACGTTTCGGCCTTCTTCAGGTGGATGAAATGTCGAACTGAACCCTTTATTTCGCTCGCTGAGGTAAACTGTTCTAGTTCCACCTGCCATGTCTAAAGGAATATCAGTTATCTCCTGTTGATTACTCTCTCCAAGTTCTCCATTGCCTTAACCAGGTATTGAACTCACACTCTTTGGGTCCTGTCACTGGATCTAACTAACGCCTTTATCCACTGTGCCATGTATTCTCAAGAAACGTGATGAATACTGCAACAAAGATAAGGACGATAGTCCGAACAATGTAAATAGTTCTCTGTTCTATGTTAATAGAGTCTATTCTATGGAAGCAGGCTCTATTCTATTGAAATAGTGTGTATAAGATGTCATTATTGGTCACAATTAAACTATTTATCTTTTTCTTTCCCGAAACAGAGAAAAACAAAACGTCATGCTGACACTGACAATACAAATAAAATTTTTATGACAAACAAAACGAAAAAAATCGTGTCTAAACTCGAGAAAATCTCCAGCATCTTATCTAAGAAATAATCTATACGTTTTTCTTTGTTCCTGATCGGATCCAATGGGAATACATTTCTTATGAATTGTTAAAATATGGACATAGATAAAACGCAAAGCAAATTCAAACAATTGCCTCTTTTAAATAACGCATTGGGTAAGAAAATGCATTGGTGATTTTGCTACAAAAACATGGATACCTTGTTGAAATAATAACAGAGAAAATATTTATTGAACTCTGATTTGAACCAGTTTGGCATATGCCTGATGCTATTTCTTGTCCAATTTTACTAAGCCAGAGTATATATGGATTTAACTTACTGGTAAAATCCACTGTCTGATATTGAACACTATCAGATGATAGAAATACTTCCTTAACTAACTGCCATCTACATTAAATCACTGGCCCAAAGGGTATCAGTCGCGTATTTTTAAACCTTTTAAATCTAATATCCGTTAATGTACGGACAATAAAACTCAGGTGCGAATTTTACTATGGTCGATTTGTTAGGTAGCTGGTTTCTATGTCATATCAGCCAGGATAGACGACCTATTCATGTAACACCCTTAAGAAGCGCTACACAGCACGGTTTATCTAGGCCTTGTGAGTGAAATTGCGAAGACAAACCTGTGCCACAGCTGCAGATGTTCAAATTGGTCACCATGCACGATTATGTGTTTACTCCCAGAAAACTAAAAGACTAGAGAGATGATCCCTACCTTTGACATCATTAAGTTGCTCCTAAAATCCATACCACTGGGTGAATAAAGATCTTAGAATTGCTAGGTAATTAGGTAAAGTGGTT
This sequence comes from Acanthosepion lycidas, assembly GCA_963932145.1. Classification (NCBI taxonomy): domain Eukaryota; kingdom Metazoa; phylum Mollusca; class Cephalopoda; order Sepiida; family Sepiidae; genus Acanthosepion; species Acanthosepion lycidas. Next base: position 21,912,306 of record OZ010583.1, on the reverse strand, counting down.
TTAGAAAATTTGGTACTGACAATGCATATTGAAGGGGTGAACATCAGGTATCTAAGCCAACGAGCGTCTATAAACAGGGAATGGGGGGATAGAATGCGAACCAATATTGCTAGTATAGAAAAATGTAGAGAGCCATGAACGCCCACTGAAAATAAATGGCAGATTAGTAATAAACTGGTAATATGATTCCAATTATAAAAAAGAAAACATAGCCTAGTTTAAAAGATATGAAATACTTGCAATTTCTTTCGAGAAAATTTACCGTTTATTGAGGCTTCGTAAAAACGTAATCAAAATTTTAAGACTGAAATCGGGGAAAAAAAAGAAAGAAAATTAAATTGAATTTGTTGAATGTTGCTGAGATTTCATTCAACTCGTTTTTATAATCGCAAATTCGAATTTGGTTTGTCAATAACGAAGCGGGACTGATTGATATGGAAGAAAAAATAAGGCCAAGTTTGAAAACTATGTATGAAATAAATCAATTTTATCTTCCCGCTTCCTTGGCATTTTGAAAGAAAATTAAATGAAGTATCCGATCAGAAACAAAAGATGGCATTGCTTGAGAAATATTCATTTTGAAATATATGAAAAATTATGCAAATATTCTCAGCCTGAGCAAGTCAGGATTTCAAAACTATTGCGGAAACTGATGATAATTCGATCACACTATGAAAGATGGATCGCGCCGAGAACTCTTATATATATATATATATATATATATATATATATATATATATATATATATATATATATATATAATATATATATATAAGTCACGAAAAACTTGGTAATCCGTATGGATAATCCCAAGGAGGATAAAAATCGAATAAGCGAATAATTTAATTTAAAGAAAAAAAAGACCACTTTAAGGCTCCATTGTAATAATTTATTTCACCAGAGACTTTTATTTTTCCCTGGATCTTCAGACATTACTTTCAATATATATGTAAAAATAAAGAAGTAATTTATACAAAGAATTAATTAGCATTGTTAATGAGATTAATGGCGAAATAACTAGCAAGACTTAATGAGACTTACTATCAATTCTTTGAATAATACGATGCTTATATTTGAGTTGTATATTTGAATTGTTTTCAGATGAAATTGACAAGTCAAGTATTTAGACAATTTCAAATTGTCATATTCGGTGCCCAATTCTTCCATATACAGGCAAAACTCTAAAACGAAATATGTGTAGTGTAAA
>OZ010583.1:21803599-21906099 GCA_963932145.1 Acanthosepion lycidas | reverse complement strand
ATATATATATATATATATAGACAGAGAGAGAGAGAGAGAGCGAGAGAGAGAGTGATAGTGAGAAGAAGAGAGGGGGAATGAGAGAGAGAGAAAGTGAATAGGAGCGAGAGATGCTTGGAACACTAAAATTTCTATCTTTCAGAGATGGTTCTGTTTCGTGAGAAGAATATAATTATCGCCTAAGGAAAAATGTCAGAAGAGGAACCATTTGTTTCTTTGCGTTTTATTGTTACGAGTCAGATTACATTTTATATTCCGCTCCCCCCCCCCAAAAAAAAATGAAAAGAAATAAAACTTAATATGGCTGATTTCGACTTTCTCCATTATCTGAAATGATTACAGGTCAGTTACTTGTAGCAAATATTTTTCACAACGCCGTACAAAAAACAAGAAACAAAAGAAAAACAATATAGAAAAAAAGGAAGATGTTGTAACCGTTGGAGAAAAGAACAAGAGATCAAAAAGAACAAATAAAAAAAACATTGAGTCCGAAAGGAAAGAGAAAAACAAAGAAGATAATATTTTAGAGAGTTGGTTACCGTTTATGCTTGTATCTTGCGTGCGGGTCTATTTTGTATGTGATTCTCTATCTTTGGAAGAGTCAATCCAGATAAAAAAATATTACAGCATTGCTGCTATATCTGGGCTGGAGCTACCCAATCTACATTTCCTAACTTGAGAGACTTCAAAATCTTTTACACGGCCTTGTGGGCGATGAATAATTTTCAACCTCGAGATTCTTGATTTACAAGAGGAAATCGTTACAATGCCAACAAAACGAAACAGCTATCCTTTAGTCGCTAGATGTGACACAAGGTCGGTTTATTAGGGCTGGTGTAACCAAGGTAGAACTTGACAGACCAAGCATTCGACAGCCCGATGCCACCAGATCTACCAGATCTCGCCTGTCTCAGTCCACGTTGAGCTTCTGGCCAAGTCTGTGGGCTTCTCTGTCGCAATTTCACCCTAAGCAAGGCGAGAGTGCGACAAACACACAGCGCATCATAGAGAGTGAAAGTGAGAGAAAAGACTGGGCATAGTAGAGGGGATTGAGGTAAATATATAAGATAAAGAGGAATCAAGGAAACAGAAGATGGTGATTGACGTTGCATTTAATTTTTGTAGATTCTAGTTATCAGAGATGCAGATAAGAGGAAGGGAGTTTCCTTGTCGGGAAGTGCGAGAAAAAAACTGTTGAAGTGGCGGTTATATTTTACTATTTAATCAGTAAAAGGGTGGAACCTAGATGCCAAACTAGTAGCACGCTTAAATTCACGTAGTTGGAGCATCAAGGAAAAAAGATCGTTAGAGCAGTTGCTATGAAAATATTTCTAGAAAAGGTAAAGGGAAGCCATATCACGTCGGTGAGAAAATGACGGAAGTCGAGATGAGAAGTCAGGATTGATTACATTACATGATTTTGTCAAGGCCCTTGAGCTGAACAGCAGGGGTTAGATATGGCAACAGTATTCAATGCACGGGCGAATGGTAGATTTGTAGGTGTGTAAAATGGACTCTGACGAGAGAAAAAACCTTCTGGCGCGACATAGTGAATCGAATTTCTTTGCAGTTGATACAGCTATTGATTCAATGTAATTGGTCCACCTCAAGTCAAATGAAAACTTGGGGCCAAGATGGCGCAGTGAGACGCTCTCATGAAGTTAATAATCAACCATGTTGATGGTGAGGAGGGAAGTTTCTCTGAAGTGGTTAAATGAGAGCAGTTGTCCACCAAAATCAAACTTGCGCGAATGGGCAGGTCAAACTCTTTTTCATTACAGAATTTTCCACCACCGCCTTAGGGAAGAGAAATGGAACACAGAAAGACCATGATGATCCCGATGAACAAAATACGCGTGTATGTAGGCCAACGACACAAATTGCTTCGCTAATGCAACCACTGTCAATTTTATAATATAAACTAAAATTCTTTAGTGAAGGGAAGTGGTTGCTTCCGCAGTGTTCGATTCCCCCATATATATATATATATATATATATATATATATATATATATATATATATTAAATTTTAAATTTCCATTAAAGAATTGTACTCCTAGGCCACACTACAACATGTTTGACAAGAAGACTTGCACTACATCTTTCTGATCATAGCTCAATTATGTCTCATTAAATAATCATGGAGGCCAACTGGACCATATTCGTAACATACTTGTTGATAACACAAATATAATAGCATCGTCTCCTTGTAAAAAAAGAAAAAGATAAAAATAATGGAAGCCTAATTAATAAAACCAAAAAACAACACTCAATAATATCAACTATGAACATTGGCGCAATATCTTGACCTTGTTTTGAAAATGAAAACATTGTATAAAGAAATACATGCAACAATCTATTTTTGGTTAACAGTTAATATATTTTAACATTGAAAATGGCTAAATGTATAGCCGAAAGCGCTCGTAAAGAAAGAACAACTGTACATTTTTATATAATTTATCATCCAAAAAGAAACAAAAATATTAGATCGCCTGAGAAATTGTATAAAAAACTAAATCAAAGAAACTTGTCTGACAGATTCAATGAAACATGCTTCATTTTGTAATATATATATATATATATATATATATATATATATATATATATATATATATATATATATATATATAACGGCTGATAAGATTAATAACATTATCATTAAACGAAGAAAGAAAATCACAATATTGATACATATTTTTAATCCAATCTTAGCTTTCGGCTTACACACACACACGCGCGCGCACACACACACACACACACACACACACACATATATATATATATATATATTTACACGGGGATGATTCTATATATGGATTACGATAAAGTGTCAGACAAATATGCTCTATGTTCATAAAGTCATTAAATTAAATAATATATTAAGACGATAGAAATTCACGATTAATTTTTTTTCTACGGCTTATCGACCCTCTGAAGGTTATTTAAACCCATAAAATATTTTTACATTGTACGAATTTTTTAGGGGTGATATAAAAGTTTAGCGATACAAGTCTTACTAATTAACACATATCGAGGGGAAAAGTGGTGGATTCAAACATTTTCCCAAGGGTATTTGCACGTAAGTGAATATAACGAACCCAACTGGAATTGGAACTCTGATTTCCAATTATGAGCCATTATTGATTGCATCAGCCGCACATCCAAGGTTACAGCACCTGATATTGCCAATAGGTCACCCATCTAGGTACTGACCAGGCTCGGTGTTGCTTAACTTCGATGATCTTACAGAGACCGGTGTTCCAACGTGAAGTTAACTATTCGAAGGCAGAAACATGACAGAGGTGAGGAGATCTGATAGATCCCACTTCGCAGGCCGAGTAAGGTCTGATACTAAACATAAAAATGTAACGGCCCTACATACAGAAAAAGACTAGTAAGAGGAACCTCGGTTCACGAATTTAATCCGTTTCTGAAGCCCGTTCGTAACCCGAAATGTTCGTAAAAGAAACTATTTTTCCAATAGGAATCAATGTAAAATTGGTTAATCCGTTCCTGGTCGCAAGACGATTGCTCATTTAAACTTTAACAACAGTACTTTGTGCACAAATTTATACACAAAACTAATGAAAATCATATAATAAATAAAACTAAAAAAATCTTTAAATCTAAGAAAAAAAAATAATCCTAATAGTAAATAGATAAAATATAGATGAACAGATCAATTTTATCGTAGCTGCATGTAGGAGTGTGGATGGCGTAAGAGGAAAGGGAAGAAAAGAGATGTTATTGTTTGGATAAGGGGAAGACATGATCGTCTCTTTATTTATAAGAGTAGTATAGATCGTTGCTTTTGCCATTTGGAAGTGAGTAGGAAAAGACAATATCATCATCATCATCATCAAAAGAGAATATCATCATCATCATCATCATCATCACAGAGAGAATATCATCATCATCACAGGAGAATATCATCATCATCATCATAGAGACAATATCATCATCATCACCGAGAGAATATCATCATCATCATCATAGAGACAATATCATCATCATCATCACAGAGAGAATATCATCATCAACATCATAGAGACAATATCATCATCATCACAGAGAGAATATCATCATAGAGACAATATCATCATCATCATCATAGAGACCATATCATCATCATCACAGAGACAATATCATCATCATAGAGACAATATCATCATCATCATCATCATCATCATCATAGAGACAATATCATCATCATCATCATCATCATCACAGAGACATCATCATCATCATCACATAGAGAATATCATCATCATCATCATAGTGACAATATCATCAACAACTGTTTTTCTATTAACTCTTCTTTTTCCTTTACCAATATCACTGCTAGATTTCTGTGGAGCCATGACTAAGTACTAATAAAGAGAAAAAAAGGCACAATACAATAAAATTGGAAAAGAAAAGCACAGCATAAAACACGAATGTATACAACACGGTGGTCGACTAAGAAATGATTCCGTTCGGGTTAACTCGGTTCGGCAATGTTGTTCGAGAAGCGAAATTTTATTTGATAACCGAGGTATTTTCATCTCGAATATTCTGTTCGAAAACCGATTTGTTCGTCATGTGAGACGGTCGAGAACCGAGGTTGCGCTGTAATGGTAATATTAGCAATTTCCTTATAAGGAAACATTCGGCATTCATTGCTACTGGAGTTACGCTTTCCCTGGCCATCGGGCTGAGATCAAAGTGTAGTATCTGTTCTCCTAATCTCTAATGGTAAGGGTAATATTAGCTGTCTCGTTATAAGGCAACATTTGGCATTCATTGACCAAAGAGCCAGTGCTACTGGAGTTACGCTTTTCTTCCCTTCCCGGCCATTGGGCTGAGATTAAACTGTATATCTATTCTCCTCTAATGATAAGGGTAATATTAGCCGTTTCCTTAAAAAGAAACATTCGTCATTCATTGATCGAACACCTAGTACTACTATCGATTTAGATTCATAAAATCTTTCTCATTTCCAGTAACTGTTATTGCCCTTTACAGTACCGACGGGGAGTTCCTTCCTAACCTCTTGCTTGAAGTGGTGTGAAATGCAAACATCCTGATCATATCAATATTTTCCCTGCTAGTTACATGTGCTGTTCGTTTTACTTGCTTCTGCTGTTAAATATATCCATATAAATATAAGTGTATTCAGAGCATAGGGCTTTGGTTTACGTATGAGAGCGATCCTCACAACTTGAATCAGTATTTTGATATCGTGCCAGACATAGGTATGCTAGCATTAATTATATTTCACTTGATGACTATATTAGTCAAACATAAAAATAACGTAACAACAGGTAAAGAATGAGTAAGTAATCCAAGAGGAAACGTAAGAGAAAATCATGAGTAATTGATAAATGATTTTTTTTTTATTATGATAAACAGAAATAAATAAGTAAAGAATGAAAGAAAGAATGAAACTGAATGAAAAACTTGAAAATAAAATGGAGAAAGAAAGAAATAGGAAAGGGACATGTTAAAAAAGGTCAACAAATTATAAACGAATAAGCAAAAGAAAAAAAAAGAAAAGAAAAGAAAGAAGATTGAAGGAATAAAAGGATAAAAAAAAAAACAAAGATAAAATGAAAGTGCCTCTAAATACAGAAAAAGATCTTCATTTGTATTTCATTTAAAAAGAGAGCCAGAAAAAAACGGGTGCAAATAAGTAACAAATTTCTCATCTGCCAACTATATAGGTCTTTATGACATGTCACTCTGCCATCAAAAGAAGGAAACATTTAAGAAAAAAGAAAGAAAGAAACTGAATGAATAAATGTGTCTAAAACAAAACAAAAAAACAAAGAAAAGCGAAAGTAAAACGAGGAAGAAAGCAACAGAAGAAGAAGGTTTGAAAGAATTTAGTAGAAAGAAAAAAACAAACACAGAAAAAAAAAGAAAAATGAAAGGAAGAAAAAATTCAAGCAAAATGAACGACAGTAGAAAGGAAATAAAAAAAAAGGTTACAATTGAAGAATACTGAAAAGAAAGAAAATACAAAAGAAAAAGAAAATAAAAATAGAATGTAAGAGAAGAAAAATATAATGAATGAATGAGTGAAAAAAAACCCGAAAAAAATAAATAACGAAGGAAAAAATTTAAAAAAATAAAAATACATTAAAAAAAAAAAAACATCAAAGACAGAAGTGAGAAAAAAATGAAGAAGGGAAACGAAAAGGCAAGACAAAAAAAAAAGATAACATGAAGAAAAAGAAAACAAAGAAAGTAAATAAGAGAAGAAAAAAAACGAGAAATTAAAAAAAAAGCTAAAAAGAAAGAAAAAGGCTAATGGTGGAGGATGAGAGCGTGAAAAGCAAATCAGAATTTGATAAAAAAAGAATAACGTATGATATTACTTAACGTCCACTTAAAAAAAAAAGGTTCCAATTTCAATTACATGTCACTTTGCCATCAAAAGCAATTATCTCGCCATAAAATGTTTGCAGCAATGTTTTTTTACATTTTCTGTATGAAACCTGGTAATTGTGAAGATATAAAAAAATCAGTATTTCATGGAAGATGACAATCAAATCGACTCAACCTATCATCGAAATACAGAAAAAGATCTTCATTTGTATTTCATTTAAAAAGAGAGCCAGAAAAAAAACGGTGGAAATAAGTAACAAATTTCTCATCTGCCAACTATATAGGTCTTTATGATCCCCAAATGTGTCTTAAAACATAGTTGTGTGTTTACAGGCTTTCGAATAAAATAATGCGATGATATTGAATACTGAAATAAACACAAATCTATTATATCGTATTATTCCTGAAATAAGAATGAAAGCCAATGGCAAACAGATATCTTTTCAAACCAGAATCTCTATCTATAAAAGGCAGGATGTATGTGTGTGTGTGTGTGTGTGTGTGCGTGTTTGTGTGAGTAACGAATGTACGACCGCAATTTTCGACGGATTTGCACCAAAATTTACATGCACATGCTCCAAGTTAGCGGAAAGGCCAAGACTGACTACGTATTTCCCAACTCCCATTGATAATGGAAATAATCGATTTTTTCATGCTTCTACGGCAGTTTTCATGTAGTTTGCGGCCATTTTCTACTGGCCAGAGTGAGAGTCTATAGCTGGCTGCCACGAATAGGCAGGAAGATTCTATTGGCCAGCGTGAGAGCCAACAGCTGACTGACACGAATGTTAACTAGCATGCTAGCATGCAAAAAAACCGATAGCTACATTCGTTAGTGGGAAAAATTTAAATCTGCATGGCACTTTACTCCAATTGGCTCATTCGCTTGCTTAAACTCAACGTTGATTCTGATTCCGCAGAACTGGGTTGGGTATGAAAAAGTATTTGTTGTTAACATTCTTTTTTTCATTCGGTTTTTCCAGTTACGAGTCCTTTTTTAAAGCTGATCGCTTTGTGTTCATTTTGTTTAGTTCTTTTTTCGCAACAGATTTAATGTTTAGTATAGAGCTTAGAAAAAATTCTCAGTGTGAGATAGGCAAGAAGTAAGGCATGTAGCAAAATCAGCACGGCAAAGGGCACTCCTTTAAAGGCAAGGAAGGGCAAAAATATTTTAAGTCAAGTGATAGCGATTGCTGTATGAGTCGTGGGATTTTTTAATCAAGCACGGGCAACGCCGGGCCATGCTGCTAGTAAGAAATATATGTGTATATTTAATTGAATAACGATGGTGATCTGGAAACTTCATAGGTTTACTATGAAGGAGTGATGCTAGAGCTGTGAAGTCTCACATGCATGAATTTCAACGCTTATTAATAACTGTATTGTTCCTTTCCAGGTAGAAGAGTGGTCTGAGAATTTCATACACTGACTATAAAGGAGTGATGCTAGAGCTGTGAAATCTTGCATGCATCAACTTCAACTCTTCTTATCAATAGCTGCATTGTTCCTTTTCCGGTTAATTTAAGTCTGACATCAAAAGTAGCAGCTTCTCTTAAAAATGGACAAGATTTAGCACTGTGGTGTACACGTGGAATAAGTATTTAACCCCAAAGGACATTCATACTGACATGGTTTCTACATTAGGTGATGATGCCCGAGCTTAATCAACAGTATAAACGTGGACAGCTAATTAACAGTTAATTCGTTAGGATTATTGGACTTATTTTTGTTAGCACTGAAAATTTTTACCAGATCCAGGCTTCTTCTGTGACTGTTACAATGTTTTAATAGACGTAGTTTATCTGTTATGTGGTCTGGGTATGCCAACATTCCCCAAACAACCAATCAGGGCTCTCCCTTCAAATGTTCAAATATGGGGGAGTCCCTACTTGGAATTTTACCTAGGCCTTTTCGTTCTTCCTTTGTATGAGTGCCTCTCACTATCACTGCCCAAGGGGTGTGGAAAGTCATCCGTCATCCCTGAAATTCCATCTGGGCCTTTTCCTCTTTGGTCATTTGATCAAACCAGTCTCCTTCCTGCTTTGTGCGAGTGCCTCTCACCATCACTGCTCGAGGGGCGTGAGAAGTCTCCCACCTTCCTTGAAATTCCACCTGAGCCTTTTCCTCTTTGGCCACCTGATCAAACCCGCCTCCCAAGGGCTAGGCGTTGTTTATCCCAAACGCCCAAATTTTAATTATCGTTCAAAATTCTTTCTTATCATGCTCTTGTGTGTTGTCGTTTTCGCATATGGGATTTATCATTTTTTATTCCATCGTCAATCCTTTCACCAACAAGTGACAGAAAAAGAACAATCCCTTGACTTGCGAAGTTTTATCGCATTTCGGCAGACGGAAAATTTAATTATTATTCTCTTGTCTATTTTCTGCTTTTAAAAATTAATCATTATCAGTGAAGCGAACTCGTGGCCAGATGTCCGTTTTCCCCTCTATCACACAATGTTTTAAAATATTATCTATTTCTTTCCGGGAGGCCCTTGGACCTCCAAGAATATCCCATCAATTAATCTCAGTCCTAACCAAAACTAGTCTCTTTGTTTCACTTCTTCGGTGGACGAGAAATTTAATTATCTTCTAGTTTTCCACAATAAAAACAAATATACATTTCTTTCATTTCCCTCATCTGGTCATCGGTATATCTTCAGGCTATCGGAAATTAGTGTTTTTCTGTCTTCTAGATTTTCTCAATTAAAATCGAATATCCTGTTCTTTCATTTTCCTTCGTCTGGTCATCGGTATATCTTCAGCCTATCTCAAATTAGTGTTTTTCTGTCTTCTAGTATTTTATTTCTTATTCATTAGCGCCTTGCCAACGGTGTTACAGTTACATCGAAAAGCTTTTAAGAGATCCAGGCTGTTTTTGTTACTGTTTTGATATTTTAACAGATCCATTTTTAAAACATCTAGTCTCTTTCTGTTGCTGCTAAACGTTTTAAAGAACCACGTTTAAAAGATGCTGTCTTTTCTGTTGTTCCTGCTAAAACCTTTTCTGTTTACGGCTAAAAACATGTAACCGATCCAATATTTTTCTGTTGCTACTAAAAAAATTTAAGGGATCCAGTGTTTTTTTATTACAGCTAAATTTTTTATAGATTCAGACATTTTTTGTTGCTGCTAAAACGTTTTAACAGATCCAGACATTTTTAACAGACCCAGGCATTTTTGTCGCTGCTAAAAAGCTTTCACAGATCCAGGCATTTTTGTTGTTGCTAAAACGTTTTAACAGATTCAGACATTTTTGTTGTTGCTAAAACATTTTATCAGATCCAGACATTTTTTAACGGATCCAAACATTTTTGTTACTGCTAAAACGCTTTAACAGATTCTGACATTTTTGTTGTTGCTAAAACGTTTTAACAGAACCAGTCATTTTTGTTTTAACAGATCTAGACATTATTGATGTTGCTAAAACTTTTTAAAAGATCCAGACATTTTTGTTGCTGCTAAAACATTTTATCAGATCCAGGCATTGTTGTTGTTGCTAAATTAATAGATATAAACTTTTTTTTCTGTAACGGCTAAAACATTTTAACACACAATTTTTTTTCTATTGTGGAATTGCTTACTTTTAATAATCTTCTATTTGTCGTTTTTTTAAATATTTTTATTAAACGTTGTTTAAATTATCCTTTTTAAATGTTAATTAAATTAGTTAAAAAAGTTGACTTAAAATAACATTAAAACAGCATTAATTTAATTGCAGAGATATTTAAATTAAATTTATATGTAAACATTCTGTTAATTCTTATTTGAAAATTTTTTCGCCAAAAATGTGTCCTTCGATATTGCATCGAATTCTGGACAACTTCACAACCGATGAAGTAGTAAGTTTAAACGACAGAAATGTGGTTTGACAATAAGATGTTCCTGGTGACTGGACATGTGAGCAATGACGGAGTTTTAGAGAAAATGGAAGTAGAAAAGACATAACATCAGAAAATGATAGCTGAAATCTGTAGGAAAACAGGGCTAAGAAGATTTAACACAGGACATATTGAAGGCAAGGGGTACAGAGAGAAACAGCACATAACTTACCTAATTAATTTGCGTAAATTGTTTGCAGAACAGTGTTTAGGAAAGATAGCATACAAACAAAAGCGATTTACGAAGAGTTACAAAAGATAAGAAATTGTAGAGAGATCGCCAACTTCTTGAATGGACACGGAAAAAAGAAGGGGGTATAATTTTGCTGGCTGAATTTTATTATTATTTCTCATGTGACAGTAAATAAACAATTAAAATTGCTCATCAATATTGATAAGACAATTATCTAATCCTGTCTTAATAGTCAATCTGATCGGTTCGTTATGGTCATATTAGCACCAAATCTAAAAAATTAACCTCATTTGTTATTGTTATATAGGAATAAAGTGTCGCTGCCGACACTTGAGTTTGAACATAGATCACCAGTAAACAAACACAGGCGTTCCCATTATTGAATTAAGTAGATCACGTGACCATAGAGGAAACGCATATATGGGAAGTATTCGCGTGACGTCTAATTGATCGTATTTCTGTTCTATCCTCTACTACTATAAGGACCGCCATTCTCTACTCTGTTCATTATATTTTTTCTACTTTTTTTTTGTATTTCTTTAAGGCATGGGCTTCCAGAGATCCCTTCAATTAATCTACTGGAATATTTTCCAACCAATCCGAGGGCTCCAAATACAACGGGGATTGTTGATGTTCCCATGTGCCTTAAGGTCCTTATATTTTGATAGCTTTTTGAAGATATTCAAAGATGTATTGCAGTCTGCAGTTACTGCCATATCAATAAGTTATTATTATTATTATTATTATTATTATTATTCAAAGTATTATAGCTGAGATTCTATCTATCGAGAAAGACTGAAGATAGATCAAGGATTCATCTCTGTATATTCCTATCATTTCCTTATTAACGAAAAGGGAAATTACTTCGTCAATAGCAGTTTGTGGATCATAAGTTATCTCTACTTTTACGGTCCTAAATTAAGTAGATGTAGCAATAAATGGCCATTATATTTTTGCTTTTTGTTCGAGGTCTTTGGCGTAGATTGTTTTCGCTTCATTTTTTGTTTGATGATGGGTTTTCTAAATTAGTTTCTTTCTTCTTTTCTTCCTTTGTCTCCTTCATATTATTATTATTATTATTATTATTATTATTATTATTATTGACGGCTGACGATGGACGGGTATCACATGTGCTTTCACACGTTGTAGAAAATTGAACAACAAGTCTTTCTGGAAAGTAAGGTGACTCTTCGGAAAGACAAAGTCATCCCCGGAAAGTTGCGGTGGGATCCTGGAAAGAGAGGGGTACCAAAAGCTACCCTGTCCGGTGGCAAAAGCTGCTGGTGGCGCCAGAGGTGGCAGTACCGCCTTAGCCACCGAAACTGTGTTAGCTTCCATGGTTGGTGGCTGAGGATGACAGGGTATCACATGTGGTATGTAGGAAAAAGAACTTATTATTGTTATTATCATTATTGTTGTTGTTTTTAGTTTAATGAACTGAGTCTTGGACTGAATCGAAGAACCGAGTTTGAATTCCAGTCGAGTCCCATTCACTTACGTGCTTTGAAAAGGTATGAATCTATCTCTTCTCTACCCAGCTATGGGTAAATATTGTTCTATAGCCTTGGCTGGTAGCCAGACTAAGAGAAGGAACATTCTGAATTCAAACCAGCCTGGAGAGGGTTGTGTTCCGTCAAGTTATTCGTCAGTACAAGTGGTGCCCCTAAGACCCTAAAGGGTTACGGAAGTGGTGCTCGTGAAGTACACCTTTCTTCAAAAAAATAAATATTTTTCAAACCAGAATGTTGACAGGTTATCATGCTTAGAATAAGAAATATCTTTTATGCTTACGCTTTATATGTCTCATTCTTTTAAAAATAAGAAAACCCAAACTCAGTAATTACTTGAAATAAAAACAAAATTAGGAGTAAAAATGTTTCTTTTCTTCTATGTCCTTCGACACGTTAGGAAGTTGACGATCATGTTTCTCCACAACTATCTCTTCAAAATTCCTGTTCTACCAACTATTTACAAAAGGTCGTTATACACTGCTATCTTCTGTCCTTCTTGCTTTTAATATGTCTTGTGAGTATCAAATTTTCTAATCCCTCTTTCCTCATAATGTGCCAAAGAAATTTCAACTTACTCTTTATAAAGTGAGTTAATCTCCTACAGAATAAAGGGACGGCTAGTGAGAGGAATAGACTAAGTATAAACTACAAGAAGATAGAATGCATGGTTGTCAGTAAGAGGATTAGCCAGAAATATGGTCTAAAGGTCGGGAACACTAGAATCAAACAGAGGCGGAAGTTTAAGTACCTGGGAAGCGTCTTGACAGAGGACGGTAAGTGCGACATTGAGATCCGTAGACGTATTGGTATAGACAAGGACACATTCCAAAAGTTGGGCAGAGTACTGGGTGACAGGAAGTAACAAAGTAAAGAATACTGAGCTGTTACGTGACATCTGTCCTTTTTACGGGAGCGAATGTTGGACGATTTCCTCAAAGATGAAGAGACTCGAGGCGACGGAGATATGGTTCTACAGAAGGTTGCTAAGGATATCACGGACCGAGCATGGAAGCAACGATGAGGTCTTAGGTTACAAACAAGGAGAGGGCTTATACTTAATATCAGGAAGAGGCAACTGAATTTTCTGGGACACATAATGAGGATAGAGGGACTGGAGAATCTGATACTCATGGGTCGAATAAAGGGAAAGAGAGACAGGTGAAAACAACGCGTAACATATTTCGCGGACTTAAGCAAGTGAATGACAGAACGTGGTCTGGGGGGAGGAAGCAGAGGGAAGGAACTTGTTGAGAGCTGCAAGGCTATATGGGAGGTGGAGAGCTATGATCGCCTACGTCCTGAAAAAAATGGCACATAAGAAAAAAAGAAAGAATTGTCACCGCAATTCGTGCATCTGACGCAATCAATTTAAGAATTGGGAAAAAGGCGCCAGGTCACGTTTCGAAGAATTTGTTAAAGACATTGAAACCAGAAACCAGGAAATGAACTATTCGGCGATCGGTTGAAAATAATTGGACGTTTGTGTCGAAGTTGTCCGGAAATAAATGATGTCTTTCGACACGATTACATTTAGAAGTTTAATAATGTCTCAGCGGAAATTGATTAAATTCAGAATCGAAAATTTGCCTCAGTCACCGAATTCTAAAGATCTTTCCCTTGCGGATTGCTAAATCTTTGAGCGCTTGGAAAACAATTATTCTATAATAATAAGAGATTTTGTAAGAATTAGATTCTGCCATTATATTACCATTTACTCCCGAGCATGCCATCCACTTATGTGTGCAAATCACAATAATCGTGTACGAGGGACTCCTGAAAATACCTGATTCTTGATAAGATTGAAGAGGGCCCGAGCGCGTGGCACAGTTGGGAATTGCCTGAGGACTATGCCACGGGTTGACCAAAGCATTGTCAGTAAAATTGGATATACTGAATTGGTCGGTAGCCATCGATGGTTGTGTTAGTAGGAAGTCACAAGTCATTGTAACGAAATTGGTTATGAAGCAACATTATGAGCTCTCTCTCTCTCTTTCTCTCTCTTTCTCTCTCTCTCTCTTTCTCTCTTTCTCTCTCTCTCTCTTTCTCAGAAATTGTAACTAAATCCACTTACTTTAGTTGCATTATAGACAACAGGTTGGCTGTGATGAGGTTGAATAAGCAAAATGTGCCAGAGTAGATATCTGCAACAGGGATTATCTACCCACTCTAGCAAACAGGGCATAAGATCGGCAGACCATGCATATATATATATATATATATATATATATATATATATATATATATATATATATATATATTAATAGTAGTACTCGTTTGGAAAACCTCAAATAGCTCAACTTGCAGATATGTTAGGACAAATCGGTACCCGAGGAAAAAAATGGAAATAATAAAAGAAAGAACGAAAGCATCAGAACAAGTCGAAACAAATCGCCAAGTGTTATAAGTCCTTAGTCCAAAGGAAAAAAAATCAAACGAGTTAAAGACTAAAACGTAGAGTGCTCAATAAGCTAAGTAGAGTGATAAACTAGAATAAATCTAGAATTTATTCTAGTATATATATATATATATATATATATATATATATATATATATATATATATATGTATATATAATATTATTATTATTTAAAATTATGTATTCATCGCAATACTGAAATTACTGTTTCGGAACTAAAAACTAAACTTTAAATTAAAATTTACAAAGTTTTTGTTCCATTCTCAAGGGATATTGTAAACTTATGAAAAAAATTATTTACTTTTTTAAACTAAATAGTATTATATAGTAGTATCCTGATTCGTCAATGAAAAGTCAATACCATTTTAAAATTTTGTAATCATTGTCCCCCTCCAACTTATAGTATATATATATATATATATATATATATATATATAGAAAGAATCATAAAAAGACACAATAAGAAAATCCTAGAAAAACACGCATACCAAAACAGTAATAAAACACATAAACTAAAACTGGATAAAAATAACGAAAAATTATGCGATTTTAGAAACCCTAAAAACTGCCCGTTGGAAAATAAATGCCTCACAAAATCCGTGGTATACCAATGCACTATCTCATCCATTGAGAGCCCTAACACTGATAGGATATACATAGGCTCAACGAAGAATAATTTTAAAATTAGATGGAGGCAACACAAGAGCTCCTTCAACAATATTCAAAATAAATAGAAATCAGACATCTCTATCCCAATATTTCTGGCATCTAAAAGAAATGAATAAAACACCAAAAGTAAAATGGAAAATAGTAAATAAAACAAGAACTTGTAGAACCTGGGATGACCCATGCCCTTTATGCTTACAGGAAAAACATTAAATTCCTAAGTAATGAAAAATTATTAAACCATAGGCAGGAGTTAACGGTTTTTTGCCGACATCAAAAAACTTTCGCATTAGATAATTAGCATAAAAAAAAAAAAAACAAAAAAAAAAAAAAACATAGCTAAGTAAAATTCTAAAAAGCTTAGCCAAACCTTTAAATAGAAAATAACGCTTTTTGTAGTCGTCAAAAAACAAAAAAACAAATTGAAATTCAGTGCAATGCGATCTGTATATAAAACACCCACTTGAATAAACAAATAAATAAGTAGATAATCAGTTGGACAATAATAAAAGACAATTCTCCAGACACATAACGATTGTAGGCGCGCCGTAAAAATATCCTTCACTGGGAACCAACTAAAGGATGACCGCAAACATTAGCCTTGAAATAGATACCCTACCCAACCTTAGCAAAACCTCTCAGAGGATGATGAATCTATTGATAAGAATTAACTCCCTGACCACTTAACGAAGGAAAATAGTCTAGCCACTCCCACAATAACAAATTCTGTAACGGACCGTGCCTAAAAATAGACGTAAACCGAGAGATAGCTTATTCCTAAAATTTCGCTTGAAGATGAAACGGGTCTAAACACCACAATTCAACTTAATTTTAATAATTATTTGGATAATTTCGGCTCTCATTTTTGAAACATGAGAACTCTTATGTAGCGAAGGAATCATATTTTTAAACAAAAAATATTATTATAATATATATATATATATATATATATATATATATATATATATATATATATACACACTGCGTGCCAAATTACTATCGAGATACCTTTTTTCTAATATTTCAAAAACCGTCCAATCAATTCACACAAACTTTTCACGCAATGTTGGCAACACTAATCTGCGCAATCACTGAAATTTTCGTACTGATCTGCGCAATGTATGATCCTTACGCATTGGTAAATTAATGATGAACATGTCATTTCCCTTTATTATCGCATTCATCACGATTCTTCTGTGAAGCTTGGAGAGGAATTATACATTCTTATTGGTCAAAGTAGAGTCCAATAGTATTATAAAAGCCTTGGAGAATTCTAGTAAGATTTCTTTAATAATTTCTAAGATACAAAGGTTCAAAGTCCGTACATATATATATATATATATATATATACGTCGGGAGTCTGTACCGCAAAGAAGCTGTCTACATAAAACTTCCCTCTTAAAAACTGCATTCCAATGGATTGAAGATAATTTGTACGTGTCATTGGATTTTAAATTGGAAGAACTAATGAATGTAACTTACTAAGAGCTATACCATCGAAATTACCGTAGTGTACCGTGGGCCTAGTGGCATTTCGTCTTTGGAAAGGTTGTTGTACAGTGGAAGTACTTCATTAACAGAAGGCCGCGTAAACACTTTTGAACTCTCTCTAGACTGGAAAGTGAGGACTGGTTAGCTCCAGTTCAATTATAATAACATTTCTCCATTTTTGGTCTGGTCTTGCTCTTGTAAACATAGATCATAGGAGGAGGAGTCAGACACTCTTTTGGAACAGTACCAAATATAAGGAACCGACCATTTTAACAGCATCTTTAGCGATAGATCGTATATATACGTTTCACTTTATTTCTGAAATTAACTTTAGTTGAAATAGACTTTTGATGCAAGAACCCTACTTAAGAATACAACCGTTCATAATTGTATTCACTTTTCAGCAATGCTCTTTAGAAAGGCATGAATCCACTTATCCCTTCAAACTGTCTTTTATCATGTCACTATAGTCGACGAAGAAGAGAATGAATGAGTGCGAATATTTCCCATAACCACCTGTTGAGGAAGTAATAAAAGCAAAGCGTCCTGGTTATCCCAATAAAACTACATCCGAGAGCAAGGCTTCTCAACCGGGTTCGGGTAAAGAGCGTGAAAGCACCTCTTAATTGCTCTTCTTCCCAGATCCACAACGACTATGGCAAATAGTGACCTTCCCCTACAAACTAGGGTGAAAACACTATGAATGTATAAAATTCATTTTTATAATAAAAATACCTGCAGTACATTTTAATAGCAAAAAAAAAATTCCAACATCACATTAAAAAAAAAAAAAATTTGTAAAAAAAAATAATGCTCCCAAGAAAATTAAATCCGTCCCGGGTAAGACGATAAACTACATCCAAGACGATAATCTACATCCAAGACGATAATCTACATCCAATAGCAAGGCCTCTGATCAAGAGGTTTTGAAGAGCGTGGAACCACTTCTTAATTGTTGGTGTTCCCAGGTCCACCCTGACCCGGGATAGTAGCACCTATTAGGGTCCCAGCTAAGGGCAAATAGTTACCCCCAAACTGGGGTCAAAACATTATGAAAGTGTCAAAATAAGTTTTAGTACAGCACTACGTTTTTGAGGAAAAATTATTGTCCACAACACATTTTTGAAAAAATATAACCAACAATAAAAATCTTGTCGGCATTAAATCACCCATTGAGGTTGAGATGCCGTAAAACAAACCAAAGCAAACCAAACCAAACCGAAAATTAAATTCTGGCTTTAAATGACCCAGGAGGAGTTGATATACTGCTAAACAAACGAACAAACAATAAAAGTAAAAAGCTGTTACAGCCATAGTCAGCCTTGACACAGCCTAACAGACGGGAAGTGTGCTATATACTAATATATATACGTTGACAATTTGTCATCAACTGCAGATTAACCGAAGGCTTACTGCATGTCGTTTTAATTGCTTTTATCGGTTTAAAAGATTATCTTTCAAAACTATTTTTTCTCATTAGCAGTTGAGTTTTAGAGAAACTAAGAGAAACACTCTAATAATGTTAACGTAAAAGTTTGTCTTTGCAAAAGTTAGGTTTACAAAATTATCCAGCAGTTTTTCTTTAAGTGACAACGTTTAGCGCTGTGTATTGATAACTAATAAAACTTGTAAAATTTTGTTTCCTCGTTTCACTCAAATGAGGCAAAGTTTACTTAGTGCGAAAGAATATGAGAGAAAAAAAAAGCATTATTAAGAAAAGAGAGAAAAAATGATCTCGAATTAACTGTATTATATGCAATGGGAAGATCAATATATTCTGTCGGTCATTTTTGCTTTAATAATTCTAACATATTTTTTAATGAAATCATTATAAGGGAGAGAGAACAATAAAAGAAAAGGGATTAAGAAAACAGAAGATAACTATTGGCATTGCATTTAAATTTTTGAAGATTAAAATTGACTGGAAAGGCGCCGGAAAAGAGTTCCACAAGCGAGAAGTGAGAGAGAAGAAACTATTATCGCAGAAACGTAAAAAAATGAGACCTAGCTGCCAATCTAGTATTGAAAGTGCGAGAGAAGAAACTGTTAGCATAGAAAGGTGAAATGATGAGACATAGTTGCCAATCTAGTACCGGAAATGGATTCCACAAGTGAGAAGTGCGTTTGTGTTGCTAGTTGCTGAAGGCAAAGATTACGGTAGCATTCACTAACTTAAACAAGGAAACCTCCCAGAAGGGTTTTAGGAGATTCCGAAGTCGTCTGGAGGCCGCGGTTAAAGCCAATGGCGATTTTATTGAATAAATTTACTCTTTAGTATTTCAAGATATTTTTGTGTAATTTTTGGTAAATATATCTCTCAAAAATAAATACCAGTGTTATTTTCATTTTTGCATAAAACGAAAAATTAGGTATGATACAGAATAATACAAGGTGCTATCGTGATCTGTTTTTTTGTTTTTTATTTTATTTTTTTTTTTCCCACATCTCTGCAGATAAACCTAACGGGAAATAAAGAAATCGATTTTCTAGGCATATTTTTTCCTTTCAATGAAATCTATCGTAACTCCATCTCAACTGAAATTGTTTGCCTTTAATCGTCTTCTTCAAAACAACTTATACATGATGCGAATGCTGGACAATCTCGTCACAGATGAAGAGAAAACGTGAAGCAAAAATATGTGATTTTTACAGAAGGATACCAAGAATAGATTGGAATAGCATAGAATTAATTGATGTAATTTTTAATTGATGCAAAATTTTAAAAAAACAATATTAAAATATAAATATAATTTTCCATTAATATTCTGCGTTTCTATCTTTCGAGAACGTGTACCATCTGACGAAGTGAAAACCTGAGTTTACAGTTTCAGTGAAATCATTTTTCGGGCAAATGAATTTTTTTTAGTTATGACGGCTTTCCTTGTGTTATTTAAATTGGTCTACCGTAGTTTTAGAAAATGTTCCCCATAATAACTTTGGGAACATTCTCGGTGACCCCCCCCCCACAACCATCCCCGCATTTTCTATTTTACTGAAGACTGGTTGCACTGAATTCTCTTCATTTTGAAACAAAACCCACCGGGCCTTGAAATATGAATTCATGAATCAGACGTGCAAGTAAAGACTGTTTGCCAAATTGTCTGGATAAGCATTTCGAATGATTCAGTAGCTACCTCACAAAAAAAAATAATGATATAGTCACTTTTCAAAAATGAAGAGACTCGAGGCAAAAGAGATATAGTTCTACAGAAAGATGCTAAGGATACCATAGACCGAATATGTGAGCAACGACGAGGTTTTGGAGAGGATGCAAAGAAAGAGGAAACTTATACTTAACAACATGAAGAGGCAGCTAAAATTTTTGGAACAGGTAATAAGGAAGAAAGGCTTAGAAAATCTGATAATCACAGGGCGAATAGAGGGAAAGAGGAACAAGGGAAAGCAATGCGTGACATACCTGGCGGGCTTAAGCAAGTGGATGACAGGACGTGGAAAAAAGTAGCAAAAACCTATTGAAAACTACAAGGGATATAAGGAAGTGGAGGGCCATGATCGCCTACGTCCTGAAGGGACACGGCACATAAAAGAAGACTCACATTGGAAAGCTCGCAGAGCCGTTCTAACTGAGCCGTTCTAACAGAACTTTTAAAAAAAATGTCGCGTAATAATTGAATGCGAGTAAATAGTACGAAGCCTGTTGGAAGACTGACTGAATAGGGTGGATACCAATGATCGGATCCCTACTGAATGGTGCAAGCGCAGTAGGGGTACAGTCAATGCATTTTCCGATATCACCTCGTAATAGTACAGGCAACGTTCTAATGACAATACCAAATTTACACAGGAAACATTCAGCATTCATTGTCCGAACAGTTTGTATTATTCTCATTTAAAATGAAATAAAAATCTTTTCCTCTTTTTTTTTTTTTTTTTTTTTTATTATTATTATTAAAACAGTTTTTCAGGAAATTAAACTTTTCAAACCTACTAAGTGTTATAGCTCTTTCCAATATTGACGGGAGTTTACTTCCGAACGTTTTGCTTTTGGTAGCGTAGAAGGTTATCAGCGTGATTATATAGTTTTCCTTTTCCAAACCCATGTGCTGCACATTTCTTTGCTACTATTGAAAGTGCTCAAGTATTAGTTTTGTTATCTAGTAAAGTTCTTCTTCGGCAAGATAGCGTGACGGAGCCCGACCTTTTTCAGGACGGTGATGATTTCACAGTTTTTCCTTCTCCTAGATCGGTTGCCATCCAAGGTTATAGAATCCAGTCTGTCCTGCTATTTACCCACAACTGGGAGGAGAAGAAGATTTATACCTTTCCCAAGGGTATTAGGACGTAAGTGAATGTAATGGATCCGACTGGAATTCGAACACGGGTTCTCTGATTTCTCAATCTGCACCGAGCCGTTAACATTAACTTTTTAGAATTCACAGATAAAACAAAATGGTCTACAATGAACATTATTCACGTACAAAAATGTCTTTTCGTCAACATCACCTGGATAGAAAATACATCCAGATCTGTTAACCGTCCCTGTCTAAATGATTAGATTTCTCTGTATCCTTGGAAACAGAAAATTATGAATTTATATGTGCGTTTAAAACTCAATAAATTTAAAAATAAGTTATTCCAAAATTCGCTTGAAGGTGAAACAGAACTAATGCTTTTAATTTAATTATGTAATTAAATTTGAAGTTTTTAGCTCCAGTTTTTGAAACATGGTTATTACTGTGTAGCGAAGAAACCATCTTTTAAATCAATTAATTTATAATATTTATGCTCTGTAAATTTACACTGAGCACTGTTTTGTAAAAATAAAAAAAATATCGAGAACACCGGATTATATATCTTACTGTTCTTTCTTTTTATTTACATATATATATATATATTTTTCATACCAACAGTACCGTCGCAACATGTTCAGTTTAATATTGAATTCCTATGCCTCAACGAATGGAAATAAATTATCCAGTAGATAAATTGGCCAGTAGATAGTAACATTCGAACTCGGCTATCCGATTAAGAAACACTACTTCTACTGTGGCTGCAGTGCACATGGTGCGACGACGACAAAACGGGTCACGGGATAAAAAAAAAATTAAAAAAAACTTCTTCATTCGTGATTTTATAGCGTCAGATCTGTTCAAAAAGTATCTGGACTTTTATTATAAAAATAAAACTACAGCACATATCAATTCGACGTAGTATAATAGCTAGCAAGCTAGTCTCGCTAGGTCAATTGAGCAGAGAGTATAGAGTTTGGCAAAAGAATGTCTTTGTGATTTGTGGGATTGATTCGTTCAAGCACATTTTAAAAATTGATGAAATAAACGAATTTATACAGATAACAGTTAACATTATGAATGAACCAGGCGCCATAAATATCACTTATGAAAGTGTAAATCTGACGAGGCTATTTAAGAACATCACTCGAGTTCTCAGATTCTAAAGATTCGTTTAGAAGCATCGAACGGTGTTGAAGAAAATTACCCATAGCATCAGCTATACTGTGTTCAGTTCCCTAATCTCTTCTACTTAATACTATTATACTGGATCCAAACATTTGCGTAACTGACGTATTCAGAATTTATCAATTTCACGTCCTGAATTTTTATGATTCTGGGGAGATGCCATCATTATACTCGTTTCAATTGCAGATCATAGTTACTGAGGCCCCAATTCATGAATCGGAATACTGATTTTTTAAGTCATTTTTATCCCAATTGTGAATGCCTATGTCATTAGCATAGATCGATATTGTCGGTACACTGACTTCTAGAGAGAAAACAAGAACGTAATAATGTCGTTTTTTGACGTATTTTTTAACGTCAAAAAACGACATTATTACGTCATTATTTTTGCAACTAATGGATTAAATAGTAGGAGTTATTGCTGGACATACTGTTGTTATTCCCCAAGAATTGTTAATGCAATATTCACTCCTAAAAAAGTTTCATTCGTGCTTTCGCCACATTGGGATACTTCTGTAAATGTGCGGTTTGGTTTATTTTGCTTTACGGTATATCAACCTCAATGGGTCATTTAATGCCGACAAACTTTTTTTTCTGATAATATTTTTGTTTTGTCAAAAATTCATTCCTGTTAATATTTTTTTTCAAAAACGTATAGCTGGTAACATTATTTTTTCAAAAACGTATAGCTGGTAATATTATTTTTTCAAGTACGTATAGCTGGTAATATTTTTTCAAAAACGTATAGTTGGTAATATTTTTTTCAAAAACGTATATCTGGTAATATATTTTTGTCAAAAACGTATAGCTGGTAATATTATTTGTTTCCAAAAGCGTACATCTAGCGACATTATTTTTTCAAAAACGTATTATCAAGGTCTTGCTGTTGGACGCAGTTTAACATCTTACCCAGGACACGGATGTATAATAGTTTATCGTCATACCCAGGACGCGTAGATGTGCGGATCTTCGGGATTATTATTTTGTTTCCAATTTGATTTGCAATGTGTTTTTGGTTTCTGATATCCATCATAGAGTTGAGATATTTACTGTTGAATTCTGGAACATGATTAAGATGATTTAAAGATTTCAGTCTCAACGTCAAGTGAAACTTTATTATTATTATTGCGTCATCGGTATTGCATAGCCCCAGGGAAACATTGTTTGTGAAAATATTAGGTTGGTGCAAAAATAATGACGTAAGAATGTCGTTTTTTGATGTTATTACGCCTATGTTTTTGCACCAACCTAATATAAAGGGGAATGATTTATGGTTAAGATCTAACTATTAAACAATCTCACAGGATGTTGGAAATATATCGCATATATGGAATACGATATCTTCGATTCTATCAGTTGATGTTTCCAAGACTCACGAAAAGAAACGACGTGGTGGTGCCTTTCGTTTGACCCCTAAATCGGTGAATCAGCAATTTCAGAGACCGTGAGATTTCTTCCTTCAAAATTTTTCATGGAGAATCCTCGGTGCCTAGGGTATGTGTCTTTAATAGCACAGGGGAGTTTTTTTTTTCTCAATCACGTCACCTTCTCCGTCATTAGCTAGTACTCGGCACAATTTCCGCACTGGAGACAATAAAAGCAACCAATATAGATCGTATGCGTTGCGCTAAGTTTTACTACAAGAACAGATTCCTACTGATGAAAAGACGGCTGATTTGACTTTCAGAAAGATATAAAGACAGTGGGACATTTATGTATTAGCCTGAAGATATCTGTATAGACTAATGTACCAACACAACCGCGACGGCTTACGACGAAACAACGACTGTACTTACCGAACAGCATTTATTGCCAAATATGACGTCTTAAAGATATCACATTCACAATCGAGACAAAGGACAGTACTTCTTATCTTTAGTAGAAACACAATGCTAAAAATAACAGAATCATTTGGGATTAGATTTATTTTCAAGTGTGCCCTACGAGCATCTCCAAAAGAGTAGCAGCATATACGTACTAAATAAAAACATCCAAATTATACAGGCTGGATTGTCTAGATTATTAAAAGCATAAAATCTATCGTATTTCTCTCAGTGAACAAGATTAACTTTTCTCTAGCCTTTTACTATTGTCGTGAAAATTTAACCAAGCTGTATAGATTCCCGTAATGTGGGTGTACACATGATCACCAACTAAGTAACGTTGCCATAACAACGAAGGAAACGCCCCTTTCCACTAGTTATTCTTTCCCTCCTGCTCACATGACAACATTTCGAAATTAAATTCTTATTTTATTCATTAGAAACTGCGATGTGCTTCATTGAAATTAATAACATATTTATTTTTGCGAGCAGATGCGCACCAAAAGATATGTTCAATACATTAATTCGTATTAGGTTGTTGCAAAAATAATGACGTAATAATGTCGTTTTTTGACGTATTTTTTGACGTCAAAAAACGACATTATTACGTCATTATCTTTGCACCAACCTAATATTTAAAAAAATACCTAATGAGCTTTTCTTTGAAAACGATGCGTTTTTAATGTCGTAAAATAGGTTACCTCCTACCAGGTTCTAGATGTTAATTATTTTATAGAATTGTTTGTATCCTGTATTCATACTGAGAATTCTTTGCGACATTACAATACAACATTTATAAATATTATGTTCTTGATCCTGTGACACCTATTAAGCAATGGAATAGATTGGACTTTCGCCGTCAGTGAAAGCTTTATGTATAAGACGAGATATTCTGTGCTTCAGACACTTGAAGTGTTAACAGAAAAAACAATAATCCAATATAATCCGCAGGGTAGACCGGACTCAAACGTTGACTGGTAGCCATTTTAGAAGAATGACGAGCCCGAAGTCAAATCCGTGAAAAGGCAACGTTTTTCAGTTTCGAGCACTTATTCTCCTAGACAGGCTACCAGCCGAGGCTATATATTCTAATCTACACTATGAATTGTCATGGATTCTTACGAAAGACAGCAAAATGCTTTCAAATTACTATTTTCCGGCTTATGGCCACATCACTTTGAAAGACCGGTTCCGGTACGATAACCAAAGTTAAACAACGTGGAGCCTGGTCAGTACTGGGTGACCGCTGGGGATATAAGGTGCGGTAAGCTTAGATATGCGGTTGGTTTAATGGATAATGGCTTGGAATTTTTCATGGAAGTGCCGTAATCCAATTCCCGTTGGGTTCGTTATATTCACTTACGTGCAAATACACTTGGGAAAGGTAAAAATTCACCTCTGTACCCCCAGATATGGGTTAATTAGTAATACTTGTAACAATAAATCATTAGTATCAGAAAAAAATACTCTTACAATCTAAAAATATTTTCTGGCTTTAAATAACCTGCAAATTGTTGGTAGGCCGTAGGAAATGAATCAATCAATAAACTTTCCCAAGAAGGCATGGCAAGTCAAACGGTAAAATGGAATATATAGCCTTGGCTGGCAACCAGTCTAGGAAAATAACTAGTGTGGGGAGAAGGCAACGGAAATGTACTCCGTTATATTTCAAAAGAGTCCATGGTAATTCACAGGGTAGAATTGTCTGTAACAAAAACAGTAAAACAATAGGGGGTAGTCTATTATGTTTTTTTTTTCCCCGATAAGCCATGGAAATTAAAAGTTAATAATTCAAAGGAATATGTGGAGACACACGATCGCCCGCTCCCAGAAAAAAAAAACATGGCGTTAATATAATAACTAAGCGCTTTTAATTCAAATAAAGAAAAGCCTCCGTTATTTATCGCCTTCTTCATTTTGTAATCAGTAAATGAAAATCAACTTTTGTTCGCGCATTCGAATCGCATCTTTTCTGGTCTTATGAAAACACACGCATTAATTGCAACTCGACATTTTCCTCCTCCTGTTGAATGAAATAATTCGCTTCAGTCTTCTCCCACTTATTCTGCAGATTCATCCATCTTGTGCTAATGCCAAGGTTTTCAGGATTTATATTCATATCGGCGTGGAATTGTTTGCTTCATTGTTCAGTTTGGAGTCTAATTGCTAACGATGACAACTTTCTAAAGCTTGTTCAGAATCATACAATATCCTCCACGATTTTATTGTAAGAAATATTCACTTTTTATCACGTTGAAGCTTCTCATGGGTTCACCACTCTTCCCAGAGGCAAAAGATATGTCTGACTTAAAACCTATCCGAAAAGCCGTTGAGGTATTAAGGTGGCCCATGGAATCGTCACGTGGTTTCTTAATCATTAGACGTTCGTATAATTCTAAAATGACATATTTAAGAATAATGAGTGGGTAGTTTCATCATCTTCTATGTACCACGTCATTTCAGGACATGAGAGATCATGCCTCTCCATAAATTCTTGCCCTTTCTGGCTCTCAACAATGTTCCTTCCTTTTTCTAAGCCACCCTATCCTCTGTTGTGCCATACATTGACACAAGACTAGGTAGCTCGCTGTCTTCCCTTATTTCTCTTAACCACCTTATGCCCCGTGAGGGTTAAGTTTTCCAAGCATACTTTCCTCATTATGTATCCAATAAATTCCCTCTGTCTCTTTCTGATTCTGGGTACGCTTTGATGTGATTTTCTTTGAGACTTTCTCGTTGCTTACTTGTTCCCTCGGTGGAATTCTCAGTATCCTTCTGCAGAATCACATTTCTGTTGCCTCCATTTTTCTCTCATCTGTGGGAGGATTGTCCAGCGCCAGCAATCGCACACTCTCTAGTTTGTTTCTAATAGGTTTTCTGTTCCTTAGTTTAGCTTTTTAAACGTATCTTTCGCTAAAACGGCGAGCGTACAGATTTTTAATTGTCTGTTAAAACACTTAATTTATTGTTTTCGTCGTAAGAAAGCGGGGCTGTTTTCTCTTCGTAACTAACAAATCGTTGGACTAAAAATGAAAGAATACACCCCCGTCCAGAAGAAAATAAGTAAATGAAGGTTTGGTCAAAACATTTTTAAAAAGTTGTTCTTTCTGTCTTCGGCAATGCCACTTCTTCTTCTATATGCCATGTCCCTTCAGGACGTTGATGATCATGGCCTTCCACAACTTCTTCTCTTTTGTAGCTGTTAATAAATCTTTTCTTTATGTTATCTCTTTTAAACCATGTTATGTCATCCATTTACTCAAGCTCACTAGATAGGCTGTTTACTTTTGTCCCTTTTGCCTTAAATCTGTCCTGTGAGTATAATGCTTTCCAAGTCCTCTTTCCTCATTATATGCCGTAGAAATTTCTACTGTCTCTTTCTGACGTTAAGTCTCCTTGCTCCCATTTTATTTAAAATTTTGTTGTTGCTCACAAATTTGGTCTATGGTAATCTCAGCATCCATCCGTAGAACTAAATTTCTATTACTTCAAGTATCTTCTTCATCTGTGAGGAGACTGTTCCGAATTCGCTGGCATAGATGGAGGACTGGTATGCTACACTTGTATGAAAAAATTTAGTTGACGACTTTCTTTTACTCTGATTATTCTTTCGCCTTCAATCAAGATTTGCAAAACCATAAGGCTAGAAGCAATGGATGACGGGAGAAGGTTTTAGTGAAATAAGTCCCGAACCTGCACGTAGCCGGCAAATGTAGTCGACAGCACCATCATCATAAAGGAAGCAATTAGTAGTAGAGAAATTAAATTATTGGATACAAGATAAAGCCGATAACGAAGATATAACGGTAAACAAAGGAAAATCCCATTTAAAAAAAAACTCAAAAAAAAAATAAAACTGAAAAGAAAACAGAAAAAGCTGAAAAAATTTTCACTCATAGAGTGTTGTGATATAGATAGATTTGTCAGTTGTAAAGTGTTGGAATATAGATTTATCAGTCGTAAGGTGTTACGATATTTATTTACAACTCATAAAACGTCGCGATATATAGGGATTAAGCGAAACCAACCCTAAAGAAGCCCAACGGTGGAACAAACGTATGATAATTGCAGCAGATCTCAACAGATGAAAAGGGCTACGCATGACGGACATATTACAGAAGGCGCCATTCCGTTGCAGTTTCATACTTGGAGTATGCATGTCTCATTCCATATCTGCCACGGAGGAAGGTCATGAAATCAAATGTGTGAGTCACTTCCTGGCAAACTGAGGTCCGCTTGAAGCAAATTCACGTCATCGGCACATTCTTTTACTCTGATTATTCTTTCGCCTTCAATCAAGAGTTGCAAAACCATAAGGCGAGAAGCAATGGATGACGGGAGAAGGTTTTAGTGAAACAAGTCCCGAACCTGCACGTTGGAGGCAAATGTAGTCAACAACACCATCATCATAAAGTTAAGCAATTAATAGAGGAGAAGTTAAATTATTGGGTACCAGATAAAGCCGACAAGATATGGGGACAAAAACAAAAGGGAAATCCTATTAATAGAACTGAAAAAAAACTCCAGAAAAACTGAAAAAAAAACCCAACACAAAACGTAGTTGTTTTATATTTAGTAAAGTTGTTTTGAAAACTACACACCAGCCAATTAAAAAAATGGTGTGCAGACAAACAAGGAACCAAAGCCATGGTGAGTAAGATTATGAAGATGAGAATACCTGCTGATTGCAATTGGCTTTGTAATCAATCTGTTAGGGGCGCTGCATCATGATGTAGAAAGCTTTCCTGGTATGATAAATTGTTTCAATGACCGTATTTAACGGCATATAGGACGCATGGGTGTATAAGACGCACTCCAATTCCAGCATAGCAAATCAAGAAAAAATTAGTAATTAGTAAAATTATTTGTAAATGGTACAGCCTAGGTGATATTTATGAGATATTATTTTGGTTAAACAATCCATGATTACAATTAAACGAAAAATAATAGGAAAAACAGGACACGAGCCTATAAAAACTTCATTATATCCAAAGGTAAGAAAACAAAATAAGAATCAAGCAATTATTACAATTGAGCAAAGCAGTAGAGTTACCATGAAAATTCAGTCAAAAAATTCCTTTTATATGTTCCTGTAAACGTCTTAGTGGAATCGTGATTTTCCAAGCGTAGCTTAGATGTGGCACAAGGTCGAAAATGAGAGGCACCTAACGAGACTCGAACTCACTACTCCGTTATAATTGTTCCAGCGAGAGAAACTTGCTAGCCATTACGCCACCTCGAGGAATAATTAGGATATAACAATTCTGATTTTATTTATACCAATGTAACCGGAAGTTATCGCAAGAAAAATATTAATGAAAGAAATATATTTTATAAATATATAATTTGAATTTATTGCATATAATTTTAGCGAAACAAAGTACTAATATTAAACGTTATAAAATTAATATAATGAATATTATCAATAACACTTAATCTGCATAATAGCCTTTTAAATAATGACAATAGGTATATGAAAGTTACTCTAAAGTCTAAGGTAATAGGAATTGGCAGGTAGATAATTTCGTCCGACTGTCGCAAATTTTAAACCCACATATGTCATATAAGACGCAGGAGAATTTTAAGATATTTTTAGTAAAAAGAAGTGCGCCTTATATGTCGTCAAATACGGTAATTAACTATACATAGGTATAGATGGTATTTTTTTTCTTTTTTTTACAATTCTTATTCTATATTATCTTTTGTTTGCTTTCCCAGTTTAGCATTTTATGTAGCTTTTATTATAAGACGGCTTCTTAACTTTTTCTTACCCTGGCTCATATATGACCCAAACGAAGAGTATGTACTTATAACAAAAGAGAGTCTCTCGAAAACGGTTGATACGTTCAACCAGTTTCTCAATTTGCATGACTCGTTTAGTTTTGCGTTCATATAAAGTTAGACCAATTTTAATGCCGGATTTAAACAGGGAAATTTAATCAACATGTGTGAAAATAAAATATATTGAATATTTTCTGTTATTTCACCCCAAATAATGTAAATTTATTTATCGCAAATATTAACTCACTCCCAAGAAATTATAAATTTTGAATTAAAGTCTGTTTGTTTTTATTAACGTATTAGCTCTCTTTCAAAATTTTAAAATTTAAATGAAAATTTGTTTAGCTTGCCTCGCAACAACTCAGAATGGAACATTCCCCCAAATCAGAGCGTTATTTGTAATGACAAAAGTACGCAGTTGTAGGCTTTAAGAAAGATTTATTCAACTGAGAATGAAAGTTTCGCGTATAGTGTCCTTTTAGAGTCCCATTAAACAGAAATCACCCTGTCAAAGAGGAGAGTAACAATACAAGGGGAGACCACTCTTGATTATTCATAACATTATTCACATTTCGTACGTTCGGATGGTATTTACAAGAGATTTTTTATAAATTAAAAAATAAAGAAAAAAAAATCAGTTTTTGGCTTATTTATCGGGGTAAGCGCGAACATTAACCCCACACTTAGAAACAGCGCACCTGAGTCGCCCACTTCTAACCGTAATGCAATGGTAGGGCCTCGCTTTGGAAGAATTCGGTATGGATTTTCGCTCTTATAAAATCTGTTTATTTTAGGGTGAATGAAGAGAAAAGATCGAATATATTTCTTTAAAACGAAACTATACGTTTATCTTTATCTTAACGATTCCATTTTTCATCACATATATCGTCACTCTTCGGAAATAATCGCGAATACGCCACATACTTCAAAACGACTGTTTCGGATTTTCTATCAAGTCTTGTGTAATGCATTTGTTTGCCATTTCTTATTGTTAAAGTTAAGAATCGGATAACAAAAACGATGTGTCGCATTTTATTACGACGCAATTACGTGGAATCCAATTATCCAAGTTTTCATGCATAGCCATGGAGAAATAGTCATGGGAGAGAATTCAAATTCTATTGATATGCTTTACTCGGGTTATTACACGCAATTGTCTCTTTGATGACGTTGGTTGGTCTTCCTTGGGGGCCATTTTGAATAATTTTATATCCAGAAGCGAAACCACTGTTGCATTGTTCTCACTCTTCAGCAGGTTTTCTCATTGAAACCATTTCTAAAAAAATAAATAAATAAATGAAAATAATAAAATAAAAGGAAAGAAAAGAAAAGAAAAGAAAAGAAAAGAAAAGAAAAGAAAAATTAAAAAAATGCCTGCATTTTTTCCACAATGCAATGAAACAAAACTGTTGCATGATTCTGCAACATTTTTCCTTCTTGGAAATTTTTTTTTTAATGCTCACCCAGTACAAGGCCAACAAGCTACTCAAAGTAAAGGGGATTACAGTGTGGCATTGTATAGGCGTAAGAAAAAGCAAGAAATATAGGAAGAGATAGGTTTGCTTATCGTTTTTCCTGTTATTCAACCCATAGCTGGGGGAGAATAAATGGATTCATACCTTTCTCAAGTTAATCTAACTTTCATAAGTTTCATAAGTTTCATAAGTTAATCTAACGAACTATTCCCGTTTTTTAGAAGTTTATTCTTTGTTTCCTGTTTAAGAGTGGATTTCCGGTTCCTTCTAAAAAAATTTTCATTCTCTTTCACTCCTAGTAGCCCCTTGAATTTTCGTGTCATTATCGCCTTGCTCGGGGTGAATTGGTTAACAAAAACAAAAAAAAAAAAGTGCAGTTTATGAGCTTATGTAGAAAAGATAACAGTTCACTTGAAGAGGTCATGATTGTAAGGACAAGGGAAACATCCTGCCGGGAGCCTGTTTCACAATGCAGCAGTTCTTTGGAAGAGGGCGTCTGACTGGAACTTATTCTTTACTAATGGAATATGAAAGGAATGAGGATGATTCATCCTTCTGTACATGGCATGACTGCTCCCAGCTGCAAAGGTCAGGCCTGGTGGAATCAAAGAATGTAGTTCGTCAGAAAATATATCATGGAAACAGAGATAGGGTAGTAATTTGTTTGCGGCATTTCATCTATTCGAAAGGGGTTGTAAAAATGTTGAAAATAATTCGTCATCCAAAATGGTGTGTGTAAATATAACAGTAATTTCACGCAATAAAATTACTTTTATTCGATGTTCAGTGTGCAAGTCTTTCATAAGTTATTCCTTAAAAGCAGAAAGCTCATTGGTTTTTGCAAGCGAAATCCTAAGACAAAGGCAGATATCTCGGTAGCATCATTAGAAAATTATTCATACAAAATTATTTATATTATGTACTAGCCTACAAGCAGCCCTTCCGGGTGACTTTATGCTTACCTTCAGTGCCCTACGTAAAATTTATAATAATTTAGAAATAAAATTATTTTGTATTTATTCGACAACTTAATTCGGCATAATCTTTATTCGTATACTCAACCGATCTCCGGACATTGTTTACATTTTGTGCGCATTTTTTTCTTCATGATATCATCACATAAAGTCAGTGTTGAAAGACATTAGGAAACCTGAACTATATAATATTTCGAATAGGTCATAATACGTACGCTAGAAAAAGAAAGAAAAGCATAGGCATCGTACCGTGCCCTGCTTAAGTTTTAATTACAGCTTAACTAGACGATATCAATTGCAATTGCGGCAGAAAGCGAAATTAAGGTTAAACCTTTAATAAACAATTGTTTTGTTTTTTTATTTCAGTCTGTTCAATATTTAAATTTAACTTTAAATGAGTTTAATGTTGAATCTCGTGTAACTATAGCACAGTGTTACTTCAGGTTGTTTATGATTCCCCGAGATCGAAAAAAGGACGGACGGACAGACACACGTACACTGCGCTTTTTTATATCGATACAAGATGCTTGACATAGAGCAATGGTTAAACTTTTAGCTTGGAGACATAAATTTAAGTTCAGTCACTAGGGTTATCTCGTCAATAGTACCTCGTCCTTGTGAAGTTGTTATAGTTAAACCATCGCGTCTAAGGTGGCCCTCAAAAGAGAACGTGAAAATGAAGTTAGACTATTTTTGGCCTCTGTATTTCGATAATGGAATAATGGATTGGAACTCGGGTTGAGGAATTCCACTCGAGTTCATTACATTCGTTTACGTACTAATACCATTGGGAAAGGCATGAAACCATCTATTCTCCTTGCAACTATGGGTAAATATCAGGACAGACTGGGTTCTATATTGGGTAGCAACCAGTCTCAAAGAAGGAAAACACTAAATTCAAACCATCCTAGAGAGATCTGGGTTCGGTCAGTCTATCTTGCCCAAGACACACCACTTCTACGACAGTGCCACTACGACACTAATGAGTTACAGGACTCGTGATCGTGATCGGGTTGTGGTCCCTACATTAAATTCGGCCTTGGGCACATTCCATTCGAGTGAGAGTCTGAATGAATATTGCAATGATTCAGAAACTAATTTCACTAGGCAAATTGAAATTCGTTCTTTAATCAGCGTAGACATAGAAATCGTCGTACCAAGTTTAATTGCTGGTCGAGTTCCTTACTATCACAACGCGCCAATTCGCCTGTAAAAAATCGTTTGAATTTATCATCTGCCAACTATGGGTTAAACAGTCGAGCAGACAGGGTTCTCTTGACTTTGAGGTTGAGACTAGTTAAAGAGAAGAAAAACTAGACTGAAGTATCTTTACATTGAATATTGCTGCGAAATCTGACCTATTGCTTCTCCTATATTTATAGATACAAAGAAGATTCTGTAATGTTATTGGTCTTGTCCTGGCATCTTGACTTCAGTCGCTTTCCGACCGCCACAACGTAGCTTCCCTGTGTCTTTTCTATATATAAGTTCATGCTAATTGTTCTGATGCGCTTTCCTTTTCTGATGCCTCGACTTTATTGAAATTAAGGGTACTACTAGATTGGCGACAAGATCTTTTCATTTTACGGCTGAGATTGCTAGATATAACCATTTTTTTTTTTAACCATTTCCCCCCATGCAAGGCAATAAAGCCACTAAGACACAAGGGGTTACTGAGTGTGAAAGAATTAGAAAAAAGAGTCCTTACTAAGAATCGGGAACAATAGAAGAGTAATCAAGAAGACTGTAGATAACGATTGGCATTGCATTTAAATTTTTGAAAATCAAAATTGGCTTGAAATAAAAGTGTTCTACAAGCGAGAAGTGTGAGAGACGAAACTGCTAACATAGAACTTAGAGTTACATCTAGCCATCTTAACTCTAAAATGATGAGACCTTTGACGTCAATTTAGTAATGTGCTTACATTCGTAAAGTCTAGGTACCATTGCGAAGAGCTTATCTGAACAATTACCATGAAAGTATATATCGAAAAGGCACAGGGAAGCAACTTTACGGCGGTGAGAAAAGGACTGAAGCTGATATGCCAGATCAGGATCAATAATATTGCTGATTCTTTGCATTTTATTAAGAATATTTAAATATACAGCTGGGGCACCGGATCATATTTGACAGCAATAGTCTAAGCATGGGCAAATAATAGACCTATACATATCTCGGAGACATTGAAGAGAAAAATTGTCAATCACGACACAGTGAGCCAACTTTCCTAGTAGCTGAAATAACAAGGAATTCACTTTCTCACGATCTAGTCGCTTCATCGCTTTGCTTGGGTTCAAATAATTCAAACAATTTAACATCTTTCACGGTATAAAGACAAGCTGATGTGTAAGACGCACTCTAAATATATCAGTCAATAGGTTGGCAAAATGAAAATCAGCGGAATTTTCAAGAACCTATGAAAAATGTTCCAATATATATAAAATATATTCTTTAAATTATAAAGAATTTGGCAACATGTAGAAATTTGGAGAAAATATGCAGAAATGTTTCGCTATTCTAGATGTAAGACTTTTGTTTAACTTATAGATTTTCCACAAAAGTGAACTGGCCAACATAGACAATATCGAATTCGAAAATAAATCAGTCACTGAAGTGCCATATGTGACACATGTATGAGCGTTCACGTATCTTTCGATACATTACTGACGAGGCAGATTTTTTTTCTGCTGTAGGTCGCCATTTCTTTTTGAGGTAGACTGGTTTATAACCAAGGCTAAAGAACCCAGTTTGTCCTGCTATTCAACACATAGCTGGGGGAGAAGAAATGGATTCATACCTTTCCCAATGGTATTTGTGCATGTGAATTTAACGGAACGGACTGCGATTCGAACTCGGCCCTCCAAATTCTCACTCCGAGCCGATTTCCACCACAACGCATAAGAAATAAATACAGAACTGAAAACCTGTGCCGTATTTATAAAGTTGAAAAATATTTTACAATAATATTTTTAGATTCGTATTGATTATACCTTCTGTTACCCACGACATCTGTCAGAACCGAAAAATATTGATCTTTTTTATGATTTTCGATGGGGGTCTTGTTCCTAATATAAATACAGTGTGCTGTGTTACAACTTAGTCCAGACACCGAGCTTGTTGACGGGGTGATCTTCTTCCAATCAAACTCTTATTTTTTTTTTTATTATTTTTTTAATTTTTTAAGCATTCAACCCCAAGCAAGGCAGAAAGCCACTAGCACGCAAAGGGTTACAGAGTAGGAACGAGAACAAAGAGGAGTGATAGAGGAAAGGATGAAGAGAAAGTTAGTGGATAGATCAGGGCATTTGGAGACGTCGATTGACGTTACATTTGAATAGTTGGAGATTATAGCTATCAGGGAAACAAAAAATGGGAAGGGAGTTCCACAGGCGAGAAGTGCGAAAATGAAACTATTGGAGTAGAAGAGACGGCTACATTTAACAGTTTCAACAGTTAAAGGGTGAGATCAAAATGCCAGCCCAGTTGAACGCTTAAATTAATGAAGTCTGGGAACCAGCGAAAGCAGTTCATCGGAGCAGTTACCGTGAAAGTATTTGTAAAAAGACAGAGGGAGGCAACGGCACGTCTGCGAGAGAGCGGCTGCAGACGAGATGCCAGATCAGGGCCAATTACATTGCATATCCGTCTTTGGATTTTATCAAGGACCTTGAGACAATTCTTAAAATGTAACCCTCCGAACTGATAATTACCCACTAGTAATTTCCAGCAGATTTTATTCAATAATAAACGCGTATTCTTGCAAATAGAGGAGAAAATTAAAATTAAAACATCAGTAGTACACAGTTATGTACAATGACTTAAGCACAAAATATTGGAAGTAGTAGAGAGCCATGATCGCTCACATAATGAAAGGGTTACATAAAAGAAGAAAGAACAGAGTAAATCAGTTCAATATTCTCAAATAGTCCGTTTAAAATTTTTGTTATGGAAAATGTTATATAATAATATGAAAGATCTGCAATGTTATTAGTCGTGACCTGGCATCTCGGCTTCCAGTCATTTTCCAACCTCAGTATCGTAGTTTCCTACTGCTTTTTGTATGAATACTTTAATGATAACGGTTCAAGTGAGCTTTCTGCTTTGGCACCTAGATTTTACTAATTTAAACGCAGTACTTGTTTAGAAGCAAGGCCCCATCATTTTATAGGTTGAAAAGGCTAGATATAACGGCAAGTTCTATGCTAACAGTTTCTTTTCTCGCGCTTCTCGCTTGTGGAACTCTCTTGTCGTTTCTTGTTTTCCAATTAACGCTGATCTTCAAAAATTTAAATGCAATGGCAATTGTCATTTGTTTTCTTGAATTCTATTCTTTCATTGCCCACGTTCCTTAAGCATAATTTTCGTTAGATTATTTCACTGTCAGTAATCCATTGCGTCATAGTGGCCCGATCGCCTTGCTTGGGGTGAAATGATAAAAAAAAAAGTCGTTTGAAACTAGAGAAATGTCTTGCTCATGTCCAGTTAAAGAAACGGAACAAGGAAAACTTTCCGACTGGGATTGTCACGATCGAGATATGGATATTTTTTGTCACTCGGGAAATAGAGTTGTCAGGATGTTTACGCTTGAAGACGAAGTGAGAAAATAATGCAAACGATGTATCTAGCGTGAAAGGATCAGCATTTACATTACTGAATTGGTTATAACAAAAGAACAGGTTAGGGCACTGAAACTATGGGTCGTTTTTCCCACGCCATTTCTTCAACATTCTAAAAGGTAGACAGACGTAAAACATGTTTTTAGCAAGCTCGGCCGTTACTACTGAAATGATTTTGATTCTCACTGAGTGCTCACATCTAGAAATTGCGGATTAATATTACTATAGTGAGTTTAGCTGTTGCTGCATATATATATATATATATATATATATATATATATATATATATATATATATATATATGTATATATATATATATATATTAAAAGAAGTGTTAAGATAGAGATCATAATTTAATATTTAACGATTAAAATCAAAATCAAATCAAAATCAAATCAAATAAATATAATATAAGGTGCCTTTCGACAGACAATTCGTCAAAAGTCAATCGTCAGTATTAAAATCCTACTGAAGGGGTGTTTCTTTTTTAAATGGGATTTTAAAATTGTAGAGGAGAGAAGAGGGGGAAATTATTATACTTAATTTTTCGGTTGCTTTTCTCCCACTTGTCTTTTTCTAAATACGGTGTGTTGATATATAAAATTATATATATATACTATTCGGACTATTGTCCTCATCTTTGTCGCCATATTTATTACAACGTTTCGGCTGTTTTACACTCCGGCCTTCTTCAGATGGTTGGAATGTCGAACTGAACCCTTTATTTCGCTCACTGGGTAGACTTTTCTAGTTCCACTTTTAATGGATGTCAGTTGTCACCTGTTAATTCCCCTTTCCAATTCTCCACTGTTTTAACCCCGTATTGAACTCCCACTCTTTGCGTCCAGACACTGGATCTAGCTAACGCCTTTATCCACTACCATGCGTCCGGTTTGTTTTACAAGTAACGAGACTGGGTGTACTGTGTCAACTCTCTAAAGTGATATCTTGGGAGTATATATAGTTATTTACTAACCGTAGCTTAGATGTAGCACAAGGCCGAAAGTATGTGGTAACGAGCAAGGATCGAGCTCACATTTGTCATAACTGATCTAGCAAGACAAGCTTGCTATATATATATATATATATATATATATATATATATATATATATATATATATATATATATATATATATATATATCCTCCTGTCATTTTCGACCAATGATGATCTGACAGCTTATTGATTCAGTTATGGAAGTTTGTGCGATAATCTTAAGTGACATTTAAGACCCGCTAGTGATTTACAAAGGAGGCCACATATGGAGTAAGTGTGAGGATTGTGAAATGAGATCAATGTTAGATTGGCTTCTTGAAGATGATTCAGACAAGCAGATTAAAAATTGCTGAGGCCACTAAAACACGTTGATCTCCATTCTACCCGCTCCGAGGCTAAGCGCTCAAGGTACATTGACTGTTTTCAGCTTGTCTTTGTATCTTAGCCATGGGCGTCCTACATTCCTGTAGTCCTGATCTAACTGGCTCTACATTAAGATCTTAGATATCCTGTGATCAGACATTCTCAAGCCAAGCATAACTGAGACTGTATGATAAAAGTCTCGATTCCTCCAATATTACACCTGTTAAACAGGTCTACGTTAGATGTCCTATGTTGAAGGTTAACTCCACAGATTGCACGAAGACAGCTTTTATGGAAAGCATCTAGCTAGCATATATATATATATATATATATAAAATCTTAGTTTTGCGCAACCATTGCATTTTTCAAAATGGTAGGCTTAATCTTGGCTGCTTCGCAACGACAATGCACCTGCTGACAACGCCCTGAGCATCCAGCAGTTCTTGGCCAAGAAAAACCTTACCGTACTGGAAGAACTACCCAATTCACTTGATCTTGCTCCGTGTTACTTTTTTTTCTTTACCCCAAGCTCAAGGGGATCATCAAGGTGACCCGTTTTGAAGTCGTGGAGGCATTCAAAAGGGTCGTAACGCTGGACCTGAGGAGAATCCAAGAAGAATCCTTCTAGTAAATGATATAAGCGTGATGAAGAAGGATGAAAATGTGCCTGACACTCAAGGGGGTTATTTGAAGGTTAAACTATGTACAGTATATACCTGCGGATAGCTCGCACTTTTTTACCAAAAAATTAAGGGTGCGACCTATCCGTTCGACATAAATGTAAAAGGACACTACCCTGTCATCATGACTTCTAAGAAATCGGAAATGATACCGATAAACACTAAAGCTGTGGTTTATCTACGTATAGAAACAATTTATCTGTCATATATATATATACTGACTCGCTGCTTTAAAGTTACCTCATATTGCTAGATTCACATATTCATCACAATAAATAAATACAATTATAAAATATTCATTGATCCATCCGTCACCCTTCGGTCGGGTCCCTAAGACTAGACTTATATAGAAACCCTGAACATGCATAAATAAGTTAAGGAACCACGTGTAGATGTTTGTTGACAATGACAAAATAATCCCACAATTCATCCTCCGATATATATATATATATATATATATATATATATATATATATATATATATATATATATATATATATATATATATATATATTAGGTTGTTGCAAAAATAATGTCATTTTCTCACATATGTTACTATGTGAGAAAACGACATTATTTTTGCACCAACCTAATATAATATAATATAATATATATATATATATATATATATATATATATATATATATATATATATTGTGAAAAATACGTTGGAAAATATGACTGAAAGACATGAAATAAGAAAGCGCATGAATCTAGTACCCAACGCATTTGCACTATTTTGAATTGCGCAATGATATAGTTGATAACCAAATTTATAGTTTATAATTTTAATTGTTAATTAAGGAAGATATCCGATAATTCTTACATTTAAAAAGGGCTGTGAAACTCCCCAGATCATAGTGCAACCTATCTGCGAGTCATCAATAAATTATCATTTATTAAGCCATAAATTAGGGGTGCGAGTTATCAGGTGGAGAGACCTATACGCGAGCATATATATATATATACTCTGAAAAAATCAACTGAAAATAATAGATGCAGTAAATATGACCAAACTGACGCGTGAAGACACGATACTCTTACGTAGTTGTTCCCAAACGGTGCGGCAGAAGAGGATAGCAGGAGGGGCGGAAGTGGATAGCAGGTGAGGCGGAAGAGGATAGCAGAAGGTGTGGAGGAGGATAGCAGGAGGGGCGGAAGAGGATAGCAGGTGAGGGGGAAGAGGATAGCAGGAGGGGCGGAGGAGGATAGCAGGAGGTGCGGAAAAGGATAGCAGGTGAGGCGGAAGAGGATAGCAGGTGGGGCGGAAGAGGAGAGCAAGTGAGGGGGAAGTGGATAGGATGGGAGGCGGAAGAGGATAGTAGGTGGGGCGGAAGAGGATAGCAGGTGAGGCGGAAGTAGATAGCATGTGAGGCGGAAGAGGATAGTAGGTGGGGCGGTAGAGGATACCAGGTGAGGCGGAAGTGGATAGCAGGTGGGGCGAAAGAGGATAGCAAGTGAGGCGGAAGAAGATAGTAGGTGAGGCGGAAGTGGATAGCAGGTGAGGCGGAGGAGGATAGCAGGAGGTGCGGAAAAGGATAGCAGGTGAGGCGGAAGAGGATAGCAGAAGGTGCGGAGGAGGATGGCAGGAGGGGCGGAAGAGGATAGCAGGTGAGGGGAAAGAAGATAGCAGGAGGGGCGGAGGATAGCAGGTGAGCGGGAAGAGTATAGCAGGAGGGACGGAGGAGGATAGCAGGAGGGGCGGAAAAGGATAGCAGGTGAGGCGGAAGAGGATAGCAGGTGGGGCGGAAGAGAATAGCAAGTGAGGCGGAAGAAGATAGCAAGTGAGGGGGAAGAGGAGAGCAAGTGAGGGGGAAGAGGATAGGATGGGAGGCGGAAGAGGATAAGAGGTGGGGCGGAAGAGGATAGCATGTGAGGCGGAAGTAGATAGCATGTGAGGCGGAAGAGGATAGTAGGTGGGGCGGAAGAGGATAGCAGATGAGGCGGAAGTGGATAGCAGGTGGGGCGGAAGAGGATAGCAAGTGAGGCGGAAGAAGATAGTAGGTGAGGCGGAAGTGGATAGCAGGTGAGGCGGAAAAGGATAGCAGGTGAGACGGAAGTGGATAGCAGGTGAGGCGGAAGAGGATAGCTGGTGAGGGGAAAGAGGATAGCAGATGAGGCGGAAGAGGATAACAGGTGAGGCGGAAGAGGATAGCAGGTGGGGCGAAAGAGGATAGCAGGTGGGGGCGAAAGAGGATAGCAGTTGAGGCTGAAGAGGA
This sequence comes from Acanthosepion lycidas, assembly GCA_963932145.1. Taxonomy (NCBI): domain Eukaryota; kingdom Metazoa; phylum Mollusca; class Cephalopoda; order Sepiida; family Sepiidae; genus Acanthosepion; species Acanthosepion lycidas. Next base: position 21,865,208 of record OZ010583.1, on the reverse strand, counting down.
TAGCAGGTCAGGCGGAAGAGGATAGCAGTTGAGGCGGAAGAGGATAGCAGATGGGGGCGAAAGAGGATAGCAGTTGAGGCGGAAGAGGATAGCAGGTGAGGCGGAATGATTGAAAGACAATCAAAAATTTAGAAACAGGTATAAAAAATTGATATGCCAAAAATGAAATTGAATTCAAAATTTAAAATTTTCTTAAGGATTCCATGTAATTGCAAGCATGACTCCCAGTATAAATAGTTATAAAGAATTATTGGCTGATTTTATCATTTTGATATGTTTGCATTATATCAAGTATTAAGAATATAGTAATTTGGCTCTACAAATTTGAGCAGAGTGTTATCAATGGTATTGTTCTGACTTCGAATCCTTGGTTATCTCCCTTTAACACTCCCACTGCACCTTCTTTGCCGTAGGGTTGCTTAGGCCTTTTCAGTTCTGGATTTTCAGTTCTGACAAATATCAAAAATCAAAGACGGGAAAGAATTCATTGTTTTGATGAGGAGATGAGTTTATTCGGCATCATATATATTAACTAGGCCCCGCAAATTGTTGAGGAGAATTATCAATGATAATGTTCTGACTTCGTATCCGTAGTTATCTCGCATTAAACCTCTATCTGCACCATCTTTGCCGTAGGGCAGCTTGCCCCTTTTCAGTTCGGAATCTTCAGTTCTAACAAATATAAAAAAAACCAAAAAGGGAAAGGCTTCTTTGTGTTGCTGATATATATAAAGTTTTGTTCTGTTCCTATATTTGGCCAGTTTTAATGATACTCTATTGTTTGGTTGTAATATCGCGACATAAACGTTCCTTCTGTAAACCTAATATACACTTTTTCATGCATCGCTATCTATCAATTGCTGAGGCATAATTCTTGGGGCCTAGATCCAATTTTTCTTGATATCGCACACACACGCACGCACACCAATATATATATATATATATATATATATATATATATATATATATATATATATGTAAGCAAATATATGGATATAGATCCGACAGTATGAAGGAAAATATACGGAAAAAACAAACAAAAATCCTTATATGCAATTATGCTGTTTTAATGTTAATATGTCAACGTCGGACGTTTCGGTCTAATAAACCATCTTCAGGACATATTCATAAAATATAATTAACATTCTCAATTGAACATGACAAAGACGATGGACATAAGAATAAAACTTTCAGTTATCTGTTTGGATAAGTCTTGTTCTTATGTCCATCCTCTTTGTCATGTTCAATTGAGAATGTTAATTATATTTTATGAATATGTTCTGAAGATGGTTTATTAGACCGAAACGTCCGACGTTGACATATTAACATTAAAACAGCATAATTGCATATAAGGATTTTTGTTTGTTTTTTCCGTATATTTTTCTTCATATATATATATATATATATATATATATATATATATATATATATATATATATATATGTATATACAAACAAATCTTGCATCAACGGACTAATAGGGTGGGGGGGTCGTTAAAGCTGATTGTCCATAGATGAGACGGGATTATTTTTTTGAGTTATAAAACTGCTATAGTAACTACCAGTAGTAATCATAATGTAAATACTATAAATATATGTATATGGCATGAATAAATATATACTTAATATAGATATATTAATCAAAATGACAAAAATAATAGATTTCTCACAGCTGTATCTTCAAGCAAGCACTAATTTATTGCACTTCATATACTGTACAACCATTTTTGTTTCAAATTAAAAGGGCCACCACCGCCGCTGCCGCCAAGCGGTCACTTTGAGAACTAATACGATTCATTTCGCTAAGTCTGGAAATATTGAAATACATCGCTGTCGATTTGGAAGTTTTTTTTTCCTGCACATTTTTTTAAAATTTTGACTGCAGATTTTGTCCGTTACATCCGAAGTCCGTTGATGGGCGTAGGGTCTGTAGATGAGAGGTTCCTCTTTATTTGTCTGTATTTATGTACATGTACATATATTCATACTTATATATCTATTTACCTTTATATATATATATATATATATATATATATATATATATATATATATATATATATATATATATATATATATATACGTGTGTGTGTTGTGTGTATGTGTGATATAAAATAAGGAAAACTAATCTTCCTACTAACGCAGTTTCGCTGCCTCCAGTATCGTCAGACATTGTATTAAATATTCGTTCCACCTCCATCCTAAATCACTTACGTATAGAAATCTGCTGGAGGAAGAGAGATAAAGAGAGGAGGAGAAAATGCTTTATGTATATAAGCGTTTCTACTCTGGCCCGAAATTTACCAGGAGGGATTTGCCAGCATGTTTACACGCTCCATTACCTTTGATCTTTCATTTAGTTGGTAGGAGTATTTCATAATGACCAGCTCTTCCACTTGGCACAACTTGCAAATTTTATCTGCTATACGAAATGCGTGTGTCATCTTCATCACGTCCCATTCAACAACAGGACACAATAATAGGACACAGCTATCAAATCGTTTACTGTTCTTATATTTTGCAGTTTGAACGATGCGCCAAACCGCGATATAAACCTTCCTCCCTGAGCTCAATGTACACTTTTTCATGAATATTTTATAGCCCCCATTGTTCTGTAAATAAGGCAGTTACGCTTTAACGGACACTTTAGCGCATCTCGGCAATTACATTTTTTTCTCGGCTGCCTTCCTTACTGCAGGCCTCTTCTCCATAGGCATTTATTTTTATTGTTGCACTCCTTTAATTATAAATATGATATTTATTAATAAATTAATAATTAATATCATAATTAATTATTTAATAAATAATAATAAAAGGGTATGAAGAAGACGACATTAATTCTAAGTTGTCTGCATTTTCCGTATTTGAATTGAGCGAGTTTATTCATATAAGCGTATTTGATAAATAGTTAATTTGTCAGATTGTTTTTTGATTTGAATCACACACACACACTAACAGAAACACACACACACACACACTAACAGAAACACACACACACACACATATATATATATATATATATAGGTCAAATTAATTTACTTCATACAGATGATCATTTCGTCCATGGGAACATAGTTTTTCCTGGACTTATCAATACAAGTACATTTACTTTATTTTTTATTTTTTTTTTTTTTAATAAATGTATTTGCATTGATAAGTCCAGGGAAAACCTACTTTCCTATTGACGAAATGAGGTAAATTGTTTGGATTTAGTTAATTGTAATTCACTTATATATTCTATAATAAAATTTTCTGAACACACTTTTGTGGATCAGTTTTAATATTTTATATTAATAGGATCTACTTAGATTACTTACCCACGGATTTTTTTTACCTGTCCTATATATATATATATATATATATATATATATATATATATATATATATTGTCAGAAATAACACTACTCACACCAAACCTTTCCTCAATCAAACCAATGTTGTATATCGGTTTACATGACTGTTTCGAGAGTTTTTTCTTACATAATAAGCTTAGCATATACATCGGAAACACAACAACATATCCTCATAATAACACCAGTGCCATAAGAATCACCTTATCGCAACAAACTGTATCACTAGTAACAAATTCAAATCCTCAGAAATAAGAAGAATCCTAATCAATAATACTATAATCCTCTACAAAACCAAATGCAAAAAACGATTACAAATTCTTGAAGCCATCATATGTAAAAACCAAAAACCTAGCACATATAAAATAGCATTTAATACTGGCAGAAACACCATAAACATATTTAATAACTAATCCTCCAAATAATAAATAACAGCCCCTCTAATTGCTAATGAAATAAGCCACATTATGAAGCTACCTCGATAAATAATTCTAGCAACTAGAACCAACTAGATATAATATAAAAATGCATATGAAGACTGTATTTATTAAATGCATGCTCTTAAGAATTTTCCATCGCATGTTTTCAAATTGATGTCCGTTATTACTGACACAACAACAAAGTGGATTTCACAAGTAGAAACCAACATTTTGAAAGGGATTTGGCTGCATTCCTTGCTCTGTGGAAACGTTAATGTCTGCAAGTGTTGCTGATTTCGTAGCGTGAACTCTATCTTTAAGAATCCCAACAAGAAAAATTCTAATGTGTTGAGGTCCTTGGAATGAGGAGGATATTCTACGTCTTTCGATTCATGTGTTTGGAAATATTTTATTCAGGTATGTTCTTACATGAGGATGGTTGCGTAATGATGCAAGAATTTAATTCTTGGCATTTAATTATGCTCTCTCTCTGTCTCTCTCTCTCTCTCTCTCTCTCTCTCTCTATATATATATATATATATATATATATATATATATATATATATATGCTATTTATGCTTACGAAATGATTCGATTGAGCTCTCAGGAGGAAGGGGTGATTTTGTAAAGAATGGCTGCTAATGCAATGCTCTTCTACTCGAATCGAGCTCTCCTAGCTACTGACGTCTTTCGCATAGTAAAAACATTAACATTTGCCTTCAGCTTTTCCTTGCAGGCAGAATCTCTGACTGATGCTAAATCAGTCGGGTTTTGACACCTACTTGATGCAATCCGATATAGCCACACTGATGAGCTGTGATACAGCGAAACAGTCTGTCTGTGGATTACTATATATATATATATATATATATATATATATATATATAAATTTATTTGTTTACATGTTATCTTTAATGTTTTTCTTGTCTCGAAATACTTACTCTCTACTAATTGTGGTCATGTCTGCAAATAACTGCATGTCAGGAATTAACACTAATTTTGTCGTTAGATATTCAGACGTCACGAGTCGAAATCGACGCGAGAAAGCTCATCATATACCTAGAATTCTCTCTCTCTTTCTCTCTCTCTCTCTAAGTGAACATAGAAGTCAACACTTAGAGGCGACAGTCTGTTTCATGCTAGATGCGATCGTCAGGCCACGTGTGCTGCTATTTTTCTTTGTGGGTAGTCTATTTTGGCGGTTATTTTAACGAAAATCGTTTATTTCTTTATTTATTTATTTGGGTTAAATTATTTTGCTTGATTTTATTTATTTTTTATGTTTTATTTCTATTTCTTTTTACGTATTTATTTATTTTAATCGGTGTTTTTATTAACGTAGTAAAAATTTGTTTATATCGCTTATTCAATGGATTTGTTTTGGTTTGGGAACATAATTAAAGCTATGATATATATATATATATATATATATATATATATATATATATATATATAAATAGCCGAGAAAAATAACAGCATACGTGGCCTGACGATTGCATATAGCATGAAACAGACTGTCGCTTCTAAGTGTTGACTTCTATGTTCACTTTTATATTTACACACGCTCTACCTCTGATATTGAGCACTTTATCCCATAAATATAGCACACCTTAAGACTATATTTCTTCATATATATATATATATATATATATATGTGTGTGTGTGTGTGTGTGTGTGTGTGTGTGGTCAATCACAGACAGATTGTTTCGCTGTATCACAGCTCAGATTTTGCGGAGGTAACAGGGCTACATCATCAATGGAGATTACGATGGCAACTTGCTGAGACAGTTAAGAAAATCTATGAAGACCGAACGCCAGTAAAAGTGACGAAAGAGTTTCTTGTTTTGTCAGGGCAATATCCTCCAATACTACCTTTACGAAAAATGGTGGAGGACCAAAATATTCTTTCTATATTTCTTGCATTACTTTTTATTTAATTGAGAAAAAAATTCGTTTTTTGGGGAAATCACAAAATATTTGATTGGGCTATATTTCAAATCCAGCGAACATCAATTACCTTAGTGCAAGAATCAACCATCCTTTGGACCAGCCACACCCATCCAAATAATTTCATAAGTCAAGAAACATTCTCAAAGTAAGTAAAATGGTTTTAATTTCATGTATATACATATGTGTATATGTGTATGTTTGTGTGTATATATATATATATATATATATATATATATATATATATATATATATATATATATATGTGTGGGAACGAGACTATTTAGTGGGCGGGAGTTTGTCTTTGAGTAAGCTTTATTAACCTTAAAATCTGGTCGGTGGTCTATGACATATTGGTCTCAGGTTTATTTACTCGGACAGGGATAACATCTGTTCTAATCTTGTTTCTGCTCTAGGGCAGTTCGCTGTTTTGTAATAATGAAAACCTAGTCCCGAGCAAACCAACCCTACATATTCACTTTCTTCATTGTATTAAAGAAAGTGGGGTTCTGCAGGTACTTGGTAACGGCGCGATGCCAAATTTTGTCCATTTTCAAAAAATTGCTCCTAGTTACATTTGAAGTCTTTTTTGAACAGCCAGATGTCAGTTTACCTGGAAATAAACAATGTCGTTATTAATAAGAAGTGATGAATTTAATGTGTGTAAGATGGCCCAGTTCTAAGATCACACTATAGTCAATCTATGAACATTTCAATGCACCCTCACACCTAGAAAGAAACAATGCAGTTATCAATAAAAAGATTTCAAATTAATGCGTGTAGATGTCACAACTCTAACTCCTTAACAGTCAAACTATGAGCATTTCAATGCCCTCTCTCACCTAGAATGGAACAATACAGTTATTAATAAAAAGAGTTGAAATTAATGCATGTAAATGTCACAGCTCTAAGATAACGCCTTTATAGTCAATCTATGAACATTTTAATGCACTCTCGCACCCGTGAGAAACGGTGCAATTATTAATAAGATTTGAAATTAATGCATGCATGATTTCACAGTTCTAGCATCACCCCTTCATTGCCAACCTATGAATTTTCAGTGACCCCTACAATGTATGTATATCGTAACAGATACGTTATGTCTGTTATGACTTTTAATAAGTTTCAGTTTAATGGTGCTGAGGATATAAAAAATTATATACTAAAATGTCTGTTGTCTGATTGAATGTAACGTTTTCTGCCTAGACACGCCCAAATTAAATGGTTGATTCTGTACAGATGATACGGTACTAGAATATTTCTTTTCTTATGAGAACAGCAGTAAATATGAACATATCTATTATGCTGAACAGGTAATATGAGTGGTCAGTGAGAGTGTTGTCTGCCTGTTGTCTTTATTAATCAGCCTCCCCAGATGCGACATCGGAAACAACTTTCATAATTTGCTAATAATTAGTGAGACCAGCTGCCTTAACTCCCAGTTTTGCAATTCGTGTTTGAAAAGACCTTCCCTCTTTACAACTCAGAAATGATTGCTTCAACAAGCGTACTAATTAAACAAGGATTAGAATAGACTCAACACTGATGGATAAATCAAATTTTGTGAGAAGTTTTGAAGTGTTTGCAGAAATGGCGACATCAACAATACATCGAAAATTAGCTTTGCACTTGTCATTCAACAAGTTCGCTTTAGCAGAGAGAATAGAATGAACAAGAGAAAGATGGCTTCCAGAAACGGAAATATATATATATATATATATATATAAAAATTAATTCAGAAACTAAAAAAACGTTACGTATATTACCATTTCTTCATTAACGTTTTTGTTCATTCCTAAAGTCAGATAATCCATTTTTACTTGCGTTCAGTGGACTTACATCATTGGCCAATTGACTTTTCCACAAATCATTAAAATTCTCGAAAATGTCTTTAGTAAGTCTATTCAAATACTAGTCGCAATTAAAAAATAACGTTTAAAGTGATACGTCTGTCAGATTAATAAAAATCCATTACTTCTTTAGAACATATATACATATATATATTTATGTCCATTTCTGTCAAAATATCTTCAAAATTCGGTTTTCAAAAGTTGCACGATACACGAATATATATACATATTTTAAGACATTTTTATGTTTATACATTCTTTTTATAGATACAAATATTTAAGTAAATGCTCTTTTTATAATAAACAGTATTAAACAACATTCACCATCCTGAATTTCATTTCATAATGTATGACGTCATTTGTTTACATTTGGATACGCCATGAGCAGATATGAATGTACGTGAAAGAATCATAGAAGATTATAGTTTAAAGACAATAAAATCGACCTTGCTAACCGAATGCCCCTCTGTGGCCAAATCGGTTAAAGGCACGTCAGGCTATATGACGTTATCGTATAGAATACGGGTTCGATTTCTGTCGGAGGAAGAATGTTTTCTATGAAAATTTCTCGGACATTCAGGCGTAGATTTTTTTCTATAATATTATTTATGCTAATTATTCTGGTGACCTTTATTCTTCGTTAACTTAAAATTCATAAATTTAAGCGTAGTACTAGCTTATAACAGGAAGTTCTATGTTAACTGCTTCTTTTTTCCCTATGTCTCTGTTATGGAAACGTTTTCATGTTTCTTGCCTTCAATTTAACTTAAATAAAGTAAATATGTCACTCGTTATGCCCTGTGAGTGTCAGATTCATCAGATTCTCTTTCCTCATTATGTGTCCTAGACTGTATCTTTCTGATTCTAAGTATACACGTCCTTTTTTTCCATTTCTCTAAAACTTCCTCATTAGTCACATATTACATCCATGGTATTCTCAGCATCCTCATGTAGAACCATGTTTCTGTCACAAGTCTCTTCTTCATCTCAGTGGGTATCCTACATTTGCTGCCACACAGGTGGCCTGATATTGCATAATTTTGTATTTTTTCTTTGTTTCTAACGAAATTTTTCTATTTCTTTGCTTTGCTTTTAGAAGGCATCTTTCGCTGCTCTCATGCGTCTTCGGGTTTTGCTGTCACCTCTTTAACTTCTCTGTTAGATCCATCCCCAGATATTTAAATTTTCGTACTTGCTTGATTTTGTTATCCCCAAAATGTATTTCTCATCTTGTAGTGTCCATCTTGCTGCCAACTATATATTGTGTCTTCTTCTGGTTGATGTTTAGTCCTTTCTTCTTGCTTTCTTTTCCTACATTATTCTACTATTGCCTGCAGTTTCCTTTCTGTATGAGAAGAAAAGATAAAATGTCAATTGCAAGAAGGTCAAATATATGGCTGCTAGCAAATGGAACGACCCAACATGGAAGTCATATTTAGGAGATACCAAAATCAAGCAATTAAAATAATTTATATATATGGACGGGTTTTAACAGAGGACGAAACTCCGTATTCAAGTCTGCCTTATTCTTTTAACTAATGCTTAGTCCTTTCTTCTTGCTTTCTTTTACTATATTCTGTGAGAGTTCCTGCAGTTTCATTTCTGCGTCATCTATCAAGACTGTTTCAACTAAAAAATAGTAATATAAACAAGAACTTAATCTTGAAATAATGACAGTCACACGTCAAAATCTTTGACAAGGAAGAAGAATAAACAATACACCTGACAAAATACGATGAGATAAAATATAAAAGAAATTGACGCATCGGTTTTGCTTTACTAGAAGCAAATTTGATATTTTCTATTTTTTGTCATTGGAAATAAATATTTCCTTTGGAATAAAGCCAACATCGAAATTCCGTTTAAATATTTGCATTGTAAAATAATAATGATTTTCATATGGAATGTGTATGTGTGAGGCATAGTGGATTACAGGAGATTCCGAAATCGTTTGGATATATTAACCAAAATTGCACAAAACGGTCGCGAACGTTGTATTTATCCTCGTACAAATACTCATGGGAAAGGCATGAATCCATCCTTTCTCCTCTCCACCTATTATTGATCTAGCAGCACCAGTTAACTGTCGAACCATAGTTGGCAACTATTCTAGGAGAAGGAGAACTTTGCATTCAAAACATGCGTGCTCGGTGCTGGCAAATCCATTCTATACAACCTCCCCCCCCCACACACACACAGAAACCCCAACAGCAACAGAGTTATGTCACACAGATGAATCTAATAGCAATAAAAAGTCAGGTGGAGAGTTTATATATTTATCAGATATCCAAGAAGGCTAAAGATTTGTGAAAACCTTTTCAGACAAGTGCATAAGCCGTATTTATTTTTGAAACATGGGCAATGTTTGGTTATTTAAAAAAAGGAAATTACTTTGGATTGCATTCTAAGTATTTCATTTGTTTTAAGAAAAGACACCACAAAGAAACGTTGGAAAATTTAGTTAACCTTGACATATTTGAGACGGATATTCGAATAACTATTACTGAAAGCAACCAGTTCATGTCCCAGAAAGATGCCTGCTGGGAGGATGGAATGATGATACTTCTCAAAAATGACGTTAGCTCAGTCAGTTATATGCCATGCGTGATACATGCTTAGGCGATCATGTATCTTTCGATACATGACTGAGGAGGCAGACTTTTTTCCCGCAGTAGGTTGTCATTTCTTTGGGCGGTAGACCAGTTGCCATCCAAGGCTATAGACCCCTGTCTATTTACCCATAGCCGGTGATGGTGGGGAGAAGAAGAGCAATTTTATTGGTAACCTATGTTAGTCCAATAAGGCACGGCGGAGTAATGGATAGCGGCTCGGATTGAGGAATCGGAGAACCGAGTTCGAATTCCTGTCGAATCCATTACATTCACTTATGCGCTAATTCCATTACTGACTTATCCAAATTGCTTTGATGATTTTTGTTTTTTATTATCATTCAGTCAGTCAGTTTTTTATTATCATTCAGTCAGTCAGTTATATGCCATGCGTGATACACGCTTAAGCGATCATGTATCTTTCGATACATGGCTGAGGAGGCAGATTTTTCCCGCACTAGGTTGCCATTTCTTTCTACAGTAGACCAGTTGCCGTCCAAGGCTATAGAACCCGGTCTGTCCTACCTACTACATTCGCACCTTTCCGAAGGGTATTAGCACGTAAGTGAATGTAATGGATTCGACTGGAATTCGAACTCGGCTCTCCGATTCCTCAATCCAAGCCGTTATCCACTGTGCCACCGTATCTCCTTAGTAAATAGTACATTGATTGAATAAATCTACATGCAAAAATGTAAATATTATCGTTGAAATCGTATAAAAACCCTAAGGACATTTGTTCCGTCCCAATAGATGATTTTCTGCGTTGAATTTTAAATGAAATATCCGCCATTATGGGCCGTTATCAAAATGATCGAATTCTCCACACGGCTTTTATTTTCGATCGTGCCTCTCAGTATTTTTAGGATAACAGAATTGCTAATCCCTGCATGGCAAAAGATTTGGCCTTTTAGCATTTTTAAAAAATTCGATGATCTCGGAACAGATTACATCTTACAGTAAAATTGGTGGCGTTTGTCAGTATGTTGAAGATTTTACAGATATATATATATATATATATATATATATATATATATATATATATATATATATATCCCTGACGATCCGCTTAGGTGAAACCTTGGTAAGTTTGTCTGGTTCTCTAGGTTTAACTAGGTCTGCTCTACTCACTGTATTGAGCACTTTATTTAGTTATTTTGCATACTCGCATCAGGGTTTTTTTCTTTGGACTTTGGACTCGCATGCCAGACGATTACATACGTACATGTTCTTGGTTCTTTGTTTTTTTTTCCCCTTTTTTTCCCTTTGGTATTGGCTTGTTTATTCGCAAATCAAGACACCGAAGTTTTTCCGGACGAGTATAATTTCTTATACTTATAAGATTATTACTACTACTACTACTCCTAATATATATATATATATATATATATATATATATAATACATTGATAAAAGCGACCAATTATAGAGGGAGCGATAGGTAGGGTCAGTTGGGCACCGTCTGTGAGAAAAAGAGCACCATGACGCAATTCACTCCGCCAGAAATTTTGGAAACAGCATTCAGTACTGCTTGGCATTCACGTCTCAAGCTCCAATGCCAATATATCAGAGGATTCAGAAAGAGTTGGATGAGTGTAATGGTGATTCCTAAGGTACGGCAAATCAGAAAACTCACTCTGAACGTTCTGATAAGAAAAGAACTGACGATGTTTTTGGTGAGATCCAAGCCATGTTTAAAAATGATCCCTCCAAGTCAATCAGGTTCATTGCCAGGTAGGTAATGTTACCCTGGTTCACAAGGTTGCCTGCTGGAAGGCTTTATATCTGGCAACAGGATTCTGCATCAGGCCACACAAGTAGGAGAACCCAATTATGGCTGTCAGACATTTTCTGCGATCACATCACCCCTTACATCTGGCCACCTAACTCCTCAGACTGCAACCCTCTTGATTATTATGTGTGGGCCGTAGTTGAGCGAGAGACCAACAAAACTCCTTGTAACACCAAAGATAAATAGAAGTCAAGGATTATGGCAGCATTCACGAGCTAAAAAAATAGTTCGCCAAGAAGTGTTACAGGAGATTCCGAAATCGTTTGGATATATTAACCAAAATTGCACAAAAATATCTTGAAATACTAAAGGGTAAATTTATTCAATAAATTCGCTATTGGCTTCAATCACGGTCTCCAGACAACTTCAGAATTTTCTGCACCTCTTCTGTGCGATCTTTTGGTGAATGGTTCTATAATCCTTGCCTGATCCCTTCTGCTATGCCTTGTCATTGCAAGAGTTAGATCAGACCAAGAATGGAGTATTGCTGCCATATCTTGGCTCCTGCTGTCCAATCCCCATTGTCCAGCCTAGACAACTTTCAAAAGCGCTTACGTGGCCTTATTGACAAGGAATTATTACCCACCCTGCAACCCTTATCCCACAGAGGAAATATCGTCAGCCTTTAACTACTATATCGTTATTACTATAGCAGATGTTCAGAAGAGTTACATTCCTTAGTCTCACGAGTTCAGACCTTTTACGCGTAGGACCTGCACTGTGATGTTCATATTAGCATACCATTCTCATTCCCCTTCATGTTCCTTTAACAAGTTCCACTCAGATTCTTCCCCAGACTTGTTATTTTGTAGAACAAACTCGCGACAGAATGGTTCCCTGACAACTACAACCGACATTTATCCTACTCGTCCTAATAATATTTACTTCCCTCTCCTTTACAATATCACTCACTAACCTATCTTGAGTGGCCCTCAGGCCTTGTATTATGTATTTACATAACAGTAGGATTTGGGTGTTCGTAAAGAAATTGCGTAGTATGCCGTCATGAATTATGAATTAAAAAAAGGACAAAGAATGAATGGCAAGAAACTATATTTCGATTAAATTTTATCATATCTTCTGTTCGATAGTAAGTCATTTATTGTGCATTCTCAGAGTTTAACTTCATTAAGGATTATAAAAAAGCAAGACGTTCGACATTTTAACTCTACTAGAATTTTTTGCAACATATGATGAAACCTCACAGTATTTAGTATTGTTGAAGATATCACTAAATGCCGAATATTTCTTTATATGGAAACGGCTACTATTCGCCTTACTATTATTGGAATATCAAATAACAAAACATTTTTGTCAGAAACGCTTGCATCAATATCTGACATTCACTATTCACTAAAATATGTGAGATAAAAATTAAAATCCATTAATTCTTTAGAAATTGCTTTCAAGTAAAATAAGCTCTAAAAACAAACAGGGACTCGCTAGAAAGGGGAATGAGAATGATATGCTAATATGAACATGACTCGTTGCGTTCAATTTTGCAAACCAATTGATATTTTTTGAAAAAGCTGATTTGTTTGGAAAAAATGCTTTGACTTTACTTTGCGGTTTGATAATTTCTTTAATTTTATAGGACTTCATTGTAAACAATATTTTTAAAGAAAATTCCTTTTTTTTTACTTTTTACTTTTTAATAGCAAACAAATTCTTAGGATTTCTTACTCTTAAGCATGCAACATAAAACTGGCCATACGTACATATTCCTTTCTGGAGCCAAATTCCAACTTTTCCAAACTTTTGGCCTTATGATTTCTTTAGAGTTCTCGCAAACGCAGAGCGAACTGAAAACTGGATTCTTGTATATATAAAATCGTAAAGAAAATATATGCAAAAAACAATATCGCATTTTTATTAAATAAGTATTTTAATCATTAAATTGATTTTGAAATAGTGGGTGTATCTTATGTCAAATAATAAAACGTCTAATTTCTCAAAAAAAGATTAGTGGAAATTTATTGTATTAAGAAACGTACTCTTGTAAAACCAACTCTACTTTGTACCCACTTAGCTGTCTGTACATGTCCCCAAAATTTGCTTCCTATTATTGAATGTATGTCTATTTCAGAGAGTGCAATGGACGGACTAACAGCAGTCACAGAATGTTATATATAGATGAATTCTGAAAGTGTGGGACTGCGACAGAGGTATTTAAAAACATTTGTAAAAATGAATTCTCTTGACATTGGAAGTTTATATGCTCTTACAAGTGATAGAAGGAAATCCAAACACGCACTGCAATAGCCAAAAGCTAACCAAAATAAGAAACAGGAAAATGACGTTAGAATCAGAGAGAAAAGTGCTGATCTGCTATGTAATATCAATTTTCCTATATGGCAGTGAATGCTGGGTAATTTATCACAGATGAAGAGGAGATAGAAAGCAAGAGAAACAAAGAAAAGAGTGCTGAACTGCAACATAATATCAATTTTCCTATATGGCAGTGAATGCTAGGTAATTTCCTCAAAAATGAAGAGGAAACTTGAAGCAATAGAAACAAAGAAAAGTGTGCTGAACTTCAGCGTAATATCAATCCTCCTATATGGCAATGAATGCTGAACAATTTCCTCACAAATAAAGGGAAAGCTAAAAGAAACTGTAATATGGTTTTGCAGAAGGGTGCGCGTAAGCAAAGAGAAAGTCTTGAAGGAAATAGAAACGAAAAGAACAGTTATAATCAAAAGAAAAAATACAACTGATTTCTTGGGCATATAATAAAGACAGAATTGGAAACCCGCAGCTCATAACAAATGCAAAAGTGACATTGAGGTGCATCGGGCTATCAGCTTGAGTTAATGGATGACAGGACAAGAGTTGCGAGGTATGTTAAAAAGACAAACATTAGAAAGAGTTTCAAAGCATTGGAAATTGTGGATAGCCGCACGTCCTGAGTTATGCTCTCCTACGTCACATAATAACGTACTGATGCAGAGAAGTCTCGTACATGCAAGCTATGATTTAAATGTTTAAAAAAATGATGATTGTGAAATATTCGCCGCCGTTCATTAGCCGACGCAGTCTGAAGAACTTTTTTAAATGAATGTCATAAGTGATAAAGGTATTTATCTTTAAATTTTTGAAAAAATACCATTATCAAGTAGATTTTGGTGGCCCTACAAAAAAAAGCAATCAATTAACACATTTATTATAATATTGTTCCTGCTTTACCATTGTTTATAATTTTCCAAATTTTAATAATGCAAAAAAAATGCGTGAGACAGGCTCTTATTTAGCGCCCTTTCACAAATATTAGAACAATTTAAATCTGCAAACTATCACAAAGTTGTTCTCGAGAAGATATTTAACATGTACATAGTTTCTTTCATATGATAATTTGATTATTATCCACATTTAGTACCATATTCAGGGTACCAAATACTAGGTTTCGACATAATTCACTTGCATTTATCAGAAAACCTTAATCTAGAAAATTTTTTTTTAGGTACGTTAAGTCCATTTTTCCACAGAAACTCCCACCTTACACAAAATATATATAAAAAGAGTGGATAGTTCCATCTGTCGCCCGGTTCACACTCCTCCCTGGTCTTTTGAACAGAAGTAGATGCTTATATCTTGTTTCTTGTTTAGGGTTAGATTTCCAGTTCCTTCTAAAGTATACTTCAACTCTATACTTCTAAGATCTCCGCCTAAACTCGTAAATTTTATTTACCATTTTTTTCCTCTGTAGAAGTAGATAGATTCGCCTATCGTCCAGTTCACGCACCTTCGCGGTCTTTAGAATAGAAGTAGAGATTTATTCCTTGTTACTTGTTTGGAATTGCGTTTCCGGTTTCTTCTAAAGTTTTCTAATTCTCTTTCACTCCTCCTTGCCATTTAGTGGTATTATCGCCGGTCTTGGGGTGAATTGATAAAAAAACGGCCTCTCTTAATCGTCTGAGAGAACCTTTTTTTGCATTCCATCAGCATGACTGATGCTAACCTCCAGGAGAGTGACTCATTGCGCATTCTCGGGCTAACGTTTTCCGCTGACATGAAATGGAAAGGGTATATCGAATCAATTGCTAGGACTACAGATAGGAAAATTACTTCTCTGTCATATGCTAGAATCTGTTTTCGATATTTATAGGTCTATCATTCCTCATTGATTTGAATACTGCAGCTACGTATTCTCCTTCCCGGACTTTTGACCAGGAGTAGAGGCTAACTCCTCGTTTCCTGTTTAGAGTAGCATTTCTGGGTTCTAAAGTCTATTTCAACTACATACTTCTAACATCTCCACCAGTTCAGACCTTCACAGCTAAAACCTACCATGGCATGTACAGATAGTCATCAGATCATTCTCTTCTGTCTGTATTGTTATATAGGAAGTTTCAATGAGACAGCTTCTTCCCAATAACTGTTCCCTTGTTTAACATATTCAGGCGAGGACGCTTCTCCGATCACTACAATCTTAACTATTTTGTCTTTAGTCAACCGTTTTCTAATCTACATATCCCCTTAATATACACTCCTTCCTCGTATACCCTAACAAAAAACACATTCATAAACCCTCTACCTTGAGTGGCTCTTAGACCTTGTATAGTGTCCATGGTCACGTAAGAGGTACTTTCTGAAAGGTAATGAGTCGTAGTGCATCACTGCAGGCGTAGCAGCGATGCTCTGTTCAGCAAGATAACCTAACGGAGCTCAAACAGGCTGGTTTGAATACAGAGTTTTCCATTTCATAGAGTGGTTGCTAACCAAGGCTATAGATTACAGTCTGTCCTGTCATAGCTAGAGGTTAGGACCCAACATGTCATATAAAAAATAGTCATCACATCATCATTCTGTTCTGTATATATTGGTATATAGGAAGTTCTACTCAGACTGCTTCTTCCCAAGAAATGTTCTTTTGTTTAACATATTCAAGCGACGATACTTCGACGATCAAGACATTCTTAACTATTTCGTCTTTGGCCAACAATTATCTATTCTATATATCCCCTTAATATACACTCCTTCCTCGTATATCCTAACAAAAAACCTCATTCATAAAGCCTCTACCTTTTACATCAAACGCATCTTGGGACATTTCATCAAAATTGATCAGACCCCGAGATTCTTCCAGTCATGATAAAAGGTTTTATTCTCAATGAGACTTCTATTGGGACCCAAGCTCACTCCAAAACTGTGAGAGTGGAACACATATATGAATCCAGATGCAGGTGCTTTGTAGCGTGTCAGAAATCCCCTGACTCCTCCTCCTCTCATGCTTTAAAGTTACAAGTCTCAGCAGGTCTGCTTGCCTGGGCACGTCTATTGGGACCAAAACTCACTCCAGAACTCAAGTGGAATTCGTATATACATTTCATCGCTAAAGTCACTTTTCAGCCTACTAATTATTGCTGACTAGTCAGGTCAGTCCACATAAATTACCTCCAAATCCAAGCATAATCACTGATCAGACCCTGAGTTTTCTTCAGTCATGGTGAAAAGTTATATTTTCAATGAGACTTCTACTGGGAATCAAGTTTACTCAAAATCTCAAGTGAAACCCATACATACAATCCATCGTTAAAGATGCTGTAAAAAAAAATGACAGGTGCCTTGTAGCGTGTCAGAAATCCCCTGACTCCTCCTCTCATGCTCTACAATTACAAGAGTCAGATTAGACAGAAAATAGAGTATTGCTGCCATATCTGGGCAAGAGCCTCTAATCCTCACTTTGATAGAGTCCAAAAGCGTCTACGCGGCCTTGTAGATGATGAATTATTTTCCACTATGCAACCACTTTCCCACAGGCGAAGTATCACACGGCTATTGCTACTTTATCACTTTTTTATGGAAGTCGTTCAGACGAGATACATTCCATAACTTCACCAGTTCAGACGATCTAGGACCCACCATATCATATACAAAATGTTGTCACATCATCATTATGTTCTGTATATATTGGTATATGAGAAGTTCTACTCAGACAGCTTCTTTCCCAGAACTGTTCTTTTGTTTAACATATTCAAGCGAGGATACTCCCACGATCACGACATTCTTAACTATTTCGTCTTTGGCCAACAATTATCTATTCTACATATCCCCTTAATATACACTCATTCATCGTATACCCTAACAAAAAACCTCATTCAATCCACCATGACATGTACAGGTAGTCATCAGATCATTCTCTTCTGTCTGTATTGTTATATAGGAAGTTCTACTGAGACAGCTTCTTCCCAAGAACTGTTCCTTTGTTTAACATATTCAGGTGAGGATGCTTGCCTGATCACTGCAATCTTAACTATTTCGTCTTTGTTCAACCGTTTTCTAATCTAGATATCCCCTTAATATACACTCCTTCATCGTATACCTTAACAAAAAAATACACATTCATAAACCCTCTACCTTTTACATCAACCGTATCTAGTTATGTTTCATCACAACTGATCAAACCCAGAGTTTTCTCCACTCATAATGAAAGGTTTTATTTTCAATGAATGCTTTCATCATGACTGGAGAAAACTTATATGGACTGACTTGACTAGTCAGTAATAATTAGTAGGCTGAAACGGGACTTTAGCGATGAAACGTATATACGAATTCCACTTGAGGTCTGGAGTGAGCTTGAGTCCCAATAGACATCCCAGGCAAGAAGATCTGTTTAGATCTGTAGCTGTAAAGCATGAGAGGAGGAGTCAGGTGCTTTCTAGTGCGCTACAAAGCACCTGTCATTTTTTCAGCATCTTTAACGATATATTGTATATATGGGTTCCACTTGAGTTTTGAAATGAGCCTTGGTCCTAGTAGAAACCCCATTGTGAATACAACCTTGCATCATGACTGGAGAAAACTCTTGTCTGATCTGTGATTACGAAACGTAATTAGCTTAGAGGTATTTTATGTGAACTGACCTTACTAGTCAGCAATAATTAGTAGGCTGAAAACTACCTCCGAATCCAATCTAATGACATTGCTTTGTGGAACAGACTCTAGCAGGATGTTTTCCCAATCACTTAAATCTTGACCTGTCCAAGTCTATGGCTAACTGTTATCTGTCGTAACAAGTGGCCTTGTATTGGGTGAATATTAGTATAAAAAATATGCACTTCTTTCTGCCTACTTGCATTGGCTGAACAATAGTATAAAAAAATAAACGTTAATCTGTCGTATCAAGACCTTCACTTCCTCTTCCCTATGCCAATATCTGACAAACTTGAGTGGCCTTGTATTGGGTGAATATTAGTATAAAAAATGTACACTTCTTGCTCCCTACTTGTATGTCCTTACAACAATCTCATTTAATAAAACTCTATCTTGAGTGGCTCTTGGGCCATGTATTGCTTGAACAATAGTGTAAAAAAATAAATAAAACCTGCTATCTGCCACGAAGCAGTGGAAACAGAAAACCTCGCACGCGTCATATTGTGTGACAAATGCTAAGCATGACGAAGATTTATAAAAAGTAGTTGTTTGCTTCTTGGTACATAAAGAATAATCTTTCATGATGAACTTCAAAAAGCGCGGATGTCAAAGAAATCCTTTTTTCTTTTTTTCTTTTTTTTTCAAAAGCTCCTCGCGAATTGATGGAAGCGAAGCAAGACATCAAGAACATTAAAACAGCGCTTATGTTTGACATTACGACACAGATTACTAATAAGTGAGAGTTCGAACCACTAAGGGTCGGGTCTATTTTGAATAAAGAACAAGTGGCAGCAAGTCTCTTAAAAAAAATCTTTTGATATTTTTTTAACAAACGTTATTATTACGGCAGCGATGCCCGAATTTGCAAGAATAAGGATGAGCAAAATCACCTTTCAAAGTACAGAGTTTACAACGCGCTGATAGTCTCCATTCTCCTATATGGATGTGAAACGTGGACACTTTTGGCAGATACAAAGAGAAGAATCCAAGCGTTTGAGAATAAATGCATGAGAAAACTCCTTGGTATCTTCTACTGGAAATATAAAACCAATGAGTCTGTGCGGAAAAGGATTGAAAGTTTTGTGGGCCACCAGGACGCTCTTTTCGCCACTGTCAAACGGAGAAAAAAATGTCGTAGTTTGAACACGTTACAAAGCACAGCAGTCTGTGTAAAGCCATCGTGCAAGGCACCGTTGAAGGTGGACGTAGGAGAGGGCGCCAACGCAAAAACTAGTAGGACAATTTCAAACGTATGATTATGCCAGAATTGCTGATAGCTGCCGTTGATAGACCGTTATGGAGGAGATTCAATATGGCTTCTGCATTCGGATCCCCCCACCACGATTACAAAAGTGAAGGGGATGATGATGATGATGATGATGATGGAATGCTATATATCAATCCTCCTATTGGGCAGTAAATACAGGAAAATTTCCTCACAGATGAAGAGGAGATGCGTCAACAGAGATATGGTTCTACAGAGGATGCTGAGAATACTATGGATTTATTATGCCAACAAGGAGGAAATATTAGGGAAATTACCACGATTACAGCAGTCAAGGGGATAATCATTATTACTATTAACTAGAAAAAACAGTAAAAAAAAGTATCCTATTTTAAAATTCTGATATGTCTCAATTCTTAAGTTAACGACTGAATAAGCTCCATGACAATAAAATATCCGTAGAATTTCCCCTATCACATCCTTAAATATAAGCGTTTAACAACTACAACAAAATATTGCAATAACAGTCATGAATATGAACGTAGGACGTTTAGTGGTCAAAAAATGAAAAGATTTCAAATTGACATTTTTTTTACATTTAACTGAAACAGCCGCTAAACCCATCAATCTCCCGTTCGTTTGTTCTTTCTTTCTTTCTTTCTCCCCCACACTCATCCCCCCCCTCTCTCTCTCTTTCTTTTTTTTTTTATTCACTCAATTCAATATATTTATCATATTTCATTTCGGGCATATCCTAAGTCTAAACAGCCCAGTTTTCTTTACTATTACATTACCTCTATATATCCACAGGTGGGAAAATTAGATGGATTGATGCCTTCCCGGAGTTCGAAGTAAATGCAAATCGGCCAGAACCTGGATTGACTTCAGCGTTTCCCATTTCCGTGCAGATAAACCTAATAATGATTAAAGAATATATTCCACGAGTGTCTTTATCATTTAAATAAAAAGAAATCGGCCTTCTTCAGGTGATTGGAATTTCGAACCTCAAGGAGACATGACACAGTGGATAAAGACGTTGGTTACATCCGGTGACTAGACCCAAAGATTTGTGACTTCAATACCAGGTTAGAGCACTGGTGAACAAAAATTTGGAGAATTGAGTTAAAGGGAAGTAAATGAGGCATCCAGAAGAGGCATGGCACGTGAATCTAGAACAATATATCCTGGTGGACGAAATAAAGGGTTTTATTCGAAATTCCAATCACCTGAAGAAGGCCAGAGCTTACAACGGCCGAAATGTTGTGAAAATGGAAATGAAGATGAGGATAACAGTTCGAATAATGCAAATAATGCAAGTAATTCATGTATTATTATGAAAGGCTAACAAAGTTACCTTCAAGAACAATTAATAATCAAATTATCAAATCCTATCGAGAAGTAGTACGTTTATTGGTAGTTTGTTCCTTACGTCTATGCTTACTCCATTTGGTACTATAATAAAATAAAATATATATAATATAATACAATATATATATAATATAATATATATAATGTAATAATATAATATAGAATACATATAATATATATAATATAATAATATAATATATAATATATATATGATATAATATATGTAATATATATATATTGTGGAAATATAATATATAATACATACAATATGTAATATAATACTGTATATATAATATATATCATATATATAATATATATGACGTAATAATATAATATATAATACATATAACATACATAATATAATACAATATATATTATATAATAATATAATATATAATGTAATAATATATTAGTTTGGTGCAAAAATAATTTCGTTTTCTCACATAGTAACATATGTTAGAAAACGAAATTATTTTTGCACCAACCTAATAATATATAATACATATAATATATAATACAATATAGAATATAATAATGTAATATATAATATATATAATAAAATAATATAATATATAATATCATGAAATATAATATATATAGTATATATAATATAATATTTATAATGCATGTAATGTAATAATATAATATATAATACATATAATATAGTATATAATATAACAATATATGATATAGTACATAAGATATAATATAATGCAATAATTTAATATATAATATATACAATATAATATAATAGACATTGCCTGCAGTTTTACATGAACGTGTATAGAGAAACCAGGTAATTTCATGAATTAACCTGGAAGATAATCTCTTAACAAACAGGTGCCAATTCGCGCCTTCTCTGTAGATCAGTCGTTGTTCCGTATGTGGTAACAGGGGTCGACCGAGCCTAGGGCGTGCATATTTACGTTGTAAAAATACATGAACTGACGAAATTTGACATTTGCGGTATGACGGTGTTGTATATAAATCAGCTTTTTATCAAACGAACAAGACAGATACATCCCAAATAGCCAATCCAGTTAGCTGAAATTTAACATAATTTACTCAAGACCCTAGCTGTCATTCCCTCGTGTCATTACCTTGGCGCTAATTACGCGTCGGATCCCATTGGAAACTCAGCTCTGTTCCACATTCCGCTCGAGTTGATGTATGGATAAAAGCATACAACACTCGTGACCAAAGTGGGCCATAGCAATAAATGAACGTCGGTAATAACCTGTTGTAGTTGTTTAAACATTAACTTACGTAATGACGGAGAAAAACTGATCCAGACATGATGGGAAAAATTCAAAATAAAAGACAAACAATAGCCAATGGTTGAGTGTAGTAGATTAAAAAAAAACTCATAGAGCTAAACTCTGATTTTTATGAAATAAAATCTAAATCAAAGATGTCTGTCGAGACAAAACAGATAAAAAAAAAAAAATTCTCTTCAGGCCAAATTTTTAATCTCATTATTCAATTATTTTCACTTTTTCAGACAAAAATAATAATATTAATAATTCAAAAGCACAAGCGTTTACACTTAAAGAATGGAAAATAGAAGAAGCCACGCTGTTTATTGAAAAATACTTCATCTTTAAAAACAAGGTTTATATATAGCGACTCGAAAAGAAAAAACTAGAGAGGCGAGTTCAATTCCAATCGAGTTCCTTACATATACTTAATCGTAAATATCATTTGGAAAAGTAGGAACCTATCCTTAGCTATGATTGAAAAAGCAGTGTCGTTTGGGCTCTGTAGCCATGATTGGCAACCAGTTTAGGCGAAGGACAACTGAGAATTGAAAACCGCATGTGGTGCCGAGACTAAATAACAAGTTGCCTTTTCGCAAGACATATAGCAATCGGAAGCTAGGATAACAGATATTGGTTGGAGTCAGTAACAGAATCTCACGGAATTGCAATCATCAGGGATGAATATTGCGTTTAAGCAGGAAACACACTGTGACCACTTTGTTTTGGCCGTGGTGTCCACTTTCATATATATATATATATAAGGGAACATTGAAGTCAACACTTAGAGGCGACAGACTGTTTCATGCTAGACGCAATCTTCAGGCCTGAGGATTGCATCTAGCATGAAACATACTGTTCACTTTTATATTTTCACACGCTCTGTGATCTTGAGCACTTTATCCCATAAATATAGCACACCTTAAGACTATATTTCTTTATATGTGTGTGTGTGTGTGTGTGTGTGTGTGTGGATGGATGTTATAATCAAACATCAAAATAATTTTAAAAGTCGAATAAACCTATATTTGAGTAGAGATGGTCTGTATTTTATCTATTTATTAAACAATATATTTATTTATTTCCCTCTAATGGCCTGAATATCCGAGAAATCTTGTGGGAAAAATATGCGCACTCCGGCGGGATTTCAACCTGCTTCCGCTAGGGGAAACTGTCTTTAGATCTAATGTGCCTTGAGCTCTCGGCCACGGAGGATCTCCTGCTCAAACAAAGCCCGAATAGTGCTTTTGGAAACAGATTTTTTTTCAGATTCTCGATATATATATATATATATATATATATATATATATATATATATATATATATATACACACGACTCAGTTTCATATCCTAGCGTAAACAAAGACGATTTTTAGGAAATCATTTTTTTCATTTATTAATCCGATATATTTTAATCTACTATTTTCTACGAAATTTCTCGATCATTAAGGCTGTTAAATGTAAATAATACTGTTTAATTAAAAACAGTACTTACTTAAAATCTATCTATAAGAATAACGTATAAACAGAAAATATGTTAAATAATTGTCGAACTTACTCCATTTCATAATAAGTTGCTATTGTTTACCGTAAGATATATTTCGCGGGCAGAAATGATCGATTGAGAAAAATCGTCGAAGATGTGTATTTATAAACAGTAATTCGGACTTTGTTAGTCAGACGCTTCTCTGTGTATGAATGATAACAGCATGCCAGTCTATAAGACGTTTCCCATAAGGGTTACAGGTTCGGTTCCTATCGGAGAAAGAATATATTCTCCAAAATTTATCGAATATTCAGGCCTATAAATGCAATTAGTACTGTTTAATAAAAACAGAGCATTTACTTAAATAAATTTTATCCATTAAAATAACGTATAAACAAAAAATGTATTAAATAATTATCGGAATTAATTCATTTTATGTATATATATATATATATATATATATATATATATATATATATATATATACGCACTACGAAATCCGACAATTATTTTAATATATTTTATTGTTATACACAAGTATTTAAGTAAATGTTCTGTTTATAATAAACAGTATTAACAACATTTACCGGCCTGAACATCTGAGAAATTTCATAGAAAATATGTACCCTCCGAGAGGAATCGAACGCGTATCCGACACGGAACCGTCATATAGCCTAACGTGCTATACCAGTTTAGCTACGAAATAGCGTCTCATTAGACAGGTCAGTTTTCCTGCTTTTAAACTACAATTTTCCATGATTTCCCTCGAGCGTCCATATCTGCTCGAAGCGAATCTTAACGTAAACAAATGACGTCACACACTACGAAATGGACGAAGTCCGACAATTATTTTAATATACTTTATTGTTATACGTTATTTATATAGACACAAATTTTTAAGTAAATGCTCTGCCAGGCCGGTAAATGTTTAATACTGTTTATTATAAACAGATTATTAAATATTTGTATATATATATATATATATATATGTATATATATATATATATATATATATGTGTGTGTGTGTGTGTGTGTGTGCGTGCGTGTGTGTGTGTGTGTGTGTGTGTGTTTGTGTGTGTGTGTGAAAGGTATATTAATATATATTTAGGAGAATATGTAAATGTATGTATGGAGGAGAATATTTGTGCACAAATAGTTGGAAGGATGGAAAACTTAATCGTGACAGTTTTCTTTCTGATTTCACACTAATAATGTTTCTAGAAATGAAATCAATATTATTTGAAAAAAAAAACTGAGAAAAGAAAAGAGATTGGGAGAGGAATGCAACAAATTCCTATTATAGTTTACATGGAGAAGTTAAAGATGCAGATGCACTCAACATTGAAATTCAAATTTCGGTGATCGATCTATTGAATGAACTTAGTCTATCCTATTCAGCTTGTCATAACTTATTTTTTTATTATCGTTTTTGTTCCTAAAAATCCTACTCTGTATAAAATGTAATAAAGCACACAAATCTTTTTATGCTTCTTAATATCTACCTACGAAACTTTAAATGGAAAGTTTATAAAACTTCATAAAAGCAATAATTAATAATAATACTAATGTGGGTCGAGTGGTTAGAATGTTAGCATTCTGACCATAAAGTCCAGGTTTGAATCTTAGCATGAATCATTTGATTTCTTGATAACATCAACCTAAGAAGGCAATCACATTACACTATTGAGATATGCCTAAAAACCATACCACAAATTGACCATACCTTTGGGAGTGAAATTTGGTAGATAAAACGGTTCGGAAGCTATTCATAGTTTGTGTTAGCATGAAGTCACAAGTAATCATGACTGAAGGTTTACGTGTACTTGCCTTGTTCAAAATGGTGATTATACCAAATTATGCACTCTCTCCTAGAAACTGTAACTAGGATACACTCAGCATAATAAAGTACACAAGTTTTTTGTACTTAATATATAACGTTTAATACCAATATCTTGCTAGAAGTGCTAGACCGGCAACGCCTATAATAAAGTTTTCACAGTCAAACCATTTCCAGGTGGATAGAAACAAATGTCTAGCTAAGGAAGAAAAGATGAAGTTAGTTCAACTGCAAATAGGCCAGACATGCCTCACCCATTACTACTTACTGAAGAATGAAGATCAACCGATATGTACATGTTAAACTGCACTCACTGTGAAACACATCTTAACTGAATGGACTCACTTAGCCCATGTAAGATGCAAATACTACAAGAAAATCAATATGAGAAAACTAGTTGAAAATACGTAAGCCGTAAACATAAATTCCTACTTTCACTGGTACCCCGTCTGCGTGAATCTAAGCGTGCTTAGGTTGACATCTCGGTTCCACCATTTCATTGTCGAAACAGTTAAATATAATCGCCTCTTCTACTCCAACAGATTCTTCTCTCGCGCTTCCCGACAGTGGAATTCCCTTCCTCATACTTGCTTCCCTGATAGCTATAATCTTCAAATTTAATGTAAATCAACATCTTCTGATGCTTTGATTTTGATCCCCGTCCTTCTCTTTATCCTTTCCTCAAACACCCTCCCTCTTTACTCTTGCTCTCTGTGACCTCTTGCATGTTTGTGGAACTCCCGCCTTGCTTGGAGGTTAAATGCATTAAAAAAAAAAGATCTGTCTATATTTCTGAGATGATGTATTATAACTATTTACACGATTTAGATTGTTCGGCCGAGTGTATAAAGGCGTTGGTTAAAGTAACCCAGAGTTGTGAGTTCAAAGCCTGGCTACAGCAGAAGTGCCCAAAAAACCTGAGTTGAGTTACTAAAGAGAAATAACTGAAACTGACATATCCGGAAGAGGCATGACACGTGGAACTAGAGCAATCTAACCACGGTGGACGGAATAAAGGATTCGGTTTGAAATTCCAACGTATATCACCTGAAGAATGCCATAGCATACAACGGCCGAAAAGTCGTGAATAGGACAATAACGATGAAGACAACAATCTATCCCCGATGGGCGAAATAAAGGATTTGGTTTTAAATTTCAACGTATTATCACCTGAAGAATGCCGTAGCATACAGCGGCTGAAATGTCGAGAATACGACAATGAGGAAGACAACAATCCGAATAATGTCTTACCTTAAAGAAATATGTTTATATCAAACCATATAACACCTACAACAGATAATCTATAAAGTATAAAACATACGTATAAAGTTATGGACAAAATATCTGCGTTGAAAATATTTAAATTTAGGCGTTAAATAACCCATAAAGGTGTTGATATACAGCTTAAAATAAACAACTAACCAACCTACCACTATCTGGTCGTTTTTGCTAAGTAACAAAGTGACGATGACAAGGAAAATTATACTTAACCTCAGGAAGAGTCAGATGTAATTTCTGAGGCACGTAATGAGTAAAGAGGGATTGGAAAACTAATACTCACAGGACAGATAGCGGGAAAGAGGGACAGAAGGAAGCAGCAAGTAACATACTTGATGGTCTTGGGCAAATGGATGGTAGAACAGCGTTTGGGAGAAATAACAAAAAGAAAAAAAAACATATTAAGACCTACAAGGCACAGGAAGATGTGGAGGGCTTGATCTTCTACGTCCCAAAAAGACACGGCACATAAAAGAACAAGGTGACTTCTTGAGCATTTTATTACGCTAAACTTAGTTTCAGACCCCAACAATGTTCTAAAGACATCTCTTGAAAAATGTTCTGCGACATTTACTCCCTGATCATTGCTCTATGGCAAGCGTCCATGTCCATATGAAAATAGATCAATGCATATCGACACGAGTGTACGCGCGCATCGGCGAGGGCTAGATACCGCGTCACGTGTTCTAAAGGTCAGTGTGAAGAGCATAGAAGATTTGCAAAGGTTAAACGCTTGAAGGAGGATATATTTGTCACGTAAGGGAAATGCATGGCAATCATGGCTTATTTACGCATCTGGTTTATCTAATTGATGAATTTATAGCGGCGCAAAATCCGGCATCCTTTCTAACGGATCTAGCGAATCGGCATTCTTTCTTTTGTCGTAATTAAAACTTTCAGCATGAATGAATACTTGGGTATCGTTGATAAGTTTTGCATTGCACTTTTCTGTCGCCGTCTTCCTTTCTCTCTCTCTCTCTCTTCCTCTCTCTCTCTCTTTCTCTCTCTCTCTCTCATATCTATCTATCTATCTAGCCAGGTCTCTATTGCAGTTTGTTCATATCTATCTATCTATCTATCTATCTATCTATGTTTATATCTAAATATATGTCAGTCTGTTCATATCTACCTATCTATCATTGTTTATCTCTCTCTCTATATATATATATATATATATATATGTCTGTTCTATCTATCTATCTATCTCTGTTCATATCTATCTATCTATCTATTTCAGTCAGTTCATATTTATCTATCTATCTATATTTGTTTATATCTATATCTATATATATGTATATATATATATATATATATATATATATATATATATATATATGTCTGCTCTTATCTATCACTATCTATCTATCTCTGTTCATATCTATCTATATCTATCTCAGTTCATATCTATCTATCTATCTATCTATCTATCAGCTATTGTCTGCCGATCGTCGTTATTTTTATAATTAAGTTTAAAAACATAATCTATGCGATTTTTATTACTATAGGGTTTATTTTTTTCTTCGTCTTTGTCTGTATGTATGTGTCTGCGGGTATAGGCGTGTGCATGTGCGTGTACGCCTCTGCGTGTGACTTTGTGCACATGTGTAGAATGTTGTGGTCATTTCATAATTTTCTTCTTTCCTTATACACTCTCGCTGTGCCTATTCATTCTTTATCACTTTCACACACACATATGTATATATATATATATATATATGTTTGTGTGTTTCGTTAAACACGACTGACAAGGTATTGAGATTAGGCTTTTTATTTAATTTTTCTTGTGTTCGTACAATTTTTTTTCTTTTCTGGACAAAAAGTCCTAATTCTCATAAATAAGTACATTGGACATACTACTACATGCCTATCTAGACGACTCACATTGCACCTACTCGATTGTAATTCAATTAGGCCTCATTTAAACACACTCAAAAACCTGCCAAACTCCATCCGAAACAAACTATTAGAAAATACAAGTATAATAGCCTTACCCACTTGTAAAAAAAGATAAAAAATATAATCGATGACCTGATAATAAGAAAGGAAAACGAACACTCAGTAACATTAACTACGAACACGGCCACATTGTGATGAACGTATTTGGGGAAAAAATATCCCGTTAACTTCAGATACATACATAAATGGCGTCTCGGCTTCAGTCACTTTTCAGTCGCTGCAATGTATCTTCCCTGTGACTTTACTATAAATACTTTTATGGTAATTGCTCGGATGAGCTCATCGCTATGATACATGGTCTTTATGAATTTAAGCGCGGTACTCGAATGTCGGCAAGGTCTCATCAATTCAGATTTGAATTATCTCAATGTAATCGTTAGTTCTACGCTAACAGTTTCTTGTATTTCTCCCTTGTGTAACTCTCTTCCGGCTTCTTGCTTTCAAGCCAACTTTGACCTTCAAAAATTTAAATGCAATGTTAATCGTTAATCCACTGTCTTCTTGATTACTCTTCTTCTATTGTTCTTGCTACTTAATAATGTTTATCTTTTCTTATTTTTTCACATTCAGTAGCCACTTGCAACTTATGGGTTATACTGTCCTGCATTGGGTGATATGATAAGTAGTTAGTTTATAGTTGATTTTGATTTTCACCTTTTGGTATGTGCTTGGGTCAGCACGTATGATTTTTACCCGGTCAGACGATGATCCCTTTCTTTACGCTGTAATGATCCTGGGAATGAAAGTTAAGCTGCTAAAGGTTGCTTTGTGATATACAGATACCTTGAACCTATTCCCTGTACGAGTTATTAATATATCAGGGAAGGCCACGTGTTTGTTTGGCTTCTTCTTCCATTGGCAACTCAAAGGCCTTACTGAGTTCACATGGTCCAATAGCATATGTACACTTCTTGGTTAAACCAGAGTATGGAGGTGTCATCTCTGTATTTTCTATATATGATTGGCCTTAGTAGTCCTGGCTCTAAAGCTAGATGCATTCCATGTATATGTTTGGCATCTCTGGGGATAACAGCGAATACCATAGTCAATATTTTTTCCTTGTATTTATCAGTCTCATTATCTAAGAATTCTGTCTGTACACAAAATGTAAACACTTCCATCAAATTATCTATCAGATGATAGTGCGTACCCCAAAGGAGAGGTGATACTCAACGTGGTCCAGGTGGACTGTAGGTAGGACACATATCTAGTGGTCCACAGAGTATTAGTAGCCATAAAAATATTTAGCCATTTAACAAAAATGTATCTACATTATTCCTACTCTGAAGAATTACAAAAATATTTTGTTTAATTACACACATGCCCATTATATTTGAAATTTTCGAAATTACGTATATGCAGTGCTATATTTGTTTTATATTAGGTTGGTGCAAAAATTATATCGTTTTTGACGTTAAAAAATACGTCAAAAAACGATATTATTTTTGCAACAACCTAATATTTTATCATATATATATATATATATATGTGTGTGTGTGACGTCATTTGTTTACATTTGATACGCCATGAGCAGATGTGAATGTACGTAAGAGATTCATGGAAGATTAAACTTCAAAGATAGTAAAATCTTTGACCATCTTGGGTGGCATGAGTATATGGTTAACCCTGCCATGTCTGAATCTATCTGTAAAAAGGGTTTTTTGACTTTCTATTTTTATCTCAGACTGAGGAGTACATTTATCAATATTTGAAGTAGTAAATAAATGGCCAAAAATAGGATTAATGGTTTCCTTCATATTTTTGAAAGACACTTCCTTCAATGCTGACATTATTAAGTGTGCATCCTTCTCAAGAAGGTTTTACAGATGAAAGGAGCATAAATGCTATTACTGGGTTTGGAGAAGCCATGTTTTCCTATGTAAACTTAAAGTAGGTTTGGTCAAAATTAATCAGAAAATCCCTTTATTTCTGTTTCTGCTGCTCTATTCAAATTGTACAAATTATTAAAAAACCGAAACGGTTAAGGCACGTCAGGCAATATGACGGTTCCGTATAGGATACAGGTTCGGTTCCTGCCGGAGGACGAAAATTTTCTATGAAAATGTCTTGGACATTCAGGCCGGTAAATGTTGTATAATACTGTTTATTATAAAACAGACCATTTATTTAAATATTTGTATCTATAAAAAGAATGTATAAACATAAAAAATGTCTTTATATATATGGGCTTACCATCTTACTTTTTTTATGAAACTTTCTGTTTTTTCAATTAATTTTAGCTTATATGTTGATGGAGATGGGGTGGGTATGTTTTTTAGGGAGTAGTCGAGGCTAAATTTTTCTATGTCCATAATGTGTTATAAATGTAGCGAAAGTGATCCACAGTTTTTCAGGAGCTGAATATGAAGAAATATAGTTTTATGGTGTGCTATGTTTATGGGATAAAGTGTTCAATATCAGAGATAGTTGTTATGCAAATATAAAAGTGAACATTTACGTCAACACTCAGAGGCGACAGGCTGTTTCATGCTAGACACAATACATATATATATATATATATATATGAAGAAATATAATCTTAAGGTGTGCTATATTTATGGGATAAAGTGCTCCATATCAGAGATAGAGCGTGTGTAGATATAAAAGCAAACATAGAAGTCAACACTTAGAGGCGACAGTCTGTTTCATGCTATAAGCAATCGTCAGGCACACGTGGCCTGACGATTGCATATAGCATGAAACAGACTGTCGCCTCTAAGTGTTGACTTCTATGTTCGCTTTTATATATATATATATATATATATATATATATATATATATATATATATATATATATATATATAAATTTTAAAGTGTAAGTAGACGACTTTTTCTTTTCGTTGAGTATTTTAGCGTGAAAATTGAACAGCCTACGACTAAATGTAGGAGTGGCCCATTTTAATTTTTTGAGGAAAAAATGGTCCATGGGCTGAAAAAGGTTGAGAAGCACTGTTCTATTCCAATATGCTCCGACCTATAGATAGAGATTCATCTGAAGGAACCCTGGTGAACAAGCTTATTGCATCCAAGATAATCATTCTTATCTTATGACTATGGTTGGATAATGGCTTGGCTATACTCGCCAGGATTCTACTCATGTGGGTACGTTCATCTGAGAGAGTTTAGCGTAATTTTGAGGTGTTTATCTGTTCATTCAGAGAGAAGTTATATCTGGAATCGTTTAGCAGCTTTCTCTCCTTCATAAGGATTGAATTCTTTTTCACACCCCGAGCTAGTCTTGCAAATTTCTCCGGTCCGTCTCTGTGGATCCGTCTTTGTCTGTTGACAGTTTGATGACACTAGTCATTCTCAGGAGGATTTTGAGGATCAACTTTTTCTCATTGTGATGTCCAATTTGGGCTTTGTCTTTTTTTTTTTTTCAATGCTTTTCTCACTTTTCATCTTAGCACTTCTGCGTAGCCCTAAGAGATCTTCAAATAAACTCTATCAACTCTCAGCTATCATATCAAATTACGGGTAACCCCTGATGATTGTGATGATCTTTAGACGCTTACTAACCACTGATTCCTGATATTCAGCAACTGTTTTACTGGCTGATGGCAGAATTGATATATATATATATATATATATATATATATATATATATATATATATATATATATATTGTCTATATCTATGAGTTGAGGTATTATGATTACTTGCATTATTTTTATTATTTGGGCTGTTATCGTCATCTTTATTGCCTAATTCACAACGTTTCAGCCCCGGAATTCTTCAGGTGATTGGAATTTCGAATCTTAGACGGAGAAGTTAAAGGGAGATAATTGAAACATCCGGAAGAGGCATGGCACGTGGAACTAGAATAATCTACCCCGCTGGACGAAGTAAAGACTTCGGTTCGAAATTCCACTCACCTTAATGAGGCCGGAGCGTACAACGACCGAAACGTTGTGAATATGACAATGAAGATGAGGATAACAGTCCGAATAATGTAAATAATGCAAGTAATATTCATGTTCTTTCTGATTTTTTTTTTGTTTTTTTTTTTTGAAGATCAAAGTTGACAGAAAATCAGGAAGCCAGAAGAAAGTTCCATAAGAGAGAAGTTCGAAAGAAGAATCTCTTAGAATCTCTTAGCATAGAACTTCCATCTATCCATTTCCCTTGTTAAATAATGAGGCCTACGCTTAAATTTGTAAATCGCAACATCAAAGTGGACCATCAGAACAATTATCAGAAAAATATATGAGCAAAAGAAAAATAAAGAAAAAATAATTTTGAGGGGATCAACAAACAAAAAATGAATAGCAATTTAGAAAACAAAAAGCTAACGACTGACATTCCATTTAAAGCTGACTTGAAATCAAGAGGGCGGAAGAGAATTCCACAATCGAGAAATGAGAGCGAAGAAACTATTAGCATAGAACTTACGGCTACATCTAGCTAGATCAACTGATCAATTGATGAAATCTCAACACCTGTCTTGCATGCGTTTAAATTCATAAAGTCTGGATATCAATAACGAAGCGCTTATTCGAACAATTACCCTAAAATTATTTCTAGAAAAAAAAAACGATTGAGAAGCAACCCTACGGCGGTGGCAAAGTGACTGGAGCTGAGCCGCCAGATCAGGATCAATAATATTGCTGATTCTTCTTTGGATTTTATGAAGAATCTCTAAATACATAGCAGAACCAGTTGAAAAGATATGACTGTAATATTGAATTTATGGACAAATGATAGACTTAATTTAAGATAAATACTGTTGAGAAAAAATCTGTTACGTACGACGCAGTGTATCAGCAGATCTAACAACTGATTCAGAATAATATTTCTCTCTCATGAAGGTTAGCATATTAACGATGCAGCTACGCTTGATCGCCCTACTATCCGCTTATCTTAACGATACTGTTACGCTTGATTACTTTTGTATCGGCTTATATTAACGCTTGATTGCATTTGCACCCCCCTTATCTTAACGATAGTGTTACCCTTTATAGACTTTGTATCAGCTTATCTTAACTATATTGTTACGTATGACCGCTTTCGTATCCGATTATTTTAACGATACTGTTACGCTTGATCGCCTTTGTATCACTTAATCTTAACGCTACTCCTTCGCTTTATCGCCTTCGTATCCTCTTATTAACGATACGCTTGATTGTCTTTCCATTCGCTTATCTTAACGCACCGTTATGCTTGATTACCTTCGTGCCCGCTTTTTGTAAACATACTGTTATGCCTGATCTCCTTCGGATCCGTTCAAATTTTCAAGACCTTTAGGGAATTTCAAACTGGACCTTTCGGTAATAGATTGTTCTCTTCCCACTGCCCATGTCCAAGGATACTTTGTTTATTGTTTTATTATTATTATTATTATTATTATTATTATTGGTACGTTATTGATTGTCACGTTTCATCTGACACGGTGCTCGTCCCAGGGATGGAACTCACAATTATACTGTCACCAAATTCACAAATGTTTTAATCCAGTAGGCTGTTGCCCTCTGTATTATGCACGTGACAGTAGTGGATTTGATTCTATCAAGCACCTTACACACGAGACATTTTGTCAAATGAAGCATAAGATACTTGTTACAAGGTATCTGTTTATATTTTTGAGATGAGGTACTATGTACCATATTTACATTCCTCGGACTATCGTCCTCATCTTTGTTGCCATATTTATCACAACGTTTCGGCCGTTGTACCCTGCGGCCTTCTTCAGGTGGTTGGAATGTCGAACTGTACCCTTTATTTCGCTCACTAGGGTAGTCTGTTCTAGTTCCACGTTCCATGTCTAATGGATGTCAGTTATCTGTTATCTGTTGCTTAATTTCCTCTCCAAGTTCTCCACCGTCTTAACCAGGTATTGAACTCA
Source organism: Acanthosepion lycidas (assembly GCA_963932145.1). Lineage (NCBI taxonomy): Eukaryota > Metazoa > Mollusca > Cephalopoda > Sepiida > Sepiidae > Acanthosepion > Acanthosepion lycidas. Next base: position 21,830,125 of record OZ010583.1, on the reverse strand, counting down.
CACTCTTTGGGTCTTGTCACTGGATCTAAGTAAAGCCTTTATCCACTGTGCCATGTGTTCTTGAGAACATGGCACTTGGAACTTGAACAGTCTACCGAAGCGAGCGAAATAAAGGGTTCAGTTCGGCATTCCAACCACCTGAAGAAGGGCGGAACGTACAACGGCCGAAACGTTGTGATAAATATGCCAACAAAGATGAGGACAATATTCCGAATAATATATATATATATATATATATATATATATATATATATATATATATATAATTATAATAATATTTTTTGTTTAAAAATATGATTCCTTCGCTACATAAGAGTTCTCATGTTTCAAAAACGAGAGCCGAAATCATCCAAATAATTAATAAAATTAATTTGGATTGAGGTGTTTAGTCCCGTTTCATCCTCAAGCGAAATTTTAGGAATTATATATATATATATATATATATATATATATATATATATATAGTACGAACAATGTAAATATTGTTACAAGCAAATGATTATAATAATTATTTATAATGACTCACCGGTTGTCCTACGGTTATTGGCACAGAAATTGAAATCGGGTAGCCGAGTTCAGATTCTGATGATTACGTTTTTTGTTTCAAACTGTGTCTTCCAAGTTTGGCGCTTTGAGAGTATTTCAGAATTAGTATGTACCAAATTTGACACCTTACCCCCTTCGATTATTTTTCTCAGTCTATTATAGTGTGCAGATTCAAATGTTTTACCAAAATCCAAATGAACGATATTGTCCTTGATCAATGTAACCAACCACTTCTCTCAAGAATATTAAAAAATTTGTGAGGTACTTACGGCAGGTATATAAATCCATGATGTGTACATCAATAGCAATTTGAATTTCTTTTGGCCAGCCATAATAGAAGCTAGTGAAACAGATTCAATTACTACATACGTCAGCAAGACTTCTGATCGGGAGCAGCGTGAAACCAGCTTTTAATTGTTATTGGTTCCAGGTCCACCCTGACCCAGGGTGGTAGCACCTGTTAGGATCCTAGCTATTGGCAAATAGTGAACTCCCAAACACTATGAAAGTATAAAAATATATTTTTATAGTAAAAATACCAGCTATATATTTTTTATATATTAACCTTACCAAAAATTCATATTTACACTAAAATAACCAACTCATATTTATAGCAAAATAACCAGCAATACATTTTAACTGTAGCTGAAGACAAAAAAAATGCTTTCAACATATTTAGATTTCAGCATTAAGTGACCCATAGAGGTTGATATGGTACTAATGAAAATCAAATAACATGAAATAACTCTTTCATAACATTAATCCATATAATATCCTACAGTTTCTTAAAGAAATCAAACAGTATTGCAAAATATAACTTTAAAAACATTACAACAAAAACACATATATCACCGCCTCTAGTAATTATGTCCGTCCAAAAATATATATAAACATAAAACTGAGTATCATCTACCATGTATTTTAGTGTGAAAGCTAATAATTTATATCATATTTTTATTACTTCAATAAAATTAAATTTCGGCATTAAATGACCCATAAGGTGTTGATGTGCCGCTAAACAAACAAAATGAAATCAAAGCTTCCAAGAAAATTAAATTTCGGCCTTAAATGACCCATGAGGATTTGATATGCCGCTAAACAAATCAATCAAACCAAATCATAATTACATAAAAAATGGGTCAAAGTATTGGAACTCTGGTCTATTCCAATTTTGCCAGATAATTACTTACATTATCTTTTTCAATCTATTATAGGGAGCAGATTCAAATGTTTTACCGAAATCCAAATGAACGACGTTGACTGGATGGCATTGCTCAATGACACCAATCACTTCTCCCAAGAATATTAACAAATTTTAGAGATAGTTATGACAGGGGTTTAAATCCATGCTAAGTACATTACTATCAATTTGAATTTATTTAGGTCAGCCATAATAGAAGCTAATATGATAGACTCAATTACTTTACAGACTAGGTAAGGCCTCTGATTAGGAGGTTGAAGATTTTGAGTAGTGTAGAACCACCTCTTAATTACTGTTCTTCCCAGGTCCAACCTGAGTCGTGATGGTAGCAACTGTCAGAGTCCAATCTATGGGCAAACAGCGAACCCTCTTCAACAATGCGTGAAATAACAGAGTGTGATCGCTTTCCTTGGCTAGAAACCAGTCTAGAATGAAAACTCTTGATTCAAGATCTGCCTGAAGAGGGACAGCCTTTGTAAGATAAAAAACAGTTCTGTTACGGCTGCCATGATGTGGTGTCCCTACCCCCCCAATGTTTACTCGACTCGTGATGTGACCGGATGAATAACACTAGACCAGCCGGTGGAAAACAAATTACCAATAGATTGCATGACGGACGCAAGAGTGAATATCTCCTCACAGGGCAGCCGATTTTTACTTTGTGTTTTCGTTGTCCCTCAAGCTTAAAAGTGTGCAGACATTTGTTTAATTCTCAAATGAATAAAACTACCAAGAGCATTGTCCTGGGTATAACGATAAACTCCAACCGGCAGCAAGGCCTCTGAGCAGGTAAGTGGGGATTTTGAGGAGCATGGAACCTCTTAACTGCTGCTGTTCCCAGGTATAGACCTGAGGTGGTAGGACATGTTAGTGTCTCAGCTATGGTCAAATATTGAAATCTCCACCAACAAAAATCAACAATGCATTTTTATCACAAAATGACCAACAGTACATTTTTATAATATAATGACAAATAATACATTTTTATAATAAAATGACCAACAATATATTTTTATAGCAAAGTGGCAATCAATGCAACATTAAAAAAAAAATAAACTTACATTTTTATTGTAAAATTAACAAACACTACAGCTAAATAAACCTCCTTTTACCTTGAAAGTATAACATTCGGTATAAAGACATTTTTTATGTTTAACGTTCTTTTTATAGATACAAGTATTTAAGTAAATGCTCTGTTTATAATAAACAGTATTAAATAACATTTACCGGCCTGAATGTCCGATAAATTTTCATAGAAAATATTCGTCCATGGAAGATTGAAGTTTATAAGCAGAAAATTCGACCTTGCCAACCGACCGATCCTTTGTGGCCGAGCGGTTAGGCACGTCAAGGTAAATGACGGTTCCGTATAGGATACAGGTTCGAATCCTGTCAAAGAACGAATATTTTCTATGAAAATTTCTCGGACATTCAGGCCGGTAAATGTTATTTAATACTGTTTATTATAAACAGAGCATTTACTTAAATACTTGTATCTATAAAAAGAACGTTAAACATAAAAAATGTCTTTAATAAATAAATTTTCGGACTTTGTCCATTTCTTAATGTATTCGGTATAGAGTATATATAGTTGAAAGCATAAATTTACGTATAAAATATTTAGATTTTGGCATTAATTAACCCATAGAGGTGTTGCTATGCCGCTATATAACATCAACCAGCCAACAACCAAGAGTAGCATGAATGTATTTCAGCTCTCTAGAAATTAATTTGTAAGATGTTCGTTTAGAAAAATGTTAAAAAATAATAAAATATGTTTTATTCAATAACATCTTTATTGTTGTTAATGGTCGTATTATACTGAAATTGCTGATGCTGCTATTATCCCCCCCACTTCTCCTGCTCCTCCTCCTACACGTTTTGCTATCGCTGTTGGTATTATTACTATCTGTCTCCCACTGCGTAATTACGGTGGTCCATATTTGGAAGCTACAATCATAGTTTCTTTTTCAGTAAAATTAATAATTTCCTTCAATAATCATAGAATAAGTTTCGTTAAATTATACTAATTAGTGTTAGTAGAATTTTAAAATGAAAATCTATTTGGACACTGCAATCATCCACGTTGGTTAATTTGCAGTTTAACACACGCGCTCAGTTCACATTAAACATTTCCAGAATACTTACATTTAGGTGTCAATTTACATGCTTCATTCGATTCTAGCTTGAGAAATTTGATAAAATCTACCGTTTTGGAGTTATCGACAGTAAAAGTGCGGATTCATTCGCGTCGTTGGCGGCAGCCATTACTGTCGTTTTTTTGCAGAGATTCGCTGTGGAAAGCTAAAAGAGGAAGAATACAGTTACCAGCCTTTTTTTTACTGGTACTATTTGTCTCAATTACTGCGCAAGAGAACTATTTACGTATACACGCTCGATTGTGTGCTGCGTGTGTAATAATCGAGACAAGTGAATATTACTCATAGCTGTTCCGAACCGAGATCGAATTGCAGTCAAATCCGTTACATTCATTTACGTTACATAACCTTGAGAAATGTAAGAATCCTCTTCCTCTCCCGACCCCCAGCTATGGGTAAATGGCTGGACAGACCGTATGGTAACTGGTCTACTGCAGAAATAAATGGCAACATACTGCGGAAAAAATCTGCCGCGTCAGCCATATATCGAAAGATACATGATCGCCTAAGCTTGTATCATGGTGCATAACTGACTGGTTATTTAAAAACGAAAGATATTTTGGATTGTAAGATTTCTTTCTTGCTATTTAACATTGCATTAACAATTTCTTTTAAGAATGACAATGATGTGCCGTGGCCCTTCAAGTTGTATGCGATCATGGCTTTCCACTTCCCCCTATCAATAATTTTGTTCTTTTTCTACTCCCCCCAAGCCATCCACTTCTTTAAGCCCGCTAGGTATGCCACGCGTTGTTTTCCCTTTTCTCTCTTTCTCACTTTTCGACCTGTGAATATCAGATTCTCCAAACCCTCCTTTCTCATTACGCGTCCCAGAAACTTCAGCTACTTTTTCCTGATGTTAAGTATAAGATTTCTCCTTGTTTGCATCCTCTCAAAAACCTCATCGTTGCTCACATGCCCGGTCAATGATATCCTTAGACTATTTCTGCAGAACCATACCTCCATTGTCTCGAGTCTCTTCTTCATCTCTGAAGAGACCGTCCAACATTCGCTGCCGTTAAAGGAGGGCAGATGTCACGTAACAGCTCAATACTCTTTGTTACCAAATAAATCCTCCTGCCTTGCAATACACTGCGTAGTTTTTTGGAATGCGTCTTTGGCCATCCCAATACGTCTACGGATCTCAGTGTCGCACTTACCATCCACTGTCAAATTACTTCCCAGATATTTAAACTTCCGCACCTGCATGTTTTTAGTGTCACCGACCAAAAATCGCATTCCGTGCTCATCTTTTTACAGATGAACATGCATTCTGCCTTCTTGTAGTTCATGCTTAGTCCCTTCTTCTCGCTTTCCTTCGCTACCTTCTGTAGGAGGTTTTGTAATTTCTTCTCTGTATCTGCTATCAGTAATGTGTCATCTGCGTAACTTATGTTGGTAAGATTGTGGCCGCCAATGATTAATACCGGTAGGATTTCCATTCAACCCATATCTGTAGCTGCAAGATATATTCATAAAATTCTCAAAGATATTTACGCGTAAGGAAGTGTAACAAACCTGACTGGAATTCGAACCAGGTTGAGCGACAAACAGTACGGGTTTTGATGGGTTCAGTCCACTGCTGATCCTAAGTGCCATTGCTCACAGAATTATTGAGGCACTAGACAACAAAGGACGATCCCATTAGATATTTCAAAGTTCTTTGACACAATGTGTGGCATAAAGGATTACTGTATAAGCTATCTAGTTATGTAATCACTCGACGAGTCTTCTTAGTTATAAAGACCTTCTTAACGGGTAGTTCTTAATGGCTAGTCCTCGAAAGGCCCTAGAGATTAACGTAGACATCACCCAGGGCTCGCTTCTCGACCCAACCCTCTTTCTGATTTACATAAATTATCTGCCTATACTTGGATCATTTGTGAATATATATGCTTATGAGTATACAGGTGCACTTCCAAAACTCGTGATGACTAGAGATCGGCAACTGGTCTCTTTTCTGATCTAGCTCTAACAGCCCAGTTGAGTGTGGAACTGGCTGGTTGCATTCACTGCCTCGACAAAGAAACTCGTAACATTCCATCTCCGTCGATCGGACCCAGAGCTACCACCGATCACGATGAGCGGATGTTTCCTCATAGAGTCCCCGTGCCTTGAGCGCCTATTGTGGCTTAAATTCAAACCAGACCTCACGGGGAACTTGTACATGCCATCCATCGCTAAAGAGGCTGAGAAAATAGTTGGTGCCCTGTACTGCTCCATTAATTGACTTATCCAGCTATTTTCTACCATTACAAGAGACATATCAGACCAAAAATTGTGTACTACTGCCATATATGGAAAGTAGCCGCCCACTCTTCACTTTCCGTTCTCGATAGAGTCGAAAAGCGTCTCCGCCTCATTGTGGGTGATGAACCATCGCAAAATTCTTTTTTCTCTATCGCTACTTTCATGGAAACTGTCCAAACGAACTATATTCCTCAGTTCGACCCTTCATGGCTAGGACCCACCATCCCACGCACTTTGTAGCGGACCACACTCATTCCTTTCGTATTCAAGATGTATGTTCAACTTGAACATCTTCTTCCTAAAAATCGTTGTTTTGTGGAACCGACCCCCAAGAGGATGCTTCTCTGATCGCGACATTCTTAACCTGTTCAAGTCTAGAGTTAACCGTTATCTTCCTGACATATATACATAATCTGTAACTCCACCACGGCAAGAAGCGGCTATCAAAGACCGATGCTATCAGGAGATATTAATTCTTTGTAGGGCCGCCCATGGAAACAAGTTCGAAAACGAGGACCTAAACTAAGAGCAACCCACCCCAAAGTCCCCAACGATGGACCAAGCGGATGACGATTACAACAGATCTCAACGGTTGAACCAGCGGATGAAGAGGGCTACGCATGACGGATATACTACAGAAGGCGCCACTCGAAATTATAACAGAACCAGCGGTTGTTCGTTGCAGTTTCATAATTGGATTCTGCATGTCTCATTTCATATGTGCCGAAGGGGAAGGTCATGAAATCAATTGTGTGGGTCATTTCCTGACAAGTTGAGCTCCACCTTAAACAACTTCACGCCATCAGCACTTTCTTCTATTCTGATTTTCTTTCACCTTCAACCAACTCTTGCAAAGCCAAACGGCGATAGATAATGGAGGACAGGAGCAGATTTTAGGGACGATGGAAGCTTCTAGTCCTGAACAGGAGTCAGTGAATAATAATAAGGAACTCGGCGTTTCGTGTAGCGGCATCAATATTCCTTTCAAAATTTCAGGACAATGGAAGCGTTTCAGATCAACCTATATGTCTTTGCTGCAGCGTAGGTTAATAGGGAAAGGGAAGAAGAGAAGAAAGAAGACAAAGTCGAATGAACGTGACTTTTTCAATTTAGTATCAATAGATACCATTATGCACATGGACTGAAAGAATGTACTTCAGCCAATAAACCAGCAGTAAATAAAAAAAGCATTTTTATGACAAGATTAAGTTGGTCAAACTATGGGATACGAATAACTGGAATACCTTCAAATTCATCAATACATTTAGAGTAGAGTTCAATTGTAAAAATAAAGAAACTGTTAGAAGGCTTCCGGCTAAGTTAAAATATTCCAAAACGATAAAAACAGTAAAGTTACTGAGTAAGATTATGACGCTATGGGGATATATAAAAAGTGCGGATTCAAGAAAGCTGGTTAAAATTGATGATAACCTGAATAGTGTCATTCAGTTCTTGAAAGACTATGAATGGGGTCGAAAATTTCTCTCTACTCTAAAGGCCGGTCCAGTACAGTAAGTGTTGCAAAACACTGCCTATCTCGCAACCCAAATCCAAATAATGAGGACAATAGTCTGAATAATGTAAAAAGTGTACATAATACTTCATCACAGAAATATAGACAGATACTGAAGAAGGCCGGGGCGTACAACGGCCGAAACATTGTAATAAATATGGCGACAAAGATGAGAACAAGAGTCCGAAATCTCAAATCTGGAGTTTCATCTCATGTAGGAACAACGATAGCGGTAAGATCGAGCAGGAAGTACCAGACTGAATGGGATCCAACCCCCGAAGATCCCCCCAATGGTGCAATAGGTAAAGATGTACCCGATCTCAAAGACTAAACTAGGGGAAGAGGGCAGGGTTAGTCGGGCTGGTGTAAGCGGACCTTGACAGACCAAGCATCGGACAGCCAAATGCAACCAGGTTTGCCAGATCTTGCCTGTCTCAATCCGCATTGAGCAGCGAGGTAGACGCTTCTGGCGAAATGTGTGCGCTTCTCCGTCGCGCAGAGCAATTCACCTTTCTTGATATCGAATTTAGTACGGGCTTTCCACTGAGGATCGAAATCTTTACTCATTAGCAATAGTGACTTACACTAGCATCTCTAACGATTACTCCAGCACAGAGTCAACAACACATGTTGTGGTTAAGCTTCGCTAGTTCCTTTTCTCTAACGATCAATCTTAATTCTTATTATTAGGTTGGTGCAAAAATAATGTCGTTTTCTCACATATGTTACTATGTGAGAAAACTACATTAGTTTTGCACCAAACTAATATATGGTATTTTCTAACTATTGTTATCAATATGTTGTTTGCGCAGACTGTAGTAGGAAAATTCTATTACATCAGCCATCAATATTTACAGGATTTAATAACACGTATTAACTAAAATATTTATTTTTATGTGGCAGAACTAATTGTTATGAATAACCAAGAGGGGTCTCCACTTATTTTGTTACTCTCCTCTTTGAGAGAATCTATTTTTTTTTACTGGACTATAAAAAAGACACTATAGGCGAGCCTTGTATCGACATTTGAATAGAGCTTTCTTAAAGCCTACACCTGCGTACTTTTGTCATTACACTAATTTCAACTCGGAATCTCAAAAGTTTAAACTGCAGTTCAAGCCCTGCGCTCAGTTTTTAATATAAAAAAAATCCCGAATAGTTAGATTTTGGTGTAAATATACATGCTTAATTCGAAAATAACAAAAAAAAATTGATAGAATGTACTGTTTTGGAGTTATCGACAATAAAATTTCGGATGCATTCGTGTCGTGATGGGTAAAGTTGAAATTAATTCTGCACACCTTGTTTTTGATATATATATATATATATATATATATATATATATATATATATATATATATAGAAGAAATGTGACACAAAAGGTGGATGGGGAAAGCTGGTCTTCAATCAGTCTTATCTTTAACCTAGCTAGCCACAATCACTGACCCAAATAAACTACAAAATAACTTACAGCAAAGCAACACAGTCTTTTTTACCATTCGTACTACAATCATCTCTTCTCCTCCCAGCTATGGGTAAATAGCAGGATAGACTGGGTTCTATAGCCTTGGATGGCAAGTGGTCTACTGCAAAAAGAAATGGCAACCTACTGCGGAAAAAATATGGCTCGCCAGTCATGTATCGAAAGATACATGATCGCTTAAGCGTGTATCACGCATGGCATATAACTGACTGAATATAATCACAATAATTCCTCAGAGACACTATGAAGTCCTAACTAGTCCCCATATATACAATTTGTCTTGGGGGATAAAAAACAACAAATTTTAAAACATCTAGACCCCAATGCATATTTACTATGTATATCTATATACAAAAACAGAAAAAATGAGGTTAGCAATAAATCCCCACATCTCACAAACCTACCTTGTAGTAGAAACATCGGTAAACTGGACGTAATTAATGCGGGACTAAAATCATTGAAAAAAAAAAAACAATCAGTCGGCCAAATACTCACTCAAACATACACCCATCCAAGCACAACAACAAATACAAAATGCACGCACGAAATTCAAGAGAAATCACGCATCAGCCCGAGGACTAACATCTCTGTCACCTAAATGGAGAGGGGAAGAGGTACTAAGAGGGGACAGAAATAAAAGGGGTCGATGAACATACATCTAGCTAAGTTAACTTTGTCGAAAGAAACTAAGGACAAAACATAGCTAAACTACCCTATTCAAATCTCAACACAGAAAGAACATTATCCTTATTCCTAACCGGCGTCAAAATGCCATTCCAAATCAGCTCCTTTCACTCGTCAGATACACGCAATACGTATAAACTAATAAAAAAATTATCGTCGAAACAACCATACAAAGACTGACGGACCACATCATTGGTTGGAATTAACTATTTACCATCCCTGACGTTCATCTGATTTAAATGGGTAATGCCAGTTTCCTTGCTTAAATTCTTCTAGCGGAAGCAAAAACTAAATTATTGATACTGTTATAAAGTTCGTATAAAGCTCATAGTTGCTGGTTAGTAAGTCTGTAAAAAAACACTGGCAATAAAAGGCTCAGTAAAGAATGGTTTAATCTCACGAAAACAAGTAGTTTAATGCGCTACGCCTTTGCGGTCCACTTTTTTTCCACTGTTCCATGAGTAGACATCCGACTAATAAATGACGGATGAACCCATGTTCCAATAATGAGTGTCAAGAAGGTTAGTCAGTTTTTCTACGCAACAGATATTATTTTATGAGTAGCAGTATGCCCAGCGTTGCCCGTGCTTGATTCAAAAATTGTACGACTCATACAGCAAACGCAATCACTTGACTCAAACTATTTTTGCCCTTCCTTGCCTTTAAAGGAGTGCCCTTTGCCGCGCTGATGTTGCTACATAACTCACTTCTTGCCACTGAATTTTTTCGAAGCTCTATACTAAACAGTAAATCTGTTACGAAAAAAGAACTAAACAAAATGAACACAAAGCGATCAGCCTTAAAAAACGACTCGTAACTGGAAAAACCGAATGAAAAAAGGATGTTAACAACAAATACTTTTTCACAACCAACCCAGTTCTGCGGAATCAGAATCAACGTTGAGCTTAAGCAAGCGACTGAGCCAATTGGAGTAAAGTGCCATGCAGATTTAAATTTTTCCCACTTGTGACGAATGCAGCTATCGGTTTTTTGCATGGTAGCATGATAGTTAACATTCGTATGAGTTAGCTGTTGGCTCTCACGCTGGCCAATAGAATCTTCCTGCCTATTCGTGACAGCCAGCTATAGGCTCTCCCTCTGGCCAGTAGAAAATGGCAGCAAACTACATGAAAACTGCCGTAGAAGCATGAAAAAATCGATTATTTCCATTATCAATGGGAGTTGGGAAATACGAAGTCAGTCTTGGCCTTTCCGCTAACTTGGAGCATGTGCATGTAAATTTTGGTGCAAATCCGTCGAAAATTGCGGTCGTACATTCGTTACTCACACACACACACACACACACACACACACACACACACACACACACGCATCCTACCTTTTATAGATAGAGATTCGAATACGTGACCATACCTAGCTACGTTGTGTTTGTTAATTTGTAAAGATTTTTTTTTCCCACATAAATATTGTTTACTAAAATTTTCTTCAATTTTTCCTTTTATTTTTGTCTTTTCCTTTCCAATGAAGTTATTTCACGCGAGCTCAACAAAGAAACAAGCTTAAAAAGCATTTACATTGAAAGATGTTTTCAAAACTTTAATGGCAGTTAATATTTCTTTTTTATGCTTCTCTTTTGCAAATGTTAAAAAAAGAAAAATGCGAGAAAGCTGTTTCATGTTTTTCTTTTTTTTTCTTTTCCTCGAAAGGAAGTATTTGAAGTCAATCGTTCCGATCTCTTAATGGCGGGGAAAAAAAAGAATGCTTTTCAAAATGGTCGTCTAAAATCATCAAATTAATGCTAGCCTTGATAAAGTAAAAAAAAAAATCTATGAAGTGAGTGGTGAAAAGTTCTTCGCCCGAACAAGGAGACATTAACAAAACAAATGTCGTTTGGTCATTTAGTCAGTTTTAGGGAAGAGTGACGGGATGAATATTTTCAACGTCCTATCATCATTCATCTCACTATGCACATTGACGAGCCAATAAAAATGGGATAGACGCTAAGTATGGTGCAAGAGCCTCACCATCCCTGCAATGTGCAGCCGCTTCAGCATCGATTCAATAAGATGTCGGAAGATCCGTGGAGAGATTTCTAGTCATCGCATCTTAATGACTGTCCCCAATTCTTTGACATTGTAGATCTTGTGTGTAAACACTTACCATGCTAGATTGAGCTCATGTTGGACAAAGATGGAGGCCACACCATTCCTTAGAAGTGGCCAGAATGCTCTGGAGACAAGCTTTGGAAAACTTAAATGCGATGACACATCAAATTATCCGACTGGAACAACCTGTCGTTGATGGATAATTTGAGTCCATCAATACGGCTTGATGGTATCTATTCAGTGCAACGAAGCGGTCACCAGTTAATGGCGTGTTTAGCTGAGTAAGCTGACTCAACTTATATCACGCGTCACGTTGTAAAAAAATACTGATCTGTACAGTACATTTTTTTTTTGAAAACTGCCTTCTATGAGATTTGAACCATAATCGAACCTTATCAGTTCGAAAAAATTAAATCGTAACTCATCTGTCCAGACTATAAACATTCAGGGCGCACTTATTGTCGTCCAGAGGCCGACTGAGGAACTGCGTCAGTAAACAGTGCCACCCACGCGATTCTTTTGTTGCCAATATTCCAGGAAAGCTAAAGAATGTTGAACTGGCTTGCTGTATATCGTTTGTGGGACTTACTGCATGGACTATGAATGTAACTCGAGCCAGCGTCGTTTGTCTGTTACTACATACAATTCTCGGCAGATGTGGTCGGCTCTTGCGCTGTCTATGGCTTGCAGTAATAACTTACATCAATTATTGCCAGTATGTACTTAGATCGAGAGATGTAATATAACCAAATACCTTCATAAATAAAAGATTCCATCTCTCTGACGCCCAAATCAAAGTACCAACCACCATTACATTCAAATACTGTTAAATAGTTATCTCCCCTTAGTTTCGAAACCTAAAGTTTAAAATGCATTTTTAAAAATGGAAAAAATCATTCTTGAAGCTTTCATTCTAGCTTTAATTGAAAGCTAAATGATTAAATTTACTATTTCCATTTAACAAAATACTCTGGTCTATTTCAAACAGAAATTACTTTGATTGTAATCTCAACTTTTTGGTCCTTTTAAGAAAATCGATAAAAAACGATAAATATCGACCATTTTTCACACATTTGTAAACAAAAGTTGATTCTCGGTTTTAAAAATTCTCCAAAAGTAAAATATACTTTCCTGAAATATTTTTTGAAGAATTTTAACTGATTTCAAGTATAATTAATCTAATTTGAAAAAAATATTATTTACTTTAAAATAACAAAGAAATAGATTTTAAAGACAAACGGTAGCGGTGATTCCGCTCTTATCCCCGCCGTTTTGTCACTTGTAGATCACTTAAAATGGGATGATGAAATCTGTCAACACCTTTACTGTTGTTCTACGGAGATTTCATTCGTTAAAACATAATTTCAAAATTGACGTGTGAGCGCCTTTTTTATACAATTTTTAAGTACTCAGTAATCTTAAAAATGTTGGAAAATATTCTCTGTAATCTATTTTTAGGAATGTTGAATTTAAATTCACTATAATCATCGCTCTTATTTTCTGATAATGTCATGTATAGTCGACCATACTTCCAAGCAGGGGTAAGTTACGTAATATTTATATACATAAAAAAATTAAATTAAAAAAAATATTCGGTGTAAAAAAATTTTACTGCACTTTTCAATTTCTGATTCGTAAATAAAGTTTTCACTTAACAACAATATCGCCTAACCGGATTGAAGTAATGCAGAATTTTAAACGATTTATTATAAATATTATAAATTATTATAATTGCAATTTTAAAAAATGAAAACAATTCTTTCAAAAATTTATTATTCATCGAAATTGTTTTTTTTCTTAAAACAATATTGTCCTTTATTTATAAAAGCAATTAAAAAATTTTCTAATTGAATAATGTCATAGTCTTATTGCATTTTTTATTTTACGATTCAGAGAAGATTTTCGGGGTCCTGTTTTACAAAGAAAAAAAACTGATTTAAATTCTCCAAGGAGTCCTGAAAACAAAAACAAATTTTGAGATTGCAATTTAATTTCTGGAAATTTCATGAAATTAAGTAAGTGGAGGGCGACATATGTAAAAAAAAAAAAAAAAAAAATTACCACGATTTTCTAAAAAAATATTTCAAAAATAATTTTATTCATTTGTGAATAAGTCTTGAAAGTTTAATTTAAAATCCGACAATTATTTGATCTTTGCAAGAATTTCCAAATCAATGTGTTTTCACCTTAAGAAAAGGTGCATAAAAACTAATTGTAAATATTACGTCGACTGCTGACGGGGAAAAAAAATTAACCAAAATTTTAAAGGTGCTAGAAACGATTAAAACAATTAATAAAAAATACTTTGGTCTTTCCTCTTATTAATAGCATAAACATTTTGACTTTGTTTTTATTGAGTTTGGGGCCTTTTTTTCGTCATCCTGTGCTTTTTTCTGCGACTAATTGGAGGTATCCACTGATAAATAATGGATTTCGACATGTCAGTTTATTTGTCTAAGAATGCTGACCTGCTGTGAGATATCAATCCTCCTAAATGAAAACGAATTCTGGTGAATTTTGTTCACAGATGAAGAGAAAATTGAATGTAATTGTGGTTGTAAAGAAGGATGATGAGAATATCAGGATCAGATCATGTAAGTAATGTGGAAGTTTTGAGGAAAATGAAAAGAAAATGTATACTTATACTCAGAATCAGAAAGAGGCAGCGGAAATTTCTGGGACATTAGCATTTATCAAATTCAACAAAGGATAACGATCAATGCTTTTCAAGACATTCTGCTTGGGAAATAGCAACAATATGAATTCTCAGCCGTTTTTTTAATTTGCCTGAACTGCTATCTCCGTAACATCCGGCCACGGGAAGAGAATCCTTACATTCACTGACCGTCTTGGCAAATACTGATTTCTCACTTCTGTCTGGTCTCTTCCTCACTGGTCAATGGACACTTACTGCTGGTCACCTAATCACTCATTGCTGACTTCCTTCCTCTCTTTGCTTATATGGATACTCTCTGGAGACCTTAGCTGTCCACTTGCGTTCTGCAAAAGTAGACCATCCAAAGAGCTGGATGGGCGGCCAGCTTCTTCAAAAGACTACTTTCATGGTTATCAAAAATCTTTAACAAAATTGGATATTTGCCAATTCAAAGGCGGGATGGAGACAGGAATCCTGAAAACTCTGGAAATTAAGCTAACTCAAAGATGGACTGGAAACGAAATTCCTCAGAAACTCAGAGTCGACTTAAAAGGAAAAAGAATTTATCTACTTATCTCGTAAGGATATGTGAGAAATCGTCTTGTTACATTATGCAATGTTTCTGATGCGGGGAAATGTTTGTGAATGAATTTAATGAATATTTTTCCTCCGTTTGTTTGTACGATTTTGTTGTATGGCCGATTGAACCATATTATTTTTCTCTTTGTGTTGGCTTTTTGTGCTGTGTGATGTGTATGTAAGTATTGCTGGGGGAATCCACTCTCTTTAGGCTTGCTAATAGTCGTTCCTAATTTCATTGAAAATGGTTTCTTTGGAAGAATTGTCGGAAAGTCTGTAGTTAATTGATTGTGATATCTGCTTGATTATTGAGGCGGGTTGTTGAAGATCTGTATATACAGTGGCTTGTCATTGGGTTTTTTGAATGTTTTATATCTACTTTTTCTTAGGTTTAGAAAATCTACTTCGTCTAAGTTAGATCTTATGTCTATGATGAATCTCGTATTTTTGAAATATTTATGATCGTTTTTCTAGTTTTGTCTCTGATTTGTTTTGTTTTTTTACAATTTCTTAAGATTATGAAACCGTCATCCCTGTAGAGTCCTATATAATTTCTATCATTTTACATAGTTCGTGTAGTAAATATATATCTACGGCTTTCCACTGTAGTGTCAAATATCCCTTCTTTCTTTATCCATACGTCTTCATTGTCGAATAGTAGTGATTTTCGGTAGGGTTCAATGATTTTTATTTCGTTTTATTTGTTCTTGATCTAAGGAGATGGCCTTATCTAGCATGAGTTCTGCCATAGAAAGGGGTAATTCTTTTATATCTAATTACATAAAATGTCAATTGTGTTTGTTTTTCATATTGCGGACCAAGTCTATAGATGTTTGTTTTTTTTTGGTGGTGGGGGGGGTTCCACTGATTTACTCCTAACTTCTTCCTTAGCTCTGAATTAAGTCTTTCGATTAACTTATTTTACTTAGTTCACTTTTGGTTGGGTTTATGAGTCTGAATCTTGGGTTTATTCTCAAATTACCCTTATGGTCTTTTAATGTAATAAATGCTTGTACCTTAGCGATGCAATTTATTCAGTCGTCTCAATCTAATTTTTTGGGCCGTTGTTTTAACTTCCTTATTCGTGTTCTGTTGGTTTTGGTGTTTTTTATGTTTTAGTTATGTTGTCCTTAAGTAATTTGTTGTGTTTAAGGGAGCTTAGTTCGTATAAATTTCTATTTTGGCCGTTGCTACAAATACGTTTGTTGAATTGTTTATTTTAGTTATATTTTCTTTCCTTTTGGCTGGGGAGGCATCTTGTTGTTTATATATATTAGGTTGGTGCAAAAATCATGTCGGTTTTTGACGTATTTTTTAACATCAAAAACCGACACGATTTTTGCACCAACCTAATATATATATATATGCGTGTATGTGTGTATATATATATATATATATATGAAGAAATATAGTTTTAATGTGTGTTATATTTATAGGATAAAGTGCTCAATATCAGAGATAGAGCATATGTAAACTGTGCTGACTTCAATGTTCACTTTTATATTTATATATTTATATATTATCTATTTTATATATATATATATATAAATATATATATATATATGCGTGTATGTGTGTATATATATATATATATATATATATATATATATATATGAAGAAATATAATTTTAAGGTGTGTTATATTTATTGGATAAAGTGCTCAATATCAGATATAGAGTGTATGTAAATATAAATATAAAAGTGAAGATTGAAGTCAACTCTCAAAGGCGACAGGCTGTTTCATGCTGGACGGCCTGACGATTGCGCCTAGCATGAAACAGCTTGTCGCCTCGAATGTTGACTTCAATGTTCACTTTTATATATATATATATATATATATATATATATATATATATGAGAGAGAGAGAGAAGGGGGAAAAAGTAGGCTTACACTTACTAGTTATGCACTTTACATTTTTTTAAACATTTTATTACATTTATATTTATTTGTTCCAATCATATTATTTCCAGACTGTTTATGTACATTTGTTTAAAACTTACATATTTTAGGACAGTTTAATCTTTTAAGTGCTCAAAATGTCCTCCTTCAACATTGCAACATAAATCGAACTTCCCCCGAGTACTATGACACACGGCAAGACACAAATCCAGATCTGCTTCAATTTCAATAAATACTTCTGAGATACACTCTTTTGATTCCTCAACTGTGTGGGGATTTCCCTCATAAACATTGTTCTTTACTATACCCCCCACAAAAAAAAATGAAATCCTTTTGTCTTAAGTCAACTGAAAATGAAGGCCATTGGAGGCTTCCTCTTCTTCCGAACTAACGCTGTGGAAAGGTTTGGTTAAGGTAGTTTCTTACTGCCAAATTATAATGTGGCACTGCTCCATCTTGTTGAAAGAACGGTTCGGCGAAGTTACATCTAAAACATGGAACCAACAGTGAAACAACTCTACGCCTACTTTTGGCCGAAACAGATTTTCATTTCAAAATATAACTGATTTTATAAAACAAAAACAGCTGGTACGTTTTACATGTATTACATTAAAAGCAAAAAATCTATAATTCCCAACTTTTTCTTAAAATTGTTTCTATGTAGTTTCATATATTAGGTTTTAAGAAAACATTTTAATTAAAATAAAATATGTTTTTTTAAAAGCGATAAGCGGGTGTCCGCGAGCTGCAGTGGCTAGCCGCTCTAGATAAGAAATCGGAGATCCAAGTTCGAATTTCAGTCGAGTTCGTCATATTTCGCTTACAAGCAAATACCCTTGGGAAAGTTATGAATCTATTAACTGCTAGTCAAGTAAGACTTGCATCTAAAAAAAAAATGTCATTGCTATTCTGTTAAAGAAATATTCGCTCACAAATAATTATCTCTCGTTCCAAAATACGTTACGGCTTTAAATAGCCTACAAGGGTTTGATAAACAGTAAAAAAGCAAATCATTTAAAAAGAAATAAAGTTAAAAGATGATTCCAATTTATTTTTGCTGTAGTTTTCCTTTCTGATTAGGAAGAAAAGAGCCGACATTAATAATATTTAAAGTGTTAAACGTTCATTTTCTTTTTTATCTCGTTATCAAATAAGACAATTTGTGTGGGAATATTCTTTGTAAATCGTAATTAAATTTTACTTGTCTCTTTCCGCCATATCTTCTGTATTAGCTCCATCTTAAAAAAAATATTTCCTTTAATTGCGACAAACCCATCAATGCTTTCTCATTATAAACTCTAGGGATTTGGCACATTTTTCTTTTACACTTTTCCCTCTTTATGTTTCCTTAGCTTTTATTTTCATTCACTTTTTTAATTTTAATTCCAACGGCAACACATCGCAAGCAAGCGAGTGTTATTTCGAAAGTGTTAGAGCATACGATGGAAAACGTGACATAGAAATCCGAACAGACAAAAGGAATAGGAAAAATGCCTTCAAATGCTAAACAAAATATTAAGATAAACGAAAGATTCGTGTGCTGAATTTCTCTGTAAGATCATTCCTCCTATATGACAGTGAATGCTGGCCTTTTTTTTTTTTTACAGATGGAGAGAAGAGATGAGCCCAGGGAGAATTTAGTTACACGAAAGAACACTAGTAATACTACGGACTGAACATCCGAGCAATGACGAAAATTGGAATAGAAATGAAACTTCTGAAAAAAAACAGTTGAGATGTCTGGGATGCATAAAGAGGAAACAGGGAATCGGAGAATCTAACATTCACAGGTCAAAAGACAAAAGGTACAGAAGGGATTAATGTACCTAAAGATCTAGTGTTTAAAAGATGGAACAAGTGAAGTGAGGGGCAGTAAAAGTCAAACATTGACGTTTACTTCGTAAGACAGAGGATAGGAATTCGTAGAGAACCATGGCCATTCACATTATGAAACCTTTTCCTTTGTTTTTAATACGAAAAAACTGAATACGAATGATTTAAAAGCAGTTTTCCATTGTCTGGTCAGTCTCGAGATTTTAAAGATGAGAGCAATGGGAAATATTTCAAACAATATCTATCATTCTGTTCATATCTATCTATCTATCTATCTTAGTCTGTTCATATATATCTATCTTCGTCTGTTCATATCTATCTATTTATATGTTTTAAATAATTTTTTTACGTTTATACGTTCTTTTTTTTTTATAGATACAAACATTTAAGTTAATACTCTGTATATAATAAGCAGTATTAATGACATTTGCCGGCCTGAATGTCCGAGAAATTTTCATAGAATATATGCGTCCTCCGGCAGGAATCGAGAAAAATATCTTAAATTAATTGTCGGACTTTGTCCATTTCACTCACACACACACACACACACACACACATATATATATATATATATATATATATATATATATATATATATATATATATATATATATATCTTAGTCTGTTCATATCTGTCTATCTATCTATCAATCTTTGTTCATATCTATCTATCTTAGTCTGTTCATATCTATCTATTTATCGCAGTTTGTTCATATCTATCTATCTATCTATATATATATATATATATATATATATATATCTTAGTCTTTTTATATCTATATATCTGTCTCAGTCTATTCATATCTATCTATCTATCTATCTATCTATCTATCTACCTATCTTAGTCTATTTATATCTATATATCTGTCTCAGTCTATTCATATCTATCTATCTTAGTCTATTTATATCTATATATCTGTCTCAGTCTATTTATATCTATATATCTGTCTCAGTCTATTTATATCTATCTATCTATCTATCTATCTACCTATCTTAGTCTATTTATATCTATATATCTGTCTCAGTCTATTCATATCTATCTATCTTAGTCTATTTATATCTATATATCTGTCTCAGTCTATTTATATCTATATATCTGTCTCAGTCTATTTATATCTATATATCTGTCTAAGTCTATTCATATCTATCTATCTATCTATCTATATATATATATATATATATATATATATATATATATATATCTTAGTCTATTTATATCTATATATCTGTCTCAGTCTATTCATATCTATCTATCTATCTATATATATATATATCTTAGTCTATTTATATCTATATATCTGTCTCAGTCTATTCATATCTATCTATCTATCTATCTATCTATCTATATCTATATATCTGTCTCGGTCTATTCATATCTATCTATCTATCTATCTATCTATCTATCTATCTATCTTAGTCTATTCATATCTGTCTGTCTATCTATCTATCTATCTATCTATCTAAATCTCACTAAATTTTCGAGCCAACCCACCTACACATATCCTTATATGTTGAAATATATAACCTTCTTTGACTTGATAATACACTTTTATGACGACGTATCACGCGAAAGAAGGAAATATTAACAATATTAACTATAAGCAAAATATATATAAATTCTTATCACCAGTCCAAGAAAGACATTTGAATCACTACCACGTAAAAAAATTCATTTTTATAATATGTGGAAATATCTACTCTTTGCTTGAGGAAGGTCGCGAAAACAGAAACACATGTAGCAGAATTATGGAAAATAATCTTCTTTTTAATATATATATATATATACATATGTTTTAAGGAATTTTTTTTATGTTTATACGTTCTTTTTTATAGATACAAACATTTAAGTTAATACTCTGTATATAATAAGCAGTATTAACGACATTTACCGGCCTGAATGTCCGAGAAATTTTCATAGAATATATGCGTCCTCCGGCAGGAATCGAACCTGTATCGTATACGGAACCGTCATATAGCCTGACGTGCTTTACCGATTTAGCCACAGAGGAGCGTTTCGGTTAGAAAAATCTATTTTACTGTTTTTAAACTATAATAATCCATGATTTTCATCCGTACATTCATATCTGCTCGATACGTATCCAAATGTAAACAAATGACGTCATACATTATGAAATGGACAAAGTCCGACAATTATTTTAAGACATTTTTTTCTGTTTATACGTTCTTTTTATAGATAATTAAAATAATTAAAATAATTTAAAATAATTTTTGGACTTTTTCCATACGTTTACATTTGGATAAGCATCGAGCAGATATGAAAGTACAAAAGAAAATCATGGAGAATTGTAGTTTAAAAACAGTAAAATCGAACATGCTAACCGAAACGCTTCTCTGTAGCTAAATCGGTTGAGCACGCTTCCGTATAGGATACAGGTTCGTTTCCTGCTGAGGACGCATATTTTCTATGAACGTACGTTCAGGCCGGTAAATGTCTTTAATACTGTTTATTATAAACAGAGCATTTACTTAAATATGTGTACCTATAAAAAAAGAACGTATAAACATAAAAATATCTTAAAATAATTGTCGGACTTTGTCCATTTCACAAACACACACACACATATATATATATATATATATATATATATATATATATATATATATATATATATATATATATATATGTGTGTGTGTGTGTGTGTGTTGATTTAGAAACACTTTTCGACATCAACATCTTCTGCCAATTGATCTAAGAAGTAACACCCAAGAAAAAGCTTTCCTACAAAGAAACTTTGATCTGCAATTAAAATGAGGACAATGATGTTCCGCAACCTGAAATTTGGAATTAGTAAATACTAAAGACTTCGAATAACTCGTTGTATGCATCAGTTACACCAAATTTAATATCACTCCTTCTATCAGTTGAAGCGTCATGTCCTAATATAGCAAGTATTTCAGACCTTCTTCTGCAAATATTTAATAGCACCACGATGTCAAATTCATTTTCAAGATAAGTAGGTGCTAGTTACTTTTTCAGTATTCTTTGAAGAGATTACCTGAAAGAAAAAAAATACAAAGTGTCATTTTTACCAGACTTTGAATTATGACACTTCGCGTCCTCCATATATTTTGACTGACTTTTCAACCACCTGATGAACATTCATGAATGTTCCCAAACTTGAAAACATTGATAAACCAATGACACCCACGCTTACGTATATAAACAATTGCAAAGATATAGATTCTACATTGCCTTGATAAAGTCACCCAAAGAAAGAAAAGCTTTGAATAAAAAAGTTTCCAGATTGTTTTCTATATTCTTATAAATATTCACACATATATACATTATAAAAAAATGTAGTTTTTGAATATTACTCTCTTTATTTTTACCAAACCTTGATTTATGGCACTTTGTGTCTTCCATATGTTTTGACTGACTTTTCAACCTTCTGATGAAAATTCATGAATGTTCCCAAACTTGAAAACATTGATAAACCAATGACACCCACGCTTACGTATATAAACAATTGCAAAGATATAGATTCCTTTATATATATATATATATATATATATTATGAAAAAACAAGGAAAAGATTTTTGAATATTACTCGCTTTATTTTTACCAAACTTTGATTTATGGCACTTTGTGTCTTCCATATGTTTTGACTGACTTTTCAACCTTCTGATGAAAATTCATGAATGTTCCCAAACTTGAAAACATTGATAAACCAATGACACTCACGCTTATGTATATAAACAATTGCGAAATGATAAATTCTACATTGCCTTGATAAAGTCCCCCCACTGAAAGAAACGCTTCGGCTAAAAATATTTACCGCCTGTCTCTTTATTCCTTTTGTTTATTTCTCTCACACATATACATTATTAAAACAAAAGTATTTTTGAATATTACTCCCTTATTTTTACCAAACTTTGAATTATGGCACATTATGTCCTCCATATGTTTTGACTGACCTTTCAACCATCTGATGAATATTCATGAACCTTCTTAAATTTAAAAGCATTGATATACAACTGACACCTTCGCTTTTGTATATAAACACGCGCAAGAAAATAGATCCTATTTTGCCTTTGATAAAATCCCTCAAAGGAGGAAACGTGTCGGCTAAACATAGTTTTTCATCTTGTCTCTTATTATTCATATATATATATATATATATATATATATATATATATATATATACTTGCACATACATGAATATAATATTTTAAAATATAACTTAGGAATTTAATTTTCACCTTTCTAGTTCAGGATGATCAGTATAGATTAGATTTGTCTATCATCTAATTGCTTTTGAATTGCCTCTTTCCTCCGCGTTAAACGCGGACGATACGAAAATTCTGTTAATTATATTTCAAAATTCTAAAAATATAACATAGCCTTGCGACCCCTAACCAGAAGAATGAAGATTATCTTCTGTCTTGAAAAATCTTGTTCCTTTTATTATCCTTTATTCTCACGTTTTCTTATTGTTCTTTCTTCTAACGTTTTCTTGCAAATACTGTCTTCCATTCTCAGTAACCCGTTGCTTCATAGTGGCTTTATCACCTTACTTAGGATGAAATAATTAAAAACAAAAACAGTCAGTAATATTCACACCATTTCACTATCAAAATCATTTGAGGTCAGATTGCTTTATAAGATATCTCTATGAGTATTAGGTTGGTGCAAAAATAATGTCGTTTTCTCACATATGTTACTATGTGAGAAAACGACATTATTTTTGCACCAGCCTAATATTTACTAAGCTTATCTTAATCTGACGTGCAGCTTTAAGCAGAGTGTAACGATCGAACTGAGTACTTGTAATGATCAAGAAGAACACCTACCTAAATATTTATTGAATGCATATATTGATCTTTTCATGAAGAGACAAAAAAATTTCATTAGAACTTCTGCACTTCTATAGAGAAGACATCTTGAAGATGTGGTTCTACAGAAGAACGCCCAGTATAACGTAGACGAATGCTGTAAGCAACGAGAAACTTTTAAGGGAAATGAAAATAAAATGACACATATTACGAATCAGAAAGAAATACATAATGTAAAAAGGGGGCTTGGAGAATTTGACACCCACAGGACATATTGAAGTCAAGATGGGCAGAAGGAAACATCGAGTAATCTATTTTACAAGATAGTGTACGTAAAGACATTGATTGATTGTTTCCTCAGTATCTGTCTATATTTCTGAGATGAGGTATTATGTACACTATTTACATTATTCGGACTATTGTCCTCATCTTTGTCGCAATGTTTATCACAACGTTTCGGCCATTGTACGCTCTGGCCTTCTTCAGGTGTTTGGAATGTCGAAGCTGTAACACGAGGGGAAGTGGAAAAATCAGGCATGGCTGAACACATATGGAGAGAAAAGGGAGAACAGCGCTCTCGGTGGGATCAAGTTGAGATCATAGACAAAGAACATCATTGAAAAATTCGTAAACTTAAGGAATCAGCCACAAAATTCTCCTGAGCCGACCAAGCATAGAAATGAATACAATATGGGAACCAGTAATAAGGAGTGTCACAGAAAAGTGATAATAACAACAAAAATGCCATATGAGCTCTGGTAAAAAAAACATGCAATGATAACAGCAAAAATTGCAATATGAGCACTGGTTAAAAATGATGGCTGAAGACATTAGGTTTATAATACCCAGAGATTCATACACAGATGTCCTTAAGGACACATGTCACAGTGGATAAAAGCGTTAGTTAGATCCGCTGACAGGACCCAAAGTATGTGAGTTCAATACCCTGTTAAGGCAGTGGAGAACTTTCAGAGGGGAATTAACAGGAGACATCCATTGCATGTAAGTGAATATAGCGGTCCTAACTGGAATTGGATCTTGATTATCCGATAAACAATTCCGAGCCAGTATCCATTACATCACCCTACATCCAATCTTAAAGAACGTAGTGAACGGTCTCCCACATAGGTACTGACCATGTACGACGTTTCTTACCTTCGGTGATCGTACTAGATCTTGTACAGCGCACGACGTTTCTTACCTTCGGTGATCGTACTAGATCTTGTACAGCAGAACAAGGAATGGAAAAGATAGCAATTAAAAAAAAACTTTACAGAGAAAGGAGGTGATTGAAGATTTTAATAATCGTAGGTAAGTACTGAAGGCAAAAATGGCACGATTGCGGGTGGAAACAGCTAACTAGTTTCATTCAATTAATATAAAAACTGGAGCTGGGATGTTTCCCAACCTTTTTTAGCTCATAGCTATGGAACCCATGGCTCTTTGAAACCATAATTTATCTTTAGCTCATGAAATTATGATAGCGAAGAAAAACTACTTCCATTTTACATAGAATATATCCAATTATAATATTTTTGTAGCCCAATTGAAATTTTCCATAGACCATTTTTGGTCATGTGACTGCAGGTTGAGAAATTCTGGTTTAGAGCTACAAACGCCATGAATCTTTGCATAGCCATAATCACCCACATCTTGTGGGTACAAGATTCTTTTATCTTGTGTGCGTGTTAGTGTGTATGCGTGATTATTTGTGTGTCTGTTTTTACATAACTCCATTTATGTATGTGTACGCAGCTGTTATTGTAGATTCGGTTACTCCTCTTTTGCTTATTGTTTGTGTGTGTGTGCGTGTGTGTGTCTGTGCGTGCGTGTGTGTGTGTGTGCGTGTGCGCGTGTGTGCCTGTGTATGTGCGTCTGTGTCCGTGCATGTGCGTGCGTGCGTGCGTGCGTGCGTGTGTGCACGAGCTCTTCTCATTTTTTTTTTATTTGGTAAATTTTCGGAATCGTTTTATTTTTACCGTCAATGTAGCGTTCATCTTCGGATTTTCAGCTTTCTTCATATGAGAAAAAACACGAACCCTTTTTTAAGATAAGAAAAAAAAAATCCCGGACATCTACAGGAGGGATTGGGAAATAGATTTAATAAAAAAAATACCCAATTTTATTTCGGGTAAAAACATTTGAGAAATTTCCATTTCCAAGCATTGGCGATAATGTAATTTAGTTTCTTATGAAAACTAATCTAAATGAATTCATCGGTTCCGTAAAATGATGTTCGATTCAACACCAAGATTTTTCTTCATCATCATCGAATACATTTAAATCTGAATTCAGTTAAAATATATTTATAATTAAATAAAAAAAAAAAAAAAACGCCTGCTGATTTTTAATTAATCAAGGAAATAATTAATAATCAATAAAGGGAATCTTTTCCCTGCCAGCCTGACAGAAAATACCTCATTAGCAGGAAAGAGAAGATGAATATATCCATATCTATATCTACCTATTTATCAATACATATATACATATATATCACTCTTCGCAAGACTTGAACTCTATGGAGGCCGGTATGGAATTTATACAACACGTATATAATGCGATAAAAATTACATTTTTCTGCCTAAAGTTAAGAGCCTCTGACTGATATCAAATCGGTCGAGTTTCGATCCTGTCTAGCCACACCGATGAGCTGCCTGTCGATGACCATATATATATATATATATATATATATATATATATATATATATATATATACAGATACCGGGCGTAACAGAAAAATTGCCAATTGTTATATTAAACTTTTAAACCATTGTATCTTAGAAATGATTAAATATATCTTACTGGAATTCTCCGAGGTTTATATAATACTATTGGACTCTACTTTGAACAATATGAACGTAT